>OW026522.1:142870299-144070299 GCA_932274085.1 Protocalliphora azurea | reverse complement strand
ATAGTTATGTTTATTTTGTAGCATTTTTTCTCACTTACATACCGACCTGTCATTTTTTCATTCCGTCAGTCATTTATTCAGTTTTACATCAATCCAACTTTTTTATTGTTTAAAATGTTTCGTTATTTCTGTTTGTTTGTTGTATTTTTTTGTTTTAATGAAAACAACAAACTTTATTTTTTATTTATTTGTAAATAATTTTATTACTTTTATTTAAGTTTTTTTCTTTTACACTTCATTTTTGTAGTGAAATTATTTTGTTTGTTGTTTTTTTTTTTTTTTTGTATAAATTGGACGTTTTATGTAAAAAAAAAAAGAAAACAAAAATGAAAACATTAATAGAAAGTTTTTATTATTTCATAAGGTGTTAGATTTATGGTACATATTCACTTACTCACCACCACGATCATGTTATTTATTTTTTGTTAAATTTCTTTTAAAACCCGTGTACTTTTTTAGATTGTTGTTGCTGTGATGAAGGCGGAAATAACTTGATTGTCATGAAATAGTTAGTTGTGTTTTGGTTAAGTTTTTGCTTTATTTTGTTTTCTTTCTTATTTGCAATCATATTTTTGTACTGTTTGTCTTAAATATTATTAAATTGTTTTGAACCTTTTCTTTTTGGGAATTTATGAAATATTTAGTTACGAAATTACTTCCGAATTGTAGCTTTTTTTTATTAATTTAAATTTAAAAAAATCGTAATGCATATGTTACGTGGGATACGCATAAAACAATAACAAATATTTTAGAGTTAATTGCATATTTAACTTTCATCGTTCTTTGTAATTTTCTTTTTAATTGTAGAATAGCCATTTCGTCCGCTATTCCCACCTTTATACTTAATCCATATTTAGAACCAATAACTAAAACAATTGGTTTGTACGGATAAGAACTCATCTTTTAGAACTATTGGCCAACGAACTGAACACAATTGTTTACTGACCTTGTTATCTCTTTCTGGCAGCATAAAAATAGTGTTTAATGGATATTTCCTCAACATTCATTATGACTTTTCTAAGTAGGTTTTGTTGAAACACAGCGATCACTTCCATCAAACTTAATCTGATTGCATCATACGGTTCGAAGGACCATGATGACCTTTTTATGGGTTTCGATGAAACCTAAACACCATAAAAGCAGGCATCAATGATATGTGTAGACCCTGGCATCTTTGTTAATTTTGAGTATAAGGTCAAGGTCGCAAGATATTCTGAAATATTTAATTGCTGAGTTTAAAACCTATGGTGGCCGTCATGCAATTGGTGTAATTTTGAGAAGCTCACCAGGCATTTAGGACATTCATTCTACATTCGAATCGAATGATCAAAAACTAAAAAGAAGTGTACTAGGTTGTGTATAGATTTGTTTATTTTAATTCTGTAGACTTTTCTTAAGTAGATCGTTTATGAATTAAAAAAAAAAAAATATAACTAGTTTGCCAAGTTCAACTAGTTCATTCCTGAACCACTGAAGATCAGTTTTCTTATTATCTTTCTGTGCTGAATTTTCAGAAGTTCCACAAATTATACCCAATACCTATCAATTTCCACAAAATCATTAACAAATCCGCAACCATTTAATTACACTTACTTAAATTTTCTAACAATCTGTGATTTCTTAAAAACATTAACATGACCACTAACTGGCCGCAGAATTAAAAGTCCTTTCCTTTCTATGAATTTTGTTTGTTCATGTTCATATTTATTTTCCATGTAAAAACTATAAAGAAAATGTTTTTCAGCCACTCAAATGAAAATCAATTAATGTTTGTTTACCTTTAAGCGAAAAAAAAAACTTAAATAATAACGATCAATAAAAAGTTAATAGTAAGTAAAAGAAAGCTTTTTTTTTCATAAAACTAATGGAAAAATACAATACATGGAAATATATTTGCTATACATACATGTGTATGTATGGGTATATGAATGGAAAAAATTAAAATAAAACATAGAAAAAATAAAAAAATATATAAAAATAATAATAAAATAAGCAAACTTTAGCGAAACGAGGTCAATGGAGGTCAACTGATTTTATGTTTAACGCGCAACTACTTCATTTTATACTCTACTAAATACAAACAGATTTTTCAACGTCGTCATCATCATCATCGTCGTCATGAGCAGCAGCAACAGCAGTAGTATGTATTGTTGTTGATGACTATTACTGCTTTAAAGCTACAACATTGGCGGCAACGAGAACGATAATAGTGTTGCACACAGGGTAGGATTTTGATAGAGGGGCGAAATTGAAAACTGTTTTTTAATTTTATTTTTCATAGAAAATTTTTCAAAAATTGTCTTTGTATACGAAACTTACGATAAAATTTCTTTTTTCGATAAATTTTGTATTTACAGAATTTTCTTTTATTCAAAATATTTGATATTTTTCATCTTTTTTGTAAAATGTTTAGTAAACTTTTTTATGGAAAATTTTAATTAAATTCTTTTTTTGTAGTAATTTTTCGATAAATTCTCTTTTCATAGAAAAAGAAAAAAATTTTCCTTAAAATGTCCTTTTTTACGAAATTTTTTATAAAATCTGCTTTTTTACGAAATCTTTGATAAAATCTCCTTCTTTAGGAAATTTTCGCCAAATTTTCTTTTTAAATGAAGTTTTCGCAAATTTTTTTTATATAGGAAGTTTTCGCTAAATTTTCTTTTTGTAAAAAATTTTCGATAAATACTCTTTTTATAGAAAATTTTCGATAGAATCTTTTATACGAAATTTTCGATAATTTTTTTTTTACATAAAGTTTTCGATAAATTTTCTTTTTATACGGAATTTTCGACAAATTCTCTTTTACGAAATTTTGATAAATTTACTTTTTATATGAAATTTTCGATAATTTCTCTTCTTATACGCAATTGTCGATATTGAAATTTTAAATACATTTTCTTTTTGTAGAAAAATTTCGATAAATTTTCTTTTTATACGAAATTTTGACCAAATTTTCTTTTATGCGAAATTTTCGTAATTTTTTTTTTATAAATAGTTTTCAATAAATGTTTCTTTTATATGAAATTTTTTATAAATTTTATTTTTGTATGAAATTTTCAATAAATTTTCTTTTTATATGAAATTTTCGCTAAAATTTATTTTTATAGAAAATTTTCGTTAAATTTTCTTTTTATATGAAATTTTCTTTTTATGCAAAATTTTCGATACAGTTTCATTTAGAACTTAAGTTGCAGTTGAAATTGTACACTTTTTTATATATTCACCCCATTGTGCTTCGTTGTTAACTTAATTTTTTCTACTATTGGTTGCTATTTTTTTGTGATTGCTGGTTGAATTGTGAATGTAGCATGTTGCTGATTTTGTTTTGTGTATAGGAACAACAACAAAAACTATAAAGCGTCGTATATGTGGCACAGTGGAAATATAGAAAAAAAAATTACACTGCTGTTGTTGTCGTCGTCAACTACATTGATTTTTTTGTAGTATTTTTTTGTCGTTGTTATTTTAGTTTTTCTAAACTTTATTTTATTTACAAAAAAAGTGGAAAAATAGTAAGAAAAAAACTTAACCGACATCATGTTACTTACTGCGCCCCTTTATGTGTGTGTGTGTGTAATGGATGTGCAAATAACTTGTACATTAGCAAATGAAAAACGAATAATAATAAAACGACAAAAAAGAGTTAAAGCTCAAAAAAGCTACACTTAAAAAATTTAAATGAGGGAGTAAGTAATGTGGAGTGTGGTTAGTTGGACTTTTTTGTAATCTTTGGAGGTACTCTTCCTTAAAGTTTGGCCACTTAGCTTGCTGAAAAATTATATAATTTGAATCATTTGATAATTATGCATCCTTTTAATGCTAGGAAATTCTGAGCCTAAGAGACCTAGAGTATAGTCAGTTTGAAATTTCAATCAGTTACTAAAGTGTCGTTTTAAGGAGGGTTAGATTATTTTAGCCGAAAACAAGCATATTTCAAAATATCTAATAACAAAAATATTTCCTAAAATTTTTCGAATATATTTTTTCAGTGTATGTTGCTGCAAAAACATATAACAAATTCATATTTTCAGTCATTAAGTGGGGCGTGTATTGCGTTACTATTTTCTAGTGCCTGCGTAGCAATAGACGATATAATTCTTTTACATACACACATATGTATGTATGTATGTGTGTATGTATGTATGTATGTATGTATGTATAGAGTTTTTGTTTAATTCTCTCTTCATTCTGCAGCACAATTCTTTTTTCATAATGTAAGAATTTAAAAAAAAATGAGTATAAGCGGAGTAAAATAAAGCAGCTCAATAGTAACAACGGAAAAACAATGAAATAAAAATAAAACTGTATTTAAATCTGACTTTAAATCATGGTCGTAGTTTGATTCTCTTTATGCTTTTTGCTAAAATATTTGCACTCGAACGATGTAATGCTGTGGTAAGAAATTTATATAGAAGAAGATACACAGAGAAAATTATGGATATTCAAAACTGATAAAAGATGTAAAGTTTTATTCCAAAAATTGTAATATTTTAACATTCGGATTCTCAGGTTTTTTTATTCTAGAAAACTTTGAAGAACAGCTATATTTGAAACTTTTTATAAATTTTACTTCTTTTATACAAAATTTTACATAAATTATGTATGTTTCTTTCAGTGCACTTTTTTTATGTGTTTGTTTGCTGTAAAAGCAGTCAACCCGTTTTAATGCTAGTTAAATGTAACCATAAATTTATTACTTTAAAGCAAAATTTCCGTATGAAGCGTTAAGCTGTTACAAAGATATAAGTAATCAATAATGTTGTAGATTTGGTTGCGTTTGCGCATAAAACCAAACAAACGAAAAGCAAATCAGAATTCATGCCACAGGTTTGCTTTTTTATTTTTGGTTGTCATATGGCCACTTTATACTCCAGGTCCAGAAAAGTAAAACAAAAAAATAAAAAAATAAAGATTATAAACGAATCAACTGTAGAGCTTAGAGCGTTATTAATATAATGCCTAGCTCTGCTCCCCTCTTTCTCTCTAAAGTTTCTTTCAATTGGTGTGGCCCGAGTTGCATTAAGCTATATTAGTTGTCCCTGATTCTATAGATTGACTGACTGCTGTTTGATTTTGCTGCTTGGTTAGTTAAAACTATGTGGTCGAATGATTTTGAGTTGGTATTAATGTTTTTGCTGATCACGATGATAATCATTCATGATAATTATTGTGTGGATGATGAGCATGCTATTGGTGATTTTATTTGTTGAAAGTAGTTGTTGGGGTCTCTGCAAGTGTTAAAGTAACTTACACTTTTTCATTTAAAACATTTTATTAGGGGTAAGTATGTGTATGCGTGCGTGCTAAATTAAATGCTTGTAAATATTAAAATTTAAGGAAAAATTAAGATTTTTATAGAAAATTTCGTGAATCTTAAAATTTTTTTTAACAAATTTTCATTTTATAGAAAAATTTTCAATAAATTGACTTTTAATACAAAATTTTCAATACGTTTTTTTAAGATTCTTTTTCCAGAAAATTTCATTTTTATACAATGAACATTTTCAGTAATTAAAATTTATAAAAAAAAAAAATGTTGATTTTCCTTTTAAGAAAATTTTCAATAAATTTTAATTTTCCAGAAAATTTTCAATAACTTTCTTCATGAAGGAAAATTTCAATAAATTTTCTTTATAAAGAAAAGTTTCAATAAATTTTCTTTATAAAAAATGCTTCAACTTCAATAAATTTTCTTTTTATAAAAAAATCTATAAATTTTCTTTTTATAGAAAAATTTCAAAAAATTTTCTTTTTATAGAAAATTTTCAATAATTTTTTAAAAATGAAAATTTCAATAAAATTTCTTTTTATAGAAAATTTTCAATAAATTTCCTTCTTATAGAAAATTTTCAATAAATTTTCTTTATAAAGAATACCTTCAATAAATTTCCTTTATAAGAAAAATTTCAATAAATTTTCTTTATAAAGAATACCTTCAATAAATTTCCTTTATAAGAAAAATTTCAATACATTTTCATTACAAAATTGAATTTCAATAAATTTAAATTTCAATAAATTTTCTTTTTATGAAAAAATTTCAGCAAATTCTCTTTTTATAGAAAGTTTTCTATAATATTTCAATAAAATTTTCTTTTATGGAAAAATTCAAATTTTTTTCTTTTTGTAGAAAATTTTTTAAAAATTTATAAAGAAAAATTTCAATACATTTTCTTTATAAAGAAGAATTTCAATAAATTTTCTTTATAAACAAAAATTTCAATTTCAATAAATTTCCTTTTTATAAAAAATCGATAAATTTTCTTTTTATAGAAAAATTTGAATAAATTTTCTTTTTATAGAAAATTTTCAATAAATTTTCTTTTTATAGAAAATGTTCAATAAATTTTCTTTTTATAGAAAATTTTCCATATTTTTTCACTAGATTTCCTTTTTATACAAAAATGTCAATAAATTTTCTTTAAAGGGAAAATTTCAATAAATTTTATTTGCAAACAAAAATCTCAATTCAAATAAATTTTTTTTATAAAAAAATTTCGGTAAATTTTCTTTTTATAGAAAAATTTTAACAAATTTTCTTTTTATAGAAAATTTTCATTAAATTTTCAATAAAATTTCTTTATAAAGAAATATTTCAATCAGTTTTTTTTACAAAGAAGAATTTCAATAAATTTTCTTTATAAAAATTTAAATTTCAATAAATTTCCTTTTTATAAAAAAATTCAATAAATTTTCTTTTTATAGAAAAATTTCAATAAATTTCCTTTTGTAATTAAATCTTCTCTTTATAGAAAATTTTCGATTAATTTTCTCGATAAATCTTCTCTATAGAAAATGTTCAATAAATTTTCTCTTTTAAGAAAATTTTCGATAATTTTTCTCTTCATAGAACATTTTTAACAAATTTTCTCTTTATAGAAAATTTTCTATAAATTTTTTTCTTTTTTTATACGAATTTTTTGATAAATTTTCTCCTTATGAGTAGTTCCTAAAAATTCCGACTACGTTCGGATTTTGACCAACACTGATTTTAATTAAATTCATCACATATAATAATGCACCATATCGCTAAAGGTTCTATGAACCTATAGTCGAGTTTCTTTTTCACAAATGAGCAAAATTTAACCTTAAATAACTTTCAGGTGCATTATCAGATTTCAACAAACTTGATATCATTGGAAAGGAATGAGATTCTTCTTTATCGTAAAGTCATAAAAACTAAACATCTTCTCGGAGCAAGGACCTCTAAAATAAAAAATATTCTTTATCCTTGGATATCCTGAAAAAGGGTTTTTTAATTTTCATTGTGTTTTTATACGATGTTTACAATTAATTTGTCTTTATAGTGTGAAAATTTCAAGATGGCATCTCAATGCCATACTCAATATAAATCATCATATACAATTTCACAATAATAGGTCCATAATGAACATGGTTCCGATTTTAATCCCCATTCCCAGAAATCAATTAAAACTTGCATAAATCCGACATAAATATAAAAAAAACGAGATAAAATTTAATACAACTAAGTTGTGTACAAGTATAGATCGCTTCACTAAATTTAATAATGATCGGTGCATAATTGACCATGGCTCCCATAGAATTTGCACTGCCAGAAAATACTTAAACATGCATAAATCTCATGAAAAAGCCAATATCGAAATAAACTTTTACACAAATAATTCTCATATGCGCATAAATTATTTTAATAAATTTCATAAGAATTGTTCCACAATTGACCATAGGCTCCATATGAAAGCCGCTTCCGATAATCGTTTTAGTGCCTATACACAAGCATGTGGGGTATTCTACGGTCAATATTGACCAAAACTGCTCGTTTTTATCCTTTCCATTTGACAATAGACAAACTGTTGTAACTTCTGATCCCACTGAGATGCCATTAACATTTTTACGTTATAACAAAAAATTTATTGTAAACAATATTGAGAAAAAAAATTAAATTAAAGACCCTTTTTCAAGATATCTTAGGATAGAAGACATTTTTTCATTTTAGATGTCCGTGCGCCAGGAAGATGTGTAACTTTTATGATTTTATAATAAGGAGGAATATTAGGTCTTTCCATTGATATCTACTTTTTTTAAATTGGATTATGCTCATAAAAGTTATTTAACCTTAAACCTTGTTTATTTTTGATAAAAATGCCCGAGGTTTCCTACTTTAGAAGTCTATAAAACATGAACCGTAAATGGTACGGAACTGATTCGTACGCGATAAAATGTACGATGACAGGTTTAATAAATTGTCTTTTAAGATTTTTATAGTTAAATATCCTTTTTATAGAAAATTTTCGATGAATTCTTTTTTTATATAAAATTTCGATAAATTTTCTTTTATTAAGAAATTTTATTTTTATAGAAAATTTTAAATGTTTTCCTATTGGAGAACACTTTTAATAAACTTTTATTAATAGAAATTTTTTTCTTTATAGAAAATATTCGATAAATACACTCTGTATAAAAAGTATATGAAAAATTATTGAAATTTTTTATTTTATTATTGGAGATTTTAAATAAATTGTCTTTTTATAGACAATGTTTAATTAATTTTCATTTTATGGAGAATTTTCATTAACAGTTCTATAATAGAAAATTTTCAATAAACTTTCTTTTTAAATTTCCAATAAATCTTTTATTTATACGAAATTTTTAGTAAAGTTTTATAAAATAACTTTTGTAAAAAGTTTTTGATAAGTATTAGAAATTCTTCGATAAAAATTGTAACATTGCACATTGGGGTAAAAGGGATAGAAAATAGAGCTTTATTAAGATAAAGGTAATATTAATATTTTAATGTTTGCATTTTCTTTTTATATTGACCATTAAGTGTAAAATGCATTTTCGAAGTTGTTAGATATTTTTTGTGAGAATTCTGATGTCCGTCCGCCAGTAAGTTTGTTAATTTTTGCAATTTTCAAATTCAAAATCGTTTATATTCTTTATTCGAGAAATAATTTTGTTCTTCCACAAATTAAAAAAATATAAAAAAAATCGGCCGAAAATGTTGGACTATATATGGAAAAAACTTGACTAAGATCTTGTAAAATTGAGACAACTGAAATTTCTATTGATATAAATCGAAAAATATATGAGATAAATGATATGAGATATGTTTTTCAAAGATCTTATCAAGAGCTTAAAAGTTATATAAAAATCTTTGAAATCGGATAAGGAACAAAAACTTGGCTATTAGTTAAAAATTTTCTATGCCAGAGGTATCCTACTTTGAGCCCCCACAGCTCCATTCCAGAGATGTATGTAAAGTCCTCTTTTCAAACTTAAAAGTTTGATCTCTTTTACTACGCTTATGTGAATTTTTATGTAACTCTAACCAGCCGATTAAAAGCCACAGATTTATTTCCACAAATTTTGATTCTGCCCTACTGTGCTATATAGAAGAAGAAAGTCTGCATATGAGGTGTTTTTTGTTTTTTTAGTTTCTCAAATTTTTTTAGAACAAAAAAAAAAATTCAGAAAAAATATCAGTACAAAAACAACATTTTAAGTTCCATTCCATTAAAGTTCAAAATTAGTGTATTTTAGGATAATTTAAAAAAAAATAATAAAAATATTTGGAAAAAAACTAAATTTTCAAATACTTCAGGAAAAACACAATACGTGAAGTTGATGGTTTTATTTTAAAATTTAGCAAACTTTGGCAAATTTTTATTAAAAAAAGTACGCTTAAAATTTATAAAATTTTATTTATTTTTTGTTCTATTGTCTAAAAAAATGGTTATCTTTGACAGCTCAGTAAAAAAAATAACGCAACCTAGGCCAATAATTTTTATTGCTATTGATACATAATTTTGTCCATTTTTTATTCGGTACTAATTTTGTTAAACTTAATTGCCACTTTTAAAACATTTTTCCCCAACGTGCATTGTGGGAATATTTTATATCATAAACTTATTATGAAACTAAATTTTAACATTAATCCATTATTATCACTTTTAACCTCTTTATTTATTAACGGTTTTTGACCGAGTTCAAATTGATATAAAAGAATACCCAACTATTTCTTTATAATTTTTTATCTCATACTTTGTTTCTCGTATAAAAAATTACTTTTCAAAAAAAAAAAAAAAAAAAAAAAAAAAAACATTTTTGTTTAGAAAATTTTCTAATGTTGAAATCATTAATAAGAATTTATTTACCCACGAATATTTGGGAATATTTAAGATGAATAAAAAAAGTTGGTAATTTGTAAATTTGTTATTGTATGCTCGTACTTCAGTTCATGTTCATTTTATTATCTTTTACTGCTTTTGTTTTATTATCTATCTGCATTTTTTTTTTTTATTTTACTGTTTCGTTTTGTCGGTGTCTCCATTAATTTCAAGTTGAAATTAATGAAAAAAAACCTTGACGCTACTTTTGAAATGAATTTATTCACATCCGCCTGTAATGAAACTAAACAAAGAAGAAGATTTGATACAAGAAATTATGAAATCTCAAAACAAAAATAACTGTAAATAAAAGCAAGAAAAATTCAAATAGTTTTAAGTCTTTAATGTTATGAAAATAAAAAAAGTAATTTAACAAAGAAAACTGTTTTATACAAGTCATTTAGAGGTAATATGAAAATTATTCCAATTTTTTTGGTTTTAAAATGAAACGGTTTTAATTCAAAGCCACACGCAGAAAAAATATAGTTGCAGTGATCATAATCTAAGAGCAACCTATTATGATTGGAATATATGGTCACAGTTAAAACTATGATATGATTATAGATAATAATTATTATGATTGCATTTTATCATATTGTGTACGATTTTATGGTTTTTTTCATGTTATGATTTCATTTTATGATATTATTATATATTGTCATATTATGATTCCATTTGATCATACTATTATTCCAACTTTTCATATTATTTCCTATTCTTTCATTTTATGATTCCAGTTTTCAAAAATTTTATTTTTATAAATTTTTTATTTATTCCATTACCATAACCAATACATAAAAGTGCTTAGTAATCTTTAAAAATTATTAACATATTATTTATTCATTAATAAGTTTTATTTATTTCTATCATCATATGTTGTGCAAGATAATACAAGATATTTTTTATTAACTAAACCTTTTAATAGTAACAAAACCTTGTCTACTTATATGTATTAATTCTTGTATAAACTAAATGACAATTATAATGAAAACAAACTTTAAAAACAAAATATATTCAAAAAACAAACAAATTATGAAATTTTCAACCATATTTGCAAAAAAACCATATTCATTTGTAACATTTTACTGTTATGGGAGTAATAATGTTAATATGGTTTGAAACAAAATATGCTTTAGGAGCAAGAACAAATAGTGGTAATATTTAATGGTTGTAGAAATTATGATATTTTTTATATTAATAAAATTTTGTTTCTAGTAAAAATATTCAAAAACATAAAATATTTGTAGTCAACTATGTTAAAATTTTGATTAAATGTAAATATTGAATTATAAAACTGAAACCAATATATATTAAAGGCAGTATTATTGAAATTAATGAAAATTAACAATGAGAACATAATATTGTTGTAGTGACAATGCCTTAACAATGCTTTTTCTCTGCGTGCATGTATTATTGTTCAAATTAAATTTATTTATAACACTTTTTATGAGATTACTGTTTTTTTAGTTATTTCTTTTTTATTTTATTTTTATCTTTTTTATTTGAGAGTAATTAATCAATTTGTCGTTTTATTTGTGGTGAAGCAATTTTTTGTCAGTTTGATTTGCATATTTTGACACTTGTTAATTAATGTAATATTTATCATTTACCTTTTTTGTTTTCTCAATACGAATTATATTTGTATATAATTCAGTCGAACAAAACTCATTAAGGCGAATACGATTAAGCGAAGTACAAGTGAATATGAATGAATTCCATAAAATAAAACTCATGCAAATGCAGTTAAATATACAATATAAAACAAATAAGCAAGTCAGCAGTCGAAAAATATTAATCTGTTGTTTCTATATCTTGACTCGATTAGGAAGCCAGAGCTACTAAAGAATGCTGACTAGAGATACTGAAGTACAGAGATAATACAAAAGAATTTAGAGTGCTATATTTTATAGCCTTCACCGCCTTACCGACGTATAATAAAATTTATGCCTTAAAATCTGCTTTCATATTTTCACATTTATTCTTAAAAAAATAATCAAAATTTTTTTTTCCAAACTACAAAAATGTAAACACAAAATTAAACTATCATAGCCAGCACTGATAGCTTCTGATGATTACTAAATTTATATACATATGTTTGTATGTAGATACATGCTTGTACAAAAACAACAACAACAACGCTGAGTCATTGCAATGCTTCTATTTTCATCTAAAAAACGTCCAAACATACATATGAAAATGACTGAGTGTATATTTAAACAACAATTACTGCTTGCTTATACAAAAACAACAACACTGAAAACCATTGCAATGTTTTTTATATATGTTTGTGTGTGTATATTTTTAATTTTTTTTCAGATTTTTTCCTATAATTGGTTGTTTTTGGACCGCTATGGTTAACTCAAAAAACTGAAATTTTATAAAGATATTTACAACAGATTTATACAAAAACGGATTCTGAAGCAAAAAGTCCAAAAAATGTGCTTTGACCGATATCTCAGTTATCAATGAACCGATTTTGTTCATTCACGCAAAAGCATTCCAAAAAAGATTTCAAATTTTCTGTGCAAAAACAAAGTCGCTACCTTTTATATGGTCTTTGAAAAGTCGAAAAGAAATACGGTTTTGGACGCCTTTTCGGTTTTTTGGCAATATCTCGACACGATTTTGTTGATTCTAAGGAATATTACTTTAATAAAACTGATTCAACAGACAGACTGATATTGTTATATCGACTTGGCGATCAATATGTATCCAGAAAATAAATACTTTTTGGGGTCTTAAATGAGTATTGTAAAAATTACAAATGGAATGAAAAATTTATATATATCCTTTACACCTGTGGTGAAAGGCCAGAATATCATATATTGGAATAAGACTTTCAATTTTGCTTTCAAATCCTCTTATGTTTACTCAACAATTCAATCCTTTCCCCATCTGCTTTTAACCACTTTAAATGTTTTTTTTAAATCTTGTTTTTGATTCTTGCAGCAGCTAAATTTATTCATCTTTGTATATGTTTAATAGTATAAGAATTTCTGCTGCTATAGTCATAGTTGTTGCTGCTGTTGCTAATACTGCTATAGCTGTCATTGTGGTTGTATGAATTTTTATGTTGGCGCTTGCAGAACAAATGCATATTTAAGTATTGCTGACAGTATCTCGCCAAGATCTGGCAATCTGTGAAGCACTTGAAATTTGTTTTCTTTTATTATATATTTCGTTTACAGTTCTGCTTGGTTGTTGTTATTTTCCTACTGTTTTATATTATTGTTTATTTGTTTTGATCTTTAAGTTGAGATCTTGTTTTATGAGTGCATTTAGTTTTTAGTCATTTTCTGCATAATCATTGTTTTATAATTTGTAATTAAATTAATAATGGAAGAGGACTTAATAAGAGTTTAAGAAACAGATTGAAAGTGAGATTGGTTTTCGAAAAACGTCAAGGGATTTTTATTTGTAATACACATAAATTGATTGAACAATTTCAATAAGTACACGATTTTAGTTAAATTGATAGCAACATCTTTTGCTGGGATTATAGATAAAATAAATATCGCGTAATTCCAGAACTTATATTCCAGCAGTGATTTTACTGCCAATTTTAACAGCGTTTTTCAATAAAATTATATTTTTTTGATAAAAATTTAATTTTTCATAAAAAAATAACAAATAAAAAAAATAAAATAAAAAAATTTTCACTGAAATTAAGCTTTTTGTAAGTTCGATGTATGGCTAAAAATTAGATTTTTTACTGAAATATTTTAGTTTAATTTAACAAAAAATTAAAAAAAAAATATTTAGTAAAAATTTCATTTTCACACAAAATCCTACTTTACATGTTTTTGGTTATATTTAAAAGTCGAATTTATAAAATTACAGTACTAATATAAATTTTCTTTTCCATTTTCAGATTTTTCAACGGATTTGGTAAGTACTTTCTATTAACTAAATTTTATAAAAAGTCGTGAAAATATTTACATACATAAGTGTAATAAAGAATTTTTTGTAAATGTTATGCAATGCCCAATTTAGGAATCACAAAAAACTACATTTCTAGTTCGGTTCAAGTTCTAATTAAGTCCTACTTCAGTTCAGTTTAGATCAGTTCTAGTTCTGTTCTAGTTTAGTTTTAGTTTAGTTCTAATTCAGTTATAGTTCTTTTCTAATTAAGTTCTAGTTCTTTTCTATTTAAGTTCTAGTTCTGCTCTAGTTCTGCTCTAGTTTAGTTTCAGTTCACTTTTAGTTCAGTTCTAACTCAGTGCTAAGTCAGTTCTAATTAAATTCTAATTAAGTTCTAATTCAATTCTAATTTACTTCTACTTTAGTTCTTGTTCAGTTCTAATTCAGTTCTAGTTCAGCTCTAATTCAATTCTTATTTAGTTCTAATTTAATTCTTGTTCAGTTCTGATTCGGTTCTAGTTAAGTTCTAGTTCAGTTCTAATTTAATTCTAATTTAATTTCATTTCAGTGCTAATACAGTTCTGGTTCAATTCTAGTTCAGCTCTACTTCAGTTCTAGTTCAGTTCTTATTCAGTTCTTACTCAGTTCTAGTTCAGTTCTAATTCAATTCTTATTTAGTTCTAATTTAGTTCTAATTCAGTTCTAGTTCAGTTCTGGTTCTGTTCTAATTCAGTCCTAATTCGATTCTAGTTCAGTTCTAGCTCAGTTCTAGTTCAGTTTTAGTTCAGTTCTATTTCAGTTCTGTTCTAGGTCAGTTCTAGTTCATCAGTTGTAGTTCAGTTCTAGTTGTAGTAGCTGCCTTAATCAATTGTGGTGCTCATTATTGTAGGATAGTTACAGGATCTGAAAATATTTAAAAAATTGTAAACAATTTTACTTGATTAAAAAATGTTACATTTCTTTTTAAGCATTTTTTTCTTAAACTGCATTCTTAAAATATTTAAAACTTTTTCCGTTTGTCCATTACTTCATTTTTTGTCTTTCTTACGAGTATATTTAATTCTTTTTAAAACTTTAATATTTTAAAACTTGGCTGTTGATGTTTTGTAACTTTTTATAACATTGTCTTTTTCCTTATTATTTTTTCACATTTTTTTATTTTATTTTTTATAACTTTATACAGATTTTTTCTCCACTTAATATTTTTTATATTTCTTCGACTTCTGTTGAAACTTTATCGTCCTCACTCCTCTGCAAAAGAAACTAAAAATATGAGGATGGTTAAAAAAAAAAAAAAAATCTGTTAAACTTTTTTTGCGAATACTTAATACTCATACTCTTGTCAGTTCATACATAATTTTAGTTTAATTTTTACCATCTTTTTTATTTTATTTTTACAAAATATTATGAAAATGAGAAAAAATTAAAATTCTGTTATAATTTTTTCCACACTGTTTGTTTGTATTTTAATGCTTCGTCTTCTTTTTTTTTACTGGATTTGGTTCTTTTGCATTTTTTATTATTTTTTTTTTTCATTGAAATTCTTATTAAATTTACAGAATGAAAAAATTGTTCTGCTTTTATAATTTATCTTTAATTTTTTTTTTCTGTGCTGTGTGTCTTTTTTTCAACAATATTTTTTTGTAATTTCTTTTTTTTCTCTTAATTTTATTTTATATTTTACATACAACATTTTATATGAAAAAAAGAAGAATAAGCTAAAGTTTGTTCTTTTTCCAGTTCTACGAAATTAAATGTCCGTCTGTCTTTCTGTCTGTTTGTTCGTTTGTTTGTTTACTTTTTCTCTTTCTCTGTCCAACCGTACTAACGAAATGGTATATTTCGTAAACTTATAAGAATAAACTATAGCAGAATTTATGTAGCCACTGTGGGTTGCGAGAGAGATAAAAGTTAACTAGTGTTTAAAAATATTTTATGTTAATCTAAATAGAAATGTTATGAAAAATTGATTTTTCGTCAACAAAATACATTTTTTACCATAAACTGGATTTTTTTTTACCCCAAATGACTTTCTTAATGTTTATTACATTCGATTTTCTTTACAAGTAGGGGTTTCACCATTAAATAACATGCACTAATTAAATTTTTAATCACAAAATTTATATTTTCAAAACTTTTATTTCATCATAAATTAATTTTGTGACATATATATATATATATATATATATATATAAATAAATATATATATATATATATATATATATATTTATTTTTTTTCAAATTTCATTTTATTGGATATAATATTTTACATTTCATATTATTATATATATATATATATATATATATATATATATATATATATATATATATTTATTTATTTATTTTTTCATCAAAAAATTAATTGTTCATCACAAAAAATATTCTTCACTACTAACTTCCCTTTTTAACACAATAAAATTTTATCGCAATTTTTCACTACAAATTTGTTTTTCAACCCAAAATTGATTTTTTCACAAAATTGAGTTTTTATCATAAAATCCTTTTTCACCACAAAATCGATTTTCACCACAAAATTTTATACTCGATACAAAATTTTACCTCAAATTTGTTTTTTAACACAAAGCGTTTTTTTTTTTTTTTTTTCTTTACAGAATTGAGTTTTAACCCCAAAAGTAATTTTTCACCACAAAGTAATTCTTTTACCACTAAGTCACGTTTTTTTAACCACAAAATATATTTTTTTTACATTAAAATATATTATCCGCCAAAATTCGAAACAAAATAGAATTTTCATCACAAAATTTAATCTTGATCTCAAAATCGATTTTTTAATAAAATAAGTTTTTCACCTTAAAACAACGCGCGGATCTCTGAGAATGCATTTCATTCATGTTTCGCATTTGTATATGTTCTGTATTACTTTTCCGCTCTTATATTGTACAGAGAAAAAAATGTTCAACTTTATAATTTAATATTTTGAATTTAGAAAAACCTATTGCTCTAAAATAATATATTTTCTATAATGAAAACTATAAATGAATATTAAAATAATTAAAAAAAAGTATAACAAACATATAAAATGTATTAAATAATCATTCTCTCATAACTCATTCAACATATCTTTCAATGTTTTTTGGAAATCATGCAAGAGCTCAATCTTACTGTTAGAAAGCTCAAGCGAGACTGAATGATTTTGTTAACCTGTAAGTGTATGTAGGTATGATAAACTAATGCACATGTGAGCCAGATTGCAGAGCACTGCTTTAAAATAAATTTTCCATCTCAAAATCGATTTTGCCCACAAAATTGATTTTTCATCGCAAAAATAATTTTTGACCACAAAGTAATGTTTTCACCACTAACACACTTTTCTACCCCAAATTCATATTTTCTTCTTAAAACTCATTCAAATATAACCACCACAAAAATAATTTTTCACCTTAAAACTAATTTTCCAGCATAAAATTAATTTTTCATGACACCAATTTTTCAACACAAAATCATTTACTTATTTTATTTAAACAATTTCATCTCTATCGCTTTACGATACAACCTGACCCACTGTCTATTGCTTTCTGTTAAGTTATCTGCCTGTCCGTCCGTTCGTTTTTATTTCTGTTTATTTGTTTGCTTGCTTGACTTGACGTTTAGTGTGGATTTTTCTTACAGTATTTAGTATTAAATGTATCTTTTGTTTGCCGCAATATTACTCTTATTGTAGTTGTTTTTGTTGTTGCTACTCTGCTTACTGCTAATATTATTATTATTATTGTTGTTGCTGTAGTTGTTGTTAACCCCAAAAGAATTCAATTAAAGTCTCAATCTGTATCTTTCGCTTACACATTCTCACATAGCAATAATTCGTTTTGTTGTTAGTTAGCCAGCATGAAATCAACAACCAAATAAAACTAAAACAACAACAACAATAACAACAATAAGAAAGAACTCATAAGACCATGGGTTATGTCTTTTTTGGTTTTAGTGGCGCACTTGTTATTTAAGATGCATTTAAGTAGTTTAGAGAAGCAAAAATCACAAGAACAAGACCAAAGGAAGACGAGGAGTTAGAGAGTTAGCCAGCAAGTAAGCAAGCAACAACAAAAGCAGCAGCAGCAATGAAAGAACCAACCAACAACAGCAACATAAGAGTGTGTTGTAAGTTATAGTTGCTCTCAAAAGTATGTGTATATGTATGATACAAAGTGTATATTTACCATATAAATCCGGTGGATAATTCTTTTTTAGTTTTTCGTTTTTTTTAAAGATTTTTTTGTTGATGTTGTTCTAGAGGAAAGTTCATCAACTTTTAAAAAATTTTTATTGTATGTATCTCTCTTGGTTGTTTTCTCTAAATAAATGTTTGTTTGTCAGTCGTGTGGTTGCAATGGACGTTTGGTCTAAACGCTTCATATGTTGGTTTGTTGTATTCAAACTATTGAAAATCATTAGTATTTCATCATTGTAATACTAAATGTAATTAATTGAAAGGATTTCTAAAAACTTCATTTTATAAAAAAAATCTATTAATTCTCAGGATTTTTTTTCATACAATCACCCGAGTTTTTGTCCTGTTATTAGACAGAATTGTATAAAAATCTATTGATTTGAAAATTATAAGTTCCATTAATTAATCCTTGTAAACATACGGGGGATATATGAGACAATTGAACTTCTCACTTTAATTGTAAATGATATTGAATATTATAATACGATATCTGTAGGAAACATTCTCATATCCAATGTACACAATCCCAATTTTTTTATATTTATATCACAGAGATTTAAACGTTGGCTATTGGTTTAATAGAAATAAAAAAGTTAAAAACTTAAATGTCAGACAAACTCTACAAATTTACACATAAGGAGCGGTGTTGTCAAAACGTAGTTGGAAAAAAATGCTAAAATTTACAAAGACAAATGCTAGAGCGTGCTAAAAATAAGAAAAAGTGCTAAGAACGAAAATTGTTTATATTAATAAAAAGAGATATGGAAAATTCTATTTTTGCATTTACCTTTAATCATAGTCATGCCCAAAATTTATATTTTTTATTGAATTTTAGTAATGCTTCTTCTGATCCAACTCTACCTACATATGTGCCTATTTTGGTTGGGGGAAATATTTTTTGTGGTAAACAATAAAACTAAAATTGATTTTTTACCTAGATTTTGCTAACAAAAAATTGTTTTAATCAATTAAAAAATATAAATATCACAGCTCACAGTAGTGATGGTGTTACTCAAGTCTCAAATTATAAACTTTAAAGAACTTAACATAAAGCATTATTAGATCATAATGGAAATGAGAAATACTTGTTTAGGTTTCAAAGAAACCTTGGTACTGCCAAAGAGAGACAACGAGGCAATTTACGATTGCAAACTTGTTTATGGTCCTTCGAAACAGATGTCGGCTTACGACATTACTGTAACCACATCTATAACAGCATTTACGACGCTAGGTTCAATCTCTTTTTTACTTACTTCAAACGTCTGGTGCTGCTGACTGAGGCCCTCAAAATTGCACCCAGTGCAAGGCGGGCGCCATGCTCAGGCGTCTATTTATATATATATGCTGGTGTCTATTTATAGTCCATCAACTCTGCTATGTTACTGCCAAACAGAGGATACAAGCTAATTTACGATTGCAAACTTGTTTATAGTCCTTCAAACCCGATGTCGGCTTGCGATATTACTGTAACCACATCTACAACAGCGTTTATGACGCTAGCTTCAATCTCTCTTTTACTTCCCTCAAACGCCTGGTGCTGCTAACTGAGTCCCTCAAAATTGCACCCAGTGCAAGGCGGGCTCCATGTTCAGTTTTCAACGAAACCAAAATGAATAAGACACCACGAATGCTGATGAAGTGTGTAGCGGCACAGAAAATACGTATACCATTCTGCTGGTGTCTATTTATAGTCTCTCTGCCAAACAGAGACAACAAGGCAATTTACTATTGCAAACTTGTTAAATAATAATGAGCCTGATTCAATACATTATTTACAAATAAAATCTGTATGAAAACTATTAAAAAATGTTAATATTCATACAAATTATACTTTCAAACAATTTCATAAAAAACCGGTTAACCGACTGAAAAAAACCGGCCTGTCGAATTATTCGGTCGTTTTTTAAAAAAGCAAAAATCGGTTAAGCCGTTTCCGGTTTTGGTTTTTGAATACACTAGCTTATATTAAACTTTATTCTGTAAAATATTTGATATTAACATTTATATGAAATTTGCGTCCGTTAAAGTGATTTCCGATAGTGGAACTTATATGGAAGCTATTGCCAATTTTTGACCGATCTTTGTGAAATTTGGTATACATATTTTTGCCAAATTTCATTAAGATTTGTTCACATTTAAGACATTAATAATTTGTATGAGGAGATAATAGATCGATAAAAAACAATTTCAACAGCTTTCATACCTATGCCAAAATAATTATTCGTGCTTAATTTCATTAAGATATCTTCTAAATAAATTACAGTTTGTTCTATAAAATTAGGGTTTTTAACAATTTTGCAAAAAATGCGGTTCGCATCTAAGCCATTTCTCCATATATTATACGAAAATATATTTTATTGGAGTTTATTACAAAGAAATTATATTTAATATTGTGATGATCCTTTTTTTAATTCAAGTAAAATCTTTTTGTCCATAAAGTATTTATCTTTCGAAATTTTTTGATGTGCCTCCACATTTCCGTTAAGTATTACAAACACCACCCTAATTATATCAATCATGATCAATTTCGTACTATCCATGTCATGTGCCTTACCGAAATCTGTTTTGATAAAAGTATCTCGTTTTCAACTATCAACTAAATTTGACTTAAATTTATGACCCCGATCAATGATATTTATCGTTGTTTTTATATCTATATATCCAAGATTTCTACAAATTGCAATTTTTTATATAAAAATACAAAAACAGAAAGTGAAATTTTTGCGTAATTTTCAAAAAATCCATACATTTTTTATTAAACTTATTTTTAATGGTTCTTCGATTTTTTTGAGTAAAATTGCAAAAACTAAGTTCATACAGTAATCCATGCTATTTGATTAGAAAGCGTAAATGTGACTTGCGAAAAAACGGACTTTTTTTAATTTTCGCTCTAATTTTTCAAACTTTGAGACTATCTACTGCATTGACTATTTAGGGCACATCGACGAGATATAGTGCAAAATACGCAAATTACAACCAATATCACTTCTTGTTTCAAAATTTGTATTCCGTTGAGGGACGCACGACTTCGCGTAAAAACCCAAACAAAAAAATTAAAAAAAATTTTTGTCATCGGAGTTCGACTACTCCATATTTAACTGTTGAAATTCTGCACAATGACAAAGAAGCAGAAGAATTTATCCACAGTCCGATTAGTTTACATAAGATGAAGAATGAGATCAAAAGGTATAAGAGCGAACAAAAAGTATAGAAGAATGGGAAAAAGTTAATTAAGCCTTTTTCTAAGTTTTTGAACTACGAACAACAATCAAAATATAAAATAAATAAAATTCTGCACTCCATTAGTTTCAAGTCTTTTCAGTTCAGATCTGTAACCCATTTGTATTATATATATATTATAGTATTACCACAAAACTTATTAAGGATTAAAGTTAGTTTCAGCCATATACAATTTAGGGGGTGTGTGAAACGATAGAAAAGTTCTAATGGTAAAAAATATTTTTTCTATGGTGAGAAAAATTGTTCATACTATGTGTGTGAAATAAAAACTGCAATATATTGACTAATTTAATTTTTATTATAAAAGAAATTTAAATAATGAGATCGAAAGAACATAAAATGTTTTATTTGAAATCATTTATGAAAGAAAAACTCCACTTTGGTCAGGTTTTATGTTCAAATCTAGATTGATTATTAATGCTAAATATTTTAAGTAAGAAATTGTGCTTGAAATCTTAAAACTAAATGTAAAATTTTTAAATATATTTTGTTATTTAAATTTTCTTTAATATTTTTTAAACGTCGAAAATTTATATACGTTCTACTACTAGCCTTATAAGTTAGTAAATTATTCATTATTCATCTCATACCAATCAAAAATTTACTAACAAAGATACTTTGCTATCGTTTTACATGGACCCTTAGGGTAAATAAAGCTTGTAAAATTTATAGTCAGAAAAACATTGGACTTTGGCATTAAAGTTTAATTCCACCTATGGGTGGAACTGGCTAATTGTAAAACATAAAGTGTCTTTTTCAAAAGGCTTTTTAAATGTTCAAAATATCTGCATTGTTATATAATAATATATATATAAAAGCCACTGTGCGACGTGGAGGAGTCTGTCACTCATTTCCTTTGCTCATGTTCGGCTCAATTGGAAATAAGGAGATATTTCCTTGGTGAACTCTTTTATACGGTCTAGGCGATCTGGGTTGTCTGGGTGAACTTTATTAAAAGATCAAAATATAAAATTGAATTTCAATTACGAAATTACTAATATTAATTAAAATTTTGTTTGATTTTGCTGTAATTGTCAAAATGATATTATTAATTAAGTGAAATTAATTGAGTTTTTTGTAAATTTCAATTAATTTTTTTAATCAACTTAATAACATTTATAAGTGAAATTTTGTTATCTTTGCACAAAATTATTCCACCAATAAACAAATAGTGTGTTTAAATAATTTATTTAAAAATATCACACAATAAATTTGTGTATATAAATGAAAGGATTTTTTTGAACTTTCGCCACAATTATCGGAGAAAAACTACACCAAGTTTTGTATACATTTCGGGTTTAGTAATTTTCTTGTTTGACCATAATCGAACTTACCTACGTACACCTATTTCGCAGAGAGATCAGATAAAATCTGGGAAATTCAAAAACCGGGGTATACAAATGCCTCTAGAGATAGTGATTATAATATTGGTGAATCTATGAAGACAATAAATATGTACATGTGATTGAATATTTGAAAAACTATCAAATATTATGCGTATTCTTTATGCAAAAATTGTCTTTTAGCTTTTAAGCAAATAAGGTTCTTGTTTTTTGACATTAATGAGGGAAGCATATGTCATAATTTGGGAATAATTAAAAATATCAATAACAAAATAACGTTTACTTACCGAAGTGATCATAAAATGTCTGCATTAAATATCACCTCTAAAATCTAAATATACCTTAAAAATATGCTTTGAATGGAAATTGTTGACAAAATCACATTTTATTCCGATGTATACAAATTATCTTTCAAAATGTTTTCCTTTTTTTTGGTTCTATTTTATTTATTTTTTAAGTTGTCAATTTATGTGAAAAAATCATACCAATATAATTAACATTAATTATATTAATTTAATAATTTAACTAAATTTGTGCAAAATTTTATCGAATAATTTTTTCTGTGTAGTAAAGATCAGGGGTAATTTTAGCTCTATACTTATGCCATGTATAACTTAAGCCGTTACAACCTAACCTATATCCTCCACCATCTGTTTCTTCATAGAGAAATCCTACAACGCCAGTAATGTGTCTGTAGCATATTGTCATATTATCATATCCAAAATACGAAACCCAGGTGAAGTAAAAAATGTAGTATTCAAAATTAGTAATATCAACTAAATAAAAATAAAGTTATAAACCAAAATAACAGACATCTTTCAAACAAATGTTATATACTTTATATGTATATATATATACTTGTTATATATACTTGTTATATACTTTATAACTAAAACAAATTCTTATCTATTATACATGAAATTATGTAGCTACTGTTGAATTTTCATATTTCTTGAATTCCCTAAAGATTAAGAATTTCTTTCTCAGCCTTACAACTTTTCACACCATGAATAATACATTTAAATAGGAATTATGATTACAATTGTGATAGAACAAATGTAACTCAACTTAAACTACATGTTAATAACGAGCTAGCTAACCCCTCTCTCATCATCTTCCTTTTTTTTTTTTTCTTCTGTAATTTATTTTAAAATAACTTAATTTCTTTAGTCTTTCAAATCTCTAATAGTCTACGTAATAAATGGCATTTTCATATTTACATCCAGAATTTCTCAATTTAATAAACAATAGATGGGAAATTTTCACAAAACATTAATTAGAGCTCGACAGTAGATGTTTTTTTTTTTTTTTTTTTTGTAACTTAAGCAAATAGCTTGTGTTGATGTGTGTAACTGAGAAGAATAATAGAAATAAATAATAGAAAATTATTTAAAACTTGAGTTTTGTTGTTTGTATATGAACATTTTAAACGCTGTTTAAAATTAGTTCAACTTTCAAAATGATCATCAGCTACAAAACAAGAAGTAAGAAAAAAAAAAATCAAAAAAAAAAAAAAAAATATGAGTACTGGAGAAATGTTTACACGTAGTGTACTGGCAGCTAAAGTTAAGATTATTCATATCTTAAATACAAAAAAAAAAGATACATAACAACGCAAAAAGTATATGTACTACGAATTACAAAATACATTTTAACATTTTTAAGTAGCTGCAAATGACTTTTTATTATGAAGCCACCATAAAAAGGGGAAAAAAGTTTCACATAAAATGTCAGGTTTAAAAAAAGATTTTTTTTTTATTATAACAAATAAATTGTAAGTAGCCAAGTATGTGTATTAGTTTATTTTATATTTTAAGCATTGTGTTACATTTTATATTATTTACGCTTGGTTTGAAACTGAACTTGGCCTTAAGTTTTGAAAAATACTTTTCAAGCCAAAAAAAAAAAAAAAAACATCAACAGTAATAACAACAACATAAACTAAAATAAATAAAACAACCATAAACAATATTTAACAGTATGTAAAACAGAGACCTGCGCCGAAGGGATAAAATCCGCATAAGCCGGGCCGCCGAGAAAAATTTGGAAGTCGCCGCCATAAGATTTTCGGCTTAAAAACAGCCGTCCTTTTTTAAATTCCTTTTGGAAAATGTGTTAAAAACGAAACTTTTTATTATTTTAATGAACTATTTGCATTTATTTATTTAAATATAAAATTAAAAATATTTACACAATTTTTAACTTCAATTAATTATAAATCAGCCAAGCATTTTTGATGACTTATAATTGATGATTTTTGATGTTAATACTGCAAAAAAAATTATAAC
This sequence comes from Protocalliphora azurea, assembly GCA_932274085.1. NCBI lineage: Eukaryota > Metazoa > Arthropoda > Insecta > Diptera > Calliphoridae > Protocalliphora > Protocalliphora azurea. Next base: position 144,045,236 of record OW026522.1, on the reverse strand, counting down.
AATAAAATAATAATCTTAACAGTTGCTAATAAATTTTGATGTGCTTTAACCGCCATCCTACTAAAAATAAAACTCGTACACAAAATTTTTTAGCTAATAAATCTCTGCTATTCACTAGTAATATTAAGCCGAAATTTGGGTTCTTTTACTTATGACGTTGCACCGATGTGTGGTTGGAAATTATCAAAGCAATTGATATAAATTCCATTGTTTACTGTATTTTTTTATTTCTTTAGCATATCTTAATAATTGACATGTTTTTATATCCGAGCAGACCATTCATCAAATAATAATATTTTGCAATATTTTATGTAAAAAAAATCAAAAATAATAAATAAATAAATCCCATATTTTTAATAAATTAATAATTCTGTTTGTAATTTCGCTAAAAAAAAATCTCGCAGTCCTATTTTTATAAAAAATGTTAATCAATGGTTCATGCAAATATAAGATTTTTAATTAGAAAAAAATGGATGTTTAATTTCGGACGGCTGACAGCTGATTTTAAGCCGGCGCCGAAGATTTTTAACACAACACGCCGTCGGCTATAAAATTCCTCGGCGCAGGTCTCTCGTATAAATTTAGTGGAGTATATTTTTCTTCATTCATGCCCAGCAGCTTGTTTGTTTGTTTGCTTCTGGTACCAAAGCTGGGGTTAAGGGAAAATTTGTTTGTCTTTAGTGAATTTTTCCACACATTTTTTTTCTTTTTGTTTTTATATTATAATTTTATTTTTGAAAAATAATAACAATCATTTCATACATGTTATATTTTACATGTATTTAGTTGTTGATTGTTTTATATTGTCTGTGACCAGAGGCAAGGTTGCTGAAATTTCTTAAACTTTTAAATGAATGAACAAAAAAATCTTCATTTATTTACTTGGCATAAATATATGTTTTGTGGTTGGTTTTCCGTTTGAATTGGAAGTTGTGTTTCAGTATTTTTGTTTATTTTTTGTTTTCTTTGATGACTTGTGAACCTGTGAATACTATTTTACAGTTTGTGAAAAAATTAGCTGCTGTGTATGTATCTCATGGATTAAAAATAATATCAACACACATAGCAAGAAAGCTTCAGTTATTTTGACAGTTGAGAGACAAGGTCTGACATTTGTAAAAAGTATAATCGTTTTTTTTTTTTAATAACTCAGAGTAATCAGTTTCATTAACATTTGACTATTTACATTTTATTTAAAATGTTTACATAAGGTAATTTTTTTATCAAAGGTAGAATTTTTAAATAGTGCATATGTCAAATATTCCCTTTTTTATTGTAATTTCACTTTTAACTTATTACTTGAAGCTGATTTTTTTACATTATTTACATTGTTTACATTTTGCAAAAAATGTATTAAAAACTACCAAAAATATGCTCCTTATATAATTTCACATTCAAGAGAATATTTTAATTTAAACAGATTTTTCACATTATTCACATTGTTTACATAGAGTAAAAATTTATTAAAAACGAAAGAAATTATTTAGTTTCTTTATAAATTCAGTTCTGTTTAATTTTTACTTTATTTACTGATTTGTTTATTTACATTGTTTACATAATGTCAATAATGTAATAAAAGCTATAAAATATAGTTTTCTGATATAATTATACTTTTAACCAATGTTTACATAATAAAAAATTTGACGAAGAAGAATAGAATTTTATTTATTTTATTTAAATTGAAATTTAAACTTAAAATTTTTTATAATAAAATTTTTTATTTATAAGTGTGTAATTCTATAATTTTACCTAATGTAAAGAAGTATATATTTTGACTAGTGCAAACTTTTAAACAAATTTATTACTTAAAAATTATTAGATTTTGAAATTTTATATTGCTTACATGATTTACATATTCTACATAATGTAGATTAAAAACAAAATAATAATTTTTCTCGTATTTGTTATTAATATTAAGTACGTAAGTGTTTAAACTGTAGTTGTAATAAACATTTTTTTATTATTTACATTTTTTACCTAATGTAAAGAATTACAAATTTTGAATTTAACAAATTTTTAAGCAATTTTATTAACTAAGAATCATTAAATTTTGAAATTTTAATAACTTAAATCATTACTTATTTTCTTGCTACATTGTTTACGCAATTTTTCTCACGATTTACATAATCTACATAATGAAAAAGTTTTAAGAAATTTAATATCTTTGTCGCTTCATTGTTCATATTAAGTACATACATAAGTCTTTAAAATATCTATTTTTTACACTTTTTACACAATGTAAATTATTTATATTGTTTACACTTTTGTAATACTATTCAGTATTAGTTAATATTGATTTGTTTCCATTATTTATATTATGTAAGCGATGTAAACATTTTAGAATATAAAAACTTGTTTCATAATTTTTTAATTTCATCTATAGTATGAGCTGCTTACACCATATTTATATTATTTACATTGTTGACATAATGTAATAAATCAAATATTTTGAAAATTTATACAGTTTTTATAAAATATCAATATATTTTGAGAAAGTAATTGAATATTTTTCTTATTTATTGTAATATTTTCCTATTTACATTTTGTAAAGAATTCAAAAATTTTACATTTTCTATTAAATTTTAGAATTTTAGGTATTTCAAATCATATTGTCATAAAAAATTGGGTTTATAAGATTGTGTAAATAAAGTAATGTTAATTTTTAACATGGTCTACATATTGTAAATAATTTGAAATGGAATTTTTTCATTTCGTCTGCTACAAGAACTGTGAGCAATATTCATATTAATTACATTCTTGATATAATGTAAAGAATTAGAAACTTTAAATATTTTTGTAAAATTTGTATAAACTTTAAAGTAAATAATTAAAAATTAATAAATTTGTCATTATTTACTTATTTATAGCATTGTTTACCTAATTTATACAAAATTTTCATTTTGTCAAGTATTGAAATGTTAAATTTTTTTAATTTTATTTAATTAAGATATTTTGAATTACATTGTCACGATAATTTTTGCTGTTAGCATAATGTAAGTAAGATAATGTTAACTTTTTACAATTTTTACATAATGTAAATAATGCAAAATATTAATTTTTTCCATTTCATCTGTTACATGAACTGTTTGTACAATATTTAATTTGTTTACTTTGTTGACACAATGTAAAGAGCTCTAAATATTTTAGTAAAATTTTTATATTCTCTAATAGGTAATAAGAAAAAAATTGTAGATTTTTCTCATTTACTTACTTTCCATTATTATAATTATAATTATAATTATAATTATTATTATTATTATTATTATTATTATTATTATTATTATTATTATTATTATTTAAATATTTTACAATATTTAAATATTGAAAAGTTAAAATTTTTAAATAAAATTTTATTTAAGACATTTCAAGTTATATTTTCATGATAATTCTGGCTGTTAATATTATGCAAATAATGTAATGTTCTTTTTTTATTGTCTACATAATGTAAATAATTTAAAATGTTAATTTCATTTGCTACATAAACTGTTTGTGTTATAATTAAATTATTTACCTTGTTGGCACTAACTTCTGAACATCTGAAAAAATTATTTCAATATTTATTTTTTATTTTTTTTTTTTTTTTGCATTATTTACCTGATTTTTACAAGTTGTATTTCACTTTGTAAATACTTGGAAAATATTTTATTTTTTAATAAAATTTTTTACATTAAAATAAAGCTTATTTGTAAAAATTGTTTGGCTTTTACATTATTTACACCGTCTTCATCATGTATTTTCATTGTTTACATATTGTAAAGAACTCAGAAACTTGCTAGTTTCAGAATAATTCTACTTGAAAAAAAAAATGAAACTTAAATATTTTATTATAGATCAAATGTACAGAAATAGTTTCGCATATTTAACACTATTTACATCATGTAAAGAATTAAATAGTTTTTTAGTAACTAATGGAATTTAAAGAACCTGAAAATTTTCTAAAATTTTTTATAAAAATATATTTATATTTGTTATTGTTGTTACATAAAGCAAATTATTTTACGTTTTTAAAATTTTTTCATATTCTACACTTTTAAATTTTACAAATTGAATGAACATTTCTTAATAATTTTTTCATTGTTTACCTTATGTAAATACATTTGAAACTAACGAAAAAAGTCTTAATTTTTTCAATTTTAATATTTTATATTTTATTTTGACATTTGAAAGGTTTATATAGAAAGTTTTCTTTACTTACATAATACTTCTTTATATTGTTTACATAGTGTATTACAAAGCTGTTAATTTTAAAGTAAAATTAAATAATTTATTTGTCATATTTCATCTTTACTTAAAGCAAATAAATTATAAATTTTTAGAAATTATGCAGAATGTAAACAAATTTTAAATTTTTATAAAAATTTCATTTCATCATTATTAAAATTAAATTTTAATTTCTTTAATATAATTTGAACTTTGAATCGACCCATAACTTAAAGAATATTAATTTCCATTTATTAAGTAAAAATCGTTTGTCTGTCTGTTAAGTGTCTATCTGTACGACATTGAAAGGCATAAAGCATGCAATTTTTCGAAATGCGTTTTCTTAAACCATATGAGAATTACAAGACGTAACAATGAAATAGTTTTAATGCACTCACTATTAACGCAAGTAACCCTTACATACACTACCTTATTTATATGATGTATAACGACTGTATTTGTAAATTGATGAACGACTTTAGATGTGTGTATTCATTTTTTTAGCTTTGTCTAAATAAATCTATTAATGCAATTACTTTACGACTGACCTCATTAGCATAAAGTACATAACGTTTGTATACACCTAAACAGTCGTGGTCAAAAATTAAAGATTTTTTGAAAAGTGAATATCAAAGACACTAGTATAAATTCATATTATCAAAAATATAAAATCTCTAAAATATAATATATATATATATATATAAATATATATAAATATAATATAAAATATCCAATAAAATAAATATAAATAAAATTTAACTCTAATTAAAATCTTTTCGAAAAGTTGCCTAATGTGAACGTATACTAATAGCAGCATGCAACAGAATTTTTTTTTTTTTTTAGGGTGGGGAGGGGTTATCTGAATCAATCCATTTGAAGTTGATAGCATTTGATGAGTGTAAATAAACCCTCCAAAGAATTTTTCTGCTGTGGGCAAAATTTTTCTAAATTTTTCATTTTTAGAACCAAAGTAGTCTCAGATAAGTCGAAAAAATAATATAAATATAGATCAAAACTGAATTGCTTTTCCATAAATATTTAGAGCATTTAACGAGGAATAGTTTATTAAAGCTTTCAATTCATTTATTTCTCCCTATAAAGGGACATTTCTAGTCCGCTTTTAAGATATGACAAGAAAGTCGACCAAAACTTGGGTTTGCTTGTTAAAATGTTCTACAGATATTTTTTTCATCGAATTTTACTAGGGGTCTCCAAAGGTAAAAAATCACCCAACTTACCATGTGTTCTGGAAAAAAAAAGTATCAAATTTTCTCACATTTCTCATATAGACGCCTTAAACTAGGCAATGAAATATGACATAAAATTCCAAGTTTTTTTAGAAATCATTAACAAATCCATTTGTAGTTGATAGCATTTGATGAGTGTAAATAAACCCTCCAAAGAATTTTTCGGCTGTGGGAAAAAATTTTCTAAACTTTTCATTTTTAGAACCAAAGTAGTCTCAGATAAGACGAAAAAATAATATAAATGTAGTTCAAAATTCAATTATTTTTCCATAAATATTTAAAGCATTTAACGAGGAATGTTTTTTTAAAGCTTTCAATTCATTTATCTCTTCTTATAAGGGGACATTTCAAGTCCGCTTTTAAGATATGACAAAAAAGTCGACTAAAACTATGGTTTGCTTGTTAAAATGTTCTATAGATATTTTTTTCATCGAATTTTACTAGGGGTCTCCAAAGGTAAAAAATCACCCAACTTACCATGTGTTCACGAAAAAAATATCAAATTTTCTCACATTTCTCATATAGACGCCTTAAACTAGGCAATGAAATATGACATAAAATTCCAAGGTTTTGTAGAAATCATTAACAAATCCATTTGAAGTTGGTAGCATTTGATGAGTGTAAATAAACCCTCCAAAGAATTTTTCGGCTGTGAGAAAAATTTTTCTAAGCTTTTCATTTTTAGAACCAAAGTAGTCTCAGATAAGACGAAAAAGTAATATAAATATAGTTCAAAACTCAATTATTTTTCCATAAATATTTAAAGCATTTAACGAGGAATATTTTTTAAAGCTTTCAATTCATTTATCTCTTCTTATAAGGGGACATTTCTAGTCCGCTTTTAAGATATGACAAAAAAGTCGACTAAAACTTAGGTTTGCTTGTTAAAATGTTCTACAAATATTTTTTCATCGAATTTTACTAGGGGTCTCCAAAGGTAAAAAAAAATCACCCAACTTACCATGTGTTCACGAAAAAAATATCAAATTTTCTCACATTTCTCATATAGACGCCTTAAACTAGGCACTGAAATATGACATAAAATTCCAAAGTATTGTAGAAATCATTAACAAAATTACTAATAATTTTCTTTCATTTCATTTCATTTCATTTTTTTTTTTTGGACTCAATGAACTTTGGTGACCCCTAGCGAAATTCGTCTTAGAACATTTTAACCCATTAAAGACAGAATCTACTCGATTTTTATGGCTTTTCCTCAAAAAGGATTGCCAATGACCTGACCTCTTATAATGAGAGATAGGTGAATTGGAAATTTTACTAAAATATTTCCCGTTAAATGCTATAACAATTATGCGAAAATAATAATGTTTCGAACTATATTTATATTATTTCTTTCGATTTATTTGAGAATATTTTGGGGTAAAAGAAGAAAAGTTTAAAAGGCCATAAAACAAAAATTTTGCCTTCCAGGGAAAAATCCTTTGGAAGGTTTATTGCACTCATCAAGTGCCATCAATTGCGTATGGAATGATTCCGCTCCCACGCGATGATCCTCAGTTTGTCGCATAGTGTAGTAAGAATAGTAATAAATTTATATAATTTAATTTATTGAACATTTTATGGGACGATTTGGCTAACTTTGAATTTTATTAGTTAAGTAAATAATATCTAAAATCGTGCCAATAAAGTTTCTTCTAGTAAGTGCAGACTTTTTGTTCGACACTGTTTTATAGTTATACTCACAATATTGATATATTTAGACACGCAAAAACTAACTAGCTTTACATTGCATTACACTTACATTCATTTAGTAACTCATTTACTTACTCATTCCCTTATCCATTCATTTAAATATTATTTTTTAATAGTATTTATTAGATGTGAGAGTGTTGGGATGTAAGTAGTTGTAGGTTTCTTCATTTCATTTCTATTGTATTCGTTTACTTCTAATTCGTATACATACAGACTTGCGTGTATTTTTATTTTATATTTCATATGCAACTACTGTTTCCAATACCTTATAAAGTCGGTAGGAAATTTTTGGAGGAAGGGAACAAAGAAATTGACATTAAAAGTGATTACCAACAACTTCTCTGGAAACATTCTAAATGTAAGGTACCTTGTTTAAACTCTTTTAGGCTAGATTGATACATATCTATGATTTCTGAAAAAGGCTTTCATAAGAAGTATTAGGAGCGTATACTCCGTAGCTGTCAGTGTTGAACGATGACCAAAAAAAAAAAAAAGACACAAACAAAAAACAAAAGACGCATTTTTAAATAGAAATCCTTAATTTGTCCTCAAAATACATAAATTTTAAAGAAAATCATTTTTTTTACGAAAATTTCCTATAAAAACAAAATTTATAAATTTTTTTATGAAAAATAGATCTATCAAAAATAATCTATGAAAAGAAAATTTACTTAAAATGATCTGTAAAAAGAAAATTTATCAAAATTAAAAAAAAAATTGTCGGAAATATGTAATCTATAAAAAAGATATTTAATCAAAAGCTTTCTAAAAAAATATATCGACAATGTCATTAAAGAACGCCCGAAAAATAGCATTTTTTACCTGGTATCTTTCAATTGTAATAAAATTTTTTATACATGAACTTCATTAAACCATTCATCGATTTCAGCTTCCAGTTTCGCGAAAAAATTGAAAAGTATGTTAAAGTTACATATCAATATCAATAAAACTGAGAAGGATTTATGTCGGCTTTAATATTAATATTTCAAAAATAATAATGATTTTTTAAAAATGCATTTTAATGAAATTGCACCTTTTAAATGCATTTTTCGTTTCGTTTTCAGCATATTTAGAAAGTACAAAATCTTTACATTAAGATAAAAATTTCAAATTTTTGGGACGCGCAAATCTACTATTAAAAAAAAAGCTCCGAATTGTTTCTTATTAAAAAAAGAAATGATTTTAATTTGTATAAAAGTTAACAAAATATGGAAAGTAGGTAACTTTTAATATTCATATCTCTTGCAGTTATTGAGGGATTTGTGTATTTTAAAAAGCATATAAAAGGGTAGCATCTTCTTTTTAAGTAATTCAGTCATCATCTCTAAAATATCCATTTCATTAAAAATTATTTGTAAAATACGAATGCATCTTTTAGATGCATTTTTAACAATTGTGAATTCATTAAATTTTATTTTTTTCATATGTATTTTAAATTGTTTTGTTCGCTATAAATTGCTATATTAATTATCCAAATACATAAAGATTTACTATTTTTAATAAATTTAACAATTTTTTTTTATTCATATTTCAAAAATAATACAACGCTTATAATAAAACGCTTTTATTTACTAAATGTTCGTATTGAAGCTGATGTAATCGCAATTTAGATCATTGAATTCCCCAAGGCCTTCCCAGAAATTTTCTCAATTCAAGTTATTTACATTTAATATTTTTTAGAAAAAGCGAAATAAAATCGCAAGTTTTCGCTATTTTGCGAAACTGAGAACTGAAATATATATTTAGATATCCGTGAACTATTTACGTGCAAAATTTTGTGAAGATCTATAAATAGAAAAATTAACGAAAATGTTCTATAAATTAAATTAAAATTAATTTTATTCACATATATACTTTCAAAAATTAAAAATTTTTAATTATAAGTGGAAAATCCCCAAACCATTACTCACGAAAATCTGTCCCCAAGTGGGAATTTAAATTGCCAATTTAAGTACAAATCCCCTTATAAAGCTGCAGTTCTGAATGGCTGCTTTGATTTCAATGAAATTTCACACAGCGATAGAAAAGGTGCAGTAGTATTTAAGTTTTGTCCTTGGCCCCACATTTGAACACCTGGGATACAACAAATATTTAAAACGATACTGATGCATTATATCTAAACCGATTTGAAATACTTTTAAAAGAGCGGATTCGGCTGGTCGAGATCTACAAAAAAAAAACAACGTATAGACTATTTTATTTAGTTTAGTTAGCGTGTCCAAATCTCACCCGATTTTTTTTAATATTTCTAATTTTATTTGCAACAAATAACAAAATCGTGTAAGGAAAAAATCTTGAAAAATGTTTACGGAATCAAAAGTTATATGTATTTGAATTTGAATTTTCAAAATTTTCCTCATTTTTTTGCCAAATATATATATATATATATATATATATATATATATATATATATATATATACATATATTCAAATCCTTTTTCAGCTAATACACATTTTTGTAACTTAATACAAAATCGTGTGAATGAAAAAAAAAAATTAAAAAATTTTCCTGCGAGAACCAGTGTCTCCTGAACAAGTCCAATTATTTTCACGAATTTCAAACTTTCGCCTTAATTTTTCAAGTTGCAAATCTGGAATCAGAAACTTTTAATATTTCTTAAATGACATAATATGTCTTTAGTTTTTTTATAATAAAAATGTTTGATCCTCGATATTGGTTGGGAAGATATAGCAAATAAAGTAAAAATTCACATTTTTGGAAATTTTCGAAAGTTTTTTTGAGAAGTACCGTAAGATTTGAATAAAAAATATATATGAATAAAAATGTTATTGCATTATTAAAAATGAATAATATGCACATAATCTTAACTCAATCCTTTTTCGGAATTTGTTGAAAAAATTCTTCAACAAATTTTCCTATTATAAAAAAAAAAATGTATATATTTAAAAAGATGACAAAATTATATTGTAAAATTTAGTAATTACTTACAATTGGTGTGGAAAACTCATAAACTTTGTATGGCAATACAAAAGTTACCATACTACACACTTAAATTATACACAACAAAAGCTTTACTTACCCGGTAAACCAAAAAAATACATTGCAAAGTTTGGTAACTACTTACAATTCGGGTGAAACACTCATTACATTTTCATTGCAATGCCCAAGAATTCATGGGTCCCCATTATTAAAGTACTTATTTAAAATAGTCAAATAAGTAGTTAATCAAATACTGCAAAACTACAAAAATAAAAAGTACAGTTAAACTATAAATAAGTAGTTATTACTATTCTTCCATTCATTATACTCATTACTACCATGTCACTATTTGACTCTTTTAAATAATGATATAAATCACTACTTATTTAAGTAGTTTTTTATAATTTAAAATAATGAAATAAATAAGAACCCCTCATTACTTTGTAACGTATGAAATAACTACTACCTATTACCAAAATTTTAAAAATTTTTACTGGGTTAGTATAACAAATACTAGTGACATATTATTATTACTATTATTAATATAATTAATATAATTAAATACCTTTCATCCAAAAAAGTTCTATTCACACTAATACACTTCTTCTGGTAACTAAACTCCTAATACTTACCAAAATTGATTTTTATGAAAATTGCCCAAAAAGTTTTTAAATATGCTAAATTCGCCTTATCTTGCAACCATCATATTTTCAACGGGAGTTTTTCCAACAACAAACATTAAAAATTTACTTATAGTATCTGGATTCCCATCTATTATCGAAAGGGACTTGAAACTTATAACTAAATTATATATTTGTAATAATCAAAATCTTCTTCTTCCGGTAAAAAACAATCACCAATACACAATCACCAATAACTACGTTAGAAAATTTTTCCCAACCATACAACCATTAAAAATTTACTCAAATAATGAACCTTGTTGGCTTTTAAAAAGCACGATATGATACCTCCAGTAATATTTCAGCAAAAGTTTAATTCTATTCATTTTTCTCCCACCACCAAAAACTCATTTATATACTTCGTTAGGCATAGTGAATGGTAATGAAACACCTATACTCAAGGGCCTTCTAGAACCACATTGTAGTATCTTTGCTGCCGAAGTACTAGCAATTAAACTTGCTACGGAATATTCCTCAAATCATAAAGATCGTTACGTTATTGCATAGACAGTAATTCCACAATTTCAGCTAACTTAAATATGAAATATTCTGAACCATCTGTAACATTTATACGCAATCTTTTAAATAAACACCCAAATAAATTACGCATAATGTGAGTAACAGGTCACGCTGGCATTTCAGGTAATGTAGCTGCCGACAAAACTGCATGCCTTACCACAAAATCTCCAACATACACCTTCACCATCCATGTTGTAAAAGATCTAAATAGACTTAAAGAACACAAATTAAATCTATGGGCAAACTACAACCATCGTTACAAACTTATCAATCCAAATGCAGTCACCCCCATCTATCCTAAATCTTACTCGAGGTGAGAACTACGGGTTTTTACTAGATTAAGGCTGGGTCATACCAAATTTACTTATGAGCACCTGCTGAAAAATGAAGTTAGTCCAATCTGCAGCAGATGTAACTTACATCAGTCCATAAACCACATTGTTGACCAATGGCAAGAATATTCCACAGAAAGAGTAAAAATTTTTGACACGATGCTTACTAGCTCATTTCTGAATAATCCAAGCCAAAATAACATTTCTAAAATTTTTAACTTTATTAAAAAATGTAACTTATTAAACAACATGTGAATGTAAATAAATATCTGGAATATATAAAGTCTATAACTATATAGTGTTATTTATTGTATTATATAATATTATTAAAAAAATATATTATAACTAACTGCAATTGAAAAGAACCTGGTTTAATTTAAAGGAAAATAAGTCAACGTTTTTAAAAGGCAAATACGTAACAATATAATTCCAAAGAAAACTTTATAGTTCTTTTTATAGTCCTAAATTAACTTTAATCCCAGATCTGTTTAAGTCGTAGCTGTTTTTATAATCCCAGATTTTTTTGAAACCTACGTCAGTTTAGAAGAAGTTATTAGTATAATCCAAGTTTAGATTTCATTGCATCTAATTTATGCTTCTGTCAAATTTCCCACTGGGCACTTTACATTTTTTTTTATCCGTCAACATTTAATTCACAATTTTGTGGAGAGCTCTCTTAACTTATATTTGTTGTAAGTTTTTTTCTATATGTAGCTGTATCGCTGTACAGTGTGTATACTATTCGTAGTAGTATGAAAATAATTTGTAGAAAAAAACTTTAAAGCAAACAATTATTGGCGCATGACTTCATGACCGCATAACTTTATATATAAAGTTTTTTTTAAGCATAATTTTCATGTCAAACTGACAAATGTTTGAATATGAAAATCTATTTTTCTACATTTTGTCGTTGTTCACATCACAAATAAAGCGACATAATAATGAAATTAAATAAAAAAAAAAAAAAACGAAAAAAATTAAAATATGTACAATGCATTATAACTAAATATCTATGTAAATATGATAATAGAATATTAGAAATGTAATAGAAGTAGGCTAAAATACAAAAAAGCATAAAATAGTAATAATAATAAAATTATAATTGGCCTCGATCACTTGAAATAATAGCGTACTTGAAATCTGTGCTAAAATAGTCAGATTTTTTTGTTCGAAATAAAGGGGAGTTATTAATTGAGTAAAATAAAATTTTCATAAATACTAAAGATAAAAAGATCATTAATTTGATAGGTTTAACAAAAAGATAGACTTTTTAGTTTTCACAATATTTTCTAAGCTAAATATTGTATAAAAAGTGTAATGTGTATTAAATTCAATAGAGAAAGTTTTGGTTGTGTATAATTTGTTTAAATTTAAACTTTTTAGTTTTTGATTGGAATTGTTTGAAATTAATATTTTATTTAAAACTTTAATCAATTAATTATTAGCTGTGGGTGCCATAATTTATAAAATCTTATCGCTTTAAAAAAGTTTTTGTTTTGTTTATAAATTTTTATTTTTAGTTTTAAATCATGTGTAAACTGTTTGACCTTAGTCTTAAGTTCCCTTTTACCCAACTAATATGCCAAGCTAAAGCATTTGTCATTTCAAAATTATTCAATAGAAAAAAAGACTTTAAATCTTGAGCTAAATTCGAAATAAAAAATGAGTCAGACTTTTTAAACTTTGGTCTGTCCTACTGTCCGTCTGCTATTTGTTTTTCATTTATTTTTTTATTTTTGGTTCATGTTTAATAAAATTATAAATTTGTTAAACATTAAATCGAGCGGCCATAAGAAGAAAAAATAAAAAATCAAATCGAAAACAACACTACATAAAATACTGCTAAACACCAGCCTCAAGGGGTTATAACATGACATTATCATAGATACTACCGTGGTAGCACCAAAACACAGAGATACGCTAAATTACGTGGCACCAAAAACAAAAAATAAAAATGAAACTAAATAATAACAAAAACCATAGATATTTTTTATTTTTGATTTTTCAAATCTAAATCAACAATAAGACATAAACAAACCAACAAAAATATATATAAATTTAGAGTTTTTCTCAAAAATTTACAATAGATTGTTTATGTTGAAACACGCTTAAATGCAGCCAAAAGCTAAAATGCTTTAAAATTAAAAAAAACTGCATATTTTTTAAGTTTTTAATGTGTGACATAATCTTATGTGTATTAGTATTTGTAGCGTTAGCAGCAGTTACAAAAGCTTCAAATATCAGTAGCAAAACTTAAAACCCAAAAATAGCAAAATTTAAAAGTAAAAATCAAAATTAAATCACTTGAAAAAAAAAAAAAATAATAATTTCAAATTATATGTACATTTAAAACTTGTCTTGTAATCAACACATTTAAACAGCAAAACTAAATATAAACTTAAACATGGACACATGATAAAAAGTATATTTTTCTTAAATAAATATTCACCAAAAATTATGAATGAAGTTAAATGAATTACAAGATACATCATAGGAAATGTAATTATTTGAAATTATAATTGAATTTGAAATCAATTAAATTTCTTTTTTCAGATGAGAAACCGGTTTTTAGGAAAAGTCTGGTTTGGTATAAAAAAAAAATTTTAAATTTTTTCGTCTTTATTTTCTGTAAAGATTTGTTATGGATATAATAAAAAATTTTTAATATTTTTAACAGGGACCGTAACAATTATGAGCAATATAATAAAAATCGCAATTTAGTTATTATTTTTCGATTTTTATTTTTTTGGTGAGAGAGTAACGATTATTTTTGAGTTTTATTTTTTGCTCATATTATAATGATTATTTTTTGATTTCTATTTTTCGATTAAAAATAACGATTATTTTTGATTTTTGCTTTTACTTTTCGATTATAAAATAACGGTTGACTTTTTTTCTTAAAAATTATTTTTTTATAGTTTGCTCTAAAACTATCATAAATTTTAAGCTAAAGAAAAAAAAAAATAATCGTTATTTTTTAATTGAAAAATAAAAATAAAAGAATTTGTTTCTTCAGAAGAGAAACCGCTTTTTAAGAAAAATCCAGTTTTTCATAAAAAAAAATTGAAAATTTTTTTTGTTTTTATTTTCTGTAAAGAACAGAACAATTATTGTAACAAATATTATAAAAAAAATAATATTTTGAACAGGGATCGTAGCGATATACTAAAAATCGTAATTTAGTTATTTCTTTCGATTTTTATTTTTCATTTTATTTTTTTGTTTAAAAAATAACGATTATTTTTGAGGTTTATTTTTTGCTCAAATTATGTGTAATGATTAATTTTTAATTTTATTTTTTTTATTTTTGATTTTTATTTTTTTCTTAATATATAACGATTATTTCTGATTTTTATTTTCTGATTATAAAATAACGGTTAATTTTCGCCTAAAAATTATTTTTTTATAGTTTGCTCTAAAATAATCATATTTTTTATGCTAAAGAAGAAAAATAATCATTATTATATAATCGAAGAATAAAAATCAAAAAATAATCATTATAATTTGAGCAAAAAATAAAACTCAAAAATAATCCTTGTGTTTTTTTTTTAAATCAAAAATTAAAAGTTTTTTGCATAATTGCAAAGGTCGTTCAAAAAAAAAAAAAAAAAAAAAATTATAAAAGTGTTCCACAACATGATTATAAAGTTCTTGGATCATATTAATTTTTTTTGTCAAAAAAAAAAAAAAAAAAAAAAAAAAATGGTTACAATCATCATTTACAGTCCCTGATTTTTACATAAAAATTAAATCAAATGCAAAGAAATAAAAAAAAAACAATATTTGAATTTTTTAACATCAAGATTTTATTATACTGATTATACTTCTAAAGAAATATAATCAGTTCTTTTTATTTCTAAAGAAATATTTTATAAACTTTTTATATTTTTCAAAAAAAAAAAAAAAAAGGAAGAAAAAGCAAAAAAAAAAAAAACAATAACTATTTTAACTATTTACATAAAAATTTCTTCATATTCTTTAAACATTAATAACTACTTATTCATTTCTTTAGAAATATCTGACTTAACGAAATAGTTTGATCTCTTCTACCTTGCAGTTCAGAGGTAATTTAAAACTTAACGAAACTTTATTTTCTAAATCGTAACCACTTTTTCAAAATGTTTTTCATATTATTTAAGCATAAAAGGCCAGCTATTTACTTCTAAAGAAATTTTTTAATTTAGCGCAAGTTTCTAAAACTTAACGAAACATTATTTTCTAAACAAAAGCATTTTAAGCAAAATTTTTTCATATTATTTAAATATAAATAAACAGTTACTTATTTCTATAGACACTCTCGACTTAACGAATCATTCTATAACTTAACGAAACTTTATTTTCTAAACCAAAAGTATTTTAAATACATTTTTTATTTACTTTTAAAAGTAAAGCATCAATTGTACTTTTCTAGAGATATTTCTGGCTAAAAAAGAACTATTTAAAACTTAACGAAACTTTATTTTCCAACCCGTAATTATTTAAATTAGAGATTTTATATATTTTTTAAGAATTCTTAATCAAATATTTATTTTTATAGAAATTTTCTTACTAAACGTAATATTCTAAAACTTAACGAAACTTTATTTTCTAAGATAAAACTATTGTAAACATATTTTTTTTTATACTTTTTAAAAATAAATAACCAGTTATTAACTTTTATTGATATTATTGACTTAAAACATACTTTTTGAAAATTAAAGAAGTTTTATTTTCTAAACCGTAATTATTTAAACGAATTTTTTTTATATTCTTTAAAAATACATAACCAAATATTTATTTATATAGAAATTTTTTACTCAATAAAAGTGTTTTAAACTTAACGAAAGATTATTTTTTGTAACAAAATTATTTTTAAAATTTCTGCTTTTACATTCTTTATACATTTATATTTATTTCTAAAGAAATATCAGACTTAGTGAAATTTTTCAAAACTTAAAGAAACTTTATTTTCTAAGCCATGGCTGTTTTAATGAATATTTTTTCATTATCTGTAAATAGAAATAACCAGTTATTCGTTTCATTAGAAATATCTGGCTTAACCAAAGAGTTTAAAACTTAACGAAGCTTTATTTTCTAAACCGCAACTACTTTAATAAAAATTTTCTCATACTCTTTAAGCACAAAAAAAGGGTATTTATTCGCACTTTTTAAAAGATTTATAATTTAACACAAGTTTTTAAAGCTTTTCGAAACTTTATTTTATTTAAAGCGTTTTAAACACATATATTTTTTATTCTTTAGGTAAAGATAACCAATTAATTATCTCTATAGAAATTTCTAATTTAACGAAAATTTTTAAACGAAAAAGTTTTTGAGCTTCATCTGCATTAAAACTTTCAATGATATAAGTAAAATTTCATTGCAAAATATTTGAAAACTATTAATTAACCCCAAAATAGTTTTAGTTCAATATAATCTCAAATATAAAATTTCCTTATTTATTAAAAAATCTAAAAATGTAGTTTTTTGACATTGGGTTCAAAGGTCATGGAAGTAAATGTTAAAATTTTTAATAAATTTATTTTTTAATAAAATATTACAAAGAATGCTTTTTATTTAATAATTTTCTTTAATATGTAGGTAATTATTCAGAATGTATATTTTAAAAATTATTCTACTATTTTAGATAATGGACCTAATTTTCCATTTTTTTTAAATTCTTAGGAAAAATTTGTTAAATTGTTTTGAAAATCGCGTCATATTTTGGATTAAATTAATATATTTAGAATCTTGAAAAGCTCGACAATTCAATATATATATATATATATATATATATATATATATATGAGTAGGGTACTTAAAACATGTCTCATATTCAAACAAACACATTTAACTTCATTTTTTTTAAGTCAACAATTTTTTATATAAAAAGAAAAAATACAAAAATAAAATTCACAACTTTTTAATGCCTGATTTGGTAAAATACTCCAACAAATAAAAAAGTGGGGGTGTGAAATCAACAGCGTCATTATCGTCATCAGTAGCAGCATCAACAGCAGCAACTGCTTATTACAAGCGTTGTATTTATTATACGAATAAATGACGAGTATAAAAGTTCAATGTACCAACAATACAATTTTAAATATTATACATAGACATACAAAAGAAACAAAAAAATAATAAAATAAAATTAAATAAAAATCATATAAAAAAATCTAAATTAGATATTTTGGTGGCTAAAAATAATTTTTGAAAATAGACGAAAGAAAAAACCTCAACTCAATTTTTCAATGAATAAAATGTTGTTTAAATGTAAGACTCTATGTAGTTGAATTTGTAAATTTATATGGATGTATATGTGTGTGTGTGTGTAAAGTTGTTAAATGTTTAGTTGACTGATGACTGACTGTATAACAGACAATTCGAGGTTTCATAAAATGTGTTATATACAAACAACGAATGACAAAAACTTAAATAATTATAAGTTAACAAATTTTGTTGTGTTGCGCTGTTAGAGAGATCAATACGATTTGGCAACTTATCGATTTATTATACCAATTTAATCTTAATTCATTGATATACACACAAAATACCAATACACGCATATTATCATATCTAGATTTTGAGGGGGGAGTATTTGAGAGCTTGTTAAAATATATGCATTTACAGTGGATGAGAATAAAAATGAAAAATTAAGAAAAGAAAAAAAGTTCAAATGTTTGATATCTAAAACATGTGAATAATTTAATTACAATAACTTCAAAATTAAAAAAAAAATCTCTAATATTAAATACTTACGGCTTAAACATTTTTCCGATTTATAGATTTTAAAACACCATCTAAACACTCACTGTTTATTCAAAACTTATTTCTACTGTAGGTATTTGAATGGCTGATAATTTGTTTTATTTAAAAACATTTTGTCTGCTTCTGTATATTTACATGCAAGTATTTGCAACATGTTTTCATTCAGTATGTGAATAATGACGAGCAGCATGTCACCACCACTAATATCAACAACAATTTGAACAAACTAAATTTTCAAAAGAGCAAACGTATTAATGTTTCTATGACATGTTCAACTACAGCAAAATAATTTAAAAATATATCAAATAAAAAGGCAAAATTTAAATCTTGTTTTGTTGTCACTTCGTTGACAATGACAAGAGAAATTTGTTGAATTTTGAAAATTATTTAAATATGATAAACGCATTTTTATCTAAATTCATTCAGAATTCAAATCGAATTTAATATACATATTTAAAAATAATTGCAAATATGACATTTCGCCTCAGCGGTCAAAGGTCAAAGTTTTCATTAATTAAGATTTTTTTTCGAAAATTGAAGGCGTCTTGTAGATCAGTTTAGTATGCGAGACATACATACAAATATCGATACAAATCGTTAGAGTTTTTTAATTTCAAATTGGTCCATAATAATCTGCTTTATGAGAAGAGACCGTCTCTTTATAGCTAGCAGATGTGTACACATTACAGAAGCTTCTGAAAATATCGAAGACAATTTGAAATTTTTAAAGCTTAAAAACTGTTTTCACAAAATGTACTACTTTATATAAAGACATACATAAGAGTACAATTGTTCAAAATAGTTTTCAAAGCAGGTAAAAATATTAGTAAATATATTAAAAAGGTGCCTATAATTAAAATAAGTTTTATTAAAGAGGTTGTATTTTCTGAAAGGTAAAAATTTTAATTTAGTAAATATACCAGCTTTCTAAAATACACCAATTTAAAAAAATCAAAATTTAAATATATATATATATATATATATATATATATATACTATAATTAAGTATATCTCCTAAACTAAATTCAGAAAAAAATAATTTTTTGCGCAACCAAATTTCAAAGTGTTGACTTTAGTTTCCTGAAGAAATAAAAAATATGCACATTTTGTTATACTAAAATTATGCATTTATTTAAAGACATGTATTTCTGTGGTACTTTTTCGTGTGTCACTTGAATAAAGAATATTTTAAAACTAAACAAACTGTAATTTATTTTTAAATTTTAGGTTATAAAAATAAAAGTTATTGTCTTCTAGTATTCAATTAGCAATAAGTACTGCCACCATTTTTAGAAATAACCTCAAAAATGCGATTTGGCATCGACGTGTATAATGACTCTAAGTAATTTAGCGAAATTGAACTCCATGCTTCCGTTATTGCATCCTTTATGGATTCTATCGTATCAAATTGTTTTCATCCTTCATAAACTTTTCTTGAAAGCCAACCCCAGACATTTTCCATTGTATTCAGGTCTGGTGAATATGGGGGTCAATCCAAAAGTTGAACACCTTTACTGCTCTGGCGGTATGAATCGGAGCGTTGTCGTGTTGGTACGTCCAAGGTATGGGTCCAAAGAAATCATTAAATTTTGGAAATGTTTTCTCCAGAATGTTTTTGTAAATCGTTGCAGTCATTTTGTTGGATACAAAAACCAATTCTAGGTACCATAATACGAAATGGTATATATATATATATATATATATATATAAACTTTAAACGACTATATTTTTCAAAGCAGTACTGATATTCATTTGATTTTTCTCTATTATTACCCACTATTTTTAAAGATTTTTAGCCAACAAATATTTTTTTTGCTATTTTCACAATTGTGCAAAAAATAAAATCAAAAATGTTTCTTCTCAGTGTACTTCGATAAATACTAAAAATTTGGTAATAGTTTTGACATGTGCTAAAGCACTTTCGACATTTTACGTAAACGAGTTGTTTTAGTTTTGATAAAGTAAAACCTCTATTTTTAAGATTTTTTTTTTTTTAATTTCAACCTTAAAACTCTACAACTTTTGCTCGCATTGATAAAAATGATGAACTCGAACAGACTTTGCATTCATAAATGTTAGTTAGGAGGTGAGAAAAAGAGACTAAATTGAACTTAAAAAAGGTTAGAGGAGGCTAAATGCCGCAAAAAAGATTGTTTTTTTATTTAAAAACTGATTTTTTCTCGTTCTCTTTAGTTTTTTAAAATTTTTAAAGATATTGTAATAAATTTGTAAATAAAACGTAGAACGGCTGCCAGCAAAATGATCTAACGAAGAATATCCCAAAAACTTTCCACACGAATTTGGTTTATATTTCGTACAAAAAATGACCCAATGTTTTGAAGTGATTTTTCGAAATTTTTTAACTACAATTTCTCTATGATGAAGCATTTCCAAATTTTTGGGTGTTTTTTTAATTATATTCATAATTTTATATAAGTTTAATCGATTTAGTAGGTCCATAAAATTTGTTGTTGGTTGTTATTTTTGATTTGGAGAATGAAGCGCTGCGTGAATAAATACGCAAAAATGCATAAATGGTTGATTCTGTAAAAATAAAATTAGTAATAGCAAATAAGAAATTGTTATATTCGTTATTGAAATAGCTTTTTAGGGCTACTTTGAAAATCAAAAAATTCTAAAAAAAGCTAGAAGCTAAGGCGAAAATTTTGAGGTTAAAAGCATAATAAAGAGGCTAGATTTAGCCCTAAAAAAGCTAAACCGGCAACACTGATATTCGTTAATGAAACCGCAAATCGAGGTTCGTGTTAGAAGAAAAAAATTTTGGAAAATATTTTTACTCAAAATTTTTACATTTTTTGAAAGTACTCATATATTATTAAAAAAATACAAATTTTCAAAAAATTTTTTTTAATTTATATTTTTGAAACAAACTACTATTTTTGAAAAAAGACACACTTTTTAAAAAATAATTTAAAAATATCAGTTTTCGAAAAGCCCTAAAAAATATAATTTTTAAAAAATCACCTATTTTCCATTTTTTTCTTTTCAATAAATTTTCGGAACAAATTTTTTAAAAAAGTATTTTTTTTTCCAAAATGCCTTTTTATTTTTGTTACTGTTTTTCGAATAAACTTATATTTTTGAAAAAAGCTGCTATAAAAAATACCAATTTTCAAAAGAAAATATAAATTTTCCTTTATTTTAATTACTTCAAAATAAAAAGTACAATTTGAAAAATATTAATAATTTTCAGAACAAGTTTTTACTCCAGTTTATCAAAATAAAATCTTTTAATTATGGATACAAGTACCAATTTTCAATTATTAAAAAAAAAAAATAATAATAATAACTTTTCCCATAAATCAAAATTGATTAATTTTTTTTTTTCAAATTTCTCTAGATGACATAAAGGTTTATATCAGCTGTAAAATAACGCCTTTTGATGAATGTGTGTCAAATCTTAATGACGATTTACATTTGTGCATCCACAAAGAGCTTAAGTATAAACTCAAAAAAATTTAAATGCATTGCCATTAAGAAAAGATCAACGGTAATTAGGTCATTCCTTTAAATTACTGTAAACAACAACTCAATCAACGTCGTAAATTGCACAAAAAATCATAACCTAAATTTGAAGAATCATATTATGTATACTTGTGGTTGTACATGTTGTATACTCAGATCTCTCTATAAAACATAATATTGCATACCTATCAAAATAAGACTGTTACATGCAAAATCATATCTAATGCCAACATTACCCTACGGATATGAATTATTAGCCAGTTCAAATCAAAATTGAAAATAACCTTCAATAATATCACCTTTTATGTTTATAAGTCAAAAGGTCGTTCTAATGTTTCATCGTTCTTGCAACAAAGTTATGATTTAATTTTTTTACATAAAATCATTTGCAAACAGCAGTCTGATCACCTTTAAGAACGTCTACAACTCTCTAGATCAACTAGAGGTAGAAGAATTAATACAGTATAACAATTTAATATTTGAATTTCTCATTTATGCTATCCGTCTTTGGAACTCTTTACCTTATAGCGTACAAATCACTAGTAAGCTCGAATTTTTAATAAATTAATGCTGCAACATTATGCAAATTAGTTTAAATAATTTTGAACGCAAAATTTTCATACAAATTTTATTTTCAAACAATTTGATTTTTTAAAGAATTGGGCTCTATATATAAGGTTTCCTAAGCAAATATAAGAAATGTGAGTATAGGTTGCATTAATAAAAAATATATGAAAAAAACATTTTATAAAAAACCGGTTCACCGACAAAAAGAAAACCCAACCTGTCAAATTGTTCGAAAATAAAAATTATTCGAAACCGGCCGGTTTTTTAAAAAGCAAAAGCCCGTTAAACTTTTTAATTTCTTTTCAGTCCTTACATTATTAAAATTATTTTAAGATATTTCCCAATAAGAATAAATAGTAGTTATTAAGGAAGTCCTTTTTCATTACTTCCAAAGGAACAATAAGTGTACGTTTTCTTGTGTTTAAGAACGCAGCAAAAAAGGAGCTGAAAAAGTTCTTTTCTTTAACTAATGGTTATCATTGGTAGAATGTTCTTCTTTTATGCTTCTTGTTCATTGCTTTTGAAGGTCTTCTCTTAAAATTATGTTAATAAAATTGTTTAATAAAAATTCTGTTTTAGTCTTATTAAAAGATAATAAATATACTTTAAATTTTGTGAAATTTTATTTTTCTTAGAAAGTATGAACTTTTTTCCCACTAAAAATTCATTTATTTCCACTTTTTTGGAAGTTATTATTAATAACTTCCAAAACAGCTCAAAATATGCAAATGGTTCTGCTTTTTTTATTTTTTATTTTTTTATTTATTTATTTATTTTTTTTTGAAGCACTTGATCGTTTTTTTTTTTGCTAGGAAGTAATATAATGAGCTTCCAAAGATATTATTTTCAGCTGTAAAACTTTAAGAATCGGTTCTTGTTTTTACAAATTTTTATTACTTTAAAACAAAGAGAAAATAATTTTATGCATATTTTTTTTATTTAAAAATACATTATTTATATAACAGTTACAGTTAATTTTCTTTCTCCTGAAAAAAAAAAAAATAAATAAATTTTGCATGACATGGTGAACATAACATTTTATTCAGTGAATATATATCAAAAAATTTAACATCTTCCGATGTTAAATTCACTGGAAATTATCCAAAATTGCACTACTTCTGGATCATGATTTCATAATCTTGCTGGCTTTTTTTGATGTTCTTTTTTTGCTGAATTTAAAAGTACTTTTTCTCCATGTAAAAATCTTAAAATTGTTTCCATAAGGTAGTTAACAGGGCAAATCATAGTTTTTCCTGGGCTTCAAATGAACCAAACTGTTAGTTATTTATCCATTTTAGACAATTTAGCATCGATTTGTTACAGCATATTTTTGCATATATTGTGCTTACCAGCCTATTCTGTCACATTTTCATAGAAAATCATTATTTTAAAGCATATTTTACAGGGCATATTTTTGCATATTTTACACTTAGGAGAAAATTTTTGCTTATTTTGCAATACAATTTTGCAATACAATTTTCTACATAATTTCCCAAAAGTGAACCTTTTTACTTTCGCATACGTTTTTCTAATAATTTGTATCTTATAAATGATTAAAATTTTGTAATTTCTTGATATAATTTATTAGCTTTGATTAATTTTAAGTTTAAAAAGAATATATTTTTTTTAGCAATTTCTAAAAAAAACAATCTATTTGTTTTTACCATAACTGGTTGATAATTTAAAATTTAGCCAAAAAAAAAATAATATTTTAAGGGCATACTTTTTAATTTTAAGGCCATGTTTTACTATATTTTATGAGCATAAAACTCTTTTTTTTAGAGCATATTTATGGTAGCCCTAGTAATTAATTTAAATATTGCTTGCTTCCAATCAAACATTTTTTTCTTTTACTGTGGTCTCTGGAAAATCATAAGGGTATGATCGAGAATACTTATATATTATTTCCTCTCAAACTTTATATTTCTAATTTACCAAACATTTGAGTAATTATTTAATCACTTTATTCCATTTTTGTGGTTTTCTCAAGAATTTCTAAAAAAAATATTTGCATTCGATTTCATATAATTATTTTTAGCTTAAAAATAAATTGATGACACATCTTCTGCGATTTATAGAAAAATTCTTTTCCACCTCAAACTTTTATTAAATACATCTGTTCGATATGTTTTAATGCCATATTTTACATCAGTAAATAAATAAATAAATGCAAATTTAATAGAAATAAATAATAATTGTAGTATTAATCTATTTATAGTTTCAATGTAATTTTAATTTGTGGCAAATTTATTACAAACTTATTTACATTCGTTTTTAAACAATTGCATACATTTATATATGCATTTTGTTGTTATGACATGCTATAATAATTGTGTTATCGTTGGGTTGAGTTAAATGAATAATAACTTAATAAAAAAAAAAAAAAAAAACAAAGTAAGAGCACCGGATCAAATAATTGTTTTAGAATCTCACGATTTAAAATGGTTTCTTTTAGCAGTTATTGTGACTAGTTTCGTGTACTAAAATTAGCTATTTAGATTAACTTATGAATTATGTTTACAAGAAAATTATACAAATGACCTTAAAGTACACGATATTGAAGGCCAAATAAATGACCAAGAGTTTAAAATTAATTAGTGTTTGTTTATATAAGTATGTGTTTATTAGCTGTAGATTTTATTTTAATGAATTGGCATAATAAAAAAATATATATATGTATTTATTAAAGTGTTGTTTAAATTGATTTGGTTTTTATTTAATTTGTTTTTTTCAGATTATCAACAATAATTCGAAGCTTTCTCAGATAATTTTTAAAATTCTCTTAAATAAATAATTTTTTCATTACTTAATACTCTTCTTCCATCACCCTCCCTTCCCAACAGATGTGCTACTCTTTACAGCACTTTATTTGAATATCTGCCCTTATTTTTACATTTAAAAGAAAAACTCTACAACACCACGTAAATTTTATTTATTAAACAAAAAAGGGCTATTTATAACACTATTAAATTATTCTTATATAAAACTATTAAAAGTAAAATCCCCTTTTTCTTATTTTTCTTCATCTTGTGAGTATTTATATCATTCTAATATTTATACAAATGTTTAACATTCATAACAATGAATCCCCCCAAAAGCTCTCCCACCTTTTACTTGGCACCAACCTTAAACCATCAATTAACATGATTTTCTCATTTCACTTTCTTTAATATTTGTCAATTTAAGTTAAATATTGGAGAATGGATAAAAACTTTGACAAAATAAAAACATTTCAAGGAGACATATTTAAGTAGCAGTTTATTATTAGTTTTATTTCAACAAGCACACAATTGCATTAAAACATCCCCTCTGGTGCACCATGGAGCATGCTATACGATAAAAAAAACATGTGTGCAACAGTTGTTGCTTTAATATTTTATAAATACATTTAATGTTATTCGTAATTTTCCCCAAAATTTGGGGAAATAAGACTAAATTTTTTTTTCTTTTTTTTTTGGTTACTAAAATTATAGTTTTGGGTTCAGTTTTCAAAATACATATGGAAGTTTAATAAAAATAAATATTAATGTTGTTTCATTTAAAAATGAGATTTTTTTTAATAAATTCAATTTTAAATGAAAATTTATTTAGTGGTCAATAATAGAATATTATAGATTTTGATCAGAAAGGTATTATTATATAATTATATATATATATATATATATAGGTATATCCATTCGAGGTTCCCTACTTTTTTAAAGAAAAAACACAGAAAATTCAAATTTAATGGGGAATGTTTATTACCATTCGAAAGAACATTCTTTGGCATTTATTTTTTGAAAATTATGTCTGTCAAATGTTGGCCGTTGCTACGTCGCAGATGGTCCATCCGTTGAGTCCAATTTTCGATGACTCTTTCGAGCATTTCAACTGGTAACCGGCAAATGACACTCGTGATGTTTTCCTCCAAGGCCTGAATCGAAGCGGGTTTGTCCGCATAAACTTTAGACTTTACATAACCCCACAGGAAAAAGTCTAACGGTGTGATATTATACGATCTTGGTGGCCAATCGACCGGCCCAAAACGTGAAATTATGTGCTCACCGAAGTGTTCTCTCAATAAATCCATTGATTGATGCGATGTGTGGGAACTGGCGCCGATTTGCTGAAACCAAATGTCGCCGAGATCACGAGCTTCAATTTCAAGCATCAAATAGTCGGTTATCATGGCACGATAACGGTCGCCATTGACGGTTGCGTTCGCACCGGCATCATTATTAAAGAAATATGGACCGGCGATTCCACCGGCCCACATACCACACCAAACCCTTGTTTTTTCTGAATGAAATGGCAGTTCTTGAATCTCTTCAAGTTGCTTTTCGTCCCAAATACTGCAATTTTGCTTGTTTACATACACATTGAGCCAGAAATGGGCCTCTTCGCTGAACAAAATTTGTCTCGAAAACGTCGGATCTTCTTGGAATTTTTAAGAGCCCATAGAGCGAAGCGATGTCACTTGGGAAGGTCGAGCGGCTTCAGTTGTTGCACAAGCTGTATTTTGTACGCTTTCAATTTAAGATCTTGACGTAAAATGCGCCAAGTCGTTCCATACGTCAGTCCGAGTTGCTGCGAACGGCGCCGAATCGACTCTCCACGGTCTTCGTGTACACTCTCACCTACGGCCGCTATATTTTCTTCACAGCGTGCTGGACGTGGTTTATTCGATCGAAGAATGAATGCTGGGTCTCAAAGTTGGTGATGGTGCTGCGAAAGGTACGCTCAGTAGGCCGATTATGTTGACCATAAGTTGAGCGAAGTGCATGAAACACATTCCTCACAGAACGTGAATTTTCGTAATAAAGTTGAACGATTTGTAAACGTTGTTCAGGCGTTTCCATTATGAATGAAAAAAGTATCTCTACTTGAATCATTTATATATATATACATATATATATATATATATATATATATATATATATATAATTTCCTATGTTTCCTCTTTCCGTAACTTTCTGGAGTTCCCAGACGACGTAGAAAATTCTAATTTGGCTTAGTTTTAAAACTATTCGTGCTACAAATCCTAACGGAGCCAGATTTTCTATCATAGAACGTAGATACTCGGATTTATTTTTTCATTTTATCGGTTTTGGTTTAAATTTGCTATACTTATTATTTGCTCTCCAAATCCTATCGTATACTGATTTGTATTTCGATTAGGGAGTATTTACATCGATTTTTTTAGTTTTAAAAAGCTTCCTTCAGCATTATTATACCATCAAATTCTAGGTGCTTCAAATCTTTTATATTATTATATTAAAATATATTATTGGGTCATATAAAAAAATATCAGCGGTTTTTTCTCCATTGGTGTTGATGGCCAGATAAAGTGTGCATTCAAATAAAATATAACATACTTTTTTTGTTTTTAATAAAAATGAACGTAATAAGTTAGGATTAAAACTAAATAAACTACTTGTAGCCTTTCTTCTCGTAACTTTTCTGATATTTTATTTTATATAGAAACTGCTAAATAGATTATTTTTAATTTTTTTAAGTATGATTTCTGAAAAGATTTTATAGTACTTTTACGAAAAACCTCTATATAAGAATTTTAAATTGATTAACTAAATTAAAATTAATTAAATTAAGCACTGTTGGGGCCTTCTTAAATTTGCTTTTAACTTTGATCCAATTTCTTTACAATTACCAAAATTCTAGGTAGTTTAAATAAATGATACTCTGGAACTAAAATAACTTTGTCAATTCTGGGTGTTTCCATTGTAACGACAAAATACTTAAACTGGCCAGAAAATGTTAAAAACGCTGTTGCATGTCACTAGTGTCATCAGTGTCTTTTTATGACACTCTATGTTATGATTATTCGAGTTAATTCATACTAAAGAATCAAAATAATTATATATCTTGTCGCATTTTGAGTACGACAAATTGTTTTGTAAGTTTTTATTTAATTTTTTTTTTTTTAATTTTATACAAAACTAGTACCTTGGATCATGAGAAAAGTTAGCAGGCTAATGCAAAATATTGAAACTATTTTTATTTATTTATTTTTTTATTATTATTATTGAGGATCTTTGATCATTCTTTGCCTCAGGGTTTTTCTTAGCTCTGTTATTTAGATATTTTTTGGTATTGTAAACGCGAAAGATATTTAAAATTAATGGCTGTAAGAGTTTTTTCGAAAATTTTGTGTTATGTTTAATTTGAATTCACAATTTATCGGTTAACACTAATTCTATAGTGCCAAACGATCACGTGTTTGAAAGGCAACATTTCAAGTTACATTTAAAGTCAAGAAATTGTTTTGATTCGTTCATCATGTAAAAAGTTATATTGTGTGTGAAATGTTTGAAGAAATACGCTATGCGTTACTTTTTTACTAAAAAAAAAGAAAAAGAAAAAAATTTAGACCCAGAAGTGATTTGCTCGATTCCGTTCGGGAAATTTTGATGTCAAAAATGTATCTCTATCTGATCGGCCAGTCATTGAAAAAGTGGTTGAAATTTTGCAACTGGTGGAGCAAGACCATCAGACAAGCTGTTAGCAACCAGCGAAAGCACTAAACATCAAACACAAGACAGTCTTAAATTATTTGAAAAAGGCTAGCTATTCAAAAAACCTCGATGTTTGAATGACATAAATTATCGCAAAGTAATTTAATTGGCCGAGTTACCATCAAAACAGCGCTACTGAAATGCAACGAAATCGAACCATTTTTGAAGCCGATCATTATAGCGATTAGTTTTTATTTGACCCAATATATAAATAAATTATAAGTTTATTTGAGAAATAAAATTTTTATTTCAAGGCTTATAACTTTAAAACTAGGTGTATGCAAAAGCCGTGACTTAAAACAAACCGGACTAAGAAAGTAGTCTAAAGCAAAACATTAGGCTATTCGAAAAAAAAACACACTCACACAATTTTAGATATCTATTGTCTCCTGAGTTGTATGAGCATTTCCAACATTTTCATGGAACTTTATGTTCTTAAGTTTTCATGTAACATAAAAAACTTAATGTAAATATAAATCTTAATGCCCAAAAGCGTATTTTTTCATTTTTGCATTTTGATAAAAATTATGCTTCTCTCTTCTACTACTTTTATACCTTTCACCACAGGTGCCCAGGGTATATGTAAGTTTGTCATTTCGTTTGATATTCTGGATCCTTTTAAGAAGGGGAGTCGAAATGACACATATGAAAGCCCCCTACATCTATGATATATACATCTATATATCGGTAGTGCTTTTCAAAATTTTGCTATTGAAATTCAGCGAAATCAGTATCTAAATGGTGGAGATATCGCCACGTGGCCGAGTGGGAGCTGTAGTATTTATCTCATCGGGTTCCATCAATTAAATTCACAATTAGGTATCGTAGACAAATAAGTCGCAGTAATGACACATGAGGACTAAAGAATACACCTTTCGAATTATTTTTATTTCTACAGCCAGAGAAAAATCGACAACATACTTGTTGAAAACAATACCTTTCAGTGTCAATACTGAATCTGCCCATATGTGTTCAAATTCGACACTACGTGTTCAAATCTTAAGGAAAATCGATACCTAATTGGCATTAAGTTGACACCATTTTGGTATCAAATTATTAAATAGTATTTTGTTTTCTATTAAATTTGTGAGCGAACAGTATCAAAAAGCCGACACCGTAAATTAGCAATGTGACCACAACCGCGGTGGATTTTGAAACGAATATCTTCCCTCAGTGTATATATATATATATATAATAAGTATCATCTTCCAAAGCGACAAGAGCTCCTTATTTTTCGAACTTCCCTCTTACTTATATGAAATGCAACACTATTCCCATCAAGTACCACCTGTTAATAGACTACTGTCAAATTTTGAGCAAGTGTCGTCATTTACTTTGCGTTTAACAGCTGTTTAAAACATTCAACCTCGTGTATTTTTCTAAAAATGGAAAAAAGTGATTTTCGAGTGCTCATTAAACATTATTTTTTGCGTAATAAAACGTAAATAAAACCAAGGAAAATCTCGATAAATACTATGGGGACTCTGCACCATCGATTTCAGTGGTAAAAAAGTGGTTTACTGACTTTCGTTGTGGTCGCACAAGTACAAATGACGCTGAACGTTCTGGACGGCCAATTGAGGTCAGTACACCCGAAAATGTCGAAAAAATGGAGTAAAAGTGCGTGAGATTGTTGAATCCATAGACGTGGTGTGGTTTCGATTTTAAATGATCAGCTGGGTTTAAGAAAGTTGTCTGCAAGATGGGAGCCGCGTTTGATCTCAATTGACCATAAACACTTGTGCAGTCCCAATGGCAAAACTGTATGAATTGGGCTACGAATTGGTACCTCATCCACCATATTCTGCGGATTTAGCCGCTATTGACTACTTCCTATTTCTAAACCTAAAGAAATGGCTCAGTGGAAAGAGATTCAGCTCCAACGATGAAATTATTAACCAATCAAATGCCTATTTTAAGGACCTCGAAAAATCCTATTTTTTACGCAAAGTAAATGAAGACTCTTGCTCAAAATTTGACAGTAGTGTATTAACAGGTCATACTTGAAGGAAATAGTGTTGCATTTTATATAACTAAGAGGGAAGTTCGAAAAGTCTCGGAATTGTTGATCCACCCTAGTGCCAACAATTTTTTCCTAAATATAGATTGGTATCTTTTTAATTATATTTATTAGTTGGTGTTTGTTTTATTTCTTATTTCTATTATTAAGTAATCATTTCAAATTTCTTTTTACTTTATTTGTTTTTCTTTTGTTTTCCTTTCAAAAACTTCAGAAAACAAAAAAAAATTCATTAAATTGTTAAATTAAACATTGAAATAGTTAATGGAATAGGGGAGAGTCTCTAAGTTCTTTGACTTACTCCCCCTTGTCTAACAAAGATGGTCACATCCATTTTTTTTTTAATTTAATTGTACGACCTAATTTATAATTTTTAGGAAATTTACTCATCTATGTTAATGAATTAGTAAATGTCGTATTGAATTATTAGGGAAATGAAGAAGAGGGAATGCAATTTAATGTTTTAAGTTTTTAATATTAAATAAATGATAAGAATTTTTATACATAAGTATCAAAATCGTTTTCAAATTGTTGTATAAAAAAAATATATCAAATTGGAAATTACATGTGACCAAGTATTGTGTTGCCAGAGTAGTTAGAAATTTTATTAAGAGCCTTACTATAGAAAATAGTCTTGAATCTGATAAAAAAAAAAAAAAATTAATCATAAATCAAATTTCATCACAAAAATGTTGACAAATTTAAATATTTTTCTTTAATTTATTAAACATTTTTTACAATTTCTAATTTATTCCCTATTAACATCAATCATACGCCCTCTGTTATAAAATTTAATTTTTCTTCTTTTTTTTCATTCGTTTAAACAAATGTTTATTGGTTTTATCTTTTTAAATTTTAATTGATTAATATGTAACATTATAATCTTTATAATTTTCTTATTACATTATTTAATTTATTAAACATTTTTTATAATTTCTAATTTATTCCCTATTAACATCAATCATACGCCCTCTGTTATAAAATTTAATTTTTCTTCTTTTTTTCACTCGTTTACACAAATGTTTATTGGGTTTATGTCTTTAAATTTTAATTGATTAATATGTAACATTATAATTTCTATAATTTTCTTATTACATTTTGTTTATACGCGAATTTTATTTGTTCTTTTCGTCTTTTTTTTTTTTTTGATGTGAACTTAGCAAACCATTGCTAATTTATGCACTTTGTCTTGTAATTATGAGTTTTTTTGCTCTTTGTTTTGTGTTAAAATTATACATTTTGTAAAATGTATTTTAAGACTTTTAATGTGTGTTCTTCATGTTTTTCGTATCAAATAATTAAAAGCGAAAAGGGAATAAAAGTCACAATATGAAAAGAAAATAAAAAAAAAAGAAATTTGTTTTACCAGTCAAAAGCAAAGGAAATGCTTTAACAAAAAAATGCAATCCACTTGATGTGCATAATTAACCCATTAAGGTAAATTATTAAAAAAAGGATAAAAGTTATTTTCAAATGTAAAAAAAATGGTTTTGGGAGCTTCAGAAAATCAGTTTTTCAATACCAATGATCAGTAATTATAAAACCAAAACTCTCTGCAGCATTTCCTATCTTCGTGACCTTTAGTTATCTGAAGCCTTAAGAAAATTGGCTGCCTATTTTTACCTATAAAAATTATAACAAATTATTTAAATTTTAATGTTCTGTTCTATTATTTCTTTAATACCTACTTAAAAACAATATCATTTTAATAGCCGCCCCTCAAGGTATTAACTCATAATTTGTACTTTTATCTTGGTCTTTTTATTTACGTTTATATTAAGTATAAGTATTTAACAGGTTAACAAAGAGTTTGTTTGCTATAATCATATTTTATTTACACAGTTTATTATAATTTTTTCTTCCTTCCTTCCTTCCTTCATTCATTCATTATTTCTTACAATTTTGCAGTTTAATATATATATTTTTTTTTTTTTTGAATACAAAATAATGATGTATCTTTTTTGTTTAACCTGTTTAAGCCTAAAACGAAAACAGTCTATAGCCACTTCTTCTGTAGGTGTTTCGTACAAGTGCCTCAAGTGTAAACGAATTTGTGTTTACACAAACAAAACATCAACTTTAAACAACAACAAGTAAAACCATCAAACAAACGTTGTTGGTTTATTTTTCTTTACTAAAAGACCCTTATTTTCCCTAAATGACTTTATAATGCTAAAGAATTTATTCTATATTCTTAAAACGCATTCGTGCATTCAATAAAATTATAATTTTCTTCTGTTTTTGCAATTTAATTTAATTTTGCTTCTTTTTTGTTTTTGTTTTTTGTTTTGGCCATATTTTTGTGTTCGGTTTTGTTTGAATGCTTTTTGATAGAAGATTTGTAGAGAGGCGGAAGAAATTGCAGATATACAAAGTGAAGTGTTACTTACTTTGGATTTTTCATTTGGAGCATAATTAATTTAAACGTCTTTTACTCGTACTACTTATGTTTATTGCTACTTATTCTTTTGTTGTTGTTGTTTTTTTCTTTATAAAATTGTAATTAGCACATTTTTTTATTGTTGTTATTTGAGTTTGTATGACGAGTTTGAGGTTATTGATCTAAAATATTTTTTCTTTTTTTTATAAAAAGAAGAAAGTATTTTTTGTTGTCAGTATTAAAGGGTATAAATAAATAATACTTAAAAAACAAATATTACTTAAAAATATAAATAAATAATACTTCAAAATAATAATTATAAATAAATAACACTTAAATAAAAAATCCAATAATTTAATATGAATTTTAAGTTAGCGGCTCTAACTCAGTACTAGTCCAGTTCTAATCAAAGCTTCGAAAGAAATAATTTAATTTTAGCTTAATTCACTCAAATCTTAATTAAGAAATACTAGTTCTTCACCTTATAATATCGTTTCCAAAAACATAGCTTCATTTAAAGACTTTTGTTTGAATAGAATTAGTTCTGTATTGAATTAATTCATAAAGAATTCACTTAATTTCTGTTAATCAAAATCTTCTACAAATTGAATGAAAACTATTTTTCATTCATTAAATGTTTAACATTTAATTTTTCAATATTTTATAAAATTAATTAAAAAACATTTTCATTTCAATAGATATGAATTGAAAAAAATTTGAATGATTCAATATATTTTTTAAACTTGAATTGTATAATAGATTGTGAATTCTTTAAGGAGTTAATTCCTAATAGAATTAATTCAATTTATATGAAGTACAAAGAAGTTAATTCTATGAATTAAATTGATATGAACGCTATAAAAGAGTGATCAGGATAATAAATTTAATTCGATTTTGAAAAGTGAATTAAAGAATTAAGTCTTTCGAACATTTGATTCTAATTCATTTCAGTTCTAATACACTTATAAATCAATTGCCGTTCAGTTCGGCATCAGATCTACTTCAGTTCTTTCTAGTTTACTTCAGGTTCATTTCTATTTTAATTCTATATCAGTTTTGGCTCACTTCTCGTTCAGTTCTAGATCAGTTCTCAATCAGTTCCAATTTATTTTTCATTAAGTTCTACAATAATTATAATTCTGTTTTGGCTCAGTTGTAGTTCAGTTCTATTTCAGTTCTAGTTCAGTTTTAATTCAGTTCTAGTTTAGTTCTAGTATAGTTTTAGCTCCGTGTTAGTTCAGCTCTAGTTGAGTTGCAATTCAGTTCTAATTTAGTTCTAGTTCAGTTCTAGTTTAGTTCTAATTCAGTTCTAGTTCAGCTCTACTTCAGTTCTAATTTAGTTCTAGTTCACTTCTGCTTTAGTTTTAATTCAGTTCTAGTTGAGTTCCAATTTAGTTCTAATTCAGTTCTAGTTCAATTCTAGTTCAGTTCTAGTTCTATTCTAGTTCAGTTCAAGTTCAGTTCTACTTCAGTTCAAGTTCAGTTCTACTTCAGTTCTAATTTAGTTCTCGTTCACTTCTAGTTCAGTTCGAATTTAGTTCTAGTTCACTTCTAGTTCAGTTCTACTTCAGTTCTAGTTCAGTTCTAATTTAGTTCTAGTTCACTTCTAGTTCAGTTCTACTTCAGTTCTAATTCAGTTCTAGTTGAGTTCCAATTCAGTTATAATTCAGTTCCAGTTCAATTCTAGTTTAGTTCTAGTTCTATTCTAATTCAGTTCTAGTTCAGTTCAAGTTCAGTTCTAGTTCAGTTTTAGCAAAGACTTAGTTCAGTTTTATTTTAGTTCTAGTAAAGTTCTAGTTCCAGTTTTAGTTCAGTTCTAGTTCAGTTCTAGTTTAGTTCTAATTCAGTTCTAGTTCAGTTCGGTTCTAGTCCAATTCTAGTTCAGTTCAAGTTCAGTTTAGATCTAGTTCAGTTCAGTTCTCGTTCAGCTGTATATCAGTTCTGGTTCAATTCTCGTTTAGATTTGGATCAGTTTTAGTTCAGTCCTTTTTATATTCTAGTGTAGCTCTAAATCCATTTTAGTTCAATTAAAGCAAACTCTTTCTAGACTATTATTTTTTAAAACACGTAGAACGAAGAAATTCGAACACAGTTCTGGACTATCTGCATTTTACTATAAAATTTTATGTAGAGCTCTCTAGGGCTTCCCAATAATTTGATCTGGCATTTGTTTTTCAACCCAGTTCGGTATAGAAAGTGGTACCAACCTTTTAAATGCTCCCTATATTATCATATACAACAAATACTACAATAACCGTCCATAACAGTTTAAACTTTCAACCAACCTAAATCGCTTGTAAAAAATCTCCACATTCTCTTTTCTAACTCA
Source organism: Protocalliphora azurea (assembly GCA_932274085.1). Classification (NCBI taxonomy): domain Eukaryota; kingdom Metazoa; phylum Arthropoda; class Insecta; order Diptera; family Calliphoridae; genus Protocalliphora; species Protocalliphora azurea. The sequence goes on along the minus strand of OW026522.1, from coordinate 144,009,563 downwards.
ATGTATTTTAAATAAATTTGAGTTATTTATAGCTACGAAATCAAATCACTTTTTTATTAATACGGTTTATTTTGTTAAAATATTTAATCTCTGGCAGAAAAACAATATTCAATATAAAAAAAAGATCATTAAATTCTTTAAAGCAAAAGTAAATAAACAACAAAAAAATTGTTTGCCACTAATAGTTGCTGTTGTTGGTTTTCTTTGTGCAACATACTATACGATCGTATATGTGCATCTTTTTATTGCAATTCTTTGTTGCACAGATTTCTAATCAAACACACGATCAATGTTTTTGATCTTGATCATTTAAGTTGTTTTTTTATTTCTGATGATTTGGTTTTTTGTTCTGTTTTGTGTTTTTTTGCAGTATTTTTTTCTTGTGCTTTTTTTTTTTGTTTGTTTTTATTTATTGTAGTTTGTTTGTTTGTCTGTAGAATGTTTGGTTGGTTGTGTTTCAGTTGTGTTGTAATCGATCTCTTTGCGCCGCCAATAAACATGTGAACAAACATGATTTTCTACACGATCTCCAAGTATTTGTTGTTAAAAGCTTTTTTTGAGCCAATATGCCGTTTCTTTTTTTTCCTTCTTATATGTATAAAGTATGAATAGTTGCTGGTATGAATGTTTGTTTGTGTATATTTTAAGTGGCAAGCAAGTGCAATTTTTAAGTTTGTTGCCATGTGTTTAAAAAGCCTAGTTGTATTTGCTTAATGCCTGTTTATCTATTTGCCACAAATACTCCTCATATGAGTAAATACAATACTTACAAAAATAACAAACGAATTTCTAAAAAAAAAACGGTTCACTAATAAAACGGAAGCATGTTGTTAACTTAAATACAAGTTCAGTTTACATCGAAGAAGTAATTAATTTTCCAAGTTTAGTGTTGTATTCGGTGTTTGCGCTTTTTTATACAGTTTTTTGGTTTTTTTATTCAGTCGTTAAATTTAGCCATATTTACATTTGTGGTTAGACTTTATTTAGATATAAAAAACGTTAACAACGACAACACCAAAAATTGCCTTAAAAATGTAGCCTCAAACACTAGCATTTTTTTTGCAAAGTTGGGTGGTGATGTTGGTAACAGCAACAAAATATTGAAAAATATAAAAATCGTGGCTTGAACGGACAGACAGACATTCGCATACATAACAACATTAAGGAGAATAAAAAAATGCTAAGAACGTGTTGTAAGAGTTTAATAGTTTGTCAAGACACCACAGAAATAACGTTGCTTTAAAGAACTGTGTGACAAGTTAAATTGGCAATCAAAAATTGAAATGTTTCTATTAAACAAACTCAATTACATTTAAAGCGTCCAGCGATAGCGATTGAATTACTTAAAAATTATTTATTATAGAACATTAAACTGACTTGTTGGAAATAAATTTATAAAAAGCAGTTATTAATGTTTTAATTTGGTTTAAATGTCATGTTTCTTATAGTAAATTTTTTTTTTTACAATTTTTAAATTTAAAAACAATATAAATTGAAATCACAAGGAGGACTGCACTGAATAATTTGTTTTCTGGGATCTGTCAAACTTGTCATAGCGAAGTGAGTATACAGGAGTTGATATGAAAATCACCTTCGAATTTGAGACCGATATTTTGTAGAAAACCGAAAGAAATTATTGTCCAGATGAGCTAAAATTAGAAAAGATTTGGTGTAATGTCCAGAAATGGCAAAATATTATTTTTAATACAAAACATACCATGTGAATTCGATAATAATAGAACTGTATTGTTGTTATATCTTGGAATGCACGGTAGGGCAGAATCGAAAATTTTTGAAAATAAATCTGCAACTTCTAATCGGCTTGTTTAATTTACATAATATTTCTCATAGGCGTAGTAGAGGTGTGTACAATTTTAAGTTTAGAAAGGGGGCCTACAAAAAAAATATGTTTACGTCTTCTTAAGCTATCGGTAAGGTCTATGTAAAACATGCTTGCATATTTATTTATTTTTTTTTTTCTTATCTTTCTCAAGCTGTCAAAATATAATAGTTTTTTTATATTGCTTTTTAAATTATTTAAATCTAATAAAAACAAATATTAAAACTTAATATTTATTTTTATAAAATATGAATTTAAAACTAAATACTGCTTTATTAAGAAAAAATTTAGTTATAATTTTTTCTATGTTTTAATACGCTGATTCATACAATGTCCGTTAGTAATTAAATATTAGCTCCGTATATCGAGTCCGTGATGCCCTAGATTAAGCGTTGAAAAGACAAGTCTATTTGGAACAAAGCACCTAATTATATTAATTAGTTGTTTAGTTAATTAGAAACAAAGTCATTTAACGGTTTATACATATCCTTATATTTTTATTTAAAATAACTGTTTAATTCTGAAATACTTATTTTTATTATTTCTATAGAATTTTTATTATTTATTTTTATTAAGTGTCGATTTTATTAGTGCAATATTAAATAAAAATTTATAAGCAATGCTCCAGACATGTTACCACTGCACACAGTACATTAACAAAGATATAAATATTTATTAATTGTTTAAACCAGGTTTTACAAACAATTGTATCTCATAATTTTAAAAACAACATCAACGTAACTTTAAGTAATAAAATAAATTTTATTTGTTTGTTTAACAATGAATTTATGATAAATAATTTCAATAAATTTGCAGGTGTTAAAAATAAAAAAAAATTTTGGAGTTTTTAAGAAAAATAAAACACGTAAGTGATTCTATATATATACAGTGTTGGAGAAAATAATAGAAAATTTTTTTTTTTTTTTTTTTGGTATAACTTACTATTTCTCAGTAAAGAAGCTTGTGATTCAATTCATTTATATTTTAAATTAATAGTAAATAAGGGTTTTTGATTTTTTAAGTCACATTTATTCCCTTCGACAAAGTTCAGTTCGACAAAATGAAAATAATGGAATGGTCAGTGTAGTGACTTGATCTGATTCATATAAGTCGTCTATGGCCTGTATTATTAGTTATTTTCCGATTAAAAATATAGTCATTAATGATGGGAAATGCTACAGAAAGGGTGATATTCCATACACCAGGAATTAGCTACAAATTTATAAATTTTATGGGCTCTACATGTGTTGTAGTGGTACGAAATGAGACTTCTACCAAATACCAAATATAATATAAAAATAAATTCTATGTTATAAAAAAGTTAATTTGTACAAAATAAATTTCCAAATATAGGAAATTAATAGTATAATTACATTTGTTTCTATTATTTTTTCCAAGAAAATGAGGTATCAAAAAAAAAAAAAAAAAAAATAAGATACCTTTATATCTTAAGCTGTAATAAAAGTGCACTGAGTTAAAGAAGCGAAGAAATGTGAGTTGGAAAATCAAGAACGCTTATTTACAGCTAATCCGAAACACAAATGTTCCATATCACATGCTTCTCTAATGAGTAATTGTAAGTTATATAAAATAAAAATTTCATTTCTGTTATTTTTTCCACCACTGTATATAGAAAGATATGTAATATGATTATGAAATATAACTCTTTTATAAAAGTACTTAAACAAGTTTGCAATCGTAAATTGCCTTGTTGTCTCTGTTTGGCAGTACCAACGCAGAGTTTGTGGACTATAATTAGACACCAGCAGAATGGAATACATATTTTCTGTGCCGCTACACACTTCATCAGCATTCGTGTTGACTTATCCATTTTGGTTTCGTTGAAACCAAAACATGGTGCCCGCCTTGCACTGGGTGCAATTTTAAGGGACTCAATTAGCAGCGCCAGGCGTTTGTGGCAAATAAAGAGAGATAGAACTTAGTGTCGTAAACGCTGTTATAGACGTGGTTACAGTAGTTACATTTGTTTCGAAGGACCATAAATATGTTTGCAATCGTAAATTGCCTTGTTGTCTCTGTTTGGCAGTACCAACGCAGAGTTTGTGGACTATAATTAGACACCAGCAGAATGGATTACATATTTTCTATGCCGCTACACACTTCATCAGCATTCGTGTTGTCTTATCCATTATGGTTTGAAACCTAAACAGTACTTGTGAACTAGTTGGCTCGTGAATTTTATGCTACAATATTCATTAGCAGGGCAACCAAAAATATGTAAAATCGTATTTTTTCTTTGGCCTCAAATGAACCAAACTATTAGTTATTTATCCGGTTCAGCCAATTTTAAAAATTTTGGCATTGATTTGTTGCAGAATATTTTTGCGTATTTTAATCCTATCAGTATATTTTAAACTTAACAGTATAAAAAATCCTTATTCTAGAGCATGATTTAGCAATTTAAATGGCATAGTTTTTACTTAATTTTACATATATTACACCAAAGGGCATAAACTTTATAAATATTACAAAAAATGTAAAATCGATTTTTAAGAAATTCAATACATAGATAGTACCAGTGCCGGGGGAGTTTATAGGCTATTATATATCTCGATTGGATGCACGCTTACATTTTGTGCCTACTTTTGAAGACAAAAACTATTTGTTAGTTTTTGAACGTTATTAATGAAGCTATTTACGTGTATTTTGATACACAGATAGTGCTAGCATTGGAGAATGTTATAGGTTATGTTGGATCTTCATCGCAGGCCATGCCAACATTTTACGCTCACTTTTTTAAAACTCCCAAACGATTTACTTGAAATTTCTACAGCATCATTCTGTGTGTCCCGAGATTCAAATACAACATTTTTCTAGATCGGAGCAGGGGGAGTGTATCCCCCATGCAAAGCAAATATTCTAAATGACATATCTTAAGAACTGTTATAGCGAGAGCCCTCAAATTTTACGAAAACTACTTTCTTATTATATTGCATTAATGAAAAGAGAATAGTACGGATAGGGCCAAGACGAAGAGTTGCCCCCATACAAAGCAAATATAATTTGTTTCATATCTAAAAGAGTATTTCAATGAAAGTCTTAAAAATTTGTACAAATAATATTCATATCAAACTTTGAATAGGTCGGATAGGTCCCATTAAGGCAAATATTCTGGGGTGTTCTGAAAACCACTTTTTGTCAAAGTGAATTTAAATCACGTAAAAGGTGTTCTGCGACAAAAAATATTGAAATCGTACAATTTGAAACCGGTCAGTTAAATGACTGACGATGCACAGTGGTCAAACGCAAATTTTTTGGTAATAAATCTGAATCTCCTAAACTACTGGTCGGATCAAATTGAACTGTATGTAAGAGTTGTAGAAGAGGACCTAAGCTTTCAGAAAAATCATCTTTTAGTCACCCTGTGATAACGCGAGATAAGCTACAGGGTGTCAAAGTTGACTACCTCGAGTTAAAAAAAATCGTAACTTGTACAAATGAAGTCCGATTTTAAAGATTTTTATATTTCTGGAAAGTGCTTGGCAAGATAAAGAAAAAATAAGCTTACTCATCACAGTTATCTCTTACAGTTGAAAAGATATTTACGCTTGAATTTTGAATTTTTGATTTTTTGGCTCGACTTTCTTTCGTTTTTCGGAAATATGTCCGGAGATATATGAGGTAAAAATTTTTTAAAAATATTCTGTAATTTGCTACATATTTTAAAATAATATGCTGAAAGAATATTTGGATTATCTTAATTCGTCTAGACGTGAAAAATATTCAAAGTCAGCACTCTGAAATTGGCATGAAAAATGGCTATTTTTTTACAAAAATATTACAATACATTCACTTTTTTCTCAAAGTTCCGTTAATAAAAAAATTTTTTCCTTATTAATTTCAAAAGATAAGGCTTCATAAATGGTTAATAAAGAAATCTTGAATTGATTTAAGTTTGCACCTACATCCAGCATTGGCCGAAAATTGTCAATTTTAAAAAATATTTTCATTTTTATCGATTAATAAAAAAAATGTCACGCGAGCTTTTTTAAATTTGGTACCCATATTTTTTATAGAAATAGATTTAGAATTATTTAACACTAAACTGCTTCCCGGCCGGCCAAAAACGAATGCAGGAGTGCAGATTTTATGTTAAAAGTCAGTTTTTTTAACGCCTATTTTTAAAAGCACATTAAAAGCATATTAGCATAATATTTTTAATATTATTTCTTATGTAATGTATAAAACACAAATCAAGCTTTCATTCCTAAAAAAATCAATAAAATAGCTCCAATAACCTATTTTTGGTAATTTTTCAAAAATATTTTTTTTTTTTTTTTTTAAATAGCTGAAAATCCAAAAAAATTTAATTTTTTTAATACAACTCCACTAATTTTGCAAATACTTTAAAAATGTTAAAAGAATATAAAAGAATAGAGTTATTTACCAATTCAACGATATATAAAATGTTGATATAGGTCATTTAATAATAGTAATATAATGGCCACAAAACTACCAAGTCACGTCAAAAGTTGCAAAATTCACTATTTTGTTCCGTATTTCCATATGTGTGTATACGTAACATTTTAGTTTTCTAATGTATTATGTAGGTATATATTTGTTATTATAAAGTAGTAAATTCTTTATTTGAGTAATTAATTAGTGGAGTTGTATTAAAAAAATTAAATTTTTTTGGATTTTCAGCTATTTAAAAAAAAAAAAAAATTATTTTTGAAAAATTACCAAAAATAGGTTATTGGAGCTATTTTATTGATTTTTTTAGGAATGAAAGCTTGATTTGTGTTTTATATATTACATAAGAAATAATATTAAAAGTATTATGCTAATATGCTTTTAATGTGCTTTTAAAAATAGGCGTTAAAAAAACTGACTTTTAACATAAAATCTGCACTCCTGCATTCGTTTTTGGCCGGCCGGGAAGCAGTTTAGTGTTAAATCATTCTAAATCTATTTCTATAAAAAATATGGGTACCAAATTTAAAAAAGCTCGCGTGACATTTTTTTTTATTAATCGATAAAAATGAAAATATTTTTTAAAATTGACAATTTTCGGCCAATGCTGGATGTAGGTGCAAACTTAAATCAATTCAAAATTTCTTTATTAACCATATACGAAGCCTTATCTTTTGAAATTAATAAGGAAAAAAATTTTTATTAACGGAACTTTGAGAAAAAAAGTGAATGAATTGTACTATATTTTTGCAAAAAAAATAGCCATTTTTCATGCCAATTTCAGAGTGCTGACTTTGAATATTTTTCACGTCTAGACGAATTGAGATAATGCAAAAATTCTTTCAGCATATTATTTTGAAATATGTAGCAAATTACAAAATATTTTTAAAAAATTTTTGCCTCATATATCTCCGGACATATTTCCGAAAAACGAAAGAAAGTCGAGCCAAAAAATCAAAAATTCAAAATTCAAGCGTAAATATCTTTTCAACTGTAAGAGATAACTTAGATGAGTAAGCTTATTTTTTCTTTATCTTGCCAAGCACTTTCCAGAAATATAAAAATCTTTAAAATCGGACTTCATTTGTACAAGTTACGATTTTTTTTTAACTTTTACATACTCGAGGTAGTCAACTTTGACACCCCGTAGCTTATCTCGCGTTATCACAGGGTGACTAAAAGATGATTTTTCTGAAAGCTTAGGTCCTCCTCTACAACTCTTCCATACAGTTCAATTTGATCCGACCAGCAGTTTAGGAGATTCAGATTTATTACCAAAAAATTTGCGTTTGACCCCACTGTGCGATGCTTATTTTCTCTATGTTATTTGTAGAGGGTTCACTTTAAGTGTTATTTTGTATTTCGTATAATATGTTTTCTATTTACTTTTGCCATAAAATTAAGTTTTATTTATACAAAAACCTAAATATTAACAAATTTCTAAAGACATTATTTGTTTTGTAAAAAAAATTACTGTTTCTCTTTATCAGTCAGTTGGTTTGTTTTTTCGAAGATACAGAAGCCAATGTGATACAGTCGTAAAATGCCATGTAAAATATATTGAATTTATACCATCCTGTTCCTTCTTTAAGACAAAATTTAATTGTTGTTGCGCAAAAAATTTAATAATATTCAATAACTGAGTAGTTGTTGTGCAACATGAAGGCAAATTTCATCGATGAAAACAACTTCGGAAACTTCTTTATTTTGGTATTAATTTTTTGTTATGGTAACATTTATTTATTTTATTTTGATAATTCTCGTAAATAGCGTTCTTTAAATGCTGTTTTCTTAAATTAATTAATTTCAATAAAGTAGCTCTCGGCATTTTTATTTACTAAATGTTCACTTTTTATTTTCATTAATGTTAAACAAAGCACAACTTTAAAAAGTCATCTGTTTTCTCGTGTTTTCGAAAACTTAAAATCACGCCGAAAACCGCAAAATCACGTGATTTGCAGAACAGCATCAAGTCGTCGGCGTGATTTCAAAACGTTTCGTAAATTCAAACCACGCGATTTTCAGAACACCCCTGATTAGTTATAGCATAAAAGGGGGTAGCGAAGCGTACCGGGTAAACCTATTTTTGCATACTTTACACCTAAGAGAAAAAATTTATGTATTTTACTCACAATAAAATTGTTTAGTGAAATTTTCTTCTTACTCTCAGATACGTTTTTCAAATCCGATTCCTTAATAATTTTCATTTTATATTTTTATAGAAATTTTGAAATTTAATAAAAATCAAATTATTTTTAGCATGAATAATAATGGGTGCTTCAAGTAGAGATACTTTTTTCAATAGCCTTTTTTTGACAGATCAAATCGTTCAACTTTATCACGAATATTCACGTTCTGTGAGGAATGTGTTTCGTGCACTTCGCTCAACTTACGGTCAACATAATCGGCCTACTGAGCGTACTATTCGCAACAACATCACCCATTTTGAGACCCAGCATTCATTATTGGATAATATTCGACCGAATAGACCACGTCCAGCACGCTGTGAAGAAAATATAGTCGATTCGGCGCCGTTCGCAGCAACTCGGACTGACGTATGGAACGACTTGCCGCATTTTACGTCGAGATCTTAAATTGACAGCGTACAAAATACAGCTAGTGCAACAGCTGAAGCCGCTCGACCTTCCCAAGCGACATCGCTTTGTTCTATGGGCTCTTAAAAAGTTCCAAGAAGAACCGACGTTTTCGAGGCAAATTGTGTTCAGCGATGAGGCCCATTTCTGTGACGAAGAGCAACCTGAAGAGATTCAAGAACTGCCATTTCATTCAGAAAAAGTAACGGTTTGGTGTGGTTTGTGGGCCGGTGGAATTATCGGTCCATATTTCTTTAAAAATTATGCCTGTGCGAACGTAACCGTCAATGGCGACCATTATCGTGCCATGATAACCGACTATTTGATGCCTGAAATTGAAGCTCGTGATCTCGGCGACATTTGGTTTCAGCAAGACGGCGCCACTTCCCACACATCGCATCAATCAATGGATTTATGGAGAGAACACTTCGGTGAGCACATAATTTCACGTTTTTGGCCGGTCGATTCGCCATCAAGATCGTGTGATGTCACACCGTTAGACTTTTTCCTGTGGGGATACGTAAAGTCTAAAGTTTAAGCGGACAAACCCGCTTCGATTCAGGCCTTGGAGGAAGCATCACAAGTGTCATTCGCCAGTTACCAGTCAAAATGCTCGAACGAGTCATCGAAAATTGGACTCAACGGATGGACCATCTGCGACATAGCAACGGTCAACATTTGATAGACATAATCTTCAAAAAATAAATGCCAAAGAATGTTCTTTCAAATGATATTAAACATTCCCCATTAAATTTGAATTTTTTGTGTTTTTTTTTTTTCTTTAAAAAAGTAGAGAACCTCGAAATGGATCACGCTTTAGTTAATTTAAAAATTTATAAAGAAAAAATAATATTTTGAGAGATTTTTTTTTTAATTTTAAGCTCATGTTTTCCAATTTTAAAATAATTTTTTATGCGAATGAAACACTTTTTTAGAGCATATTTCTGGTTGCCTATTCATTAGTAATGTTTGAATATTCTGCTAGAGGCTGTTTAGCTGTATAATATTTATTATTAAATAAGAATATTAAATATTTTTTGAGTTCTCTTTATTTCTTTTTTTGATATAAAATCAATTTTTGAAATAAAGATCTCTAATCAGAATAAAATGAATATCGTCTATGTAGTCTCAAAATCTCAACCTTTCAAAAATATTTATGACACGAGCTTGCTGTTTTTATTTATTTATTTATTTTTCTTTTTTATTAATAATTTGCGTCACCTTGTAACTTTGGTAACCAAAATATTTATTTTATGCAAAATTTTGTTGTTGGTTTCCAGACCAATAACAACAACCACAAATGTTAATATGTTTTTGTACACAATCTACGTATGCGCGCTAGGTTAAGAAAAAAAAAAAAAAATTAGCTGTTGCTGTTAACGTGGCTGCATTAGTTGTTGAAATTGTCACCAAAACTGCATTTTTGTTTATAGCGGTTGTTGCTGCTTTCGTAAATGTTGTCAGCATTGCTGTTGCTATTCGCTGTTGGCTGTTGTCGCATTTCATTAAAATTTGTTACTCATATGCAAAAATATTTTTCTTATATTTTTTATTTCTTTATTTAATATTTTTATTATTTTTTTTTCTTGTTTTTTTTTCGATTATTGCAGGCTGTTTTTAACGTATTTAATATTTAGCATTATTGGGCGTTTTCTATGTTTTATTATTTTTTGGTTTATTTTTATGTTAAAATTTTTTTACTTATTTCAGAGACAAAAATTAATTATAAATACAGAAGAATAATAATTAAAAATGCACATGTACCCACTTTTATTTATACAAACATAAACGAAAATATAAACGAAAATGTCAACGCCATTTAAAAGGGCAAATTTTTAAATATTTCTTTTGAATATAAATTTTACAAAATAAAAGAAAAAAACAAAATATTTTTAAATATATATTTTTTTATTTTGACGTTTTGCTTATTTGTTTATACGGTTGTCTTACAAATATGGTTAAATGTCGTTTGTTAACAACATTGTAAGAATATTAAGCTATAGAATACGACTAGAGGTTTATGTGAGACACTTCAAACTAAATTTTCAAAAAAAAAAAGAATACTCAAAATATGTGTGACTACATGTACTTTGTTGTTGCATGTATTAGATTTTTGAAAATTAGAGGAGATTTTTTTCTCTCACATAAATATCTACTTATTAATCTATGTTCTAAGCTTTTATTTGCATATTTTAAAAAATAAAATTGTTTATATTCTTCTGCATTTAATATTAATATGTTAATTGTATTAAAAATTCCCTGGTAAAACAATTAAAATTAAGCAACATCAAGACATAGTTAAAAAAAAGTCTAAGTTAAAGCTTTTAAATTTTTGTAAAAATATTTAAAGCTTTGTAGTATTTAAGACGTATTTAAAAATAAATTTTTTAATTAATCTTAAATTGATTAGATGGTTTTAATGTTTAAATTATTTAAAATTTTACAATTTAATTCAGTTTCCCCCAATTAGATATTTATATATATTTTTATGTTGTTATACCCTTCATAATATCTGCATCAAGTCCTTTATATGTAAGATAAGTTTAGAACTTTGATCCTAAAAAAACTATATTATAAAATATATTATTTTTCGTTTCTCTTATTTTACATCCAATAACAATCCAGTTCTATTCTTGCTATATTTTTGGTAACTTTTAAGAGCTATTTTGCAATATGGTAATTTTTTGCATTTTCTGCGGTATTTTCATATTCAAAAGGTACTGAAAAAAGTACAATATTACTCAAGTTTCCATCACTGATGTACAGATAAGCAGCCAGCCAGAGCGGTGGGCGGGTATAGCCTAATCTACTCAGAAAATGATTCTGAGTCATTTAGTTACACTGGTTGGCAAAAAAAAAAATATATATATATATATATATATATATATGTATGTGGACTAGATGGAATTTGATCTGCTAAATGTGAATCTCCATTTTGATTTCTCCCCTTTAATAAGGCGACTATACGTGTATATTTTACAATAATTCTAGAACGCGTTGTCCAATTTAAACAATTGAAGCACTAAAAAATGCAACTGAAAATTATCTTGAAGTTATCTTAACACTATTTTTTATCTGCCCAACAATTTCAAGTTGTTCTGAAATTAGCGTCAAAAAAGACAATTTTTCATGCAAAATTGAAGAAATTTTATTTTCCTTTTAAGAAATGAAACCGGCAAAAATATGCAGGTTTTAATCCTTTATCATAATGCTGGTAACACTGTGAATAAAAGTAGTTATATACTATTAAAATTGATACACAAATCTTGATTTTATTCACAATTGAGTGAAAGTACCTACAATTAAGTGGAGACACACTGGTGTGCAAACAATTATTTTTTTTTTCTTCTTTAAGCAAAAATAGGTGGCTTTAATGGAATTTGACATGCTAAATAAGCATCTGCTTTACTATGCTTTTACTATTATATTTTTTAAGTTTTTATTTTATGTACATAACTAATATGACCCACTTTTTATTCGGTCCCATTTACATAACTCGAGAACGGTTTGTTAAATATAATATAAATAAAATAAAACAAATAGATTATCTTCAAATTATCCTAACATTATTTTCTTATTCACAAAATATTTTCCGAGTTATCCGCAAATAATTGGAAGAATATTGGTCATTAACTCAGAAAATATTAATCGGATAAAAAAACAATAATAGTAATGTTAAGATAATTTGAAAATAATTTTCATATGCATCTTTCGGAGTTTTAAGTGCCTCTTTCGGACAACCCGTTCTCGAGTTATACTAAAATATACACATGTAATTACCTCATTAAGGGAAAAATATTAGACATGCTCATAAAAAAAAATCAAGACCTAATAGAAAAATCTGAAATCAGATTTGAGTTTAGCTCGTTCAATTTCATATAGTCTACCTATTTTTGTTTATAGAGGAAAAAATTGTTTTTTTTTTGCCCACCAGTGTATCTCCACTTAATTCTAGGTACGTATGATTATTTTCATTTAACAGTGAAAAAAAATCAAGATTTGTGCATCAATTTTAATGATACGTGGGTTGTTTTATTCGTAGTATTATCAGTGATAAAAAACATACATATATATATATATGTATATATATATATATATATATATATATATATATATATATATGGTTTTGATGATTTTCGATATCAGTATTCTCAAAAGCATTACTGATATTTTTATGTACTTATATATCACATATCTAAGGGGCTTCATTAATGGCATTTCAACCGACAGGTGTACTGACATATTTACTTTGATTCCCCTTTCTATAAGAACCCACAATGTATAGTACGTATAGCGTTTTGGTGAAATTTGTAGAAATTATAAACTGAATGGTAAACTTATACAGTGATTTCTATAAACTATAAACTCTGCTTTATAAAACAAATTTGTAGCAATTCAATGTTTGTACTATTTATTTTTTATTTAAATTCACTATATAGAAATAGAACTAAACAAAATTCAGGTTTCTCGAAAAAAATTTTAGAAATGGAGTAGGTTTTTTATAAATCCTTCAGGAAAATTGAAGGAATAACAGAAGTAAAATGCAAGCTTATAATTTTATTGATATATTTCAAATTGTGTGATTTACTCGGCGTATACGTAATATTTTGTCTGTAAATATAGAGCTTTTTTAAAATAGGTATCTTTATCAATATTTATTTATAAATTTTCATGATATAATGCTCATCATATGATAAAACATTAGAAAACATTAGTTTTTGTCGTTTTAAAAATTTTAAGTAGCAAAATTTTCAATAGAGAAACAAACAGACGGACTGACGGACACCGTTATTAAAACTCTGATGCCTGTAAGGACTAAGTTGAATAAAAGAAAATCTGTTCCAAAATAGTTATAATAATTATTTCTTATTTTTACAGAATAATTAAAATATTTAAAAGTGTAATACGTTTAAAATAAAAACTACAATTTTCCCTTTTTTAGTCCCTAAAAAGGGGAAAATCCTTTTCATTGACATCATTGAGTATGGATGATGATAATAAAAGTAAATAAATCTCAATAATAAAAAATTTAATTTGTAACAAATATTTATGTAAATTAGTATGAAAAACGTAAATGTTAGTTTGGTTTAGAATTTTTAAAATTGTTTATCATTTAACCCCTTGATGACCAACAAACAGGTCGCTTTTTAAGTTTTATATTGTAATAATTGTTCCCAACAAAAGTTTGGAACTATGGTCTTTGCTGAACCTACATTTTAATTTTTCCTAATACAAAATAAAATTAATTAATTAAACTCCTGCAATCAGCAACCATTTTCTCCAAAAGAAAAATTGGATTAAAAGAAATTTCGTCTACTGTCAAATGACGTTGACTTCATTTTGGTAGTCCTCCATTTCTTCTCTACAAATCAAGTATATAAACCAAAATACTCTCGGGCTAACATAAATAAGTTCGTCAAAAGTTTAAAAATATATATGTTAATTTTTATTTTGACTCAATTTTAAGTAGGCGTTAAGTAGTAGTACATTAAAAGACTTTAACCACAATAGTTCTTCAGATGTTAACTTACATTTTCATCTCAACTGTGTAATAATTAATAATAACGATAATTAATATTTGCTTTGCATGGGGCTACCGCTTTCCTTCACCTCAATTGGAGCAAATTATTTTCACCGAATGTTAAGAATTTCTCTGGAGTAATTCTTAAGATATGCAATAATTAAGATTAGTTTTGTATGGGGGCTACCATTTCCCCTACTCCTATCGAAAAATATGGTAGCACATTTTACCTTTGGGTATCACAGAATCATATTGTGAAAATTTCAAGAAATTTGGGTACAGCGGAATTTAGTTTTCTATAAAGCCAAAAAAAAATAAACAAACAAACAGATTAGTCTTTATATATGTATATTAGACTGTTCAAAAACAGTCGACCATAATTCCACCTTGGATTGTCCTCCTTTATATAAAAATATAGCGTGAAAAATATTAGAGTGATCGAATGTCGCTAACACGTGTCGTATCGAGCTTAAATTTTACAGGGTGCATTTAAAATTTTTACTTTTTACAGTTTTTTGAATAAATTTTTATATTATCAACCCTTTTTAGTAACTTCTTGTAAAAGAACTTTAATCCAGACATAATTTTCTATCAAAAAAAAAAAAATAAAAAAATTAAAATCGCTTAAAAAATAATAAAGTTATAAGAAATTTCCCTGACCATTAACATGTTTCCGAACACTTGTGTAAGCAGACAAATTTTTAATTTTATTACAAATGTTAAAATAAAATGCCATTTTAAGACAAACGTGAACCATAATTATAGAAAAATAAGTCCTGAATCCTGCAGCATAACATAATCCCCTTTTCATGCTCTTTAAAAAACGTTGATTTTTGTTAGGAGCGTTTCAAATCATCAATTAATTTTTTTTTTTAATTTTGTCAAAGAAATTTAAAAAGAAATATATATATATATATATATATATATATATAAATAAAACAAAAAGATAAATAAAACAAAAAGTATTAGGTCAATATCTCTTAAAAATTCGCTGTACCTTAGATTTGAATTTTGCGGATTTCGGAAAAAAGGCATTTTTTTGTGATTTTTGTGTTGTGGAGTCAATTTTATGGGCTAGTTACAGATTATAAAATTAAAACATAACAAGATAACATAAATTGTACAAAATATATTTTGAAATTTGTAACGCATTTCAGCAAGAAGCTCAAGAGTCAAATTTTGAATTATTTATTTTTATTTGGATATCAAAGCAATAATTTGCATAATAAAAATAAACAATTTTTAATCATTTTTCCTTAAAAATCTCAAATAATCCAAAAGTTGACCTTTGACCTTCCTGCTTTAGATGCTTAGTATTACATTGTTGTGGTAGAATTTTCAATAATCAGTACACTAGTGAAAAAACTTGACTGAATAACACAAAAATCACCAAAAACTGCCTTTTGGCGGAACCGGCACAATTCAAATTGAGGGTAAAGCGAATTTATAAGAGAACTCGACGTAATTCTATAGTGTTATCCATAAAACAGCTTAGCCACTTCCTAATTTTTTAAAAATTTGTTAACAGAAATCGGTGATTTGAATCATACATAATAAAAATCATCTCTTTTTAATAAAGCATGAGAAGGGGATTGTATCATATTGCAGAACACAAAGCTTATTTATCAGTAATTATGGTAGTAGTACATTAAATTATTCTTATTTCGGATTTTACATGTCCGTATTTACAGTAATTTCTTTTAGAATTTTAATATTAGAAGACTTAAAATCGATCAAGTACACCCTAAGAAACAAAAAATTATATTAATATAAAATCTCTTATAATTAATTTTCTTCAAATTGCAATTATTAAAACTTTAGTTTCTTAGTGGGTTAATTAAACAATAATACATACTCCAACAAATCAAATAAATTTAATACAAAAACCCAACAAAATAATTTGTTTCCCCCTTAAAAGAAAAAAAAAAAAATGAAAACAAAACATTTATGATGCAATTCGCGTGAAATAATAAGTAAATCAAAAATAAAACTTATACCCCACAACAACAGCAACTACAACAATATAAGCAATTGCATACAACTTAAAATAAACTACAACAAAGCGACAACAACAGTACAATTTAACCACAATTTGTGTTGTGCACTTTTGTTGTGAACAACCAAATAACCAAACACATTTACACACACACATACACACTATCAAAGACTCAAACACATGCAAAACAAATTCAAACAAAATGAAATGAACTGCTGAACGGCAGCAACTGCAACAGCCAACTACTACAGCTCATACAACAAAATAATTGCTCATGTTAAAAAAAAAAAATGTTGGAAAAAATGAAAAAATTAACTTACTGAATGCAATGAAATAATAATCTTATACGAACTAGTAATGAGGAGAAAAAAAAAATAAAATAATACTAACAACAAATAAACTGCAACCCCCACCACCAACAACTACAGAAGTATAATCACAGCAACAACTAAAATAATAACATCAACACGGACACAAAATACTGCAATGCCACAGAGATTTAAAAGAATTGACTCATAAAACAATAATTTGATTTTAGCTAAGATCATATTAGGAAAATATTTGACAAAAAAAGAAGTGAACATTGCAAGTAAATTCATGAAAGTTGTAAGGGAAAAGACAACTAAATATAAAAGCGAAAATTTTCTATGACTTATTTTAAATAAAAGCTAAACATTTCCTTAAAAAAAGTAAATTTTTATTTTTTTATTCATTATATTATTTATTTCATTATATTATTATCAAGATCATAACCAGGGTAACCAAAAATATGCTCTAAAAATTGTGATTTATGAGCATAAAATATGTTGCTAAAATCGAAAAATATGCCTAATAATTCTATTAGACAAACAAAATAAATATAAATAATAACAAAACATATACCATTAGAAAGGTATTTACTCATAGATGTATAGAATTTGTTATTTCTTTACAAAAACAAACTGGATAAGTTGCAATGATATAATTACAGTGAATTAGAGTTTCTTTCCACTTTTAATTGAAATATTTATAAAAGAGAAGTGATAAACAAAATAGAAAAGAGTTTAATACTTTGAATTGCTTTGTTTATTTTTTTCTGAGTTATGCATTATGAGAAACAAAGTAGAAAAAATAAACAATTTGTGTTGCTTTTTGAAAGGTGTTTTGTTCTTATGTTATGACTTTTATTATAAAAGTCAGGAGATTATATTCACAATTATATATTTTTTGTGCCAAAGTAACAGTTATGTGGTGATTTTTATTTTTTCGAGCAAAAATGAAAGCTAATAATATGAATTTGATTATATAAGTTATTTTCTTTATGTTATATTGCAACACACAAACAAATCGTCAAAATGAAATAATCGCACAAAATAAAGGAAATCTACACAACAAAGAAAACGCCAAAATAAAAAAGTTGCAAAAAAATATGAGAAATTCTCAAAAACGAAAAAAAAAACTAAAACGGAAAAAATTCCAAAATAAGAAAATCGACAAAATGAAAAAATCGCGAAAATAAAAAAGTCGCCAAAACGAAAAAAAGTTTAAATAAAAAAATATCCAACAAAACGACAAAATTAAAAATTGGGAAAAACTATGGAACAAAAAAAGTCTTTGAACTGGAAAAAGTAATCAATATAAAAAATTCCCCATAATTATTTGCTCTCTCTACTTTAAAGAATTTAAAGAGAAAGGTTTGTTTCGTTTTTATATTTAGACGTTATTTTCATATTGGTTATTTTATTTTTCCCGAATTTTCGCAGTTTTTTTTTAAGAAAGAGCCAAGATCTATAACTTTTTAAAATTGGTAAAAAAAAATATTTGAGAAGTATTTATTTAAACGATTTAAATTTCAGTATTTGATTAGTTACAGTTGCTAAACGTTGTAATTTTTTTTTTTTTATTAAATTTTTTAAAAGTGGGCTATATTTTCTAAAGAACACTTTATACTAAAGGTTTACAGTATTTTCACCAAACTTTCTTACCACATTTGTGATAGGAGTAATGGACTACCCCATGTATAATCCAGTTTTAAATTATTAACTAGTCATGATAAAAAAAAACTCGATTTTTAGTAGTAATTGCAAAAAAATATTTTCTTTTTGATGAAAATTATTAGGGAATCGGAATGAAATATATATATATGACTGTAAAAATGTCATTAACAGAAAAATATGTAAAAAATTGTATTGGATGCAAAATAAGCATCCAATACAATATGTAAAATATGTAAAATTAAATATAACAATGAAAATATATACAAATGTATAACAAAATATTTTTCCCTTAAATATGGCTTTATGTACGAACTAGGAGTTGATGATTATATCACCAACTGGCTGGTGTCAATGTTAGGGACAAGAATCGTCATTGCGAATTTAGGCAACAGTGTTAAGACCAAACAAGTTATGCGTGGAACTCCACAAGGGGGTGTGATTTCTCCTCTGTTGTGGCTTATTGTCATTAATACCATCCTGTGTGAATTGGTAGACAAGGGGGTGAAAGTCGTGGCTTACGCGGACGATGTGGTGATACTAGTATCAGGACTGTTTCTGAACGTGATAAGTGATATCATGTCAACTGCTCTGGCTACACTCAGTGACTGGGCCAAAGAATGTGGGCAAAACAGAGCTGGTAGTCCGGGCAAAACAGAGCTGGTAGTTTTCACCACAAAGACCAAGATTCCGAGCTTCAGACTACCACGGTTAGAAAACTGTGAACTCACCTTGTTGGACAAATCAAAATACTTGGGCATTATTTTGGACTCTAAGCTTTCATGGAAACTGAACATTCGACATAGGGTTAGTAAGGCTACGGTAGCATACTACACCTGTAGAAAGATGTTCAGTGTAAAATGGGGTCTGAGTCCAAAATTGACAAAATGGCTATACACTGCAATAGTACGGCCCATTCTTGTATATGGATCTCTTGTGTGGTGGACCGCTACTAGTAAGAGGTATGTGGTGAATCAGCTTTATAGGATACAAAGATCCGCTTCCATTGGCATTGCAGGTGCATTACGTACTAGTCCATCAGAGGCTCTGAAAACTATATTGCACCTAACACCTATAGACCTATACATAATTGAATCATCAGTTAATAGTGCGATAAGATTATCTGCGACGAAAAGCTGGAGATCAAGAACGTATGGCGAAATCTGGACAAATGTAGAGTCGCGAAAGAAACGTGGTCTACCTACAACGAGAAACGCTCAATGCAACTCACTGGCTACAAACGCAAGGACTTGGTCTCCCTTACAATGAATATTGTCGTAGTTGTGGCAATCGCGAGAAGGAGGAGACAGTTTTTCATCTTCTATGTGAATGCCTTGAACGCAAGCAGACATAAATTTCTGGGAGGGCACCAATTAGACAACCTCTTTGAGATATCTGACACTAGACTCAGTGACATCATTAAATATCTCAATGCTACAGGCTGGATCTAATTAATTTATGTTCTCATTGTTTCTTCCCTACATTTCTATCTCATTACAGAATCAACACAACTAATTCACCTGGCGAGTAGTGTGGTACCATCAAAACGGACTCTAACGAGTCTATTTGATTGCCCGTAAGATTACGGGCTACCACGTAAACCAACCAACTAACCATGGCTTTAATTTAATAGCTTTAAATTAACCAAAGTCTACTCTAAAATAAGGATTTTCAATAAAATATGCTAAATATGCTGTTACGCTTAAAGTATGAAAAAATATGCTGTTAAGTCCAAAATATGCAAAAATATATTGTTAACAAATCTATGCCAAAATTCTTTACATTTTCTGAAACGGATAAATAACTAAGAGTTTGGTTTATTTGAAGAAAAAGTATGATCAAAAAATTATGGGGGATATATTGGGTTTGTCATTTCGTGTGTAATATGTCGAAATTATCATCTAAGACCTCATAAAGTATATACAGTATCGAGCATAAAAAATGCAACACTAGACTATATGATTTTTGATCGCATTGAATTACTAAATTTATTAAATTAGCCAATTTTGTTGTGATTTTATTCTTTGTGATCTTGATCAACTATTGTGTGTTATTTTGTTGCAAATAGTTATTATAAATTTTGTTAATGGTTGCGAGTAAAAAAATGTAACTTCAAAAAAATCAACAGAATTATTTTTAAATATTGATAAAAATAATGATTGGAAAATGCTGAAAACTATAATTTGATGGCGTTACCATTAACTACTACCAATATATACATACATATAACTTAAGTTATTTTTAACTACCAGGGATATTCATGATATTTAAAAAGACTCTCTTTCTCCATTCTTTTTAAGAATTGAGGAATATTTTAGAATAACGTTATGATGATGGTACTGAAATAATATTGATATGTGGTTCTAATATGAGGATTCTTAAAAATAATCTTAGATGCACAATATTGTAACGATCATGTTGAAAAAATTTATACAAGTCATGGAACAGCAGATATTTGATATTACTGTTATGAATACATGTGGCTATTTAAAGCTATAAACCACATATGAATATGAACGGCCAATAATCGCTGATTTAGGGAAAACCTTCTAATACACCATAAACTATTTACTAAAATCAAACTAACAACTTTACTTTTGGAGGCAGATCATTTATTATTTTAACGAGTATTGTTTAATGGCAATGATATCCTATTACAACAACTTGAATTAATTTCCCTCTAAACGCATATATTTCGAATTTAGACTGTCTAAATAGATATATTTCTTTAAATGTTATTTTCCAATAGTAGAACAGTGCAATACTACAATAATCACGAAAGATGAAATTTTTATTATTTGACATAGGAAGAGTGTCAAAATAGGTTTAATTCCTAATTGTCTTTCCCTGTGTTAGAATTTGTTTCAAAGCCAAAATCAAGGGTTATTTGAACATTATTGCGTTATCGAGCATTAAATAATGTCCTATCATTACGAAAAAATTATATTTAGCTGTTGATTTCATCACAATAACGATCGAAACTGGTCGCGTTATTTCGGTTCAAAGCTCTTATACAATTATGAATTATTAAATTAAGCCAAACTGTCATGAATATTATATCGCTTTTTCATAGAGAATTTTTGTAAGATTTCAAACTAATAATAAAATAAATAATAATTCCAAATTATATTAAAGAATAGCAAATCATGGTACTTAACCATATCATAGTTCCCAAACTTTTCCAATAACGATTTGTAATAAAAATTTTAAAAAATTATGTTGATTTGTTTAGAGTTGCACTTTTTTTGGCTCACTCTAACTTACAACTGCTTTTACTAAACGTTTAATAATTTTCCTTACGTACAAAAAATATTTGAAAAAATTGTATACAACACGAGTCTATTGGGTTACATCGGGTTACGCGAACAAAGATCACATCACATAACTTTGCATTTTTTATGCTCGATACTGTATATATTCTGAGTTCTCATGAAAATCTAAGACAATCTAACTATGTACATCCATCTCTCCGTCGGTCTGTATCTCTATTGAAAGCAGAATAGGTCTTGGGGTAGACATCCTAGAGGTGGAAAATTCAAAATTTTTCTTGTATAAGATTTATTTGATTCACAAACAAAAAAGTTATGAAACAAGTATTAGAAAAACCGAGTGTCGTCGTAACTTCAGTTTATACTATTCGGCTGTAATCTTTTACAAAAAAGCATGCAGATCAATTGAATTCTGCACAAATAGTTCAAGGACCATTGTAATCTCGGAAACAAAAAAAAAAAAGCAGGTGTGGTCCTCCCAATTTACCACCCAACTCCCATATAACGAAATTTTGTATAAATAGTCCAAGGAACAATGTAAACTGGGAAACAAAAAATTAAAATTCGGCCAAATCAAATATATATATATATTTGGGACTTTGTTTGTTTGGGACTTTTTTAAATAATTTATTGTTGACAATTAAAAAATGTTATTGTTTTTTTTTTCTTTAATACAAAATGACGTAAAACATTTGCATTTAAAAGTATTTGGGACACTGGAATAATTTTTACTTAACAATTTAATTAAATAAGCAACATTACAGCCTTTAAATTGTGTTTAATTAAATGGAACTTATCGTTCAATTTTTAAAAAGTAAATTAAATTTATTAGAACATTTTTAAGGCGCCTTAAGCTAATTTGAATCAGAGCTGTAAATGAATCATTCATTTTTGAATTAATTCGCGAATCGTTCATGCACTGAATTAACAAATTTTTAATTAATTCTTTTCACTCAAAAAAATGAATTGAATGAAATTTGAGTCAATTCAAATGAATTTGGTAAAAATGAATTGCAATTCATTTCCAATTCAAATGAATTTGTCAAATGAATTACAATTCGTTTCCAATTCAAATGAATTTGTAGAATGAATTGCAATTCGTTTCTAATTCAAATGAATTTGTCAAAGTGAATTGCAATTCATTTCCAACTCATTTGAATTGAATTGATTGAAATTTTAATTGATTTTGTGCAAAATCGTGTTTTTTTAGTTATGACACTCTTTTAGTAAATGAGCGATATGTATATATGTTTAGCATACTTATGAAACACAATCGTGTTTTTAACTACATACACTGTCATTTTTCCTGATTTTTGTTTATTTGTGAAAGATAGTTTTATTTATTTTTTTTTTTTTTTTAATAAATGTAACATAAATAAATATTACCAAAAAGTTTGTCTTTGGGTGGTCGTGGGTCACAAAATTTCAAAAAAATATTAATTGCTTTTTAAATATTAAATGTGTTTTGTCGTTCAGTGTATTTCAAAATAACAATCATTTCACCATGTTTTCTTCGATCAGGAGCGGATCCAAGACAAGGCTTTTCAATTTTTGTACTAAATATTTTCATTTTGGTAGGAGAAATTTCCATTTTTCATTTCCTTTAGATCTTCTCTACATATTTATAAATGACATTTATCAATAAATCACTCTTTAAATTTTCTGTTCTTTTTTCATCATAAACTCGTAAGAGTTTAATTTTTGTTTTAATCAAATGCAAATTGTAGGCTTTCATGTATTGCCAACATTGACTAGTTTTAGTTTTATTTTAAAGCTGTTGTTGTTGTTGTTGTTGTTTTTGTTGTTGCTACATGTACTATGTACACACTTACTTTTTACACATGTAATAGATTTCATGACAATTACGTTTTACGAGTAGAAATATATTTATGTGTATTTATACGCTTGAATATATATTTTGTATTTATTATTGTAAGTTTATATATAAATATATATATGTTCATTTGTAATTTTAACTTACAATTAGTTTATTTTTCTGATATTTTTATTTTTTGCTTTCCAAAAAAAAAAAAAACAGCAACTACAACAAAATTCTTCATTTTACAAAACTATAAACCACACATGCATATGAACGCTTATGTCAATGGCTATACATATATATTAACACACACGCGCCCAAGTTAGAGGTGAATGGAATCACAAATGCAACAAAATGCAAAATAAATGACAAACAATTCAGTGGCGCCAAATTATATATATTTTTTTTGTTACTTTAGCTTTCAGTTATGACTAAAATTAAATAAAAAATTCATTATTTTGCAAAAAATATTATAGAAAAACTAAAACGTCTCAAAAATCATTGCCCTTATGTTTTTTTCCTTTTTTTTTTTTTGTAATAATTTAGAAGGCAAACAAGAAGATAATGAGGACAAGACCTACAATTAAGTTTTTTTAATATTAATTTAAGCATTTTAAAATTCTATTTTTAGAATGTCTTAGTTATTTAGTTATTTTATTCATGCTGATACTCAGCATAAAACGTTGCTTACTTGGATGCAATAACAACTGGTGGAAGCAATAGATAGTTTACTCAATTGCCTATAGCTTTCATATAGCTTCCAAGAATACAATAGCGTAAGTTATTGACTGAGTGCAAAACACATTTTTCCTTACCATAGTGCTCCGGAGAAGTACTAACATCCATTTCTATTGCTTCTAGGCAGCTCACCTCGAATAAAAATCATGTATTATAAATGCGCTTTCGTAATGCTTACATTATCCTTTATACAATTTTATGAGGAGGTTTTATAATATATACATTACTGAAACGCATTTATAGTGCATGATTTTTGTTCGAGATGAGCCGCATAGAAGTAATATCAATAATCCTTTTACGAAGCACTATGGTAAGGAAGTGTGTCTTTTGCACTCAGTCAATAACTTAAGATATTGCATTCTTGGAAGCTATATGCAATTAAGTAAGTAATCTATTGTTTTCATCGGTTGTTATTACTTCCAAATATTGAAAATATAATTAAAATTTGAAACTTTTAATTAATATATAATTAATTGCTCAAGATTATGGCTTCAATGGTTTAAATTATAGTAAAACGACCTACGTATTTCAACGTTCATTCGATTTGTATTGCAAATAATTTTTTTAATTTTTTTTAATTATTTTTTGAAAATCTGAATTAAGAAATTTTATTACACTGATATTTTTCTAAACATTTTGATCAAGATTCCTAAACTGGATGACCAAGTTACCTAAGAAGTTACCGATTAAAAAAGGTCGTTAGATGAAACTATTTTTAAAAAGTATGAATTTTCCAAAAAAGTAACAATTTTAAAAAAAGAAAACAATAAACAATTGCTAAAGGAATCTTTTCATGTGACAATATTTTGCCAATTTTTTCTACTGATTTATAGGTAGTGATTTATTTGGCCGGTTTTTAAAGAAATCATTTAATTAGCATTTGTAGACACAAAGTACGTTTTAAATAATTAATCGAGTTATTAAGTAAAGTTCAAGATGTAAATCAAAAGTTGTTAGATTTTCATCATTCAGCGTTTAACCTAATGAAGCAAAATACATTTTGTAGCATAATGCCATAAGTTTATCTTAACGAAAACATGATACCTTTGTCTCGCTAACACTTGACCATGTATATGAGGAAGCCGAGCGGTGTCATTAGTAATCTTGTCATGTTTATCAGCTAGTCATGTAAGATGTAACCAGTGTTGCCATTTTGTTTATTTTTAATTAAAATTGTTTATTTTATTTTCCAATGTGGAAACGATGACTTTTTTCCATTTTGGTTATTTTTTTGTTAAATCAAAATTTTATTTTTATTAGTCTTAAAAATGCTATTTACTCTGTTAATCTTGCCAACAATAAAAAACAATAAAAACTCATCACACATTTAAAAGCTAAAGATTCCTACAATTTCTCATACGAATTCTAATAGACAAATGAAGAAAACAATTTAAATCAATAGAAAATATAGATATTTACTAATATTTAACAAAAAAGTGAAATTTATTGGGAGATTTTTGGAGAAATAACCTATATAAATACTTGTAATTACAAAATAAATTACTATTAAAATAGAAATGTGTATTCAGTGAAGACCGACTATATGATATCCTACACAATTGTGTATATTCCTTAAAATAATACATACTTGAGGGAGCGCATTATGTGGGTGCTCTGGTTAATCTTATTTAAGCCAAATTTTATTAACATACAAACATTTATGTGGAATTTAAGTACTTTTAATTGATTTGCTGGAGAAGATCCTATATAGGAGCTACAATTAATTTTAAAGCGATCATTCTGAAACTAAATGTCATATTATATGTAGGTACATACAAATGTTTTATATAATATTTTAGGATTAGGAATTCTATAGAAATACGCTACATATAAGATATCTCAGCGCCAAAATATGACTCCAAAAGAACATTTATTTAGGGACTAGGTTAAACAATGAACCAATTTCGACCAGCTAAGGAGATTCAGAGTCGATTGCTTTATTTTAGGAAGCTACTCAATATCGTACTTTAGGGAATAAAGAAAAGTACCCGGTTCATTTATTAAAACTTTGCAAGATAACATAATTAGATAATACAAATTTAAAAAGTGCATTACATTATCTCACAAATAACTACAATAAAAATGTTTTATCAATCCCGATGTATTTTAACTTAATAAAATTTAATATAGCGAGTGCTTCGGTATATGAACGATTGATATGAAATCTTTTCGCCAAACCTCCTAATCAAATATCTTTTACTTTAAATCCTTCATATTACCAAATAAGATTGGCTAAGTCCCTATAAAAAATAACTCTCGTTTGCATAATTGCAAAAGTCAATCTTATTTTCTATTGCTGCGCGACCCAGCTGTTTTACAATTCCAAAATTATTTCAATCTGGTTTGCTTTCGATATTATATCATAAGGATATGAGAATAATTAAATTTTTATTACTAAACTTATATCCCCACCCCCTACAAAATTGGATCAAGGACCACATTTTGATAAACATTGTTCTAAATAGCTAAATTTTAAATATTTTTTTCTCCTAAAGACTACCTAAAGTTTATGATTAATATGCAAAGTATTTAAAACCTGAATACACACATTAAGATTATATTAATTTTTATATAATAACTTTGAATTGTTAAAATTAGGTTATTTTTTTCCCATTTTGGTTATTTCCTTCCAAAATTTTGGTTAGAAAAAAATTTTTGGCGTGGCAACACTGGATGTAACTTTGCAGAGAAGATACGAAGTATTATTTCCGGAAATGCAAATAAATTATTTGTTGGAACAAAAACTTGAGAGCGAGAAAAAAATAAAGCTCTGTTTGATTAGATAAAAAGATATAGTGATGATTTTACATCTAGAATTGTTATAATTTAATTTTATTATGGAGATAAATTTCATTGTTATGATTGAAATGGTAAAATAAAAACGATTTGGGAAAATACCTAAGTTATTCACATTAACATTATCTGAGTTAAATATGAAGACACTAAGGTATCAAAAAAGAATTTAATTTTTAAAGCATACATATTAAACTGGTGCTATCTGCAAAATCCTTAAAAATGTTAACTCAACAAGGTTGCCCGTGTTCCATTCGAAAAAAAGAAATGAATATTATAAAATTCAGACAAATCCGTTTGTATTTAGAGGTCGCTATAATTTGACGATTTTCATAAGACCACATAGAAATTAAAAAAATAGAAAAAATAATAATAAAATATTTATTTTTAATTGTTTTTCTTTATATGAAAGATGTACGCTTATAAGGGCGTATAAATCACACGCAGAGAAAAAAAAACATGGTCACGGCATTATCACTACAATAATATCATATTCTTATTGTTAATTTTAATTTTAATAATACTATGTTCATGATAACAATGTTTTTGTTTCAGCTTTATCATTCAATGTTTACATTCTATCAAAATTTTAATATAGTTAACTATAAAAATGTTATGTTTTTGAATATTTTTATCTGAAACAAAATTTTATTAATATAAAAAATATCATTATTTCTACAAACTTCAAATATTACCAATATTTTCCTTGTTCGAAACATATTAATATTATTATTCCCATAACAATAAAATGTTGCAAATAAATATGTTTTTTACAAATATGGTTGAAATTTTTTTATTTTTTAATATATTTTGTTTTCAACGTTTTATTTCCACCTTCATTATGATTCTCATTTAGTTTACGCATGAATTAATATAAGTAGACAAAGTTTTGTTATATATGGTGTGACTCAGACAATATAAGATATTGATAAGATGGAATAATATGATAAAATTGGAATTGGAAAAATTAGTATGATAGTATAATAATATGAAAAACTCCAACTATTACATTAAAATAGAACCATAAAATCGAACTCAATATGACAAAATGGAATCATAACAATTATTATTTATAATCATATATATTTCTAGCTGTGACCTTATGTTCCAATCATAATATGATGCTCTTAGATTATGATCTCTACAACTACATTTTTTTTTCTGCGTGCATAAAGAAGATTTTACAAGAGACGATAAAAACTTCATAAAAGTATAAAATTTAATTGTTTTCTTACCGTTTTTCAATATTTGGTAAGAATTATTAAACATCTATATGTATGCAAAGTATGGCTAAAAAATTCAGATTAGAACATGCAAAATTTTGCGGCTGAAAATAGCTAAAAAAGGAAATAAGAGTTTATATCCATACACTTTTGTAGATCAATAGTAGTAATGAATCTTTATAAATTGATCATTAATTACGATTTCATTAAAATTCGAACAAAGTGAGCTCTATATAGATATGCATAAATCAGTGTGTCAAATTTCATGAAGATGGAATAGAAAACTGTCCATGGCTTTCATATAAGTCGGTCACAGTCAGTCATAGTCGGTCCATAACTTACCATATCTCCCATATAAAATTAACTTTCGGGAATCAGTCACATAATAAATGTAATTTAAATTATAATATCACGATATTATTACATATACATATGTTTTACAGAAATATTTTTGATGGTGTACACCAAATATTATAATAGCTTGTCGACAATTGACCATAGGTCCCATGAGAGACCCCCACCACAAATATTAAAAACGCATACTCTTAGCCGCGTCCTTATATAAAAAAATTATTAATTCTAGAAATATAGAAATGTAAAAAAAAAAAAAAAACTGTAATATGGTACCTAAGTTTTAACTTCGTATAATATGGAAAAAATTCTAAAAATTTATTTTATAATTTAATAACCAAATGTACATCAAATGATAACTAAAACTTTCAACATTCAATACATGTCTCGTTTTTTATTGTGCAATTATTAGGTATAAAGTAGGACGACTCTAAAGTCGAGAAATTTTTCAAGTATTTTTATAATTTTAGGCAACAAAAAGATGGTTTGGAAAAAAAATCGCAAAAATTCGGTTTTTGTGTGTGTGTGGCTGTTTCATTAATTAGATGTATTAAAAATCCAATAAGGAACAATAAAAAATAATTTACTCCTACACTGTGAAACCACCAACATTTTTCTAAAATATTGTCAACATTTATGGACCAGAAAAAAAATCACAGTGCAAAATAACCTTAGTTTGAACGGTGTTCGGTAGTTTGAAATGTTTTTTATATAGCCCATATCAAATTATATGTGTTTTCTATGTCAACTTTTAGTTTCAAAAATTGTCCATATTAGGGATTTTGTATTAAATATTTCAAGTTTTTCGATTTGTCTATTGAAAGTGTTACAGATGAATAATTGTAAGGAATGCATTCAAGAACAATCGTGATTTTATTAGAAAAAACAGCAAAGAAAAGACAAATGAAAATCAATTGATCAAACCTTTAATTCCGCTCAATCCTGCAACAAAAGTTCAACGAAACATAACAAATCAAAACAAAAGTATTAATAACTATTATGTAACCAGCAATTTTGTATTAAAAGATGATTGCGTATAATTTTTTAATGATTTAATTATTCAGAATACTAGCACATACATAAATTTTGGTAATACATATCTACACTGATTTTTTGCAGAAATATATTACATAAATTTAATAATATGACGTCCTTAAATAAAAGAAATTGCGTACAAATATGATTAGAACGCGTAAAAGTGAAAAAACTAATGTAAGTTTAAAAATTGTTATTATATTCAAAAAACACTATGGCAACCCTGATTAACAAAAAAAAGTAAATATTTTGTGCAAAATATACCATAATTAATATTTCCTTGCATGTTGCAATAGACATATGTACTCTTGTAAAACATAAAATTTAAAAGATGGTATTTTGGGAAAAATATTAAGATTTTTTTTTTTTTAATTTTAAAAATTTTTTATAAAAAGACGTTCAATGTCTATACATATACAAAATCTTTGTAGCTAATTTATTTATACTTTTTTTCCAATTTTAATATGGGCTCAGTTCACTGTGCGACCCCTAAGTATTATACACATTTGTTTTGATGAATATAACAGGGTCGGCCCATATATTTTTGGAACTGTATAATACATATACTTTAAAGAACCTCACGAAAAAAAGTTAGAAATGTATCCCTCTAGAAATAAAGTCTGTTGTTATATGATTCCCAAAATATTACATCTGAAAGTTTACATTTACGTGAGCTGGACCATTTTTAAAACACCTCTAAAGATACGTATTTCCTTCCATATGATTATTAAAATTTTCGTTTAAAGAAAATTAATTTCAAATTGTTATGTCTTTTTTCAGTCACGGAATAATAAGATTTTACTAAGGTTTTTTTCATATTTTCTTTATTCATTTAATAATATTATATATTTTTTGACAATTTTCAATATATATTGGGTTTTAATGTAACATTGGAATTGTCTATCCTGATACTATTGAAGATTATACGTAATTAACCCTTTAACAGCAAGAGGGTAAATTTTATGCATTTTGTTCTCAATTTTTGCAAGTCACATGAAAATATTTATTATACTTAAAGTTTAATAGATTAATTTACACGAAAATATTGCAACCGTAGAAGAAGTAAAATATTTTGTAAAAAGTTTAAAAAACAGAAAAGCACCCAGTTTAGATGGAATAAACACAATTATTTTGAAAAATAAGACGAATTTATTCGTTGTTGTAATTACAAGAATTTTTAGTTGGTGTCTAACTGATGGATATTTCCCAAAACTATTTAAAATGACTAAATATTAAAAATATTAAAACAGGGCAAGGATGCTAAATCTCCTAAGAGTTATCGTCCGATAAGCATGTTAATCCGACTCGATAAGGTTTTCGGAAAAATTATACTAAATAGACTTAATGAATAACCTACAAAGGCTGCAATTTGGTTTTAGAAAAGACTATTCTATGGTATACGAGGTAGAACGTATAGTAAATTTTAAAACTAATTTTAAAAGTGAACGTAAGAGTAATGGAATAGTATTCTTAGATATGGAAAAGGTATTTGATTCTATTAGGCACAATGGTCTTATTTATAAATTGAAAATGTTCGGATACCCTGTTTATCTACAGAAAATTATTCAAAGTTTCTTATGCGAAAGATCTTTTGTTGTAAATATTGATAAAGAATACTCCAAGAAACGAAATATCCCAGCGGGTGTACCACAAGGGTCAGTATTGTCACCCATACTGTACTCAATATACACGTCTGATTTCAAAATTTTAAGAGATCAGTCAGCAGCGTTATATGCAGATGATACTGCCTATAGTCAAAAATATGAAAGAAGCTCTTTTACATGCACAGAAATATTTTAAGAAGTGGAAAATCAAAATTAATGAGACTAAAACACAAGCTATAATATTTCAATTCATTAAATCGCTGAAAAGAATTGCTTCTATATCACTGTCTATTGAAGGAGCGGAAATTCCTCTACTTGATACCGTAAAATATTTGGGAATTGCATTAGACATAAAATTGACCTTTAGGCATCATATTCAGAAATCATGTGAAAAAGCAGTAAAATGTGGTAGAGCTTTATTTCCGCTATTTAAAAGATGGTTAACTCTAAATTGCAAGACCAATTGTAACATATGGATGCCAAATCTGGTCAAAAAGATGTGATAAAACATATATCAAAAAACTGAAAGTAATCCAAAAGAAAAATTTTAATATTATATTCAATTTACCTAAAAGGTACTGAAGAAATAGATAAATAGGAATTATAAACAAGACATGTTTGAAAAAGTAACTAATATGTTAGCACAACGATTTGAAGATAGAAATAGATCTTCAAATTATGATATAATAAGAAATTTGTAATATTAATATCTCCATCAACTTCAGTAAAGAAGCTGATAGAATCATTAATGTAAAAATTTCTTTTAATTTTAATAATGTATCTTTTTCTTTACATTGTATATACTATTTTTAAGAATTGTATATTTTTATAATTTAAATATGTTAATATTTGCTGCAATACTTATTTTTAACTAATATCTCAAACATTGTACATAGTAAAATTTATAAAAAATCTTTAAATGTAATGATGATATAATTAAATAAAAAAAAAAAAATATATGAAAAATATAATAAGTTTATTTTAAAACGCAATAATAATCGAATTAAAGTGATTTTTTAAATTTAGTCACTATTTTGCACGAATTTATTATTTTTATGATAAATGTATGCTTAACTAATCATTTATATGACACAATAATTACCTTAACCAATTATGGACCGGAAATCTTAAGATATTAATGTGCAACTAAAGTGTTAAATGAATACATATATCAATATTATTAAATGAAACCTTTCCAATAAAGCTCTAAAATATAAATTACGATGGAAAATACCTAAGATATTCAAACTTTAATAAAAAAGTATTTAAAATAAAATACTAGAAAATTTTACTAAAATTTTAATTTCGCGAGAATGAAAATTAATTTAAAAAATTTATTTACTCATTATGTATTAAACTTCATTGTCTATCATATTTTGTAATTTCTTTTTACAAAAAGTTAAAAATTGTGTTGATCGAAGATTTTATTCCTGGAGGTAATTTAAAAGTGGTCCAGCTCATGTGAACGAAATAATTAAACCAAAATATTTTGCAGATTAGCTTAAAACATATCTATCATTAATTTTAGGGGGGGCGGGGGATACATTTGCAACATTTTTTTGCCTCCATACAAATCAAGCCACTTTAATACACATATGTTTAATTTAAATCAGCAAATATTTAAATTTTAAAATGTTTGTCAGCTGTATACAAATTCTTTAACTTACTCGTATATTCGTTTTAGTACAAATTTTAGGAATGACTATTAAAATAGCAAAATAATCAAATCATTCATATAAAAAAAAAAACTTTAAACGATTTAAAATATAATATATTATATCCCCATTTCCGGTAGCTTTATAATTATTTTGAGCAACCATTTGGAGCAACATCAAAAAATTTTGAAACTTTACTATAACTACTTAAAATTCATTAAAATAAACTTTTTTAATTTATTTACGCATAAAACATTTGTGCAATACTCTTATTCGTATTTATTTATATTTTAGATTTTTTGTTTGCATCTTTTTTTACCCTACACCAATGGTTGGGGTATTATGTGTTTACGCAGGAGTTGTAACGCGCAGAAAGGGTCTTTGAACCTTCTTTTAATAAAGTATACCGTTCGACTCAGAATCACTCTTTTTTGAGTTGATTTAATGATAACCGTCCGTCCGTTTGATCGGCTGGCTGGCAGGCTGGGTGTCCATGTAAAACTTTTGCACACAAGTTACATACATATCGCAATTTTGAAGATAATTTGATAATATTAGGCACTTATGATTTTTTCACACAAGGACGAAGTCTTTTGAATTTGGTTATGATCGGTCCATTATTTTATCTAGCCTTCATACCAATGTCCTCCCGGAATAGAGCTTTAATACTCATAAATGCCTTAAAAATAAGAATAATTGAATGAAATTTGGCATAAATAAGCTTTTTTATAAAAATAAATCCGTTTGACAAATTTCATGTACATCAGTCCATAATAGGCCATAGCACCCATATGAACCCCTCTTCCGAAAACCAATTTTACTTGCATAAATCCCACAGAAATGCTAGTATTATGTTAATATTTTATGTAAATAAGGTTTATATAAGTAGAAACTACATTCCTAAATCTTGCTTAGATCCGCAGATAATTGACCATAGCTGCCATATAAGGCCTACTTGTATAAATGCCATATGTTTTGTAGAAATATACATTACACTTAATACAAGTATCAGATACAATTAGACACATGTTCCATTTAAGACGCCTCCCTAAATTTCGAAGTAGGGTACCATGTAGTCGGGATGAACGATTATATTTTTTGACTTGTTTTTTTTTTTTTGATTTTTTGCTACAATTTTTGAAGTGCATCATAAATGTGAGTTGTTGTTGCTTTAAAGCATAAATAATCATTCTAATGGAAAAATACAATATCATTTTGTTTTAATGCATTCTCTCCTCCTCTCTCTCTCTCTCTAGTGATTGTAACGATGGTGGCTACATCATAAAACTTATATAAACAGGCAGACAGACTGATGGACGGACGTTTGGATAGACAAACATTTAGTCTAAAAAAAAAAATTGTGAAGAAAATACAACAAAACATTAGCATCATAAAACCCAAGTACACTTGACTGACATTTTAAGTTAAGATTTTGTTTTTGTGTTTTTCTTACGAGTGTTAGATCTAAGACAATACATTAACAAATAAATTTATTTGGTTTTTTTTTAATAGCAGCAATATATATTTATGAATATTTGTTTGTGTTTAAAGTATTTTTTGTATTGTTTTATTTATTATTTGATTTTCTTTATTTTTCTATAACATTGTATTTGTTGCTTTTAATTTTCTTTGTATTTTAGCTTTTATTTTTCATAAGTTTAGCTTAACAAATCGTTATGATTGTAACTGACTTAAATGTTGGTTGCATTGTTGCCGGCAGATTCTGCTACTTATTTAGATTCTGCTGCTATGTTTCAAAAACAGTAATGAGTAAAATTGGTAGCATTATGCAGTAATCCCACTTTTATAACAAGTTAAATTAATATATTTGTACAATTTTTAAAATTCTCTCGGTAAAATTACAGGAAGCTTAAACAAAGAAAAAAAAAACTACTGGGTAATAATTTTCATAATATAAAGTATACGTACAAGTGCTCAGTACCTCATGTATAAAACTAATATTATTTCCACAAATTTGGGATATAAAGAGGGATTTTTGTATTTTCATGAAATTCTAAATTTTATAGAAAATTTTCGTTAAATTTTCTTTTCATAAAAAAATTGTTAAAATTTCTTTTTATTAAAAATTTTTGTAAAGTTTTCTTTTATAGAATATGTTTGTTAAATTTTCTTTCTGTACAAAATTTTTTTCGAATTTTTTTCGTAGAAAATTTTTGTTGGTTTCTTTTTATAGAAAATTTTCGTTAAAATTTCTTTTCATAGAAAATTTTGTTAAATTTTCATTTTATAGAAATTTTGTGTTAAATTTTCTTTTTATATACAAATACAATTTTGAAAGAAATTTTTCGTTAAAATTTTTTTTATAGAAAATTGTTATTAAATTTTCTTTTTATAAAAAACTTAACTTCCTTTTAAAAGAAAATGTTTGTTAAACTTTCTTTTTATAGAACATTTTTTTTTAATTTTCTTTTTATAAAAAATTTACGCTAAATTTCCTTCTTGTAGGAAATTTTTGTTAAATTTTCTTTTTATAGAAAATTTTTTTTAAATTTTCTTTTTATAGAAAATTTTTGTTAAATTTTCTTTTTATAGAAAATTTTTGTTAAATTTTCTTTTTATAGAAAATTTTTGTTAAATTTTCTTTTTATAGAAAATTTTTGTTAAATTTTCTTTTTATAGAAAATTTTTGTTAAATTTTTTTTTATAGAAAATTTTCGTTAAATTTTTTTTTATAGAAAATTTTCGTTAAATTTTTTTTTATAGAAAATTTTCGTTAAATCTTCTTTTTATAGAAAATTTTCGTTAAATCTTCTTTTTATAGAAAATTTTCGTTAAATTTTCTTTTTGTAGAAAATTATTTTTTAAATTTAATTTTTTATAGAAAATTTTTGTTAAAATTTCTCTTTATAGAAAATGTTCATTGAATTTTCTTTTTATTTAAAATTTTCGTTGCATTCTTTTTGTAAAAAAATTTCGTTAAATTTTACTTTTATAGGAAATTATAAAATTGTTATATTTTCTTTTTATAGAAAGTTTTCGTTAAATTTCTCTTTATAGAAAATTTTCGTTAAAATTTTCTTTTAAAGAAAATATTCGTTGAATTTTCATTTTATTGAAAATTTTCGTTGTTTTCTTGAAAAAATTTTTTATAAAATTTTATTTTTATGGGAAATTGTTAAATTTTTTTCTTATAAAAAATTTTTATTAAATTTTCTTTCTTATAGAAAAGTTTTGATAATTTTTTCATAGTAAATTTTGATTACTGTTTTTTTAAACAAAATTTTGAGTAAATTTTCTTTTATAGAAAATTTTCGTTAAATTTCGTTCTCATAGAAAATTTTTGTTAAATTTTCATTTTGTAGAAAATTTTTGTTAAATTTTCATTTTGTAGAAAATTTTTGTAAAATTTTCTTTTTAGAGAAAATTTTTATTAAAATTTCTTTTTAAAGAAAATTTTCGTTGAATTTCCTTTTTAATGAAAATGTTCGTTGTTTTCGTTTTGTAAACAATTTTCATTCATTTTTATTTTTATAGCAAATTATTAAATTTCCTTTTTAAAAAAATTTTGGATATTTTTTTTTTTTTTAATTTGTTTATATTTCTTTTTATAGAAAAATTTATAGAAATTTTTTATACAAAGTTTACGATATATTTTCTTTTACAGAAAATTTACGATAAATTTTCTTTTTAAAAAGAAATTTTTTGTTAAATTTTCTTTTTATGGAAAATTTTCTTTAAAATTATTAATTTAGTCAATTTTTGATAAAATAAATTTCTTTTTGTAGAGTTTCCGTCAAAATTTCTTTTTTTAGAAAACTTTCGTTGAACTTTCTTTATATAAAAAATTTAAGATACGTTTTTTATGTATAAAAATTTGTATAAATTTTCTTTTTTAGAAAATTTCAGTAAATTTTTCTTTTTAAAGAAATTTTTGATGTTTTCTTTTCATAGAAAATTTCGGATACAATTTCTATTTACGAAAAATTTCGAAAAAACTTTCTATTTATGTAAAATTTTTTATAAATTTAATTTGTATAGATATTTTCGATAGATTTTCTTTTCATAAAAATTTTGGATAAATTTTTTATTTATGGAAAATTTAGGATAAATTTTATAATTTATAAAAATTTTCGGATAAGTTTTATATACGAGTAGTTTATAGAAAACTTCGGATAAATTTTATTATTTTAGACAATTTTCAATAAATTTACTTTTTATACAAAAAAGAAAAAAATGTCCGAAGTTTTCGTTAAATTTTCTATCCAAAGAAAATATTCGTTAAATCTATTTTCCAAAAAATAAATTCTCGTTAATTTTCTTTCCATAAATTTCCATATATCTTCTTTACACAGACATTTTTCGTTAAAGTTTCTTTTTTCACTGTTATTCTGAACTTTTGTTTATACTAATAACAATAATGATAATAATGTTGCTTGGTTTGTTTTGTTTTTGTTATTATATTTGCCGTATTAGCGTTAAAGCATTAGCTAGTGTTTTGGAAAATTTGGAACAAGGTTGCTACAGATAAACAGCAACAACAACTGGCAGAAATTGCATCTAACAAACCATAGTCAATTGTTATATGCTGCCTTTTTCTATTTGTTTTTTTTTTTTTTACAATGTTTTAGATACATTTACAACTATACCATCGAATTATCTGTTGTTAGTTTCAATATGATTTTTTCATTTGTTTGCTTTTGGTCCATCCGTCCGTCCATTGGTCTGTCCGCCCCATCGTCTGTTGGTGTTTTTGTGTTTAACTTAAAAGCATAAATGCCGCCAAAATCTTAAAAAAAAAAATAATAATAACAACAACCTAAGTGTATTTCTAAATCGTACTTTTTTATTGTTTATCTGAAGTATATGATGCAAGTACAAGTAGATTTGTGTCGTTGTTAATCTGCTGTTTCTTTTTATGAAATTTAAAAATTTTTTTCTTGAAGCTTGAAAATTCCAATTATTTGTTAAATTCTTGTTAAATAGACTTTTGAAATTTCAAAAATTTTCCAACGCCTGTTAATTTGTAAATTATTTTGGTAAATTATTTTTTTTTTTTTTTTTTTTGGGAAATTTAATATAAACTTTTGGAGGTATTTAATATCATGCTCAAAAAGACAAATTGAAGCTATCAGGGGATTTGGAAAAAAATGTTAGAAAATGTATAAATAAAATAAAATTTTGCTAAAGTGTTTTAAAAAATTTATAGAGATCTTTTTTATCTACATGACCTCAGAGCAGATTACTTTGTATTGTAATATTTGCACTTTTTTAAAAATAGTTATTATGACTGTTTTCTCAAATATTTGCTCCATGTGAGCAAAGCGGCTAAAAGTTAAGATTTTCTTTAATTTTTAATAATTATTCTTTTATTTCTGTACATTTTTTTTTTTTTTTTTGAAATACATATAATTGTTATATATTAAAATGACTCATGACCACTAATGCCTGCATGATCTCAGCGATGAGTCTTATCTCTGATATCTGTTATGACAAATAAATCTAGTAATTATTGTTTAATGGCAACTAAAGAAATAATATTATCAATATAGATTTGTCATATCGGTGGCGTCATATTTAGTTATTATTTTTAAAAAAGAAAAATTAATGTATTTAAAATAATTCATGCAACTATGCCGCCGCTCACTTTACAAACGATTGTTATAAATGCAACTTATAGATTTTTTTGTTTTCTTTGTAATAATTTGTTGGTGTTTTTTCGTGGCTGTTATCGTTATATACCCTTTTGAGCTTGTTGTTGTTTAGATATATTTTTTTTTATTATTATTTTGACTGATGTTGTAGCTATTGTTTTGCTGTTGCTGCTGCTGTTGCTACAATTGCTCTTTGTTATGTCACTGCAATTAGAAAGGTTTAATCAATAAATGAAGCAGAATGAGTACACAATATTTTTATTGGTATATACATACACAGAATATATATATAATGAAACTATAGATATTTATAATGAATATTTTTCAACTAAATAATTTTTGTCGATATAACTGATGTCTAAAATAACCTAATTCTTTGTTAGACAATTTATCCAATAGTATAATTTTTTTCCAATAGCTTTTCAAAAATATTTGAAGTTTTTGTAAACATTTTTGAGAAAGAAAAAGTTTTGTTTTTAAATACCTTTTTATAATAGTAATAAAAAATAAAAAATTCTGTACAAGGATCTTATAATAAGTAACAAAATTCCTTCAGAAAATGGGGTTCTGTACAAATATCTTTATAACTCTTTCTCTTCCATATCGTAAACGTTAGCAGAAGTAGTGTTGAATTGTGAATAAAAAAATGTTTACTGGGTTCATACTTGTATAAATGTATTAGGTGACATTTTACACGAGCTCAAATTTATATTATTTTGTTATTGTTTTTATTATTTTCCTAATTCTTCATGTATGTTATTATATTAAAGTGTTTATAAGAAATAAATTGATCGAAAAAAAGTTTTTTTTTTTTGTTTTAGGTAAATAGAAGTAGTTTATCTATAATTTCCATGATTCAGTATTTTGTGTCCAAAATGCGTTTTTGAAACACTATAAATGCTTAATTAAAGGGAATTGTTTATACTTGCGAACCAAATTAAAATTAATGATTAATTTTTAACCACTTTGGAATAACTTGCGATTTTGTCTCATAACCTCATTTTTTGAATTGCACACTTACTAATCTATGTAATACCCAGAGGTTTTCAGTTAAATTCAAAATATTTATACAATATATTTAAATATTGAAGTTTTACTAAACCCTTATTTATTAGGAGTTATAGTGAAAACATATCTCAGTATCTTTGGTATCAAAACTACACTAATTGAAATTTGAGAACGTATTAATTCAGCTACTACCATGAGTGATCGCCAGACATGGCCAAATATATTAAGTACTTTATAATCTTTACCATGATACAATTTTAGTTAGTATTAATTGGTACACATTGTTGCAAATAACCAACAGCAAGGTTATTAGCTTTTAAGTAATTTAAAAAAAAAATGATGTTTAATTATATCATGAGATATAAAACAAAAATTTCGGCTATCATATTTAGAATAATTTCTGTGCACCAGGTTTTATAATACTCGTACTTTGTAATTTTTTGTTCAATTTATAATTGTACAAATGTATACAGTTTCTTTAAATAATTTACTCTTATTTGTATTATAGTGATCTCGTGATTACATTTCATTTCAGTTTTGTGTAAAACTATATCGCAACTCTTAATTTCCTAACAATATCTGTGAAAAAATATAAGAAATTCTACATAATTTCTATTACTTTGAACTAACTATTTTTTCCATTTAATGGTAAAATTTATTGCAAATTTAAAATATATTTATTTCTAATATATGTATTTCTTTCTCCCTAATATAAATTAAACTCTAATTAAATTTTTATCCAAAATATTCTTCCTGTTTTTAAATATGACTCCGACCAGTATAATATTTTACACACATGTTATTTGGACTTATGTCAGTTAGATCGTGAAATAATTATGAATGAATGCCATACACACCGCGACGGAAAGGATCTTTTGTGCAGCCTTATTTGTTCACCAGTTTATACTTCGAACAAAGCTAACAATTTTGTTTGGTGAGAGAACAAATGTCTCTTTTAGAGTTACTAGAGCTTCACCTAGGAACTTGATCCTGTGAGTTGGAATAGCAGCGCAATCACATAGTACGTGTTCAGATTTACATTATATAGAACTTACACTGATTAGTTTCAACATTTCCTAAGATATTCAATTTATTTCATATTTAGTATGTTACATCTCAGTTTTACATAATTAATTGTGTTTAAGATTATATATTTCGATAGTTATTATATATATATATATATATATATATATATATATATATTTATTTATAATAACTATCGAACTATATTGGAGGTAAAAATTTAGCAAAACCCCATTTGAGCCTCTTTTTTATCTTATTTATATTTTTTTCCTTTTCTTAATTTTATAAAAACATTTATTCTAAATCTTAACTAACTACGTAAGTTGAGTTAGTTCATTAATATGTTTATGAGAAGAGTTTTGGCACCTTCTATTAAAATTTTCATTTAGTCTTGAAAGTCTATCTTTAACTAATTCTATATCTGCAAGAGAATGGAGGTGAGCTGTTGAATAAAACCAAGGAAGATTATATATTAGTTTTAATAATTTATTCCGCGATATTTGTTACTTGTTTAAGTGACAGTTAGCACTGTTCGACCAGACAGGAGCTGCGTAGTAAATAACGGCGTGAAATATTGATTTCAGTATTAACATTTTATCGCTAATGCTTAAAGCAGAATTTCTGTTTATAAAAGGGTATAGCATGCGTGTTAGTACATTTACTTTATTTATTATATAATGAATGTGGTCTTTGAATTTCATTTTGGAGTCTAGTATCACTCCAAGATATTTAACTTATTCTTCTTTATTGAATAGAGCAATTATTGCCTGTGTTTTGTCAGAATTCAACATTATTTTCCACTTGTTAAAATAACATTGTAATTCTCTTAAAGCTCTCTGCAGGTTAGTTAATACATCTATCGAGAGTATTTCGGAGCTGAGCACCGCTCCGCTCACCTGCAAAGACTGACACAGTGCAGTAATCTAATTGGGGGAAATCTGAAGTGTACAAGTTATAAAGAATTGGAGACAAACAAGAGCCTTGCGGACAAACTGCTGCAATAGAATACGAATTAGAAAAAGTCGAACCAATATAGTCTTTGAAGGAGCGTGATTTAAGAAAACTTTGAACTATACAAGTTGCATGGGAAATCCAAAATTTATCATTTTAAAAATCAGGCCGTCATGCCATACTGAGTCAAATGCAGCTTTGACATCTAGTAATAGCATACCAGTTAATTTTTGACCATTAAAATTCTCTTTAACCAAGTGGATGGGCAGTATTGTGTTCTCGGCGATTGCCAAATTGCTGAGGAGGGATTATATTATTTATTTATTGAATCTCTTTTATAATTTTTTCAAGAATTTTACTAATAGAGGATAGTAGGCTTATAGGTCGGTACGATGAAAGAATATCAGGTGTTTTTTTTTTTTTTTTTTTTTTATAGGAATAACTTTGGATTCCTTAAACTCATTAGGAAAATAACAGATTTTTAAACACCCATTGATTATAGTAGTCAAGAACTTAAGAGCTTTGCTTGAAAGTCCTAAGATATGTTGATAGTTTCTACGACCACCCGGTAAATAGATCCATTAGTACTCTAAGTTTGCTCTTATTGAGAAAGATCAACTTTCGGGATCTACTAGCAAATAATGAAACAAACTTCTTCGCTTTTCTCATTCCAGGAGCATTCTTCCATAGCTGAGCAAATTCTATCTCAACCCAGGAGTTGATCTCACTTCTAGGGTATCCCACGGAAATGCCGAAAAATGCTTCAAGCCCAATAAAAATCCTTCGAGCTCCTCTGTTTGCAAAACAGTCATCGCTCTCGTTTCCATAAGTGATCCTCGTGACCAGGGACCCAATATGGCGTAACCCTGTAGTATGCACCAAGTTCACTGAGAAATGTGAGACAGTCTATAATAACCTTTGACTTTACCTTACAAGATGACAAAACCTTCAATGCTATCTGATTATCCGACATCACATATATAATTACATCCTTCTATTTTTTTTAAGCACTCCCTAACACAAATGAAGTTGGTTAGCGATATTATGCTACCAACCATATATTCCTTTCAGATAGAAGGAGACAGAAGTTCTTGCCTAACACCAGAGTAGCCGATACGAACTCATTTATCCCAATGAAAGAATCGTTCTCAAATAATCTCATTATCCTCATATGCCCAACTAGGTCACTAGCTTTTTTTAAGCAGGAGATACCTGGTAATCTAACAGCATCCTCCATTACTGAAATGTGCAATGGAGTAATATGCTGGATT
The DNA here is from genome assembly GCA_932274085.1 of Protocalliphora azurea. Classification (NCBI taxonomy): domain Eukaryota; kingdom Metazoa; phylum Arthropoda; class Insecta; order Diptera; family Calliphoridae; genus Protocalliphora; species Protocalliphora azurea. The sequence continues at coordinate 143,966,853 of OW026522.1, read as the reverse complement.
GCCCTAACGGTAAGAATTATAAAAATATATTTATTAGTTTCTAAGTTATTGCATTTTGAAAATGACAAGAAACACTTGGGACCACCCTTTATATACATAGAATCCCAAAACTCAATGGTTTAAATCGCAACTCCTACTCACACACAGTGGGGTCTATCACACAAGCTATGGTAATAAATTTGTGTCTTCTAAACCACTGGACGGATCGAATTCAAATGTATGGGAGAGTTATAGGGGAGGTCTTAATCTTTCATAAAAATCTCTATATATATAATAAAGAATTACGTCAAGTAGACAATAGAATTAATTTAGAAAAGTTAAAACCCCAAAAATGGATCTTTTTAATTATGCCTAAAAAGTCCATATTTGATGCTGGTCTGAAAAAATCTTTTGGCAAACTCTTTACAATACATCAGAGTTTTCGAAAATGCAATCTGTTTATAGATTCATGCTTAGAGATTTTATAGGCTAAAGTGAAAATTTCAATAAAAAAAAGATTGGCAGGATCTGTGTTTAGCCCTATTGAGTAACTGGGCTTGTTTTTGAGAAAGATCCACATTTCTGCAATTTTAAAATTCAAAAACGATATCGACTTCTTTTTTATTCGATAGATAATTTTGTTTTTTAACTAATTATAGAAAAATCTATCAAAATCTGTCGGAAATCTTATACTATATATGGATCTCACAGAACTGAAATAATTTAAATCTTAAATGCAAATAACTTTAAAACTATAAGCGATAGGTAGTATAAGTATTAAGAGCTTTAAGGAGATACAAAAATCCTTGAAAAGGGGTAGAAAACAAAAATGTGCGGTTAAAAATTTTCTATGTCAGAGGTACCCTTTTTAAGCTCCCTCAGCCCCGCTTTTGAGGGTACAATGGTCCCCCTCTTTCAAGCGTAAAATTATGAACTCCTCTGATACGCCTTCTTAAAATTTTATGTAAAAAACCATCTGATAAAAGGTTACAGATATACTTTAAAATTTTTCGATTCTGCCCAACTCTCAATCAAATGAAAATTTGCTTTGTAACTTTTATTGAAGCCTTATCTTTTGAAATATGTGCAAATTATTAGTTTATTTAAAGCATTTTGAGCAAAAAAGTGAAAGATTCACACCACTATTTTGTAAAAAAACAACAATTTATCGTACTCAATATAAAGTCTTCACTTTGATAATTTTTTATAAATAGACGAATTAAGATAATTTTAAAAGATCTACAGCACGTTATTTTGGGATGTATTGGGAATCATGGAATATTTTTAAAAATTTTGTCACTCCTATATTACAGAAATTATTTGAGAAAAACCAAAAAAAAGTCAAAACAAAAATTCCAAATTTAAGCGTAAATATCTTTTGAACCATATATTCATTACCTCATCGAATTCTTTAAAAAGGTTTTTAAATTTTTGTAATCTGACTTGATTTATTGTAGTTATGATTTTTTGAAACTTTGTCATACTCTAGGTGGTCAACTTTGACATCTTGTTTTATTACAAGGAGACTGCAATATGATTTTTCTGATCCATCCAGCAATATAGGATACGTGTTCCCAAATGGGGGTCTGTGGACTCCTAGAGGTCCGTAGTAACATTTTAGGGGGTTCGCGAAGAAGTCGAGAATAGTTTATAAATTCATTTGTTTTTTTTTTTTTTGTCGGAATATGAGGGGGAATAAGAGATCGAAGCCGATCAAAGAACCAATTGAGGTATTTAAATATCTAATAGTCACTAAATCTTATGTATATTATCTAGTATTCGTCTATTCCCAATTAATAGAAGCCTGATTCAAAACCTTCACTTTATTTATTATTTTTTTAAAAATGAAGAATTGCAGGCTTTGCTCAATCAAGATTCAACCCAAATGCTTGAAAATAATTAGGAGTAGATCAAAAAGCAATTTACAGGCTTTAAAATTGCTTGAATTTATCCAAAAGCATCGAATTGTTAAGGGCGGTAAAAAGAGGAGCCACTGTTATAATCCAAAGTGCATCCAAATGCTTTATATTTAATGGAATAAGAAGCATGTCATCTATTATACTCTGCTAAAACATGTTGAAACGATCACGAAAGAGTATGAAAAGAGCTTTGAACGAAAAAGGGCCAGAATATGCGATGACTTTCCATCATGACAATGCTCGGCCTTATGTTGCGCGACCAGTTAAAAAGCGGTAGGGTTTTTTTTTTAACAAACGACCGAAATTAATGCATATATACCAATATATTTTCTTTGCGAAACTGCAAACATTTTTTACTCATGATGTATTTGCAGAATATAAATATGTCTTGGACTCCGCGGGAAAATGAACAATTCCTGAAAGGGTCCGCGAGGTGAATTATTGTGGGAACCACTGGTATGGGAGATACAGATTTATTACGAAAATGTTTACGATCGGACCCACTGTGTATCATTTTAAAAGCAAAACTTCAAAAAACTTTTAATAAAAAAAAGTTTAACTTTGGTTTACAAAAAAGTACCAAATTATTAAAAAACAAAATCTCAGTTATCAAAGAAGGTACCAATTAAATTAAAAAAAAAAACTATTAACATTGGAGGAAAAGTTATAATTTTTATTAAATTTACCAAAAAAAAAAAAAAAAAAATCAATTAATTGGTTTAAAAAGTAGCATTGAAAAAGAAAATGATAGTTATAAATAAAAATGACTAAACTGTATCTACTATTATATTTCTCCAATGCATAAAAATTCGATTGCTTGATCGGCTGACCGAAATTATGCCCATTTTATTGACATATGTAGAAAACCTTCCAAGTCAAAATTTTGAATTTCAATCCACAAAGAAGCGGTAATTATGGTTTTGAAATATCTTACTTTGATTGCAATTGTGGGCAGCTCACTACTTGCATATCAATAGGATCTTACATATCATTTGTCATATATCTTCAATTGTTTTATTTAATCGCACACCATCCCCTTCAGCAGCAAGAATTTCGTCTATAAGCACAAAATCACAGTTTAGAGCTTTAAAAGCTTAAATAAGTGATGCGCATTATTTGAACTATTTAGGGAATATTTCTAAACAAATATTTTAACTTAAATAAATAATTTAAATAATTATTTATTCACCATAATTTCTAAAATACAATTCATTTTTTCACTCTCTAAACATGATTATTTAAAAATTTCTCAAACTTAACTAAACTTTTTTTATATTTAATTCTTCCTCTTAAACGAATCAGATGATGTACGTATATTTGTATACTTTACATTTCATTCCTTACAGTTTGAAAGCAAAAAAGAATATATATATATATATATATATATATACTCAAACTTTTTGAACTTTTCTTTTACTGTGTGCTCGTTTCGTTCGTTTAAATAAAATATTAACAAAAGTATTAAAAGTGAGAGAATGAAAAGCACAAGTTAAAAAGAAAGAATATTTCCAAAAGACAGCTTTGACTGTTTTGAGATACTGTAAAATGAAACCAAACATACAAACAACCAGCAAACTTTTGCCACCTTCGCCGCTACAATGAACGACTCAAACTCAAATTCTACAGCACTCCAGAGATTCTTTTTTTTTTTTTTTTTTTCTTTATAAACCAAAAAGAACAACTTTCTGTGAAATAAAATTGGAAGGGGAAAAACACTAATAAAACAAAATCACAAGAAAAAGAAAAAAATGAGAGTACAAGTATTAAATAATAAAAAAAAGCTGTAAAAAGTTTAACCTAACTCTGCAAGAGTTTGTGTTGTAGAAATATTCCAGAAAGTTTTCAACAGCCAGCAATAATAGTGGAACAGAAGTAACACTTGCTTTACATGCTTGATTCCTAATAAAAATTTAAGCTATTTTCGTCAAATCTTAATAAATGCTAAAGTAACAGATAAGGAAAGAAGAATGAATGAATGAGAGAAAAAAAAACCGTATTAAAATCATTTGAGTTTTTTAAGTATTTTCTTTTCAACATTTAAGATTTAAATGAAAAATCAATAACTGTTGTTCTCATTTGGTGAAACTTTTTAAACATGATTTGGGTATTCATTCCTTCTTCTTCTTTTTTTATCTTCCTATACCTTCTCGTAGTTGCATACAAAAACATAAAATTTATATGTTGATTCTTTACGATGAAAGCAGATTTTTATTTTATTCATTTTACCATTGAAGGAATGAGAAAAAAAAAAAAACATTTAAATGCGTGGGAAAGCTTTTAATTTAAAATCCAGCAATGTTAATTTTTTTTTTCTCCTTCATTTTTTTTTTTTTTTTTTTTATTTTAAGCAACAACTTCCTTTTATAATAAAAAAAAAAGAAATAAAACGAAAATAAAGAATTTAAGTTATAGAAAAAATGCCTCAAAAAATAATTACGATGAAAAATATGTATGTCTGTCATAATTTAAAAATTCACAAGATTTGTAAAATATTTGTGCAAAAAAGAAAAAAAAATGAGCTTTACTTAAAAATTTCACAGCCTATTAAGAAGCATTTGCATATTATATACATATATGAGGAATTTAAAAATATGAGGAAAATATGAGGAATTTAAATTTTAAGCAAAAATATTTAAAAAATTATTTTCTTCTGACACAATGTGCACAATAGTTATGGAGGTTTAAAGTTGAAACTTAAAAAAAAAAAATTTAAAATAGAGGTTTCGCTGTATTAAAATCAAGACAACGCGATTTTATAGAACAGCTAAGGTGCTACCAACGCATGTCAAAACTACCACAGCATCTTTAATATTTATAGAAATACACTGAAAAGAAAAATTTTCAATTTAATTTTTTGCACGATTTCCTAAATAGCTAAAAAAATGACGTTGGTTAAAAATTTTGAAAAATTACGGGAAATATTAGACATATATCGAAATATTTTGCTGAAAAAATTAAGTCCATATCTGTACTGGTTTGGAAAATATGGTCGTTTAAACATTACTACTCATGATAATATTACTTACAAAGAGCGCGATTTAAATTTTTATACCCTACAGCATCATAGGTTGTTGAGGTGTTATGCTTTTGTGCTGATATTTATAACGCATAGAAAAAGTTGTCCAACACCCACCTGAAAGTATACCAATCGACTCAGAATCACTTTTTAAATCAATCTAACGATGTCCGTCCGTCCGTCTGGCTGGACGGCTGGCTGGCTATTCATGTAAACATTGTGCACAAAGTACGGGTCGAAATTTTAAAGATAATTCAATGAAATTTGGCACGTGGCACTTTTATGATACAAGGACGAAGCCTATTGAAGCTATTATCTCATCTAGCCCCCATACAAATAGAATAGAATTTAAACACTCAAAAATGCCTTAAAAATAAGAATATTTCAATGAAATTCGGTACAAAGAAGTTCTATAAAAGTATCAATCTTTGTACCAAATTTTATGAAGTTTGTTTGGTCCACAATTGACCATAGTTGCCATATAAACCCACTTCCAGGAATTGCCCTAAAGTGCATAAAATCATCTAGATATTAGTATCAGCGCATAAATCTGTATTTGTAGATTTTGTTTTACATTTAATAAAATTGGCCACAGGTGTGACATAAGTCCCCTTCCTGAATTTTTATGCTCATACACAATTGTGTACGGTATAATATATTCTGTCTTGACCGACTATATCTCTCTTTATCTTTTCTAAGTGAGTTTTAGAAAAATTTTTAATTTGTTATTAAGTGATAAATTTCACATCGAAAATAGTTTTTATTATCTAAACTATAATGCTAAATATGTAAGGGTGATTTTTGTGGTTAAGATTATATCTTTTTTGGTCATTAAAATTATAAGTCCCCAATTTCACCTAAATTTTAGTACTAAGCAAATAAAATACTTTCATTTGACATCAATATTAACGTCATTTATATTTCGCGACAGATGTCAGCAAACGAAATGTGTTTGGAGATTAATGCCGTTGCAGCAGTTATAAATGTTTTTTTTTATATTATCAATTTTACCCTTTAAGATGATTCTATGTAGATAACTTTCGATGATATAAATTCATATTTTATATTAAAAAATATGAATTAATATCATCGAAATTGGTGACAATTTTAAAAATTGCATAAAATATTTGCTTTTAACATTTTTTTAATGCCCTTTTGACCTAAGGTGCCATACTAGTTATGCATTTCCCAAGTCTTGTCTCCCGACTATTTGATTGTTTAAGTCTAAAAGATGTAAATTTTGAGTCCAAAACTAAAATGAGTAAAAAAATTCGAGAAAGTTTCAACTCAGTTTTTTATTTTTTGTTTTAAATGGCATAAAGTTATAAATTTCTTAGTTATTTTTAAAACAAACTTTAGGAATACAAGACACATGAAGTCGGTTTCATAGAGTTTCGAAATTTTCTGACATTCCTCATATACATATATTTTTTTTTTAAATAACTTAAATTTTACTCTACCAAATATGTTTTATCATAAATATATGCCACACTTACTTAAATAAAATGTCTACGTTTATATTATGACATACCTACAGACCAGTAAGTACTTACAAACGTACTTACAGAGTTAGTTCTTTTCATATGTACATATACGTCATTATATCAGGCGAATATCATTGAAAGGGGAGAACATAGCAGGAGTGAGAACTTTACAAATATATGAAGCTAAATCATTGAGTGCACAACTTCCTTGTAAATAATACAAGCGATTTGAATAGGGAATTTATCAGGTTATCTATTCTGCCTCAAACAACTGGCGCTGCTAATTTGGCTCCTCAAAATTGCACTATTTCAAGGCTGCTGACATGTTTAATTTCCAATGGAGCCCTAATAGAAAAAATCCATTTAAAATTCAAATCCTTAACTTTCTTTATTTATTAACCGATTCTGCTCCACTTTCAGTACTAAACTAAATTTATATGAGAGAAATATTTGAGTTAAAATTGGTCACCTTAAGTGATCCGCTGCTTTCAACAGACAGACGGACGTGTATAGCTAAAATGACTCAGAATTTTACGAGTGATAAAAAAAATTATGTTAAAAAAAAATTATTCAACTTGCATGAAAAAATTGTTATTCCCCACAATAATTTCAAAATAATTCGGATTTACAATTCTGCCTTACAGTGAAGTGTAATTAGAGATTTTCTTATATTTTCAATAAAAAAATCAGTATTTGACCATAAGTATGAGTGATAACAAATCGTGCATTTAATTTTTATTTAAGAACACAGACTGAATATTAAGTGTGATTTATTACGTTCGATGACTTGCAAAGATCCGCATCTTTCGCAGAAGCTACAAACACCAAAATTAAGAGCATAATATCGAATACTTTCTTTATCGCTAGACAGAATAAAATAGATTTTTTATTGTTAGATATTTTCTGCTCTGAGAGAAAAGTAACACGAAGACGAATATTTCGAACTGGAAATATAACTCTTTTAAAAGAAATTTTCACTAGTGTCTCTCGTTTTATTATTTTAATTTGAATCAGTTATTTATCCTCTTCAAGAGATCAATATATCCACTAAGTCGTCTCCAAGTAATCGAGAGTGGAGTCTGTGTAGCTATTTATTGTTTTAAATAAAGGGTGATTCATTCAGATCCTTTTTTTAATTTTCAATAAAACACTTAAAATAGAATTGAATATCAGAATCTTTATTATGATTCGAAAGAACGTTATCTAACATTTATTTTTTGAAAATAATTTCATTCAAATGTTGGTCTAGACAACGCTGTATGTGATTTATTCGGAAGGTCCAATTTTTGATCATATTTTGCTGAAATGCAATGGTGTGAATCATTGACCTTCCTAGCCCACTATTGCCAATGCAATCCAAAAATTTTAGCTTCAGTGTATTGTATTGCATTAAACACAACCGAATAGACAACACGTAGTGAGGTGAATATTGCGGGTGTAGTGGACTTTACGCCGCCTTGGCTTCTCGTGTTGTAAAACCTTGCTATATCCAAATGGTTCAATATGGCGGGGTTACGTCATATACATCGCTCGAAACATTGGCTTGATTGAAAATGAGCAGCGAGCTTACCGAAATAATTTCTTTGGGGTAATGTCGATAAGCCATCTACAATTCAAATATAATTCAAGACTTGGAAGCCAACATTACTCGCATAATTCACGAGATGCTGTAGCAATTCTAGAAAGTTTTATCGAAAATATGGCCTTTTGTGTGGACGATTTACAGCGTAGTCATGGCCAACATTTAAAATAATAAATTTTAAAAAGTAAATGTCAGAGAATGTTCTTCCGGATCATAACAAAGCTTCGGACATTTAATTCTATTTTAAGTGTTTATTTAAAATTAAAATAAAATAAAAATAAATTTATGTAATCATTGTCAAAGTAATTAGAAAAGTTACAGTTAAGAAGTAATCTCCATATATTAAACCCTTCCCTATTCAATTACCTCTCAGTGTATTTTTGTATACATTTTGAAAAGTTAAAAGTGGAACCTCCTACTGTCAGCTTAAAAAGCATGATTGCAATGCCATCCATGCCAATGTAATGCATTCAGTTAAATTGATTCGACAACAGCAGCAAAAACACCAGCGTTGCAACCAACTTAACTGATGCAACCAAACAAGCAACAATTACATACAACACTTACTATACACAGCACAAACAAAGATAACTATAATACGTATTTGTATGTATGTATTAATGTATGTATGTATGTATGTATGTATGTATGTATATGTAAGGGTTTTGTTGCATTGATGATGATGACAACAAACGATGGTGATGTTGATGTTGTTGTAGTTGTCGACGACAATAGAAGCTTAAAAACTACGTTCCAAAAACACAAATAAACAAATAAATGGCAACGACCGCGTCATAACAAAACTCTGACAACATTTATGTTTAGTTATGTGTATATTACAGGATTTGTACGTAAACTGAAGAAAGAAAAAAAAAAAAAACAAAACAAGGAATCGCAAATGTGCAACGTGCAAACATACTTTTCCCTTCAGAAATCACACATATACAACGTTGTTAAATTATTGAATGAGAGCAGAATTTTAGGAGTTTTTCTGAAGTAGAGAAAAAATTTCAATTCCAAGAGGAACAACAAGACTTGAAAGTGCCTTTTTTTCGAATAGAAAGTTTTTAAGTTTTACTTTAGATTATATACACTTTTATTGATTTGCTATAGTCGTATAGACAGTAAAATTTTGAAACCCTTTCCATTACTTTAGGGCCTTAAATTTTTCCAGGATCCTTCATTCATATCGACGCATTGTGAGTGCAAGAAATACGTGTTTGGTACATAAAGAGTTAAATTGTATGTTTTTACAATTATACCGTCATTGTGAGTATTTTACAGCAATAGCAGCAATAAATATGTAAACAATGACAGCAGCAGAAATACGAGTAACAACAAAAGAAAATTAAGTTGAATGCAAACAAACTAGATCCTCATTGGTACGAGTGTAAGCTAAAAAGTCGGTTACATCGGTGGCATACTCATTCTGGGGAAAATAAATATTTGCTTAGGCTAACATAAGGGTTCACACGATTAAGAATGTCTATGTGTACATTTTGTGGAAATCGAGAATTTTACCAAAGGGTGGAGGAGATAATAATCAAAATAATGTCAGTAGACTATTAGGTCTTTATTTTTAGGACTAAGTTTTGAGCACTACTCTTTATAGAGGTCGATCTACAAGTTAAGACATTAATGGAGACTTTACGAAAAGGAAAACAATCACTGTCATGATGTATGTGTTTCTGAGTGGTCATATGTACGAAAAATCTGGAGAGTGCACCTGATTATAAAGGGTTATCCAATAAGATAGCACTTTTAGTGCTAGATCTAGCACGTTTAGAACTCATACAGCACGAAAAAAATGAATCTATCACCTTGCACTTTTTCTAGTACTTTTGGAATTGTTTTTAGTTAAACATGTGAAAAAAGCACATGTTTTGTACTATAGAAACATTATCGTTTTTTTTTTTTTTCCTTAAAGTTAAAACTACAACTAAAATTTGGTATTTTTAAAAATGGTAACTAATGTGATTTTTAAAGAGTATGTTTAGCAAAATAAATTTTGTAAAAATCAATACAATTACAAACAGTTAACCTATCAAATAAAAGTTTGACAATTAAGTAAACTATAACTTTTTTGTTATAAGCAAGGACCGGAAGTTCATGCAAATGCATGTTTTTTGCCTTTACTTCTAAAACAGAGTAAACTAAATAACTTTGCGAATTAGAAAATGGGAACGATTTGTTAGTGCTTATTTATTCATATTTTGTTGAAAATGCATGTTTTCGCATATTTTTCCATAAATGAATACTATTGTATCATCTTCAGTGCAACATTACAATTTAAAATTATTCTTTATGTAGAAAAAAATAATTCTGTAAACTTTTGATAAAATTACTTAAATCTATATTTCAAGATTTTCCGAAGAGCTAAAAAGATATTTTAAAATACTAAAAAATACCACACCATCACAGAAGGAAGTTGATTATTGTAAAAGGTGTGTCATCATAAGGTTCCTTATCTATTTCGTATTAAGTTACGATATAATAAATAATATTGTTTCGGAGAAGTATTGTCCTAAAATATTCGACAAAACAATATCACATTTTTGGTATATCAGCCTTTAGAGAGCCTAAAACATAGAGATAAATACAGACTTTCAGGGTCAAATTTCTAGTTATTTATCTGAAGGCAGAACAAGTTCGTTTAATATCAAGTCATATGTTTTTGTGAGATTACCAATGAGATTATTCTATTTGAGAGCACAATAAGCTGTATAGAGCTACCCTTAATATCATTTTAGAAAAATAGATCTATTATTAAGACCACAGCCATCGAAAGAAGTGTTGCCAATACAGATGATACAATATTAGCTTCAAACGAATAAATAATAAAATCTCACCACTTCATTTAAAAATGCATTCGTCACATCTGCTGATGTCGCACGGTAATTTTCTATGTACAAAATGTGTCCAAGGTCTTTACTGTATATTTATTTTTAATTTAATATGATACTCAATTAAAATTTTATGTTTTTATACCTTACACCACCATAGGTGGTTGGGGTATTATGCGTTTGTGCTGATGTTTGTAACGCACAGAAAGAATCATCCAACACCCAACTTAAAGTATACCAGTCGACTCAGAATGTCTTTTTTAGTTGATCTAACGATGTTTGTCTGTCTGGCTGGCTGTACGGCTGGTGATCCATGTAAACTTTGTGCACAAAGTACAGGTCGCAATTTTGAAGATAATTAAGTAAAACTTGTCAATTAAGACAAGGAAGAAGTCTATTGAAATTGGTTATGATCGGTCTTTCAGCAAATGTCCTCCCGGAATAGGGATTTAACGATCACAAATTCCTTAAATATAGCAATATTTTAATGAAATTCGGTGTAAGAAAATTTTGCGTAAGTGTCAATTTTTCTTTTATATTTCATGAAGATCGGTCCATAATTGACCATTGCTGTCCTACAAAACCCTTTTCTGAAAATCACTTTAACATGCATAAATCACATGCACATGTTAGTGTCAAGTTTATATTCGACACAAACAAGTTTTATATAAGTAGAAATCACAGTGACAAATTTTATTAGGATCGCCCCATAATTTACCATAGCTACCATATAAGCCCATTTTCGGGAATCACCCTAAAGTGCATAAATTCATATAAATGTTAGTATTAACATAATATTATGTATTCGTATATTTTATTTCACAATTAGTAAAAGTATCGGTCCACAATTGTCCACATGTCTAATATAAGACCCTTCCACCAATTTTGATGGACATACACAATGGTGTGGGGTATCATATGGCTTGACGGACTATATCTTTCTTACTTGTTTTTTTTTTTTTTTTAATTGATATCGTAAATTAAAATAAAACAAAATTTTAATTTATTTCAACTCTTCTTGAAAATTAAAATATTTGTGCATAACTAAACAACTTTTTAGTAAATTCAGAACATCATAATATAATATTATGGGCCATGAACTTATCAACTTTTAACCGAAATTTAAAGCTTCATTGTAGACAAAATGATTAGTTTGTGTGAAGAGAATGTCATTTTATATATGGTTATGCTTAACTCTTGACTAAAATTTGGTAATTAACAGCCCTATGATTTTTTATTTTATTTTTGAAATATTATTGTGAGTATTTTGTTACATTTTTAAATAATTCTTTTGATGAAAAGCATTTTATTATATTTTTTTTTAATATTGGATAAATATTGGAAATATCATTTACTTAGTTAAAAGTTAGAATTAGCTGGAACTGGCAAGACTGGGGGGAAGTGAACCGATGGGAACATATATATTATGGAATATTTTGTTCCCTCAATTAACTTTTTAATAGCACACGACTTTTCCGTTAGCCCCCATTTACACAAGTAGATAGATAAAGAATATATTTCCACTTGATGGCAGTAACAGCAGCAGGAATAGGAATCTTTAAAAACATATACATATGGATGTACTTATGTATGTCATTCTCAACCTTGTACCGGAAGTATTAGGAAACTGTAAGAGTACATATTGTAGTTTTCGTCAATAGGAACAACTCTCATAAACGCACAAATGCACACACACACACACACGCACAAACACCTAACAAATATAAACCTAAACACACACAAAATGTCTATATTAAAAGGGGCTTGAATTACATTTTCATAAACCAAACAAAAACAAATATATAAAATATGCAACTCTGCTAGTAAACTTATACTCTAGCACGCAAGTATGTAAGTATGTGTGTATCGTTGCGTATAATCATCACATAAATATGCATGTGTTTGTATATTTTATGTCATAATGATGACGATGTGTAAGTAAGTATTTGCGCTGCATCTGCATCTATGTGAGTTTTGTCATCAGGCAAGCAGGTTTTTAGCAATAACTTGATGCCGAAGACTAAAAATCATTTTCGCTAAAAGTTTTCTTTTTTGGAATGTGCGATTTGGTTGTTGCTGCTGTTGCTGTTTATTTGTTTGTCTGTCAGCATTAATATTGTATTGCATCTACAATACTGCAATGTGTTTTGTGTAGACAAAGAATGGTGTTGGTTTTAGTTTAGTGTTTTCTATTTTCTATTTGTATGTGTTTTTCTATTTTGTTCCTAATGTCATCAGCGTCAGCAGCATCATCATCACCATAGCCATCGTCTTTTTTTTATCTTTTTATGATCGTTGTTACTTTTGTTATAGTCAACGTTCTCAGCGTCATATTGCAGCCATGTTTACCAAAAACCAATTTTCGAATACTTTTAAACAAGCCATGCCAGCTAACAAAAACTATCTATTGCATTACACTGTGCAATTACATAGAGTTTGGAAGAGTGTGTCATGTGTTTTAGTTTTTGCCTTTTTTTTTCAGTCTTTCTTCCTCATTTTGCTGGAAGTTTGTTGTCGTTTTTTTAACATTAACTGACAGTGGCATTTGCGCTTGAAATAATTATAAAGCTTGAGCTTGAATTTGGCGTCGAAACTGAAAAGTGGTATTTCTATTTATTTATATAACTCTTAGAGAGTTACAGTGTAATGATTATATTTTTAAATAGAGATTATTTCAGTATAATATTCCTTAAACTAAACACTTCTTTCAAAATATGAAATCGATTCAAATAAGTAATGCTGGGTTAAAGGTCATATGTAGAAAAAGAAGATCATTAGATAAGCGACATCCGATTTTTGTTTACCTTTTCGAAAGGTCTTTATAAAATATGTCGGTGTAAATCTATAGACAAATAATAAATAAAAGCTTTGCTATCTAGAAATTGCTTGGACTCCAACTCTTAACTGAGCTATAAAAAATATTTAACAATGTACTCCTAATTATCATTTGAGCGTTAAATTGTTGCTATCACAGTGTTATACATATCGTCGGATTATTGAAAAATATGATGTAGTTTTCTTATCCATCGTATTGAATGTTTCTATATGGAATATTAGCCTGAGTGATTTATCAAGATAAACTAACACAGGATGGACGACTAACTAATTGGTTTAGTAGCGTAATTTGAAAGACGAGGTCCTACTAAAAATAAGTCGTTACCTTGAATGTCTGAAAGCAGGGAGCAACCATTTCAGATTATTGTTTTACGGAAGTCTGAATTTGCAAGAGATTATAAGTTTTTTTTTGCGAAGATGGTAATTGTGTGCATGTAATACCCGCCCCCTTTATTTCCCACTAGGATCCTAACCTAACCTAAAATAACCTAAGAAAAATTTGATTTAAAGACTGTAGGATCGTAGATAAAATAGCACGAATTTTAAGAGAAAATCTCTACATCTTTGGATTGAATATCACTCATTCCTTAAATTGCTCTGTAGGCCTGAAGAAGACCCAGTAAGAAAATATTCCTAATTGGAACTCTAGGAAAAATGGGAAGGTAAAAGAGAGGACGAAAATTATTGAAAATAAGTATTTTTTCAAAAATATGAATTCTTTCTAAAGGGTGATATAAAAAACATACTGATAGAGTTTTTACAACATCTTGGTCAAAAATACCATATCACAGATGTTATGGGAAATGTATCGGATAAACATCGTGTTAAATGTTCAATAAATTTTTGGTCTGCCTAAACATTTTTACATGTGGGGAAGAAAGAACTTCATTCATATCAAATGACATTTTTAACAGAGAAATATTGGCAAATGAGTGCCGTAAGAAAAGATTCCTTACTATCATTAGAAAACACAAGGAATTTTAATTATTTTGGCCTGATTTCTCTTCTGATTATCACAACAAAAATGGAGCTGATTGCTAACAAACAAATTATGCTGCTAAGAGCCAAAGGAGGCCAATTTACTAAACTGTGCAGAACACTGTTAATTTTAAATATATTGGGTCGTAGTAGAAAATATTTGAAAAATACTTAAAGCTGACTAAAAAAAAAAATTAATTAAAAAAAGTGGAGCCATTCCAACAAAAATAAATAAATAAATAACCGAAAACACTATAAAGACTATTTCAAAAAATATTGATTATTTTATTAAAAATGAATAAAAAATGCATTTTTCTTTTAAATTTAAACTAAATATGTGATTTTTTTTTATAAAAGATGAACGGAATAAGCAATACTGGTAGTATTTCTTCTCCAGATTTTTCTCATATACATTTTATATAAAAATTAATTGCTAACTAGATTAGTTTGAAATTTTTTAATAATGACTTCTGAAAAAAAAGTAAAGTAATTTTACGAAATCTTTCCCGGTATCTCTCTATAAGAATTTAATAATAATCGCAATTGAACACTGCTGGGTCCTTCTTAAAATTTGCTTTCAACTTTGATCCAATTTCTTTACAATTACCAAAATTCTAGGTAGTTTAAATAACCCATACTCTGGGACTAAAAAAGCATTTCCAATTCTGGGTGCTTTTACTGTAACGAAAAATTCTAAATCTGGCTAGAGAATTTTAAAAACACTGTCGCATGTCGCTAGTGTCATCAAGGTCTTTTTATGATACACTTTGTAATTATTCGAGTTTATTTAGTCTAAGAAAGCAAAACAATCGGATATCTAGTCGCATTTTAAGTAAACTTGTCATATGATAAATTGTTCTGTAAATTTTTATTATTTTTAGTACTATTCAGGGCCATTTTCTCGATTATTCGGTATATAAAACATGTACCTTGAAACATGATAAAAGTCAGCAATAACGTATGTTTTCCAGGCTAATATAAAATACTAAAAATATTTTACTTTTTATTTATTTTATTATTGAGCAGCTTTGATCATTCATTGCCTCAGAGATATTCTCAGCTTTGTTATTTAAATTTTTTTTTTAGGTCTGACTAAAGCTTAGGCTTAGCTTTAACATGGCTCATATATGATTTTGAAAAAATTAACTAAACGTGCCATTACGCGTCCGAACTTAGTATAGCTCTTAGGAGTTTCTCTACATTTTGGGGTTGGATTTCCTTCTAGTGATGTTTTCTTAACCAAGTTTCATTTCATTCTTTAGGTTCTTGTCAAGCCTTTTTATTACCCTGAGATTTAATACTTTTGTCAAAATTTACTCAATCAACATTTTCTATATTGGTGCACATCACATAAATCTTTTTAATCGACTTACCAAAAATGGGGCTAAGAAATAACTAAGGTGCTTCAAATTAATTTTTTGAATTATTTATTGACTTCTTAAAAAATTAATATCGAAAAACTTAAAATGTACATTAAATTTTATTTTATTTTAATTTTGGTGGCTTAATGCCATTTTATATGGCTTTTTGCTATAAACGCGCTTAAACTAATGAACAAATTTAGTATTATTAATTAAATTAAAATTCGGTTTGGTATTGATTCGACTAATTTTTAAAGAAAATTACTGTAAATTTCTTCCCAGGCTTGATTAATTTTTAGTTTTAACACCGTTATTGTCATTATGGTTTCGTTCTGTGCATTTATTGCGCAAACTTTACGGGACATGTACCATCACATATTCTCCATTGGATTTATATCCAGATTTCAAGCCGGCCATTCCACTAATGGGTTAATATGTTCATTAAACTACCATTTAGGTTGGTTCGATACAAGGATTGCAGCGTTATTCATTTTTCCATCCAGAAGAGCATCTTCCAATAGTTCATTATAAATTGCATTGTTCATTTTAGTTGTAACAAAACATATTTTTGATTTTCCTGCAGCAGAAAAGGCTGCCCAAACATACGAATTTCGTTCGACCTCAAGAATATGAATCGGGACAGTCCAAATTGAATTTCTGCCTATTTCATGTATTTGCGCGCAAATTTTAAACGACTTTCCTTCTGATGCTGTTTTAACATTGGCTTACATTTTGGTTTCTTCCTAAATGTAAGTAATTTATTGCGGGTGGCTTCTCCTTTTAATTTATTAATTTGCCTTTTTGTTAATTTCTGATTACCTTGTATTGGTTTCCGCTCTCCGTAGTTCTGCCCTTGGATTTGAATTCTTTCCTGGTCTGTAAGAAATCCTTTAAGCTAGTGAAATTTCCCAATTGACACCAAAGTATTTTCAGTAAACAGAGAAGATGTTGTCTTCAAAAACTTACCTTAAGTGAAAGAGACAACTAAAACTGTTAAAATTTTTTTTATTTTATTTATTTTTTTTTGCAATAACATTTTAGACAAATTTTTCTCGACTGCTTTTATAGGAATATTCCTCTGAAATGATCACCAGTATTTTGTGATTGCTAAATAAAAGATAACAACAACAAAAGCAACAAATAAATATTTCTTACATAAAAAAGTACCGTTATATCGTGAGTTATTGTAACAACATAACATTGTTTTTGGTTAAGAGATACGAATATACCTAAAAAAAAAAACAAAAATTTCAAATGCATTTATAAGAATATGCACCAGTGTAGTAAGCTAAAAAAGTTAAAAAAATTCAAATTTTATTTTGTAAATTTTTCTTTGACTGCCATCTACCTGCATGCGGACAAATGGCTGGATTTTAAAAATTCGATTAGCTGCTAAGTCTGACATGTCTCTAGAATTTATTGTAATCAAGATTCATTACGAAAATTTTGTGTTAAGTTTTATTCGAACGCACACTTTAAAACTTGTATATAACAGCCTTTAACAAGTTTAAAATTTCAAAGATAATAACCCATTGGTTTAATTTTTATAAGCTGAATTGTATGCACTAATTTTTTCGTACGCTGTCCCTATATTTAAACCTTGGACTAAAACTATTGTAGACTATATAAATAACTGCAGTTGAAGATTATCGTGGACTTCACAAATTTTAAGAAACTAAGTGAACCTTGTAAACTAAAGTTTTCTAGAAAAGTTTTTTGACACTTTAAACACAGTGCATTGTCGTTGTCCTTGTTGTTTCATCGGTTGCAGCAATATCCGACAACAACATCTAAAGTGGATGCTGCCACTTCTAGAACTAGGTAGGTTGTTATTCAGTAGTAGTGGTACTGGCTAGATGGTTGGCTAGCTGACTGGCAGTAGTTTTTACATGGTGGCAATGTCGCTAATTTCACAGTTCATGCAAGTTACTTAAACTTTTCGATTTTTTGTATGAGTATCTTTTTTTATTATTCAGTTGATGTTTTTGTTCTTATTTGTGTTGTTCTATTCTTTAGCAGCAAACTTTTGTTCGTTAAAGAATTTTAAACAATACCAAGGTGGTTGGCTAAATCCATCTAAAAATACATAGTGTATGTGTGAAAGTGTGCATATTGCTAAATGCACTTATTTGACTCATTCATTCACATGCTGCTGTATTTATAGTCCTCCTTTCGTTTTACCTTAGTTGTATGATAACATGGTAGGGCATAAAACTTTATGTCTCATACTCTTTTATATTAGAGGATTTTGTTGTTGTATGTGCAAACATTATTACTGGGTAACAACAACATTTATAGATGATGCTATACACCGTATACTCTTAGGAATAGTATGAGTATGAGTACTACTAACTAAATGCAGCTTCCATTCTATACAACATTCATCCCATCCAACTACATGTACATACATACATACTTACAACTGACTGTGAGTAACTTTAGCTTTTAACAAAATATTGCATTGTTTAGTTTTACCTGTGCGTTTTGTTGGTATTCTGTAAAATGTTTTTCCTCATTTTCTCTTCTTTTTTTTAGAGTTTTGCTTGTTTTTCCTTTATTTTGTGAGTGAGTGTATTTTTTGTTGCAAATTGTTGTAGTATTTTTGTGGCAAAGAAGTGTTGTTGTTGCCACTTTTCTATGCTCTCCATGGCATGGTATTTTTTATTTTTTCCTATTTTTTTTTTCTGTTTTCCAACAACATTTTTATTGTACCTGTTTAACGTTCAGAAATGTGTACGTTTTTGTTTTTAAGTGTGTTTGTTTGATGTTTTTGTTGCTGTTACTGGTGTGAATGTGTTTTTTTTTTTTATTTTTTATCTAAAGATTTTTGTATGTGTTTAAATAGAAGGCTTAAAGCTTGAAATATTTATCTCAAGTGTGAACAGTTCAGAAGTATTTTAATTTAATTTAAACACGATATATTTCTTTTCTGTTTTTTTTATTAAAAGATTTTGAAAAGATTAATACTTATAATTTAGGCAAATTAAGTTATTTATCTAAGAATTATTCTAATAAACCACTGATAGATTCTATCAAGAAAATAATTAAAATTTATTTATTAATTTTTGGTAAATTAAATTAGTAATTGGTGAAAAATAATCAATTTAATTTTGTAACTAGAAAGGAAATTAGTACATATTATTTTTTAAATTAGTTTAAACAATTGCTTCTTCAATATTTTGATAATATTTATACGATTATAATGGCCAAAAAGTTGTAACCAGGACAACCAAAAATATGCTCTAAAAAAAGTGTTTTATGCGCATAAAAAATGCTCTTAAAAATCGGAAAAGTTGCCCTTAAAATTAAAAAATATGCTATTAAAATATTATTTTTTCTGACTAAATTTTAAATTATAAACTATTTCTACTAAAAATGACTTGATTTTCATTAGTAATAGCTAAAAAAGATATCCTTTTTTTAATTTAAAAATATTCAAAGCTAATATATGGCATCAGAAAATTACACAATTTCTATCAATTTATAGGATGAAAATTATGAAGGAAACAGATACGAAAAACGTATGTGGCAGTAAAATGAAACTAATAACAAATTATGCAATAAAATTTATTCGTTGCCAAATATGCAAAAATTTTCTCTTAAGTGCAGAATATGCAAAATTATGCTCTGCAGTGCAATATTGCAAAATAATGCTTCTAAGTGTAATATATGCAACAATATGCCATTTATATTATTAAAATATGCACTTAAATAAGGATTTTCTATGAAAATATGATAAATTATGGGGCTTAGACCAAAATATGCAAAAATATGCTATCAAGACTAAAATATGTAAAACTATGCTCTAAAAAATCCATGCAAAAATTCTTAAAATAAATAACTAACAGTTTGGTTTATTTGAAAATCAAGAAAAATAATGATTTTTTATATTCATGGTTGCCCTGGTTATAACACTTGAAAATTGTTTTTAAAGCAAAATATTACAGATCGTTTTCTATTAAAGCCGATTTTAGGTTTATTTAAAAATTCTGAAGCGTTTTGGAATCGAAATTAATAAAATTCGATGTAAAAACTTTTTTGTACAAAATTCGATTTTTCGTATAAAAATTTAATTTTTCAAAAAAAAAAAAATATTAATTTTTATTTTTTATATAATTTTTTTTATATAATTATTCCTTTAAAAATCTAAATTTCACCTAAAAATTAAATTTTTAACCAAAAATCTATTTTTCATATAAAAACCGCTTTATTACATAATCGATATATTAAAATAAATTTTTAACAAAAGGACTGCGCGCGAAAAATTTAGTGCACACAATTCAGCTTCAAAAAATAAAACATCTTAAAAAATTGGAATGGAAAAATTTTAAATTTAAAAGAAAAACTAATTTTTTGTTTATCTTTAATAAAATATTTAATATTTTCTGGAATACCCTCAATAAGGGTTTTCGATTACTTTCGTTGGTCCACATCTTTTTAAAATATATATTATTTTTTAGTCAGCTTTATGTATTCTTTAAATATTTCTTTTAATATGACAACTTCAAATTTTTTATAAGATATTTATATGATAAATCTCTCATAAGATCTGTGATACGGAAATAAATCTGTAACTTCTATTAGGGTGGCTGTGCTTACGCAAAATTCCACACAAGCATAGCAGAGGAGTATATAGTTTTAAGTTTGGAAGCGGAGCTATGGAGGCTCAAAGTAGGGTACCTTTGACATATTTTTAAACGTTTGCTATATATATATATATATATATATATATATTGATTCTTATTCGATTATATATTTTTTCTAAATTGCAATTTTTAAATTCAAAATCGTTTATTTTTGGATTGGGTTAAGACATCAACTTCAAATTTCCTTTATTCAAAAGACAATTTTCTTCTTTAGTTAGAAGAAAACTAATAAAATCGGTTGGAAATACTGAAATATATGGACCAAAAATTTGCTAAATTGAGGTAATAAAATTTCAAATGCAAATAACTCGAAAATTATAAACGATAAATAGTACAAGTGTTAAGGGTTTTAAGAGAATGTAAAAAATGTTGAAATCGAATAAGAAACAAAAAATTGGTAAACGTTTGTAAACTTTCTATGGCAGAAATACCCTTCTTTGAACCTCCATAGCTCCGCTCCTGAGGCATGCGTGAGGACCTATTCCAAACTTAAAATTTCCATACTCCTTTGTTACGCCTATGTAAAATTTTATGTAAATCCAAATAACTGTTTAGTAGTTACAGATTTATTTCCATAAAATTTCGGTTCTTCCCCACTGTTCATGGGTCTAGAACAATATGTCCATAAAACAAAAAAAAAGTTTAGAGTTTTCTTTCGAAATTTGTATCAAAAATTCGTAATTTTAAGATAGTCCATTTTAGTACATTATGGGCTTCAATATATTTTTTGGGAAAATGGTTAAAATTTTCATACCTTTATTCCTTTTATAAGTAAAATATTAAAAAGTTGTTTTGGTGTAATTTACGATAAAAATAACAAAATGTTTCTTATGAAATTTCAAACTTATTTTTCATAATCCATTACTTGTTATTATTGTTATTATTATTTAATTATTAAAATATAAACAGATTTCTGTAATTTACTTCTGTATACCAAACTTACTACAACAATGCGAGAGCAATAAAATGTGCATTTCCAATAATCTGCTTTAAATATAATTTATAGCAAATTCCCATCATTTTTGTAGAATTCGCAAATAAAATTCATTAAATAAAAATTTTAAGGACTTCTTCTTCCATTCCTTTAATTAATTTAAAACATACATACATATCTACAACTGGAGGTCACTTCTCAGTTTTCTGCTAGTGAGAAGATATTAGTTTGCAATTCTTTTACTAATAGAATGAAAGAATATTTCAACCAAATTCTATTTTTTTTTTTTTAATTTTTGGTTTCGTGGAGATTCGTCATATTTATCAGATGTGCTTGTGCGAAATAAAAACTTTTGAGTACTGAGTTTTAGATACTTTATACTATAGCAATAACTATACAATTATTTACCACTATAAATACTCTTCTGAGTAACTTTAAATTTGAAATTCATCTCTTACTCTACTAAATTCATACATATAAAAATCATTGAGTAAATGGTTCCCTACAACACCCCTTCTCAGGAAACTTTTGTAAAAACAAATGTTTGTAGTTGTTTTTAAATGCTAAAATAAAAATAATAATAATGATGATAATAATATTTTCGATGTTGTTGCTGTTTCTTTAACTATATCAGTGGTTTATTGTGGACGTAAATGACGTTGTTTGGCATCGCTGCTGACAAAGATAATGATGACGGTGACTACGTTGATGATGTTGAGGATGGGTAATGGTTTGGTGGTGATGAGGAGAAATGCGTTTAAAATTATTTTTTTTCTTTCTTTCTTCTGTGTGTTCTTGTTTTTTTTTTAGCTTGATTCCATATACTACAACCAAACGAACAAACATCATCATTATTATAAATGAAAAAGGTGTATGAGCTGTTAGTTAGTTTTTTGCAATTCTGCAAGCCTGGTAAATTAAAACTCAAACTGAGAGAGAGATAAAAAGTCATCTAAGAGTTATTTACTCGAAAAAAAAATATATTAGTTTTTTTGTTTATATACAAATTCATCCAATCTATCCATCCATGTTGTTGTTGCTGCCATATTTTCACTGTTCCTTTGTAATGTATGTAAGTGTTGTTGTTGGTAGGTTCGAAGGTGGTTTAAATTTCATTTACTGTATTGTTGAATTTTATATGTATGTATTTAACTATATGCGTTTACTGCACTTTGTACTCGTTTTTCGGTTTTTATGGAAGCTGGTAATATGCTAGGTTCCCTTAATGGAAAATTTCGCAAAAAATAGGTTTTCTCCCTCTTATTAGAGGCTGTTTTGAGTTTGTGGGTTTTATACGTTTTTGCTCATTCCTTTGTTAGTTTTTGTTTATTTACTACTGTTGTTGTTGTGCTAACATGGCGCCTGAATGCGGGAGTCTAGTCAGAGTCATTGAATTTTTATGCGTGAAAATTGAGTACAATTTTGGTGAAATGATAAGTATGTACATATGTATGTGTTTCTATTTGATATGGTGCTATTTAATTTGCTTAGGTATTTGAAAGAGTTAAATCACTTTCGGATCTTTAAATATATATAGCTTTGATTAAATTTTACTTGGATTTAGAAGTGATGACTTCTATTGAATATTTTAAAAGTGCAAAACCCTCTTTAAAATTGCCAATATTATATGTAAGATTTAGTGGTGATTTTAAATAAATATTGTAAAAGAAAATTTCTTGAATACTTGTAAAATAAGAGTAATAAATTGGTTTTTTCTCTCCTGAAAAGTTGTGTTTTTCGAGATAGGTGGTTTTGAATATAGGCCCTCGATATTGTAAGTATTAAAAACCTAAAAGATTTATTGTAGTTATCAAATTTCACCTACAGAGTCAAAGGTTAAAATTTTTTAGATATTTTATAAGTTGTAATTATTTAACAAATTTTAAAAAGAACAGCATTTTAAGGACTTTAAAAATCCAGTGCGAAGCAAAAGAAATTAATTTTTTTTTATACAATAAACATTTTAATAATGTTGACTTAAACTTAATCCTTATATATTATAAAAATGAAGTGTAAGTCTAGACGGTTGAACCGATTTTCACCAAATTTGACGCACAGATATTACCATTGCCGGAGGTGGTTATAGGCTATGTTAGATTTTCATTGATGACACGCCCACATTTTACGCCTACTTTAAAAAATCTATTATTTCAGTATTACCAATATAATAATTTACATGAAATTTGAGATATAGATAGTGTTTGCACTGGAGAATTTTATAGGCTATGTTGGATCTTAATCGGAAGCCATGACCACATTTTTAAAACTCTCAAACGGCTGAACCGATTTGCTTAAAATTTTTCAAAGCGTCATCCGGTGTATCCCTTAATTCAAGAATTTTATAGGTTATGTTGGATCCTAATCGGAATCCACGCCCACATTTTACGACCTTTTTTTGAACCGATTTTCATTAAATTTAACACACATATAGTACCAGTGCCGAAGGTGGTTACAGACTATGTTATACTTCCATTTATGACACGCCCACATTTTACGCCTACTTTAAAAAATCTATTTTTTCATTTTGCACGTTATCAATATTTCCATGATATGTGACATACAGTTAGTGCTTGCACTGGAGAATTTTTAGGCTATGTTGGTTCTTAATCGGAAGCCATGTCCACATTTTACGCCCATTTTTTTAAAACTCTCAAACGGCTGAACCGATTTGCTTAAAATTTTCACAGCGTCTTCCTGTGTATCCCTAAATTCAAATATAATATTTTATTTTTCTATCGGAGCGTGGGAGTGGTACCTCCATACAAAGCAAATATGACGTATCTAAGAAACTATTATGGTAAAAGCCTTCAGACTTCATATGAATATTTAGTTTATCATATCGCATTAACAAAATGAAAATAGGACGGATAATTTCAGGGGGAGCGGTATCTTCTATACAAAGAAAATATTAATTTTCGCATATCTGAAGACGTATTACAGTGAAAGTCTTAAGAAGTTGTGGGAATAATTTTCAAATTTGCAATCGTAAATTGCCTTGTTGTCTCAGTTGGCAGTAACAGCAGAATGGAATACGTATTTTTTGTTCCGCTACACACTTCATCAGCATTCTTGGTGTCTTATCCGCCTTGCACTGGATGCAATTTTGAGGGACTCAGTTAGCAGCACTAGGCGTTTGGTTCAAGTAAAAGAGATATTGAACTTATCGTCGTAAACGCTGTTATAGATGTCGCAAGCCGACTTCCGGTTCGAAGGACCATAAACAAGTTCGCAATCGTAAATTGCCTTGTTGTCTCTGTTTGGCAGTATCTAAGCAAAGTTTGTGGACTATAATTAAACACCAGTAGAATGGAATACGTATTTTCTGTGCCGATACACACTTCGCCAACATTCGTGGTGTCTTATCCATTTTGGTTTCGTTGTAACCTAAACAAAATAAATATTAGTTGTCACATCATATGTGGTAAGATTTTCTCGGTGTAAATGAATATTTAAAAAAATATGTTATGAAAAGAATTTTATCTTTCGAGATACAATTTATAAATATTTTAACTTAAACGTAATTAGCATATTTATTTTTATATTTTTATCTTTATATCAAGAATTTATAAAGAATTATTTTTGCTTATTTTCTTGGAAATATTTTGAAAATCTCATTTGACCCCAAATATATTAATGTGTTAATTTTATCCGAAATTTTATATAATTCTGACCATAGCTTTAATAGTTTCACATCAAAAATCCCTAAATAAATGCACCATTTTTGTTAAAATATCTTGAAGATATACTTGTATTTAAAAATGTTGACCTTTAACACCAGCAAGGTATGATTTTGAAATTAATTTTCTTGAATGTTCAATAGTTGAAAAACCCAAAAAGAGACGTATAAAATTTTTAGACTTTTTTAACATAATTTCAAATAATGAAATTTTAAATTATAAATCTAAATAAGAGTTATTTATTACCCATATATTTTGAACCCAAAATTAAAATTCTGCAATTAAAAAAAGTACTAAACAATACTTACCAAAGTCTTGTTTAATTTTGGGGTCCGAGAATCTATTACTCAACTGCTACTTCTATATTTTTAAACATAACTGTGTAATTTTATACCAAAGTTACTATACACAAAAGACAATTTCCCCCCTCGAAAAATAAATTAAATGCTAATAAGAGTTTCTTTGTAATAATTTTGGTGTTAACAATCTAATAAAGTATCATAAAGAAATTAAAATTCTATACAAAACAAAAACTTAAAAAATATATTTCAAATAAAAACACATCGGAAGTATAAAACACCTTCAATCTTTTCTCTAAAAATCTCCATTAAATACTTTAAACTTATACTTTTGCTGCTCTCTGACTTCTATCTTTCAGTTTAAATGGGAAGTATCTTTTTCTAAATTGTTGCTGTTTATATTTGTCTTTTGAATTGTTATGTTAATAAGTTAATATTATTATTTATTTATTTTTTTTTTGTTGTTTTAGTAGTTATTCTATTGTAGCTAATGCATACATTTATTTATTGCTTTCTTCAACTTTTCTTCTTCAGTTTATGACAAGTTTCTTTTTTTTCTCAAAAATGTAGAAAAACAAAGTTTCATGTATTTGAATTTTATTGAAGAATATACATAAATACAATATATCTAAAGCTAGAATCTATAAATATTGAAGTATCTTTAGATTTGTTTCTTTTTTATAGTTTTTGTTTTAGTTTTAGTTTTAGCTTTTTTTTCTTTTTTTATTTGATATAAATTTTGTTCTTTGCTGACGTCTGTATTTTGTTTTGTTGTGGTTTTTATTCTATTGAAGTGTTTACAAAACACATTACCAAGTGACATAGTTTAATGGTCACGGTCAACGGATGGGGGAAGTTCATTGAAAATGTATTTGTTTGCAATAAAATTGTTTACTAGAATGAATTTTAAATATTCTTTACTTTTACTACGCTATGATTAAGTAAATATTACCCTGGTAACTTTATAAAAAGATTGTAAAGAAAAGAAGGAAGTGTTGGTTTTATTTAAAATTCTATTTGGTTTTTATTACAGAAATTGCGTCATAGTTTTACTACATTTAATGAAACTATATATTTTATACTCGTAACAATATTGTCATCATAAGTTTCTTAGTTAAATACTAAAAGAAGAACTTCTTGAATTCCAAGTAAATTTCTTAATTTTAAAATAAATAAATATTTCTATAAAATTTTCTAATTAGTTTGAAAATTCTAAGGTCATGACATTTGTAAACGGTCTTCAAAAATGGCTGAGTAGAATGTAAGTATGTAGTTCGTTTGTAATTTCCTTAGATCACAATAATATATTTATTTTATTTAGGTTTTTATTTGCAGAATCATAGTAACAGAACATCCGTTCATCTATAACAATGAATAAAATTAATTGCTTCTACATTTGTTTTCCAAAAAAAAAAAAAAAAAAAAAAAAATCCTAATCTGAATTTTACTTTTTATGGTCTTAATTGAGCGTTCTTTTCTACAGCATTTTTAATTTATAAAAAAAAACAAATTGCTTTATGAAAGTCAAACTAAAATAAACTTTTTTCCTCTATAAACTATGAGATATTTCCTGTACAGGCCCGGATCCAGCTCTAGCATTTGGAGGAGGAAAATTAATTGTTTTTCCTACTGTTTCTTAACACTTTATTATCTATTATAATTTTTATATGAAACATTTCAGTGTTCGGGAGGGAAATTTCCCTTTTTTCCCACCCCATGGATACGCACATGTTCCAGTAATATTTAGGATGTACTCAATGTTTCTTCACTGTTTTGATCTTATTGGCCCTTGTCTCTATTCTTCAATATTTTATTTCTAATTTCTTAAAGGAACTCACCATAGAACTTTTTAGATCTCCCAGTGGATGTACAAATATGTAATTTGTACAATTGTTCACAACCAACATGCCCAACATTTTTGGAACTATTGATAATGAAACCGAGTGTGGCAGTCTTATGGTAAAACCGTATTGTGATTACATAACGTATGCGGAATAAAATTGCAAGAACTTATGTTATTTTTTTAACGATTACTTATTATGTTTGTATTTGTACAATATTTGAATCCCTTTTTTACATTTTTGAAGCAGTTCTGAAGGCACTGTTGCCAGATAATTATAGTATAAAATCGTCAAAATTCGACAAAAAAAAATCATCAAAATCGGCATAATATTTTTGTAATCGTCAAAACATCGGAAAATTTTTTAAAGCATATCTTTTTAGCTATTTATGTTCATATTAAAAAAAATATATATTAAAAAAATATTAAGTTTTGAAACTATTTGTTTATTAAATAAACAGCGTTGTTTTATATTATACAAAATTTGAAAAATAGGAACAATTTAAAATTACCGACCCAGTTAAAATAAAAATATTTTTTTTTATTTTTAACTTTAAGAAAGGTTTGTTTCGTGTAGGCGGCCTTTGGCCGGACTCATCGACTTCCTCCTATATTTTTTCGCCGAAAAAACTTCTTTTAGAAATAACAAAATTTTGTAAATTCCGGTATAGCAATAAGAAAATTGAAATTGCATAAATCCTCTTAACGATTTAATGATTATGATCATATTATATATCATTCAAAGGGTATTTGAACTTTTAAACAGTATTAATATAATTAAAATCGCATACGTATTAATAAAGATATTCAGAAAAAATATATCAAAACTTTAGAGATCTATAACTCGCAAACTAAGAAAAAATTTTTTACAATTTTTTTTTAATCACAATTAAAAGCAATACTGAATAATTATAAAAATTATTTAAAACTCGGTGGCAAAATAAACTTAATTGAAAAACTTACTCAAAAAATCATATATTGGTTGTATTAAGTTTAAACTTAACACATTCTTAAAATTTTTTTTTATTTGTAATCAAAACTATTTCACTTATATACGTATGCCTGCTGCTTGAATAAGGAATCACATTTTTTAAACTTTAATTAAGTATATCTCTTAAACTAAAGTTCAGAAAAAAATAATTTTTTGCGCAACCAAATTTCAAAATGTTGGCTTTAGTTTCCTGACGAAATAAAAAATATACATATTTTTATTATACTAAAATTATTCATTTATTTAATGACATGTATTTCTGTGGTACTATTTCGTGTGTCAGTTGAATAAGGAATTTTTTTAATATTAATTAGGAAGGCTACGATTTGAATTTCTTTCAATATAAACGGCTAGATAATTGATAGTTTTTAAATAGTTTTTATTCAAAATGGGACGTGGTAAGGCTCTTAATAACTCTGAAAAAGGAAAAATTCTGATTTTGAAATCTCAGGGTCAGAATCCGGTCCAAATAGCCAAAAAACATTAATAGAGAAAAGACAGTTGTATACAATTATTTAAATAACGTGGAAAGATATGGAAAAAACATGAAAGGACGGAAGAAAATGGCATCAATTCCAAAAAAAAAAGATGAAAAATTCTTAGAATTGCATCAAATTCTGCCATGTTGGTATCAAAGATACGTGAATAAAGTGGAGTCAGTGCCAGTCTAAGAACAGTGCACCGTATTTTAAAGTCGTGCCCATACGTATTCCGACGAAAACTGCAGAAAAATACACCACTTAATGAAAAACGCAAATCACAACGTCTACAGTTTGCCAAAAATATAATGACATGGTCCGACAAATGGTATAAAGTTTTATTTTCCAATGAAAAAAAGTTTAATATTGATGGCCCCGACGGGTATAATTATTACTTCCATGACCTAATGAGGAGGAATTATTTTTGAGCCACAGACACAGCCGAGATGTCGGAATAATGATATGGGGTGCCATTTCGTATTATGGTACCATAGAATTGGGATTTGTATCCAACAAAATTACAGCAACAACTTACAAAAACATTCTGGAGGAAGCATTTCCAAAATTTAATGATTTCTTTGGACCCATACCTTGGACGAACCAACACGACAACGCTCCGATTCATACCGCCAGAGCAGTAAAACAATGGATTAATCAACAAGGTGTTCAACTTTTGGATTGGCCCCCATATTCATCAGACCTGAATCCAATGGAAAATGTCTGGGGTTGGCTTGCAAGAAAAGTTTATGAAGAAGGAAAACAATTTGAGACGATAGAATCCTTAAAGGATGCAATAGCGGAAGCATGGAGTTCAATTTCGGTAAATTACTTAGAGTCATTATACAAGTCGATGCCAAATCGCATTTTTGAGGTTATTTCTAAAACTGGTGACAATACTCATTACTAATTGAATGCTAGAAGATAATAACTTTCATTTTTATAACCCAAAATTTAAAAATAAATTACAGTTTGCTTAGTTTTAAAATATTCCTTATTCAAGTGACACATGAAAAATTAACAAAAAAATACATGTCTTTAAATAAATGCATAATTTTAGTATAAAAAAAATATGTATATTTCTGATTTCTTCAGGAAACTAAAGCCAACACTTTGAAATTTGGTTACGCATAAAATTATTTTTTTCTGAACTTTAGTTTAGGAGATATTCCTTATTCAAGTGGCAGGCAGTGTAAATAGAATATTTTACTTTGCACACAAAATTTTTTTTCACCAATTCTGATTAAATTGCAAACGAATTTCGAAGTAAAAGTTTAATCTTCTTGTAGTCGTTTACCCTCTCTATTTACTATAATGCAAAATCAGATTTTAACATTTCGTGAAATCGTAATTTTTTGAACAAAAATCGTCAAATCGCACTTTGGAATTTTTACAATGAAAAATCGTTAAAATACAGATAAGTCGGCAAATCTGGCAACACTGCCTGGAAACATTTTCTTCGAACCTGCCTTTCGATTATTGTATCCTAGTATGCCTTGCAATTTTATCTAAAAACTCTCCTCTGTCTAAAATGGTTCAAAACTATGGATTTAAATTTAATTTTTTTTGGAGATTTTTAATCTTTACACTTTGATTTAAATTAGAAATGTTTTACATTTCAAAATAATCTTTTCGTCATATCCGGATATTAAAGTAATTTAAAAGATATATTATTATTATTATTATTATTATTATTATTAAATAGTATATCTGAAATTTCTTTTTATGAAATCCATCAACTCTGCGTTGCACAGCTTAATATATTAGTAAAAAAAATGCAGTCAAATCAGAATTTTGAAAAGTTAAAAATTAATAAATTGACTTTAATTCTTTTCGAAAAACTTTTGGCCACAATATTTTTACTTTTTCTATCAATGGATTTATATGAACCGAAAAAATAAATTTCTTTGACACTAAATGCCATCTGAGTTAAAATATAAATCATTTCATGTGAGGTAAATGTAAAACTACTGTAAAAAATTACATTTTTCTTTCTTTTGTCAAGATAGTTCTTTTCTTCTTAACATTATGAAGAATCTATAACTCCGATTTTTATGCAAATTTGCACATTATTATAGAAAACATATGGCTATTCAAAATGAATGTTAAAATGTCTCAATCATAAGTACACTGTGAATAAAAAATTAGAGTCAAGTCAGATTTTAGAATTTTTAAAAAAAAAAAAAAAAAAAAAAAAAAAATCACTATAAATTAACTTTGACTCATACACATTTTTTTTCTGCGAACAACTTTTGACCTTAATTTTTGTATTATTTCTATCAATAGGATTATATCTTCCGACTTTTTTTTACTATCATTGTCCGTCTGAGTTAGAATCTAAATTATATATAGAAATAATCAAAAAAATTACAAATATTTTTTCAAGGTAGTTCATCTTTATTAAGGTTTTGAAGAAACTAGAAGTCTGATATTCTTAAAATTTTCACAATATTTTGAACCAAAATGGTAAAAAGTATATATCAAAATACACTATACATAACTAGCGTCGAAAATTTTGCAATTTTACGTAATAGGTGGTTGCACGAGAATAACTTGCTCTATATTACTATAATTTAAACAAATAATGAATACAAAGATGGTGAGCAATAGTATCCTCTTCGTTATTATGACAGTCATTATGGAGTAGTCCATGAGACCCTTGATGTTTCAATTAGCTTATTCATATCACTGAACCGGTCACGTTGTTCTCTTTAGGTCTACACCAACAATAATACAATATACTTTATCTTCCATTCTGTGTGTTTAAAAGTTTTAAACGAACGAAATCAAAAAGTCGTCACCTTAAATTGTCAATGCCACCACAACTGTTATTGCTTTTTGGATCGTAATTTTTCTTTCAGTCTACAACATCTGCACAGAATTGGCAGCAGTAAATGTATTAATAACCATTAAGCAGTATAAACAACATCTTTTGATATCCTATGACCAGAGATCACTAGGTCAATGGCTTAGGCAGCTATAAATAAATAAATAAGTAATTATATATATATATATATATATATTAATATTTACATATATATATATATATATATATATATATATATATATATATATATATATATATATATATATATACCGTTACGATACCGATACGGATGCCGTTATATATATATATATATATATATATATAACGGCATCCGTAACGGTATCGGGATTCAATTTATTTTTATTTAGGTAAGGGTATCGGTAACTAAAATACCGGAATATCTATTATTTATTTTTAATTAAAAATCATTAAAACAAACTGAAAAGCATATTTTTATATTTTATATCACTTTAAAGCATGAACATTCTTTGCAGTTTGGTTTTTGTGGCAATTCAAAGTTCACTTTTTTCTGAATTTTGAAATACATGAAATTTAACACCATATACCTTTGGACCTAGTTTCAATTCAAATAAACTCAATAAAGCTTTATAATTTTTCCCTAATATTCGCTCATTCCAGAGGAAGCCTCCTTCACAAATCATCCATTCGATCAATACCTTCGTATAGAAAACTAAAGTTTCCAAATTCAGCTCCTCTAATTTTATGGTTTCCATCGATTTGAGTTTTATATCATACTGCACAACTAATTCAGTATAAAAGTAAGTTTAAAATCGATTGCTTTTCGCTGGTTGTATTTAAAACATAATTACAGTAACGCGAAAATTGTTCCTCAACCCAGAGCTACTTTATGACTCGTATAATGAACGTATCAGAATTGCACTATAAAAAATGTGTGGACAGTATTATTTTAAAAAATAAATTTAAATTTATAAAGAAGGGATAAGAATAGGCAATTCGTGGAGAATTTTTTGTTAACATTTTTGAGACCACATGTCCAGGGTAGCATTGCAGAAAATTAATATCCACATTTAAAGGATACACAAATGCAGCTTGAATCTTATTAAACTGTAACTTTCTCAACAAAACGTTTCATTTTCTTAGAGCATATTAACAAAAGAACCAAATATAAACATAGTAAGAGAGGCCAGAATAAAGTAATAGTTTTTAAGCCTAATATATGAAGTTAAAATTTATGCATAAAAGTTGCTAAAGAAGGATCAAAGTTAAAGGTCTTTGTATCATTAAACAGTGACGTCAAGGAAGATTTTTATTTCTCTATACACTCGCTGTGTCCGAATAACTTTTGGGAAAGTTCGGATATATGAGAGTATTCATAAATTTACTCTCTTAAATCGTAAAAAGTACTCAAAAGCTGGGGAATGCAAAAAAATAAATTGTGGCCCGAAAACATTTCAGAATGTTTTGAGCAAGTTCGGGGAACACACCTACTATACTCGTATCTAGCACAACGAATATGAATTACGTAAAATTATTTGCGATACAATTTTCTTTACCACTTTGTTGATTTGTGTTAAGAATTTTTAGATTCCTATTTACAAAAAAACTCTTAAAATTTTTTGGGTGAAATATATTAAAGGTTTTATTTTTAATCGCTGGTAAAGAACTAAAGATAAATTTTTATTATTATTTTTTAATATAATTCCTGTATTAAGCTGATCAATAAGTATCGTTTTAGAAAATCTATTGGAATAAAGATACAAACACAATAAAATGACTATAAAAACAAGATTCTACAAATATTACATTAAATAACCTCTTATTATTAAAAATAATTTCCTAAAGCAAGTAAGTTATATGAGAAATAATTTTTGCAAAACATATTACAAAGAAAGTAGTAAATTCTAGAATAACGGCATTGAGTGAAACGGTATTTGAATACCGATATTTTTGGAAAATAATAATTTCGGTAACGGTATCGGTTACGTTAACTCATTTTAAATGGCATTTAATCGGTATCGGTATTTACAAAGGTATCAGTTTCCAACCTTGATATATATATATATATATATATATATACATATATATATATATATATATATATATATATATATATATATATATATATATATATATATATATATGTGTATATATATGTGCTTGTATTTGAAAAAATTTGAGTTCATAGTTTTCTAATTTTTGTAATTAAAGTAAAATTTGAAATGATGAAGTATAAAGATATTTACGATTTCGATAATAGTAGTCCCATAATTCTCTAAAAACCCATGAAAATATCAAAACTTGATTTCTTCTCAATTTCGGTAAGAATAATAATAATATTCGAATAATGAAACAATGGTGGTTACATTCCTATACTACCACTTCTTTTTTGCTTCGTACAGTGGGACAGAATCAAGAATTTTTGAAAATAAATTTGTAGTTTTTAATCGGCTGATTGGATTTACATAAAACTTACATAGGCGTAGCAGAGAAGTGTGTAATTTCAAGTTTGGTAGAGGGACCCTAAAAGTCCCTTAGGAGGGGAGCTAAGGGAGGTCAAATTAGCGTACCTCTGACATAGAATATTTCTAACAACTAGCAAAATTTTTTCTTTGCTGATTTCTTCCTTAAGCTTTTGCAAGGACCTGCATGTAGCATGTGCTACTTATCTCTTATAGTTTTCGAATTATTTGCATTTGAAATTTTAACTGTCTCAATTTTGGAAGATTTTGGTTCAATTTTTTTCCTTATATACCCTAATATTTCCGACGGATTTTGTTAAATTTTTCTGTAATTAGTTAAAAAACAAAATTATCTATTGACTAAGGAAAATCTTGTATTGAATTAAAAATAACGTCAGCTAGACAAGAGAATTTATTAGATTAGTGTCCATAGTTTTTCTAATTTGTGGAATTAAATAAAATTTTTGTAAAAATTTGATTTTTGAAGACATCGTAAATATTGCATCTGTAATAAAATCTTTGTTAGCTAAGCTATCCTAACAAAATTTTCGGTGATTCTTGACATAATGAACTGAAATGATGAGCTGTAAAAAGATAAAGATTTTGATAAAAGGAATTCCACAATTCCTAAAAAACAGACGAAAATCCCAAAAATTTAGTTCATTATTTTTATTTATTTATATTATTTATTTTTTTGAATTTTGCAATAAAGTCCACATTTGTTGTAGGTCTGGAAAAGCCGTTGG
This sequence comes from Protocalliphora azurea, assembly GCA_932274085.1. Taxonomy (NCBI): domain Eukaryota; kingdom Metazoa; phylum Arthropoda; class Insecta; order Diptera; family Calliphoridae; genus Protocalliphora; species Protocalliphora azurea. The sequence continues at coordinate 143,931,979 of OW026522.1, read as the reverse complement.
CGAACGCTTTAGAACACATCAGAGTTTTCGAAATTAGTTTCCGTTTGTAGATCTTTGGCTTCGGATTTTAGATCATATGGGCTAATATCAAAATTTCGATACAAATTTGGTCAAATTCGGCAGGATCTGTACTTAGCCCTATTGTATGATATAGCTGGTTTATATGTTTTAAATCATCTCCATGAAGATAGTTTTCAGAAAAGTATAAAATCTTAATATGTTCATGAGGAAAATTGTATTTTAAAGAAAAAAGAGTGCAGATTTTTTTTGGCAAAAAAAAACAACAAATTTTAATTTACGCAATTTTCAAATTCAAAATCTTTTATTTTTGGACTCGTTAAAGTTATCGGCTTGAAATTTTCTTTAGTCGATAGATAATTTTGTTCTTTGCAGAAAAATCTAACTAATCTAACTAAGTCAGTAGGAAATGTTGGGCTATATAAAGAAAAAGCTGGACCAAGATTTTACAAAATTAAGCCCTTTGAAAAATTCGCAGGTCTTATCAAGACCTTTAAGAAGAAATAAAAAACTTTGAAATGAAAATATTCTATGTCAGAGGTACCCTACTTTGAGCCCCTTTAGTGTAATTAACAAAAATTAATTTTTCTAAACCATCTTATATTCCTAGCAATTTAGGTTAAACTCGTCTAAGGGAAGAAATTCTTATTTTATTCGCTCAAATTAAGTTGAAAAAAAAAAATATTAAATAATAATTTTCATTACTTTTAGTATTCTCAAAATTACATTTAACTGCAGTTTTAGGTCTCGGTCAAGGTTTGACAACAAGCATACCCAATTTATTCTTCTATGTGTGGGTTTATTAAAAAAAAACAATATTTAATCTAAAACCTTCTTGTAATAGATATGCACAAAACAAATTTTTTAAAATTTTTACTCCCTCATTTTTCCAAACTACACTTTCCAAATTTCCATTACCAGCATTGCAACACCAAAAAACAAAAAAAAAAAAAAAAAACACTCGCTCGCTTTAGACAATGAAACAGAAAGAAAAAGTAACAAAAAAAAAAACATTGTCATTAAACGTTTTTCTAGTTGATGATGATGACGATGATTAGGGCCCTCTTAATGTGAGTGTAAATACCAAAAATTACCCATAAACCACCATGGATGGCTTAAGTTTTTTTCGTTTTGGAACATAACAACAAAATTTAAAACAACAATAGCTACGATAAAAGCAACATAAAGAATTGTATTTATGAGATGAAAACATGACACATAAAACATACAAAAACGCATTCAAAATGCTGCAACAACAATATCAATGACTGTGAATGAAACTAAAAAGCAACTGCGATTGCGTAGGTAGCAAAAAGAAATGACTAGGGTGCAACATAAATGCGGTTTATGAAACATTCGAGGTATCCATCCATCTATTCGTCCACATTTTAAACAACAAATTTTTCCATTTTTAGACAAACGAACACTAAATTTTATAAATACTTTTAAAAGCCAACAAAAGAAAAGATAAAAAAAAATAATTTTCAATAAAGGTGAAAATAATATGAATGTTTCTTGTACACTCTAAGAATGTACAAAGAATGTTGAAAATATATTTTTTAAATATAAGGACTGCGTATAAAGAAATTAGTGCATATAATTCATTTAATTTACTATATAGTTTTTTCTAGAATACCCTAAACATAAGCTTTATTGTGTTTTCGGTTCCTTTTTTTTTTTTTTTTTTTTTTTTTGTTAAAATGACTCCACTTATTTTTAAACTGTAATTTATTTTTTACTCAGGTTTAAGTGTTTTTGAAATAATTTTTTTACTATGAGCCAAAAGTACATTTCAAATGGACTGAGTTTTGGATAATTTAGTGGATTGGTCTGTTTTGGTACATAGCAGCATCATTTATTTGATACCACTCAGCTACATTTTTGATATAATGGTGCAATATCAGGCCAGAAAAATTGGAAAAATTGGCTGTGATTTCTAATGATAGAAAGGAATCTTTTCCAAGAGTACTCATTTCGATACATTTCTCTGTTAAAAGTGTCATTTGTTTCGAATAAAGTACTATTTTCTCCGCTTGTATAAATGGCTTGCTAGACTAAAAACTTTTTGCGACAGTTGTGAGTTTTTTTATACGATATTTATCTGCTATATTTCCTATAATATCTGTGATATGGACTTGCCTTTAAACGCAGTCATACTTTTGAAAGAAAAAAAAAATAATAATAAAAAAAATCAATCTCAATAACTTTCGTTCTTTCCTTTGATTTCGTATTTTTTTCTAGGATACCTATTAGGAAACTTTTTATTTTCTGCGTCATCAGGCTACCTTTTTTAATAAAAAAAAAACAAAAATATGGAGCAATTTAAAAATGAGTCGCATTTTATCCAGAGATATAGAGATTTTCCTTAAAAATACGTATTGTTTTGTTGGCGATCCTACAGTCGGGATTGTCAGATTTTTTTGAGCCTCTGTCGCCAAATAGTTAATTAGAAATTGCCAAAATTTGCCAAACTTGGAATGTACCATATAGTTTTTAGATATGGGTGAGTAGATTATTATACCATTTTTAAAATTTTCCGATTTTTCGGACTTTGCGCCACTCAAAATGTTTAGCTGGAATATCTCTTAACCAATTTAAATTTTGAAAACGGCATTAGAAAGAAAAGAACTTAGCCTTTTTAAAAAATATATACACATTTATATCCATAGTAAAACTGTTTAAGATACGAGTATTAAACACACAAATTATTTTTTTATTTTTTATTCGTATTTTTTTTAACTTTACAACCATTTTTAAACCACACTTTCGGATGCCCCGATGGCCTAGTTGGTAGTGAGCTAGTCTGTCAGTCTGGGGGTTGTAGGTTCGATTCCCACCAGAGACTCTGGTCTGTTTCACTACAACGAGCTATGGTCTTCGTTACTCCGCTCGGTTAGAATTAGAATATAAATTGTAATTGTATTGTAATTATAAAATAAGTAAATAAAATAAAATAAACCACCACACTTTATTAGAAAATATATCTTTTTCATATTTTTTCCAAATATTATATTTTATTCGAAATAAAATGTCCTATCGTTTTATAAAATCAGATGAGAAATGTGTAACATATGATTTCTTCAAGATTGTAAAACTAATATAATCCTGTTGTTTTACGTGTATTTTGTTATTGCCATTATTTTGCATCATAAATTAAAAAAAAAAAAACCTAGAAAAACAGATTATTATGAGTATTGCAACTTCTATAATACCAATCCCTTTTATCAAGTGATGGCTTATTTTTCTCCTAATAAAATATAGTATTAGGAAAAAACATGAAAATATATTTTCTAATAAATTTTTTAAAAATTAGCCAAATAAATAGCCACCTTGTTTATAAACCGCCAAATAATTCGCAATGTCGCTGAACGGAAAATTTAGTTTCCAAAAGCAATTAATAATCGCCACGTTTGACCTACAGTCTGTAAATAGTCTTTTTTTTCGGTTGTCAGCGCGCTTTTCGGTGATCATGAACTCTTTGTATTTTTTTTTATCACTAAAAGAACTTAACTTACCAATTCACCTGCACTCAGAGCAATTGTTTTATATGGTTTATGTATTTTTATTATTAATTTTAATTATACATTTGCATGACTTTTATTAAATTTTCATTTTAAGAAAAACTAATTAAGCTATTACAACAAAATTTTGCTTATATTTGCCGAGAAAGTAGTTAAGAGTACCAATTTGATTCACGTATAATGTAAGTTATAAACCTTAAAGTGTGCACGGATTTTTTCGTGCGTAGTCCTTATTTACATTGTTTGATGCATACAAACTGTTTTATCTAACATGACGCGTGTCATATAAATGCCCAAACGGTGAAAAAAAATCATCGTATATTGACACAAAAATTCTAGGTAGCGTATTGCAAGGAATATACAGAAAATAGATTTTCACGTAGTTGCTTCACTTTTTGACAACCCTGTAGTTTATTGTCTTTACTAAATAGTTTATTTTCTTTACAAAACAACCAAAGACCAGGGTTGTTTACACAATGAATGTTCAAGAACACATGATGCGTTTACTTTTGCATACTGTTTGTACAAAATGTTTCACGCTACTTTTCTTTATTCTACATTTCATCGCAAAGTTGATTGGTTGGACCTTAAAGGTGAAACAAATTGTCATTTAAATAGGGAACAAAAAGAAATTTCTTTAGTTTACCAAAAACACTACTCCATTGAAATATAGTATAGTATAGTATAGTATAGTATAGTATAGTATAGTATAGTATAGTATAGTATAGTATAGTATAGTATAGTATAGTATAGTATAGTATAGTATAGTATAGTATAGTATAGTATAGTATAGTATAGTATAGTATAGTATAGTATAGTATAGTATAGTATAGTATAGTATAGTATAGTATAGTATAGTATAGTATAGTATAGTATAGTATAGTATAGTATAGTATAGTATAGTATAGTATAGTATAGTATACATAGTTACATAGTTTGTATCTACCAGATATAAAGTCCTCCAACAGAAGTGATAACACTGTGTTCAACTTGAATTATGAGTAGCAGTTTTGTGGCTTAAAATGTAGCTACAAAAATATTCCAAGAAATTAGTAGTTTTATTTCATTGAGTTAAATTTTTAAGGGTTGCTTTCTTAAGAAGTTAATACATGATAAGACAATGAATATTGTGAAAATACCTATGTTTGTTTCATTCTCTAGTATGATAGAGTAGCATTTTGAAATTAGTACTATAATAAGATCTCCTTAAAAAAAAAACACAAAAACAATTCAATAATTGGTCTAGAATATTTGAGTTTGATCTCAGCATGAATGAAAGAAGAATGAAAGAAGTAGAGTTCGAGCAAATGTAATGTATTGACGAAAGGTATTTTGAAGTTTATATATATATACATATTATATACATTAGGGGTATAACTTTTTGCAATTTTTACAAATATCTAAAAAACTATAGCAAGGCCTTGTAGAGAATTGAAAGATATAAAGGAATGTGACAATAATTTTTCGCTTTCGCTAAAAAAAGTTCACGCACCAAACGCGTTGAAATTTTTATATTGATTTTATTGTTTTTCAAAAATTTTAATTTTCACCAAATTACATAAGTCTTGGCTGCTTTGCTACGTCATCTTTGATATAAAATGGTTTGCTAGTGCAATTTTTATAAAATTTATAACAAAGTAATTATTTATTTTTTTTTTTAATTTTTACGTTATCTTCCACAAAATATTTAATGTCTCGATATTTCATGATGCAAGTTTTAATAAAAAATCATTTTAAAGGAATTTGTTACAGAATATGTGCGAAAACGTGATAAGTTTATAACACAGAAAAAGTTTCAAATCACCAAATATATTAGTAAATAATTCATTCAATTAAAAACTTGTTTAAATTTGCACCTCTCACCAAAATTACTAAACTGTAAAAAACGAAAAAACAGAAGAAATGTTTCCAATTAAAAAATTTATCAAATCAATCAAGTTGATGTTTGAATGAACAAAAAATTTAAGAAATAAAATTTTACTTAAATTTTATTTTTATTTCATATTTACTTGAATATATTTATTAAATTTAGATGCAAATTTGTTATTTATTCATTATTAAGTTTTAAGTAATTTTTTTCCAAATGATTGACCATATCGGAATTTTTTCTTATTTGAGTGGAAAAAAAAAACATAAAAAAATCCCATTAAAATATTTTGAATTGTATATTAAAAATATAAAAATATTAAAAAATTGTTGAAAAGCATTTTAGAAATCGCAACCAATGCGTAAAGTTTTTTGTCCGAATCGATTTAAAAAACTGTTTTTTATTGTCAGGACAATATCGGCTATAAGGTAGTGCTATGGTATTTTGAGGTTAAAAAAAAGTTATAACCCTAATATAACCCTAATGTAACCTTAATGTATATGTGCATAAGTACATATGTATGTATATATGTTTGTAGTATTTATAATATATGAAGTGTTTTTTCTTATTAATTCCTGTTGTCTCCTTTTTTTAGAATTCTTTGTTTTTGCCGTTGTTTTTTTTAAAATTTTTTTTTATAAAATTGAAACTTTTGTTCTTTTTTTCTATTTAGCAGCAATACAACAAAAATGCAGCTGCCTGTTTTGTATATCATTGTTAAGGATGTAAACGCATGTGCAACAGGACATGTGTGATTAGGTTTTTTCTTTTATAGTTTATTTTTTTGATAGGTTGCTTATTGTGTTTGTACATTTAATAAAATTATGGTTTATTTTCTTTCACACCCTACATTACATTGTGGTACAATGTTCTCTACTTTTTGTAACAAATTTTTAAATAAATGAAAAAAAAACTATTAATTTGTATTGAAGGCATTGAAATTGTACCCATAATTTTTGGTAGTAGGATTTTGTAATAAAAAATAAAAAAATTTATATGGACAAAAATCTTCTGAGATTTTGAAGAGAAGTAAATATTTTACTTTTATTTTAAATATTAAAAAAGTCTAAGTTCACACAGAAATTTTTCTTTCTGAAATTTTTCTATTTTTTTTCTTTTAAACTTGCATTTACGTTCACACACAAAATGTTAATTCAGCAATTCTTGCTTTAATTGTCTGATTTGTTTTTGTTTTGAAGTACGAGAATAAAAAACAAAGCAAATTTCCCTCTCGCCGTCTCTCACACAAAATCAGAATTTCAGCAAGAAAAATTGTGTGAACTCAAACTTATACCGAAAATTATAGCAATTTTATTGAAAAAAGAGAATTGTTGTAATATTTAGATAAAATATTAATCAAACCTTTTAGTTGGAACGTTTAAATGGGAAAAGGGGCCACCGCCTATGATGACTCATATTTCATATTAAAGTTCGAAATTTTATATGAAAATCACAAAAAAAAAAAAAATGTTTAGCCCTCAATATCTTCGCAAATAAGCGTTTAAATGGAAAAGGAGCCAAAAATGGAAATTTGAACTGAAGCCCTCGATATCTTCTAAATAAGCGTTTAAATGAAAAAGTGGCCTCGATTTGTGATTACTCATATTTAGTATCAAAAATCGAAATTTTATATGAATATCGCAAACAATTTTTAATTCTCGATATCTTCGTTATTAAGCGTTTAAATGGAAAAGTGGCCTCGATTTATGATCACTTATATTTCATAACAAAAATCGAAATTTTATATGAAAATCTCAAAATATCTTTAACCCTGCATATCTTCGTAAATAGGCGTATAAATGGAAAATGATCTCGATTTGTTCTTACTTACAAAATGTTTAACCTTCGATATCTTTGTAAAAAAGGGTTTAAATGGAAAAGGAATTATGACCACTTGTATTTGATACCAAATATGTGATCACTTGTATTTTATACCAAATGTAATTGATTTTAAATGGAAAATGGGCCTGGATTTGCGATGATTCATATTTCATATTAAAAATCGAAATTTTATATGAAAATCACAAAAAATGTTTACCCCTCGATATCTTCTTAAATACGCATTTAAATGGAAAAAGGGCATCGATTTGTGATCAAATATATTTCATAACAAAAATCTAAATTTCATATGAAAATCACAAAACATTTTTAATCCTCGATATCTTCGTTAATAAGCGTTTAAATGGAAAAATGGCCTCGATTTATGATCACTTATATTACATAACAAAAATCGAAATTTTATATGAAAATCTCAAAATATCTTTAACCCTCGAAAAAATGTTTCGATTTGTGCTCACTTAAAAAATGTTTAACCTTCAATATTTGTGTAAATGAGCGTTTAAATGGAAAAAGAATTGTGATCACTTGATACTAAATATTTAAGTATTTAAATGGAGAAATGAAAATTATATGAAATTTCGGCCCATAAGCGGTCATTTTATTACATCATATGAAAAAATTTCAATATTTTTTTCCCAAAATATATGCAAATTTCATACTTTTATTCCTTTTATGAGTTAAATATTGAAAATAATTTTTTAGTAATTATGGTCCAACTCAAAGAGTTCTAAAAAAAAATTTCGCAAAAAAATCACTAAATAGTCTTCTGGAGGATCATAACTCCAACGAGTAAAATTTTCAAATATTTTTTTTTCCTTAGCAAGCTCAAAATTACGAATTTTTTAAGCCCATTTCAGGAAAAAAATCTATACTTTTTTTGGCCTAAATGTATGAGACCTATGATTTTTCAATTGCTAGAGAACAATTTTAATATTTTTTCCTGTACTCTGCGCATAGTGGTCTTCCTAAATGAAAATCTAAAAATGCAACTTCTCAAGACATTCAGCCAAAGATTTTATGTGTGCGTTACAAATATCAGCACAAACGTACAATACCCTAACACTTTTTCATAGATTTATTATTTGACAACCGACTTAAGTTTGTGGCAAGAAGAAAAAACAACAACATTAAAAATGCTTTTTAAAACAGAAAATATTCACTTAAGTTTTAAAAATATATGATTATTTTTTACATATTATTTGACCAATTTGATAACTTAACAGTTATTTTTAAAATTAAAGAGCAACTTACAAATAAATTACATTCAAATTGCTGACATTCAAAATAACCCAAAATTTCGTTTAAAGTCACACAAAGCCTGATAAGCATTTAATTTAATAACAGATAATATCGACACAATATCGACATTGCAACTAATACAATGCAAACAAATAATCCAGCAGTCAGGCCTACGGCTTAAACAACAGCTGACAAATCGTTAAAGTGTCATTTAAAGGCAGGACATGTAAAACAAGTATGAAAAATAAAAGATAAAAGAAGCATAAATTGGTATATAATTAATTAACAGTTGCTTAACCACAATAATTATAAAAATTTGTATTTTTGAAAATAAAAAGGTTGTTCACGATAGGATGGTTATCAGGTTATGTTATTATGAGGTTATATTAAAAACAGTGTTGCCAGTTTGGCCTTTTTAAGGATAAAACTGGCCTTTTTATATTGCTTTTAGTCTCAAAATTTTCACTTTAGCTTCTAAATTTTTGTTCTAGTTTTTTGATTCTTAAAATTGTCCCAAAAAAGGAGCTAAAATTTGAGTATTTCAAAAAAAAAAAAAAAAATAATAATAATAATAATTTCTTATTTGCTTTTACTAATTTTATTTTTACAGAATCATCCATTTAAGCATTTATGTGTATTAATTCGCACAAAAAAAAAATCAAGGTAGGGATGAAATTGAGAAAAATGGCGAATTGATTCTAGGTAAATATAGATAAAATTAAGCATTATCATCTGTTAAAAAAAATCTTTAATTCTTTTCACTCTCCGTGTAGTGTACCATCAAATTCACAATTTTTTTTTACACAATTTTTAATTACAATGGTAAAAACTAAAAATCGAAATTTCATAAGTCTATATTTTTGTATTTTATTTTAGAAAAAGTTGTTTGTTTTTACAATGGAGTTGTTAATTATAGGTATTTAGTGCCATACGAGTATTTTTGCGTATTTTTTGTTGTTCCAGAAATATTATTAATATATTTTTATACCCTACACCGCACAGAAGAGAAAAAATCATCCAATACCCACCTTAAAGTATCGACTCAGAATCACTTTTTGAGTCAATCTAATGATGTCCGTTCGCCTGTCTGGCCGTCTGTGCACGTAAACGTTGTACAGAAAGTACAGGTCGCAATTTTGAAGATAATTCAATGAAATTTGGCACATAGGACTTTCATGACACAAGGACGAAGTCTATTGAAACTTGTTATGAACGGTCCATTATTTCACCTAGCCCTTATACAAATGTCCTCCCGTAATAGGGGTTTAATGATTATAAATGCCTTAAGTATAGCAATATTTTAATGAAACTCGGGGTATAAGTGCCAATTTCGGTTTTTTATTTCATGAAGGTCGCTCCATAATTGACCATAGCTCCCCTACAAAACTCTCTTCTAAAAATCACTTTTACGTACATAAATCACATACACATATTAGTATCAGGTTTATATTCGACACAAATAAGTTTTACATAAGTAGAACTCATAGTGATAAATTTTATCAGGATCGCTCCATAATTTACCATAGCTCCCATATAAGCCCATTTTCGGGAATCATCCTAAAGTGCATAAATTCATATAGATGTTAGTATTAACATAATATTTTATTTTATTTTAGTAAAAGTATCGGTCCACAATTGTCCACATGTATAATATAAAACCCCTCCAGCGTGGAAATACTGATGTGGGCTATCATATGGTCGGGTTTGACCGACTATATTTCTTCTTACTTGTTTTTTTTTTAATCAGTCTAAAAATGGACATTATTTGCTTTTATATAGAAATTCTAAAAGTTTTTAGACGAACTTGGAAGAAAATAAAAATTTTGTATTTTTATCTAATTGTGTGGTATGAAAACCCTAAAGGAAACATTTTGCGATTCGGAAGAAATATATATAACTTAACTTCAAGGTTAAGATGCTTGTTTTCATAACAGAAAGCAAATAAAATTAATGCAATAAAAATTAAAAACAAACATTTTATTTACCTAATCATTTGCTTTATTTAAAAAAGTACTATATATAGAATTTTCGGAAAATCCTGAAAATAAGTTGAAAAATAACAGTTGGGAAAAATTTGTTATACTAAGTAAAATTATATACAATAGGAGTCTATGGCCAACAACAATTAAAATCACAATAGTATTGGGTCTCGCTTAAGCGAGCAAAATCACATCACAAAGTGTTGCATTTTTTTTTTTCATTTTCATTAAAAAATGAAAAAAAAATTTATAATTTTGTTATTGTCTCAAAAGTCCAGAATACGGATATAAGTTTTAATAAAAAATATCGGCTTTCTGGCCTTATTTTTTAGGGCATTCAGCCTTTTTTGATCTTTTTTAAAGTCCAATTTAGCCTCTTTTTTTTCTCACTTCCTGGCAACACTGATTACAAGCAGCTAAATACATTAAACAAATAACCAACTTTGGTCAACCCATAGCCTTGTTTATAGATGATGTGATTATCTGTTTATTTGTAGTGTTGGAAAATAATAAAAATTTAAATAAGTAATGTCTTTTGTTGTTTGTAATTTAACCACATAACCTGATAGGCTGGTGACTATCGTAAAAACCTTAATATTAATAAAGTTAAGTCTTGAAATTCTAATTTTTTGAATATAATTTCATTTAATATTATATTTTTCACATTTAAAATTTTTAACTCATTTTGTTTTCTGTTCTGATATCTATGATTGTTAGTCTGTTCGTGCCACAGTTAATGCCTCATTCTTCTACATACACACCCAGAAACACTATTATTGTTTTTGTAGTTAGTTTTTTTTTTAGTTTATGACAAAGAACTTGTTATCTCGTGTCTATACTATTCAAATTTTTATCAAGACATACGTCAAAATCAGTGCGATTCTATGCAAGTTAACCTCAAATTATTATTTTTGATTGTTAAAGTTTTCAAACTACATATATAAAAAACATTCATGATTATTGTTTTTGTGCAATTGTTGGCATCTTCCACTAATTCGCGTTGATTTTGACGTTTGTCTTAATAAAAACTTGTCTAATATAGACACTACGTTATGAATCAGTGACCTCTTAATTTAACGGTAAATACTTACGTTTTTTTTTGTTTTCTTAATTTTTTTGATACACGTTAACAAGCTGAGAGTTCAACCTGCTGTCCGCATCTTTGCTGCTGCTGCCAGCTAACACATGTTAGCGAAGAAGATGTTGTTAATGGGAGTTAACAACATAAAAACAAAATAAAGAAGATTTTCTGAATTTAAATATGAACCGGTTAATAACACCCGCGCGTTTTTCTTTGTTTTTTTTTCTTTTTACTGGTAGTTTGTGTCTTTTTTTCTGGAATTCCTAAGAAAGTGTGAGAAAAGTTAATTTTTATAATTTTTATTTGTTAATAAAAAATAATGAAAACTAAGTAAAGCAGAAGAAAGAGAGTTGTAATATTTTTAAGGTTGAAATTTTATCAATTTAACTGAGATACAAACTTTAAAACTGTATATATAAAACGATATCGTTGATATCTACATATATGAATGAACAGCCTTGTTGCTTAGTCCAAGATGAGTACTAGTTGAGTCTTAATGTATTTTCAAATCAGCTTTAATCAGAAGTCCTGATATACTTCCCTATTAACTTCTAATATAGATTTTTATATATTCCATCATTACAAATAATCATAGTTCAAGATTACCTTTCATCGAAAGTCTTGTAAACATCTAATGAACTTACATCGAAGTCCTTGAAATATTTGAACGGATATTATTATTAGTATTATTATTTTTTTTTTCAGATCCTTACAAGTCTTGAGTATGAATTGGTGATAACAAGAATTAACAAAAATTTTATTTATATTTATCGAAAATTAAATTTTGGTACTACTTACCAACTTATGTATGACATTAATATCGATCATATTCCCTAACATGTTTTAGATGATATGCAGCAGTCATTTATTCACTCACTTTCCGACTTAAGGGCACATATTGTTAATGTCATCCACTTAAAATTATTGAAAATTCCCCTCTCTATAACAAAAAAACATTAAAATGAATATTAAAATATACATATTCTTTATAAAACAAAGGGGATATAAAAAGGAGCATAATTGAACAAAAAATACAAAAATATAAAATAATAATCGACATGATCATTGACAATACAAAAGATCAGCTGCCATAATATTTTATTTGACCACATTTAAACTATAGTAACAGAGTAATTTTTGTTTAAAAATATTTAACGAATTATTAAAAGACATTTATTGGGGGTTCAGTTCCCGATAACTCTTATTGTTCGTCTTCTTTTTATCTTCTATTTTTTGTATGTAGTTTAAATTGGTGATGATCATTGAATATTACAGGAAAAGGAACAATATAAATATTTCTTTTTTTTTATTTGTTGTAAAAGATGTTTAGTGAATGTTTGAGTTTTTTATTTTATTTTTTTTTTGTCGATCCTAAAGCAGTTGTGTCATCAGGATATGCTGACAGATGTTTTTGTCTCTTGTTGTTTTGCTGATAAAAAACAACATACAACAGGACTTTTTACGCACAAAGCACGCGATAAAAGAAACAACAACAATATGAACAATAAGAATGACAAAAACACATGTTTCCTTAAGGTTGTTTAGGTCTGTTTTCGTTCCTGGTCTTTAATCGCTTAATGACTACATGATTCATAATTGAATGATTTTTGTAGTTTTTTTTTTATTGAAATGTGTATGTTTGTTAAACAGAATTATGCATGGTTTTGGGTATTTTTTAAGATTGTTGGCTTAAGATAAATTGAGGAGTATTGTCTGGTAATTAGCATAATAGAGAGATAAAGCCAATATTTAAATTTAAATTAAATTGACTGTTTGTAAGGCTTATCCTTTTTGCACTAAAAACAGCAGCTACACATGATTTTACAAGAATATTGTTGATAAATTTTCTTTTTATAGAAAATTTTCAAAAATTGTCTTTTTTTATATATTTTTTTCAATAATTTTTTTTTATAGAAAATTGCCAATTCTGTAATCAATTTTCTCTTTATACGAAATTTTAAATTTTTATTTATAGAAAATTTTCTATAAATTTTCTAGCTACAGAAAATTTTTGACGAATTTTCTATTTATGAAAAGTTTTTGTTAAAATTTCTTTTTTGAGAAAATATTCTCTTTATAAAAAATTTTTGATAATTTTTTATTTATAGAAAATTTTATAAAAAATTCGATAAATTTTATTTTCATACAAAATTTTCAGTAAATTTTATTTTTAAAGAAAAATTTCAATAAATTTTATTTTTAAAGAAAATTTTCAATAAATTTTCTTTTTATAGAAAATTTTCAATAAATTTTATTTTTATAGAAAATTTTCAATAAATTTTCTTTTTATAGAAAATTTTCAATAAATTTTCTTTTTATAGAAAACTTTTAATAAATTTTCTTTTTATAGAAAATTTTCAATAAATTTTCATTTTATAGAAAATTTTCAATAAATTTTCATTTTATAGAAAATTTTCAATAAATTTTCTTTTTATAGAAAATTTTCAATAAATTTTCTTTTTATAGAAAATTTTCAATAAATTTTCTTTTTATAGAAAATTTTCAATAAATTTTCTTTTTATAGAAAATTTTCAATAAATTTTCTTTTTATAGAAAATTTTCAATAAATTTTCTTTTTATAGAAAATTTTCAATAAATTTTCTTTTTATAGAAAATTTTCAATAAATTTTCTTTTTATAGAAAATTTTCAATAAATTTTCTTTTTATAGAAAATTTTCAATAAATTTTCTTTTTATAGAAAATTTTCAATAAATTTTTTTTTATAGAAAAATTTCAATAAAATTACTTTCTATAGAAAATTTTCAATAAAATTTCTTTTTATAGAATATTATCAATAAAATTTCTTTCTATAGAAAATTTTCAATAAAATTACTTTCTATAGAAAATTTTCAATAAAATTTCTTTTTATAGAATATTTTCAATAAAATTTCTTTTTATAGAAAATTTTCAATATTTTTTGGAAAATTCAATAATTTTTTAATAGACAATTTTCAATTTTTCAATTTTATTTTTAAAGAAAATTCTCAATAAATTTCCTTTTTAGAGAAAATTTTCAATAAATTTTATTTTTATAGAAAATTTTCAATAAACTTTGTTTTGATCTTAAATTTTCAATAACTTTCATTATTATAGAAAATTTTGATAAATTTTCTTTCTGTAGAAAATCTTTAATAAATTTAATTTTTATAGGAAATTTTTAGTAAATTTTCTATTTATTGAAAATTTTCAATAAATTTTTTTTCTATACAAAATGTTCAATAAATTTTCTTTCTATACAAAATTTTCAACAATTTTTCTTTTTATGGATATTTTTCAATAAATTTTTTTTTATGTAAAATTTCCAATAAATTTTCTTTTTATGGAAATTTTTCAATAAATTTTCTTTTAAGAAAATTTTTAATTAAATTTTCTATTTATAGAAAATTTTTAATAAAATTTCTTTCTATAGAAAAATTTTAATCAATTTTGTATTTATAAAAATTTTTGAATAAATTTTCTTTCTATAGAAAATTCTCACTAATTTTCTTTCTATACAAAATTTTTAATAAATTTTCTTTCTATAGAAAATAAAAAGAAAATTTAAAATTTTTATGAAAAGAAAGTTTTAAATTAAATTCATCTATAAAAAAATTTTAATGAAAATTTTCTATAAAAGAAAATTTATGGAAAATTTTTTATGAAAAAAAAATCTTGAAAATATTCTATAAAAAGAAAATTTGTAAATTTTCCATAGAAAGAATTTCTGTAAATCTTTCCATAGAAAGAAAATTTTTTATAAAGAGAATATTTTCTCAAAAAAGAAATTTTAACAAAAACTTTTCATTAAAAGCTTTTTTTTATCAAATTTTCTTTTTATAGAAAATTTTGATAAATTTTTCTTTTATAGGAAATTTTGGGTCAAATTTTTATCTGATGAATATTTCTAAATGTCTAAAATTTATTTAAAATTTAATTAACATGAAATTGTTTTCTTTTGCTAAAATTTACTTATTGCATTAAAAAATAAGTATTTTCTTATAGTAATGATTAAGTTAATGTTTTTGAAATATTTGGATTCCTTTTTTTAATTTAATTAACCCAATAATTGATAAACGCTTCTTTCTCCAATTTTCTTCTTCATATGAACAATATTATAGTGGCACATACATATGTATAAATAATAATTGTCATCATCAGCGTTGTCAACTATTTGTAACCAAAACGCAGGAAAAAAATCAAAACGCGCTAAATTGAATCAAATCCTTTAATTTTGGTTCAATTTTGTGCTTTTTAAAATTTGATTTTTATTATTTTTTATTAACATTAACATTTTTTATTAACAACTTAAACATTTCAAGGTCCATATTTGTCATTTTTTAACATTTTAACCTCAGAAAAAATAGTGAATTATATTTTAAATCAAATTAAAAATTGGTATTTTTATTACAAAAGTAAGTGGTAAAATATTGTGTACATTTAAATTTCAATATTCTTAACAGATTTTTTCAAAAATTTAAATTTATAAAACTGTTATCATCGGTTAGTTTCTTTTAGATTTTTGTGCAAAACCTTTGATTTAATCTGTCCATTTTTATTTTTCTTTTTTTAAAGAAAGGCAATTTTTAAAATAATTAGTGACATGTTTGGTAGAACCTGGAAAATTGCTAATAAATCCTTTATTCGATGGAATTGTGAAAATGGATAGACACCTCAAATGACCACTTTAAACAAAATAATTTTAAAGTTATGTTTCAAATAAAATAAAAAAATTCGTTTCGTTTTTGGTGAACTCGAAAATTAATAAATAATGGCATTGTTCAATGTAAAAAAAGTTTTTTTCTGGTGAGAAAAGTTCTTATTTATCTGAATAAATTTTAAATATTTTTGTTGCATTTTATATCCATTTTGAGAGCAAAACTCTATTTTGGGAATGGACATTTAGTAATGAATACGAAGTATTTTAAAGAATGTAATGTGATGAAAACATAAGACATTGTACATATGAAATATAAATGTAATTTTCTACATATTTTATTTACAATATTGAATTTTTTCGATCCATTTTAAAACGTCGAAAAAAATTTTGTAAAAAATTATATTAGCCTTATGAGATAGTAAAATTTTTTACAGCTTATAGGCGTCCAAAAATTTTCTAAAAACAATAATTCTTTACCGATTCACACAGACCCTAAGATATCATTTTTTATTAGTTAATAGGAGCGTAAAAGCATGTTCCTAATTGGCATATTACTAAAGTAAAACCCGCCAATTTAGCGCCTTTTTTTTAAAAAATCGCTAACAGAAAAAATGCGACTTTTTGGTTGTTAAAAAGCGCTAAATCTAGCGTGAAGAGCTCTAAATTGGCAACGCTGCTCATCAGTATTAAAATACCGCCATTCATACATACATTTAAACAGCCGTCCATCGATCCAAACATTTACACATTCAGGCAACATTAAACATTCAATAGACATTGAATTGATGTGATAGTCACATCGCGGACGTTGCATCAATAAAATCACATAAAAATTAACAACAAGCCGCCAACAAGAACGAACGAAAAACTACAACAGCGGTGGTGGCGGCTGCAGCAAAGTCAACTACAACAACATTAAATTAAATTAAAAAGAAACATTTAGAAACACACCCATACAAGGGCGATAAAAAAACCAGAACGAAATTGTGAGGGGGATAGAAATGCTGGTCGTTGAATGCAGTTGCAGCCTATTGACTTGATGTTTCTAGATAGATGTTCGTTCATTGACAATACGAATATAAATAACTTGATTCTCAATGATGAGTCCAGTCCATCGTAACACACAAATGATGATGACGATAATAATAATGATTTTATATGGTCATTATTATTATGATTAAGAGTAGTAAGCCAGTGACGTTTTGATGATCATAATGACGTTGATGGCGTTGATGAAAAAAAGGTATAAGAATGTGTTCGATAAATATTGTGGCATGAGAATGATATTGAAATCTTTTAGTGTGGTCGCTGGCCATTATAATAATTTATTTTTTAATAATGTTTTATTCGTTTCCTTTTTTTCTTTTTAGAGTTCCTTTATATGCATATCAAGCTTTACTTTTAAGTTATTGATATTACTGGTTTGTGTTTTTTTTTTTTAATTTAATTTAATAATTTTATATATACTTGTAAGAGTATTGTGTTGTATATACTTATGTAGTATGTTCGAGTAACTTACATTTACAGTCAATTTCTTTTTCCTTTTTTCTTGGTATTTTTTTCTGCTTTTTATTGGTAACAAATGGCTTGAATTAATGCGTAACAAACATTCCAAGCCACCAAGTGTGAATTGAAATGTTTTATTGTACACTTTTGGTTTGTTACGAGTTGTTGTAAGTATTATTTTTTATAGTTTTTGTTATTTGTTGCTGTTTATTTTCGTTTTTTTTTTTATCATCTTCTACTTTTTGTTCTGGTTGTTGTTTCATAAATTTTATCTCATCTGTAGGTTTAAGGCTATTTTTTATTGTATTTAATAGAACAAGTTGAAACCACCTTCTTTTTAAATGGAGTTCTTTACATACATATGAGTTATTTTGTGAAGAGCTCTATAATTGGTAATAATACTCATAACTATTTTGGTTGACTTAATATAAACAATTTAAATATGGAAGAATTATTTTGAATTAAGTAAATAAATACGTACATATTTATTCGAATAGAATTTAAAGAAAATTCCACTATGAATTTTGTCTTCATATCACAAGTTTACAAATTCGGGTCAACTTTTGAACGTGAACAGATGGGAACTAATTTTAATATAATTTGCGTCGCTGATTTCAAATATGGAATTAGTTTTTCAAGAGAGGTTCTAGTTTTCGAGTTTTCGAACACTGAAGAAATCCACATTGTTACGGCATTATCAGTACATTAATATTATGTTCTGATTGTTAATATTCATTAATTTTAAAAATACTGTGTTCATGATAACAATGTTTTTGTTTCAGTTTTATCACTCAATGTTTACATTCAATCAAATTTATAATACTGTTGACTAAAAACATTTTACGTTTTTGAATATTTTTTTAGAAACAAAATTTTATTAGTATAAAAAATATCATTATTTCTAAAATCATTAAATATTATCAGTCCTTTTCCTTGTTATTAAACCATAATTTCTTTTCAAATCATATTAATATTATTATTCCCAAAACAATACAATGTTACAAATAAATATGATTTTTACAAATATGTCTAGAAAATTCATAACTTGTTTGTTTTTGAATATATTTTTTTTAACATTTGTTTTCCAACTTCATTATAATTCTCATTTAGTTTATACATGAATTAATATAAGTAGACAAGGTTTTATAATATATGGTGTGATTCAAGCAATATAAGATATTGATCAACTACTAGTAAAGGGTTTAAATACTATAAAACATCTTGTGTAATATTGCACAATATATGATGGTATAATATATGACTCAATAAACAAATTATAAGAATGATAATTTTGAATTAATGTGTTTTATTTTAATATATGAAAGGATGGGATAATAATATGATAAAATGGAACACTAATATGATAGAACGGGATAATAATGTAAAAAAGTTGAATTATAACATTAAGAAATTAACTATAAAACTAAGGTAGTCAGTTTTTTTTGGTGAATATTAATGGACACCTTAGTTTTAGGTCAACAAACGTCAACGTAAACGGGACCATATTTTTTATTGATGTAATGAGTGTATATGGTCCGCTGTGTATTTGTTTTCTGCCAAACATGACACACTTTTAAATATTTTATGCATACTAAATAAGGAAAAAAGGTACTTACTGTAGTAGTACATAATTTCCTTTGGCTTAAAAGATATTTGCTTTCAAATAGTGAATTGTAAAAACTTTTTAATAAATAACCTTATCGTAGTGTAATAAGAAAGTGGCTTTGAAAGCCCATTTGATTTAAAATTTTTTCATGTACGTACCGCTCGAAGCTGTCGAATTGTTTTTGTATTTGTATGTAATAATTTTTACCCCGTACATTTACTCTTCTTCTTCATTAACTCTTTTTTTGTTTACAGCATTTTGACATTTTGTGCTGTGATTTTACACTAACAAGATATAAGCAATTTTCATTTATGTATATGTATGGTGACTTTATAATTACATAGTGTAACTTAAGAAGAAATTTTTTAATTAACACAGTTCGAAATGAAATTATTTTCAAAATTTTATATTTTTTGCTTTTTTTAATTTTGGTAGAAACATTAAATAGTCTTTAAACAGTTTTTTTAGAAAATTTTATAAAATAAAAAAATTATAAAAAAAAATTTTTTGAGGGAAAGGTTAACTTTCGATTGTAGATGATTGGATGATTTTGAAAGTTTTTTGATGTTGGTTAGAACAATAAGTTAAAAATTTTTGCAAAAAATTATGAATCTGCAGGTAAATTTAGTAACATTTGCTTATTTTGTGAAGAAAGTTTATATTGATAACAATTTTCATCATTAAACACTTAGCAAAAAGTATTAAAAATAATTGTGATACTTATAACCGATTCCTAAAATGTTGAAGACAGAAAATGATTTTGAATTGATTTGTGCTTTTAAAGGTAACAAGTAGGACTGTTTTGCTTAATTTTTAAATTTAATAGATTGAATATATATATACATATATATATATATATATGCACTTTTTAACAGTCATTTAGCATTTTTTTTTTGGGAAGAAGTTCTGGCAACACTGGGTACATAGCAGCACCATTTGTTTGATGCTACTCAGTTGCTTTTTTGTTGTAGTAATTAAAAGAGAGAAATTTTTATTATTATTATTATTATTTATTTATTTTCATATTTAAATTATAAAATCATAAAAAAATATTATGATAATATTTTTAATTTCTGTTTTTCTAATTTTCGATATGTTTATATTTTTACAAAAAAATTTATAATAAATTTGAAAAATTGTATTATTTTCAAAAATTTCAAACATTGCTAAATATTACTTTATTAAGGTTTTTAGTTATTTTTGAATTTAATATCTTGTTGTAAACACAGAGAAAAAATCAATTTGTTTGAAAAATTTTTTCATAAATATTATGAATCGAAACTTTTTTCATAAATAATAAAATTTTGTTCATAGAAATTAATAAATTCATCATAATGAAAATTTTAGGAATTTTGCAAAAATTTTGTTAAATCTTTGATTCATTTTTATTAGATTTGATTGCAGATGGCAAATGAAAATAGTTATACATGAAAATATTAGCAACAAAAGCCACAAAATGGCAAAATTTCAAGTAAAATGTGTTAAGAAAAATAGTGTTTGAAAATTTGCATAATTTGTTCGCATTCTGCCGTACATCTTTTTGATAAAAAGCGCTTCTGTTCTGTTCCCAAAATTTAGCTAAAAATCATTAAAAACTTAAAATTTTCCGAAGAAAATTTCAAACATTTTTTTTTGCACAAATTGAAAATATAAATGAAAATTAAAAAAATTTTTAGTCTTCTTGACTTTTGATTCATTTGAAAAAATATAAAAAAAGTTTTAATGCTTAAGAGATTATACGTAAATGTTATGAAATGAAATCAATGAAAGTCAATTTTTATATTTATGTACAAACTTTTTTCTGTGAACTTCAAAATATATTTTTTTAAAGTATTATTAAAATTTAAAATATGTTTTTTTAATTTGGCATATTTTTTTTTCCTATATAATTATATATTAAAATAAAATATTAACTATTCGAATTATTAAGTATTTCTTAATTTTGAACATTTAAATATAACCAAATGTTATTATAAAATATTTTTTAGATTAAAGTATTTCGTTTCTAAAATATGACTAATTATTTTTAAGATTTTCACTTTTCTGGTGAAATTCTACGATAATTATTTTACAGAAAAAATTTCTGAAATAACCTCTAAATAAAAATATGCATAAAGTTTCGTTCACACAGTAAGTAATTCTTATTCATTACTAAGTATCATTAGCTCATTATTAAGTAGCCGTAAAATTCTCCATCCATTATTTTTCTTCGTTCTAGATAAGAAAGAAACAATTTGTTATTGTTTTTTATTTACAAAAACACTAAATCTAAACAAACTGTTAAAGTCTTTTATTAAAGCTAAATATTGATTGAAAACATTTCTAACTAAGAATTATTACTGTAAAATCTTGTTTTTAGGTTTATTAAGTTTCTATTTGAGGGCTCTAGACCAAGTCTGTCTGTCCGTCTTTATTTTATTTAAAATACCATTAGTCGCTGTCTATTTTTAAATTTATTATGGAATTTTTTTCTTTCTTCATTTGTTTGAAATAATTAAAGTCTTTTTTCGATTTTTTTATTTTTTTTGGTTAAAAATAATGTTAATAAGACGTGTTCTATCACCTTTTATGATGAGACTCAAACATTTGTGTTGTTCTCCTTTTCATTATTGATTTATTATATTTCATTTATTTTCGTTTTTTTTTTCAAGTTATATTAAAATAAAATGTTTTTAGCTCATAAAAGTGAAATAAAACAGATAATAATAAATAAATATAAAGAAACAGGTATCAACCACATCTTTATATAGGTGGCCAGTCTGTGAGACAGTTATTAAACCTAAGCCGCTAGATAGATAACCATTTATCGTTCTACATTTCATCTTCCTTTCTGATATTCTTCTTTTTTCGCTTCTTTTTTTATATTCAAATCCATTATTGATTTAAGAGAACCTTAAATATAATAAGTGAGAATGTTATATTCGGCTTGGCTGAATCTATATACCTGCCATCCACATTGGTCAAAAATTCATCTTTTTTTTTTAGCAGAAATTCCTAAATAATAATTTAAGAAATTGTAGAAAGTCAATGTATTTTATAAATTACAATCAAAAGCATATATTTAAAAAATATAATGTGACAACGTTGACAAGGCATTAAAATTGGTAGCTTAATATTATTTTTAAAATTTTTATTTAAATGGAGTTAGAATTTTGAAAGCTGCATCATATTACTTGAAAAATATATAACAATGTGTTTTAAACACCCTTATTCTAAATTTTATATATGTAGTGTATTTGTCGATATTTTTGAGTTTTGCGATCATATCGGTTGTTTATCAAGGTGACCTATAACTTTGAAGGACGAAAAGTTATATTTGGGCATGAATGCATATAAAAACATGAAAATGTTCGCTGAAGCGTCTATTTTAGGCAAAGATTTAGATAGTGCCAGCATTTTTCACTAAACACTTGCAATCGTCTATTTTCTCTCAGTTAAATTTTGCTAAACTTAAGCTGACATTTCTTGGTTTTCATAAACAAGTGGGAGGAAATTTGTGTCGTAATCTATTGGGTAGTTTCGCTAATCCACAAAAATTTTAAAAATTACAAAACCATTAAAATAAAACCAAAGGCATATAAATATCATATTTAGAAAATATATCTACGGTAGTAAAATTATGTATTATAGAGGTTTAAGCAAAATCACTTAAAATCGGTATTAATAAGTATTATTGTTAATTTTAGATAAAATGACTTCGACATAACCTCAAAAAGGCACTAACAATGCTTTTTGAATTTATGCCAGAAAAAGTGGATTTTTGACCAGTGTGACATCTGCAACCTTTTAAAATTTCTTCCTATATAGGGTGGGGGCGGTAAAGTGGACTGATCACGCCCAATATTGGTTATGAATTTTCACTGGTCCTTGAACTAATTGTGCAAAAGTTTTTTGATGTACATGTTTTTTTGTAAAAGATATTGGCCGAAAAGTATAAACTGGAGTTACAGTGGACACCCTGTTTTTCTAGTATTTAGTCCATAACTTTTTTGTTTATGAACTGATTTTGCTTATTTTTAATACCAAATAAACCTTATATGAGACAAATATTTGACCAAAACTTCTTCCCTATAGTATATCCTCTTCGAGCTCTATCTTACTTTCAACAGATAGACAGACGGACATCTTTAGATAGCATTATATTTTCACAAGAACCCAGTCATTTTACACACGGAATGAAAAACGCAATATACTTTCAATAATTTTTTGATGTTGGGTACAGATGGGGTCAAGATTTACGTGGGCACCTGCCATGACGGCCTTATCCCACGGTGGTCTTACCACTGGGTGAGGTACAATGCGCCAACCAACGCCCCTGTATGCCTACAAAAGCACACAGGTGGCTATTCGAGAGACTCATTGTCTGGATAAGTCCACTCCCCCATGCTTAGGAGTTGGAGCTATCTAACCTTCTGTCGTACTATTGGCGACGTGTGTTGCTATGCAGCACCACATCGGGACTATAAACCCCTACCTGCGGTTTAGGTCTAAACCACAACCACCACGTGACTCCCCGAAGGGCCCCTCCAACAGCCAGTCCAGTACGACAACACCGACAAGTCAGTTTTGCCGTACCAGGAGCTACTGGCTCCCGTGGTACCAGATTGTGTTAAGTCTCTGGTCAGGCCCCGAAGGTTCTTTTCTCCCATTATAGACCCACAGACAAGTCCAGGCAATGGTGCACCTTTTTGTACCTGCCAAACTGTTACGCTCTGTAGGACCGCGATGTTGGATACAAAAAAATGTATTTATGTAATAGCCGATGTATGGTTGTTGTTATTGGCTACATGTTTCTTCTAACATGTTTATATTTATCCGCCAGAAAAGCAATAACCTTAACATTTCATTCAGTAATCTGAAAGAGAAAATAATGATTTAACTGTGTTGTTCTAAATCTTAAATAGACTTAGTGCGTTAAATTAATTAAAATATTAATTGATTTTTTAAAGAGTATAATTAAAATTCAAACTTAAAATTAATTAAACGGATGACTAAATGTATTAGTATATGTTTTGGGATTGATTAAAATTTTAATTAATTAAATTTCATAGTGAAATTGAAATTAATAGTAAAATTTTATAAAATAAATAATAAATTTAAATGATAATTACCTACACTTTTGTTGATTCGTTTAAATAAATATTTAATAAACAGTAGTTTTAATTATTTTTCCGATTAAATTATTTGTTGGTAACTAACTTAATTAGTTTTACCTTTTTAATTTAATTAAAAACCTTCGTAGGCAAATTACACAGTGCAGCAAGAAAAATTGCCTCAAAAATTCTAACGTATAATTAAAGTGTTGGAATTATTCTAACAAAACTCCCAAAGGGTTTTTGAAATTTAGTTCGAAATTCGGTTTTATTTCCTTTTGAAGTTCGAATATTTCGGACTACTTTTTTAAATATAACTGGAAATAAAGAACATTTAAGTTATTTTACCCAAATATAATTATGTGTTTTTGTTATTTTACAAAGTATCACCATTTTTATACTAGATTTTTTCTAGATGCCATACCCTTTTTAAGCCCAGTTTTAGCCATAATATTGTTTACTTCATTTAACTCGACCTTATGTTTAAACTACTGAACCGATTAAAATGAAACGTGGCATATATTTATTTCATTGAAGAAAATACTGACTTGATGCCACACCCACTTTTTTAAAAAAAGGGTAATTTTGCTTCTTGAAAAACAAATTTCAGTATACATTAAAATTTTGAAGACAGTGGTGAAAAAGTATAATAGTATTTTAAAAAAGGGCGTTAAGGAGATGTGATACCCTTTAGATTAAATTTTTTAATATGAAATATTTTTGTTCCTTGTGTATATCAAATTTAATGTGTATTGTTTTAGTGCATAAATGAAGTTTTAAAATTGATTTTTATTGAAAGTGGGCTAAAATCTGGGCGTGAAATCCAATTTATATATTAGATCAAAGTTTTCTCCAAAGAGTATTGATATATGTGCAAAATTTAATTAGAACTTTCAAAAAAAAAAAAATCGTTTATAAAATGTGGGCATGGCATTTATATATATATATATTAATCGGTGACGGTTAGGTCAAAAATGGTTTTTTTTTTGTTCGAAAAATTTTGTTTTTTCCCCATAATAATAAAGTGCTCCAAAATATCCGAAGTTTAGAGTCCATAAAATCGTAATTCGCACTAACTTTGTAAAACACTTTGGAGATTTTATTAATCAAATTGTATATTTTAATTTTGCGTTGGAATTATCGGGACAATATTCAATGACCCAAAATTTGTCGCATAGTGTTATTTAAAAAAGTTAGTTGTAAAAATTTAGTTAAAAGGTGGAATTATTTTTAAATATTTAATTAATTAAAAACATTTCTATTATGATTAATATAATTGATTCAATTATTTATTTACTTATTTATTCATTTATTTTTTTAACTTTCTAAGTAGTAAATTATTTTAAAAATTCAGTTGTCTAAAGAAGAGCTTTCGATTTGAAAATTATTTATTTAAAATTGGAAAAAATACGTATTTTTTATGGACGATGGGGTCAAAGGCAAAAAATTTTTTTTTAATTTTAATGAATGGTGGATGGAAAATGTCTTAAATCATTTTAAAAAATATAAAGATTTATAAAATTTTGTTAAAATTTTTGAAATGTACTTTATTTTTGTCTACTGACCAAATTTCTATATTACCTAGTGTAGCATAAATTAATCAGCATGCTTGTTGCACTTATTTCTTTTATTGTTGAAAATTTTCTTCACTTCTTACCTACCGTGACCATGTTCTGGGTAATTCTTCTTAACACTTATTCAACTATGTGTAGCAAATATATACTTTTATTTTATCGATCGATTTCTTGTTTTTTCCACAATATTCTTTTGTTCAAATTCCTGTCATCTCATTTCTTTCTTTCTGGTTGTGTTATTTGGGTTTTTCGTACTTTGTTTTATTTTATAAACATTTTGTTTTATTAAAAAATAACTTTTTTCTTCAACATACTTTGCATTTGAGTTACAAGTATTTTTTTATTCAGTTTTTCGATTTTGATTCATTTTGTTTTAAAGGCATTGATCTGCATTTCTTACTTCACTGTTAACTACTGCTGTGGAGTGTGAGAAAGTTCTTTATTATTTTTATACGTTTATTTTTGTTAATTCGTTATAAATGATTTTTTTTTTCTTCTTTTTGATTCATTTGTTAAGAATTTTATAAATTGTTATTTTTTTATGTATCTGTTGAATTTTTATGTGTCTCACAATATTTGTTTAAGTTTATTGGTTTAAATTTTAAACATCATTGATGGTGGGATTTTTTGTCTGCGTTTTTGTTTTATTTTGGACGCTTGTCCAAAAAATAAAAATAAAGTAAATCGTATTTGCTTTTAAAAGAATTTCTTAGAATATTTTATGATTTAATTTGTTTCTTATTAATTTCATTAAAGAGAATAATAATGCAATTTTTTATCGGAGATTTCATGCGAAATTAAATTGCTTAATAAGTATAAATGTGTTTACTGGGTAGGTTTTTTGCTTTACATAAATTCGAAAAAAGTAAATAAAAGTAAATAAAATTATAAATATAAATTACTATAAATATCCCTGTTGGAAATTTCTTTATGACATCCTAAAGTAGTCATTTGTGACTTGTTTTAATATATTTCGTCAAAATATATGCATATGCTATACAGACATGTGAAAACATTGTAATATTAATTTATTTTAATTTTATACTCCATTCATATATAGATTGATAAGTTTTATTGTGATAACTAAACCTTTGGGGCCTATGGTAGACCACTAGTTGTATTGATGTAATTTCTTTTAAGAACGATAGAGATTTAGATACTGGAAATATTTATCAAAAACTAATTTTTGTTCATGTTATGGACAAAAGATTTCGATTCCATAAAATGCGATTGTCGCAAAGAAAGTGTAAGTAAAAAAAATAAATTGTTATCTTTTAATTAATATTATAATTTATTTATTAATACTATTTTTTAATTAAATAAAATTCCCCTTTTTACAGAATAAACCTTTTCTTTGTTTTAATCATTCAAAATAAACCGCATTCCATATCAATTTTGTTGGTATTTAAAGTGTGCGTTCAAATAAAACATAACATATATTTCTTTAATAAAAAAATTAACGGAATAAGTTAGGATTAAAACTAAATCAACTACTTGTAGTATTTATTTTCTAGATTTTTCTTATATAATATTTTATATAGCTAGATTATTTTTAATTTTTGGGCATGGCTTCTGGAAAAAAATTTTAAAGTACTTTTACGAAATTGTTCGCGATACCTCGCTATAAGAATTTAAAATTAATAATCATAATTGAGCACTTATAGGGACTTCCTGAATTCGCTTTTAACTTAGATACCGTTCCATTACAATTGCCAAAATTCTGGGAAGTATAAATAACAAATACTTTGTGGGACTAAAACATTTCCAATTCTGGATGTTTGTATTGTTGCGACAAATTTCTCAATGTGACTAGAAAAAGTTAAAAACGCTGTTGCATGTCGCAACAGTGTTATAACACTTTTTGTTATGGCTAGGGCAAGTTTTTCAAGCTTTTGGCTTGATAAGTAAGCTTCTGCACATTTCCAAGTATTTTAACAAAAATGCATTTTTTTCTAATTTTTGCATAAATTTGCATATAATGAATATAAAAATTAGTTTTCTTAACAAATGCGCTATTTTTTGCGATTTTTTGGAGTTTGATCAACTGATTAGTTTATATTATTTTGTATAAAACTATAAAGAAAAAATTTAAACCTATCAATTATGACTGCCATGGTCTTTTATGTTTATTATTAATTTATTTTTATTTTTTTTTTTAATAAAAATCGAAAACTATCAAAATTTTTAGGTTAGAAAAAAAACATATTTGTGCTTATTTATAAAAAACACATGAATTATTGTGTTTTTTTGCATATTTCTGTACATATTATCTCATTTTTTGTGCTTTTCTAAGCGCATATCAAAACTTTTTTCCTGCATATTTTAACTTGCCTTGATTATGACTAACGAAACAAAACAATCACATATCTTCTCGCATTTTGAGTTAACTTGTGATACGACAAATTGATTTGTAAAATTTTATTATTTTTAATTCGATTCTGTTTAGGACCATTTTCTCGATTATTCGGTATTAGGGTTTGAGAATTCCCGGACTTTTCAACTTCCCTTGAAATGGGAATAAAAAAATCGATTCCCCGGGTATTTTAAATCTATTTAAACTACAAGTTTTGTCACAATTTTATAAAAAAATGGCGCAAAATGAATATAACTAATAAAAACAAAATTAAGGTTTCATTTTCAAAGCAATTCAATTTACATTAATGTGCTGAATAAAAATGTTTTTAAAATAAATATCGTTAGTGCTATGATAAATTTTATTAATTTTTTTTTTTTTTTTTTGATATCACTCAGAAATAATACAGATATTTAAAAACTGATTTGTAAATCATTAAACAAACAAAAAATGAACCAGATGGTTTAATAAAAAAGTGAAAAATTACATTCATATAGGACTTTTCGTCAGCGCAGTGATGATATGTAATTAATTGTTTGTTTAAAAATTAGGTTTGCTTTTGTTAAAAAAGATTCTAGCGAATATTATAAAAATATATATATATTTTTTTTTTAATAAGTCACCAGTTATTATGTCTTTTATAGAAAAGTTTACTTTTGTTCTTCAGTGAAATTGACCAATTTTTACATTATAAATAATTTAGATTTTGTTTTTTATGAACATGAAAATATTTTTGAAAAGTATATATTTTATATTCGAGAGTTTCGATAATAGCATTTGCTAATTTAGTTCTCGACGACTTAAAACATGAACATTTCAAGACGTGCTATCAGAACGAGGTCATTTCTGAAATATTTTCATCATTTCTGCATATTTTGTGTGTTTTATTTCAATATTGTGGGGACTATTTTTGTCTTGTGCAAAAATATAAAAATTTTACTTTAATCAAATTTTCAATAAACTAGTATTTTAATAATAATAAAATAAAATTTCAAACTAAAATGCAATGAATTTTTGAAAAGTGTAAATTTCCCGTTTTCTCGGAAATATAAGTTAATTTTTCCCGAGAACACTATTTGGCCGGGAATTCCCGCTTTCAAAACCCTATTCGGTAGACAAGACTTTGAAACATGAAAAATTCAGGCTAATACAAAATATTGAGGAGCCTTGATCTTTCTCAGAGTCCTTTTTAACTTTGTTGTTTATTTTATTTTGTTTTTCACCTTTGATTGACTGAAGCTTAGTCATAGTTTTATCATGGCTAATATTTGCTTTTGAATAAATAAACAATATATGCCGTTACGCGGATGAACATGTTTGGCATAGCTTTTAGGAGTTTCTCTAAATTTTGGGCTAGGAATTCATTCTTGTATCTTTTTCTCTGAACCACGTTTCATCACATTCTATAGATCTTTCTTAAGCTTTTTTATTACACTGAAATGTAATACTTTTGTCAAAATTTACTCAACATTTTCTGGTAAAAAAAAGTTAAAAAAAAAAACAAATTTTATTTTGTACATTTTTCTTTGGCTGCCATCAGGATGCGGACAAAAGACCGGATTTCAAGAATTCGATCTTCTTTTAAATTTTACTTGTCTCTAGAAGATATTATAATCAAGAAAGATATTTAAAATTAATGACAGTAAGAGTTATTACGAAAATGTTATGTTATGTTTTATTCGAACGCACACTTTATTTTTTCCTTGTTCAGCTTAATAATTCTTATCTGTGCTCATAAGCTTTAAAATAGAATCGAAACCAAAAAATATAATTTTTTCTTTATCTTCTGTCTGTACTAAATGTTTTTTAACCACAGAATTTGTAATAACAACATAACTACAAAAATATACGCTTTAAATACATAGTATTCCCACATAGTAGTCAATATTTTTTATAAATTAAATAATAAAACATAAACAATAAGTACAATAATAATACAACGCTTGACTAGACTTTTCATGAAACTGATAAGAAAAAGTCACAGAGAAAAACTGAGGAAAAATAAAATTTTTAACCACTAAGTGTTTAATAAATGTTCTAAAGTAAAACGTTATTTTATTTATAAAATAGTAGTAAAATCAGTAGGAATAGCCGATTTCTTGCAAAATTGATAGCAACTTTTGTAAATTTCACACGCTTGCAATTTTCATATCTCAATCAAAATAACTTTGTAAATAAGCGTCCAATTAATGAAATGGTTTGCGATCATCTTTATTTACGAACAAAAATTTAAATTTATAAAATTACAAAAAATGTTTAATAGTCATTATCTTTATAAATATAGACTTTCTTAAGAAAGTTAAACTTTTATATGAAGATCTCAAAATAAAACCATAAAATGTCAATATCTTTGTGAAAAAGGCTTAGACTCTTTATCGATCTCTTTCTAAATATGGTAAAAAATCAAAAAATTTAAAAAGCATATTTAATGAAAAGTGCATACAAAAAAAAGCAATTGCATTAAAATGCATTTTTTTAATGATTTTTATTTGTGAAATATTCATATTGAAGCCGATGTAATCACAATTCAAAAGCTATTTAAATCATTGAATTCCACGTGTCCCTTCCAGAAATATTGTTATTTGAAGTTGTGTACTTTTGAATTTTTTTTAGGTTTTTTAGAATGTGAAAAAGCGTAATAAAATTTTCAGAATTTTGCAAATCTTAAAAATGGAATCGGTATATATGTAATTTATACGCACTTCTTACTAGCAATTAAAAATATTGCGATATGAAAATTTTGCCGTGTAAACGGTGAGTTAATATTTTATTTGCGGATTGGTAACTCATGAAATATATTCGTGATTAGCGAAATTAATTGCAAATAAAACGTACGCCGTTGCCACTTATTTAACGTTCATAGAAATTTCTATGATAATAGTTGTATTTTTCCAATCAGACAAATAAGGAAATATATTTCTTTGTGCAATTTTCATATAAACAGTGAGTTATTTATTTGCAAGTTATTTAAGTTATAGTAAGGTAAAACTGCAAGATCACTTTTTTGAAAGCTTATTCTTAAGTTTTCAAAAATGTGATCTAAGCTTTCTCTAAAACCTTCTTAGAATTAATATTTCGATCGTATCAACGATGTGATCACTTATTTTATATTTTATTTTTATTTTTTGTAAACAAAAATTCCCAGTAAATTCGTACAACCTGAATTGTTCGTTCTCTTGATCCTGTATAAGTGATCACTCATATTTCTGATCAGAAATATATATATATATATATATATATATATATATATATTTTTGCATAAAACTTAATGAATGGTAGGTGCATCATAAATCAAAATATTAAGCATAAGAAGGTTTAAGAGAGAGCTTAGGTTCTTAAGTTTTCAAAAAAGTGATATTGTAGTCACCTCGTTATAAGATGAACTTGTGACTTTTACAAATAAACTCCGATTTTGATGATTTTTAAATTTTTGTGGAGGCTAAGACGAGATATATAAAAACATGCTAAGATCACTCAATCATATTAAATTTTGTTTATTTTCTGAAAATTTTATTTCTTTTCTAGGTTTATTTTGTTTTTTTTTCCTCATTAATTTTAGCAATGGAGAAGCAAAAATTCTTTAAAAATATCTTGTGATTCCAATACATAATAGCGTATTGAAAATTTTTTGGATCTTAAACCTTAAAACATCTAGTCGTGATAAATTCTTAAGGTCGAAAAGTATGAAAGATTGCAAATTTAAAAAAAAAAAAATAGAACTTAATTTTTTTTTTTTTAAAGCTTTATTAGTCACCCAAGATTTTGCCTAACAAAATAGTTTTGATACCAACATAAATATTAATATACCGATGCAGAACTTTACTGGTTTCTGCTTGGCCAAAAAATGTAAACAAGAGAATATTCAAATTTTCAGAAATATATTTTTTAAGGGCACAAAAAATTTAACCAATTTCTATGTTTAAATATCAGATTTTTTTCCATAATATAATACATTTTAATATAATATACACTAGGAATGTAAATTTCATAGCATAATTGTACTGGTCGAGTTCACACGTATTCTTACGCTCTTCTACTTAGTCGTTGCTGAGAGTGCAAAGAGTACAAGATGCAACTGGAAAAATTTAATGGAAATAAGTTATTTGATAATTATTAGTCGACAGTTTCTTTAATATTAATGTTTTAAGATAAAGTTGGAGGTATCTGAATTATATTTTTTATGACAATATTAATAAATGGAAAGCAAAAATGCATTAAAAATATATTTTATATAATAAAGCACGTTTTTTTTTATTTACTATGCCCAACTTTTCTTTAAGTGCATTTTTTCAAACTAGTTAACCCAACTAAATTTTTAGTCATTAACATCCTTTATATACAACAAAGAAGCAATTGTATTCCACACCAATCAGAAATTTGAATCTGACGAGATTTAGCGATGTCCATACGTCCGTCTGGATGTCAGTATGTATAACTTTGTGCATAAAGTACAAGATGCAATTTTTATTATGATACAAGGAACAAAATTGTCACCTAGCCTCCACAGAAAAATTAAAAAAAAAAAAAAAATCGGCGAATAATTTACGCGATCTCCCATATAAGATCGTATTACATGATCTTATCACCTAATTGTGAATAAAGTTGACATTTATGCGTAGTTTTTAATGAAATATAGCTCGTTTTATTGGTTGTATATTCAGCTTTATGATAAAATGAAAAGTTTTTAATTTTTGTTACGATTAAATAAAAATTTAATTTTGTAAGAACTGTTCGAAATTATTTCTTTTAATATCACCAAAACCAATGAGCTGATTAAAAAATAATCTAAGTGTAACTTCCCGACAAAAAAGTTTGCTTGGTTGGAGGTAATTTGAATTAAAATTCATTATAATTGCTTTAAATAAAATCAGACAAATTGTTTTTGAAATATGTTGCAATATGCAGAGCAACGATTTAAATAGAGATAACTACATTCAAGTGCAGCAAAAAACTCCTTTTTTTTGTCGGCTTGTGTATTTTTTTCCAAAACATATATATGTTTCTTTCTTTATTATTCATCTTAAACTCAATTTGTTTAAACTCAAGTATTATTTATTAAACAAAAACATATTTTTGTACAACTGTATAATCTTTAATGTCTGTCTAAACATTTCTCTTTGAAAAATTATTTGATTTTTCGTTGTTAAATTTAACCTAATTATGTTCAATTTCAACATTATTATTTGTTTTTTTCTCTATTTCATTTTTATTGTAAAAATTTTTCGTGTAATTACCAATCTCAGCTCATGGAGCATATGAATACACACAACAATTGTTTGTTTTGTTGCAAGTTTGAAACTGGCAAATAGCAAACAACACATAAACAGAAAGATAGAAGAAAAAACTTTCACCAACATTTGTTGCAATGACATACTCTCCCAACTATAACTAAATAAATACAACTAGATATATAACAACGGCAGCAGCAGCAACAGTGGACTAAGCTTAAGATCTTAACTACCAACTAACCAACCGACCAGCCAACAATCAACCATTAAATAGCGATGCAAAAATAAAAAAAAATAAAAAAACACTTAACATGAACATTATTGTGGATGAATTTGTATTTGGGCAATAGAGTTTAAGCAGAGCATGCGCATAATTGGCTATAAATTATTGTTAATTGTTAAACAAAATTAAAGAAACAACTATTTTTTAAAAAGCTCACAATACTCTTAGTATTTATGTAGATAAATGTACTAAGTTTGGGGCCATTAAAATGTTTTGTTTAATTTTATTTAGCATGTTAAACATTTGAAAGATTTTGCTCTACAAATCTTTGGCACATGATAAGAAAGTGTGGTCAAATTAAAATGGTCTAAACAGAGATTGTGTTTCATGAGAGACAACTATATTAGGATAGGTTTGGGGTAGTGATTTGGGAAAGGAAGCTAGTACAAAAATAATTGAAACAATGTTTTGGGTTTAAGTTTTTGAAAGTTTTAAATTAAATTAATATTAATCAGTAATTAAAATATATAATATAAAATCTCTTGCTTGGGATATACGAATTCTGTGGCAACTAATTTAAGTTAGAAATTATGTATTTTTTCTCCTTCTTCTCACTTAAATTCTTCTTGATGAATTTCATTTAGCATTTCAATATCTGATATTTGGGTCTCCAAAACATCATTGCATCAAAAATAATTCATGTTTAAATTCATATTTTTCTCTTTATGTACAAAACAATCAAATGAACTAAATCCGTCTCTCCATTCGTACGTCTGACTGGCAGTCTATTGATTCCTACAGCAATTTGCCTACGACAATCTAAAATAATTTTTCTTTAACTATTTATTATTTGAAAGTTTTTTTTTTACTTTTGCAGTTGCTTCCAATTTTTTTCCTATTTCATAAAAGAAAGAAGGAAGTCTTTGTAAACAAAGAAATATAAAGACCGAAAATTAAAAATAGAAAAAAAGATTCATAATACATAAAATTTAAAGCGTTGCTTTCAACACGATCTCAAATTGAGTACAGACCAACAACAACAGCAACAATAATAATATTATCCAACATTGACGACAGTTTAAATGTATCTTTCACCATACGACTATAATGGAGGCACAAAAAAAATACAACAATACAGCATTAAAAAGCATAAAATCTTTTGATAGTTTTTCTTTCTTTCATACTCACTGCATTTTTTTTTTCTTTCTTTAGATGTGTCCAAAAGGAAGGTTTTTTTCTATTCAACTTACAAGTCGCCAAGCAAAGTTTGTTGTGGCACATAGATTACGAGTACATTTATATTGGTTATTTTGACTTTAACCTAAAAAATAAAGGAAAAGTTGAAATAAAAAAACTTTACAATATACGTGTAAAAAATCTATAGATAGAATTGAATATAACAAATGATGGTTTGGTTCTACTTTTATATAAATATTGTCGATGTTTAGCCAGCAGATTAAGGGGGTAGGCTGGAATAAGCTGATGAGATTTTAGAAAGAAAAGTAATAAATTAACAAGAATAATATATATATTTTATAAATTTTTCACTTATTCCAAATTGTCGAGATGTTACGTTTTTGTTGAAAATAAAAAAAAATCTTTTTATAAAGAATTCTCAATCTTTGTTTTTTCAATAAATGTTCTTTATATAAAAAATTTTCTTCTAATAGATCTTTCTTATAGAGAAATTTCAATAAATTTTCTCTATAGCTAATTTTTGAATAAATTTTTTGTGTACAGAAAAAGTTTACTAAAATTTCTTTTTATACAAAATTTTTTATTAAAATTTTTTTTTAACAAAAAAATTGCAACAAATTTATTTTTAACAAAAAAATTGCAACAAATTTATTTTTATAAAAAAATTGCAATAGATTTCTTTTTATAGAAAATGTTCAATAAATTTTCTTTTCCTAGACAATTTTTAATAAATTTTCTTTTTATAGAAAATTTTCCATAAATTTTCTTTTTATAGGAAACTTTAAAAAAAATTTCCTTTTTATAGAAAATTTTCAGAAAATTTCCTTCTTATAGAAAATCGTCAATAAATTTTATTTTTATAGAAAATTTTCAACATATTTTCTTTGTAGAGAAAATTGTCTACATTTTCTTTTCAAAGAAAATTTTGTATAAGTTTTCTTTTAAGAGAAAATGTTCTATAAATTTTCTTTTTAGAGACAATTTTTTATAAATTTTCTTTTTAGAGAAAATTTTCTTCAAAGTTTCTTTTTATAGAAAAATTTCTATAGTTTTCTTATATAGAAATTTTTCCATATTTTATTTTTTTTTTTTTTTTTTTTTTTTTTTTTTTTGAGAAAATTGTCTATTAATATCTTTTTAGAAACAATTTTGTGGAAATTCTCTTTTTCTACAAAATTTTCAATAATTTTTTTTTTGCAGAAAAATTTCCATTTTTTTTTTTTTTTTTTTTTTTTTTGTTAGAAATTTTTTTCTGTAAATTCTTTTTACAGGAAATTTTCTTTTTATACAAAATTTTGATTAATTTTTCTTTTTATAGAAAATGTTTTATAAATATATTTTTTTTTAAATATTTTTTATAAATATTTTTTATAGAAAAATTTTTAAATAAATTTTCTTTTTCCAGAAAATTTTCAATAAATTTTTTTTTTCTAGAAAATTTTCAATGTTTTATTTTTCTAGAAAATAGTCAAAATTTTTCTTTTTATAGGAAATTGTCAATAAAATTTCTTTTTATAGGAAATTGTAAAAAAATACATTTTTATAAAACATTTTAAAAAAATTTTATTTTTCTAATTTCTTTTTATAGAAAATTATGTATAAAGTTTCCTTTTAGAGAAAATTTTCTATAAATTTTCTTTTTAGAGAAAATTTTCTATAAATTTTCTTTTTAGAGAAAATTTTCTACTAATTTTCTTTTTAGAGTAAATTGTCAATAAATTTTCTTTGTAGAGAACATTTTTCGTAGATTTTTTTCTATAAAATTTTTTCTATAGAATTTTTGTTTATAAAAAATTTTATGTAAATTTTCTCCAAATTTGCTTTTTATAGAAAATTTTTAGCAATTTTTCTTTTTGCAGAAAATGTTCTACATATGTGTATTTCTTTTACAAAATTTTTTTACAAATATTTTTTTATAGAAAAAATTTTCAATAAATTTTCTTTTTCTAAACAATTTTCTATGAAAAAAAATTGTAGAAAAAAAAATTATAGAAAATTGTTTAGAAATTTTCTTTTTAGAGAAAATTTTGTGCAAATTTTCTTTTTGTAGGAAATTGTTTATAAATTTTTCTTTATAGAAAATTTTAAATATTTTTTTCTTTTTAGATAAAGTTATTTGTTAATTTTATTTTCAGAGAAACTTTTCTATAATTTTTTATAGAGTTTATTTTATAAATTTTGTAGAGAAAATTATCTATGTTCTCCCTTTAATGCAAATTTTGTATATTCTTTTTTTGTTCTAGAAAATTTTCAATAAATTTTCTCTTTCTAGAAAATATCCTATAGAAGGAAAAGTTTCTATAAATTTTCTTTTTATGGGAAATTTTCTGTGAGTTTTCTTTTTATAGAATTTTTTTATAGAAAATGTTCTATAAAATTATTTTTATAAAAAAAAAATCCTTTAAAAATTTTTTACACATTTTTGAGAAAAAATTTTCGAAAAATTATCTTTTTAAAGAAAATTTCCAATAAATTTATACTTTTTACAGAAAAATTACAATAAATTTTCAATAAATTTTGTTTTTATAGAAATTAGTAAACATAGAAATTCAATAAATTTTCTTTTTAAATAAAATTTTCTTTAAATTTTCTTATATTGAAATTTTTATAACTTTTCCTTTATAAAAAAAATTTTAAAATATTTTTTCTCTTCCAAAGCTTTTCCCACCCCTTAGTAAAATTATTTTCTCTTTGCCATTTTTTAACAAATACGACAAACTGCATACAATTGCAGGCTTTTATTTCGTTTAATAATGATTACTTGAGAACTTTTTTTACACTCCTCTTCACTTCTTTGCTGCCTGACAATGAGAATATACATATCTACATAAAATTTCTAATAATATGTACCATACCATCCATATCTACTATTGATATGTTCAACTAGCCATCTAGCTAAGCTAGCTTCTATCTATCCGTCCATCCATCCATCCATCCATCCACCCAGCCAGTCAGCTATTCAACTCAGCATGGAAAACCATTCATTTATTTTTGTCGTCATCATCGTATTCTGCTATTCTTTCACAGCACTATGAAAACCTTCTACAATTGCCACTACTAATGTTAGAAGAACTTCTACTACTATTCACTACTTGTCCCCTTTTTTTTCTGCAGAATTAGTTTTTCTCTATATTTTGGCCATGTTGACTTCATTGGCTCTAAATTACAATGGTACTACACTATTGCCAGTCAAGCCAAAAGCTTTAGTGTGTTGTAAATACTTATTGATTGTAAATCCGTCTCATAAGGAAGTATTTTTCTTTAAGAAGGCAAAAAAAGTTTTTTTTCTGTACTCACTCACTACTAGTCACTATAAACTTTGATCACTTTACTATAATTTTGATGTTGCTGCAGCAGTTTATTTTAACAGTTTTTCTACTATATTCTACATTTTTTTCATTTGTTGCAAGTAACATCAAACAACAGCAACAATAAAATTTTTATAGATAAAAAAATTCTATTGTAGTATTTATGAGCGTGTATGTGTGAGTGTAACAAGTTACCGTTGCTAACCTCTGTTATATGGAATAGTTTTTGTTTTTTTTTGTGCCTCAATTGTCGTTGTTGTCTTCTTCATCTTATTCTTCACATTTATTACCAATGTCTTCCGTCTCGTCTTTTTGCATCTTAGGGGACGTAGTGAAGTGTTTTTTGATGAAATACTGACAATTATTGTCAGCCGTTGAATGTTTGCAATCTCTGTGTGGCAAATTGATGTTGCATATGGATGCCGAAATGTTGTTTAAAAGTATTGAGAGCAAAACAGAAGACAAAAAAAAAAAAGATTTAAATGATTATGATAATTTATGCAGTGTGTTTTCAATGTTGTTTGTATAAAAATTCCATTTTAAACATTTAGTTATGGTCAGTTTGGATTCAAATTGACTATTTTTTGTGGAATGTCAGTGATTAGTTCTTGATAATGATAGTGATTTTGTTATTTTTTAAGGCCACAGGGATTGCTGTTAATTTTTGCTTAATTCACTTTCATTGTCATATATATAGTTAAACGTTTTGTTGAATGGAATCATATAAAAAGAAAGGGAATAGTTTGTTAAATGTTTACAAGATAATAAGATTCATTAAGGATAAGTTCCATCTTGATCATGTGTTTCTTGTTTTAAATCATATTTTATTTTTTCTCTGTCATTTTTTTTTTTTTTTTTTTTTTGATTCAGATTTTATCTACCAGAATTATTAAACGAAATGATTTGCTTTGCTTAAGCAATTTTGTATATAGATTTAAAAAAAGAAATGTATGACTACAAAGCTGACGAATCTTTGAACATACAATTCTCTCTGTATCTCAATAATTTAGAACAGTACTCAAAGAGAATGTTACACAAAAACTCGTCATATCTATATACTTAAAAATAACCTAAGGTTATATTTTGTCATATTAAAATGGATGCACATTTTGGTCCAAATATTTTCTCTTCTATAGTCGTTAATCACGACACACATTGGTCCCAAAACGTTTTTTTTTTTTTTTTTTTTTTTTGAGAATAATTCTGTAATTTGTGAACCGTTGGAGAAATAAAATTTCACGAGATTGTTTACCCTCTACGCCCGTAACCAGCTAAGGATTTCTGCTCCCCCAAAGGAACTCCAAAACACCTCAGCTCTGACCGTGTGAAATTTTATTTAGATATCTCCAACGGTTCACAAGTAAAAGAATTATTTCCAAAAAAAGTGTTTGGAGGCCACTGTGTAACATCTAAAAATTTTGAGAAACTGAAGCAAGAACTTTGAAGCTAGTCTTTAGATCCCCGGATAGCTACGTGTTCAGAATCAGAGAGTCTAAACAGTTTTATTCTCGAAAGCGATCTTTGGGTGCTAACGAGATTAGTTTCTGAATACTTCGTCCTTCTGGTATTTTTGGATAATATCAGTGTACTCCATTGAGATATAATAACTCTAAATTATATCTCATTGGTTTTTTAGTGATAAGAATCGTTGACCTCATAATAGATTCCTTAATGGTGTATGCAGCCACTGTTTTTATATCGAGTTTTTGTACGATGGTATTTAAGTTAAAAAATTTGGATTATCTTTGGATTAGCTCTATCACGTACTGTGATATGTATAGCTACAGCTCAACAAAGAATTGATTTTTTGGTAAACAAGTTCGGCAATCATGTTATGATTTATATTTTAATATATTAGGCCTCGTTTTGTGAATGTGCCGTTAAAGATCCTTTTAGGGTGAGGGTTATTCAAAATTTTTTATTAGAGTGAATTGAATCATCGACCGGAAATGCCATGATGGTTTCCAAATATGTACGCATCAATTATGCTACCGATCCACAAATAATAGCAGATGACTTTTAAGCTGGAATTGGCTTTTGCTTCCTCCTGTATTTACTGCCTCGAGTTCTTCAGTATACTTTCATAGTATCAACTATTTTTAGCTGAACTTGTTTTTAGTTTTTCTACGAGTATTAATTGATTGTGCAGTTAATCAATCGATTAAAATTTGAGCACTCAACGTTGATTAGAAAGGATCACTATGTACATCGAAAAGTTGACGCAATATGTAAGCTCATAGTTGACGTAAGAAAACACTCAAGTTTCCCTTAAAATTTTATAATAAATAATAAATAAAAATATCGTAATTTTCGATATTTATATAACCAAACAATTATTTGGCTGACTTAGTCTCAAAATGTGTATATGTCTTTTGAAAAGAATTATCAAACATATACATATTCACACATTTCTATTTTGATAATGAGGAACTTATGTTAGTATACAGCAGTTTTCGGCACCCATGGCCCTCAAGGGACGAGTTCTTTTCGGTATTTTCACACGATCGTCAATAAAAAGTCACAACAAATAGGTTGCAAAACAAAAATGAAAATGCCGAAAGCACTCGGCTTCCAAGGCTAAATTTTGTTTATTGCTGAAATACATGAAGAGTACGCGAGAAACTACAGAGTATTTACTTTAAGAAAGGTTAAAATTCAATTAAAATCAGACCAAAGTTCGTTTAATAATACAATATTTATTGAATAAATCTCATTAGGTACTTAAATATTTGTTACTTTTATTTGCTAACTTTAATATAATTATTTAATTTACTTAATATATTTGTTAACTTTATTTCAATTAATCTTTTAATTATTTAACTTTTTAAATATTTGCACATACATACTTACCTACAAATATAGTACTTGTCTTAAGTGTTACTTCAGATCTCTTTTAAGCCAATAATGTCCATATTTGTATGGTATTGTGTTGAATACTTTTATAATCTTGCTAATATTTTACGGCTTTATATAAAGTATTTTGAAATTGTAAACAAAAAAAAAAACTAAAGGTATTAGAAGCTGAAAGAGACACTTAAAAAAGATATAACAAATAATATTCAGAGATGAAATAATGATTCTTTAACGATTTTCCTCTTTAAAGACGGTTTGAAACTGTAAACAGGCTCCGATTTTCAGTTAACCTGCTATAGTAAAAAATAGCTTAAATTTGAGTATTTTAGTACTTTTAATTCTATATAAGATATATGCTTTCATTTTATTATTGCCTAATGTAGGGTATTTAAAAAATAAAATAAGAAACAAAAAATTAAATTTAAAGAAGGTCACACAAGGTGGTCCACTTTAACTGACCATTGTTATTGTTATTATTTCGTTGTTATTTTAGTTACTGATATTATTTTGTTTTCTGTTTTTTTTTTTCTAATTGTCTTTAAAAACTTATTGCATCGAAAAACCACGAGTACAAAAATTAAAATGAATTTGTTTGTTGTACAATTTACAGTCAAATCTACCACATTTGAAACCTGACCCAACTGGAACACAAGACAAAAAATACAAAAAAAAAACAACAGTGTTTTAAACGTGTATGTTAGATTTACCAGTAAATTTATTTGTATTTTTTTGTATCTATATTTGAGTAAATCAATAAATGTATCTTATACTCTTAGTGCATATAGTTTTAATTTTTATTGTTTTGTATTTTTTTTTCTGCCACTAGTATTATTATTTTATTTTTAGTTTGCAATAAATTTGTTTTTTCTTTAAACAATAGACAAACTTTACGTTTTGTCAGTATTATTTCAATTGAATTTGAAGTGAAGAAGTAAAAAAAAAACAAAAAAACCAATTATTGTTACACGATGCAACAAAAAAATGTAAACTATTTGCTAAAATTTTGTTCGTATGATTGATTTGCCTTTTTCTGACAATTAAATTTTACGAAGATCGGTTCATAGTTGACCATAGCTCCCATATAAACCCCTCAAGCAATTCAATCAATCAATCAATCAATCAATCAAATTAATTTAACTTGCAGATATTTCATACAAATTTTTGTAAGTCAATATTCGACACAAATAAGCTTTATATAATATATATTAACCACAGTGCTAAATTTTATAAGAATTGGTCTATAATTAACCATATAAAGCCCACGTTCGCGAATCACTTTAAAATACACAAATCCTATATAGTGTCAACATAATATAATGCTTATATATGTTTTATTAAAATATGTATTATATTTAATACAAGTATTGGTCCACAATTGGCCACAAGTCTCATATAAATAAGGCCCCTCTCCGAATTTTAACACACATACACAATGGTGTAGTGTATCATATGGTCGGACTTCTTCGACTATACCTTTCTTACTTGTTTTTATACGGAAATGTTTAAACCTTTCTCAATATCTCCTCCAAAGAATATATATATAATGTCTAGAATTATAATCCTTTTACGATTTTAGAAATTCTGATGTGTTTTCTTTAACCCTTTAAGTCTTTGTCAGTCACGGAAAAAATTTAGACTCATTAGCCAATTTGAAAAAGATTCATTTTAACATTATTTGTTTAATAATTCTATACCTCGATCCTCTACAACTAAAAGATCTACAACATAAGATTGTCTTTCCTTAGATAGACATCTAAGAAAAAATTTTTAAAACGGTCATGTATTTTTGGTCCATATAAAATCTTGAGTCAATCTAGTTATGATCGTCTACTAGATATGTTTTTCTATTAGAAACATTCTCACGTCCAAACTACTAACTCGAATTAAATGTTGTTATTTCTATTCTAATCGGTTCAATAGAAAAAAATATAAAACATATTTTCCATCTTTGAAAAAATGTGTGTGTTTTTTTTTCTTAATCTACAAAATATTTTATGTATTTAAATCAAATTTATTCAGTACCACACTGGTCCACGATCCTTAAATTTTGGCCGTAATTAGAATGCTGAGTTTACGTAAAAAGTAAATATCACATGTAAGGTTTTAAGAAACGCTGATTACGATTCTAGAAAAAAATTTTAAAATTCAAAATGTTGGATCCAATATGGCGGCAAAAAAAAGAATTTTATTGTTTGACGAAATTTAAAATATTTAAATTTTTTTCAGAATTCGTAAGGGTGGAAGAAATATGGCGGATAAAAATGGGCTCTGATCCTAGTTTTTTGGTCACAATTAGAATACTTGGTGAATGTAAAAATTATTTATCACATTCAAAGTTTTTGGGGACGCTGATTACGATTCTGTAAAAAAAAAATCAAAATTCTGTATGACGGCCAAATTTTTATTTTTTTTTCTTGGTTTCACGAAATTTTAAATAATCATATTTTACAGATTTATAGCCCCAGCATATGAATTTTATTTTGATTTTCCGAATTTGAAAAGGCGGAAGTAATATGGTAGATTATTATTAGCTATGCGGGAATATTTCTACCCATATTGTTTTTATATTTGTGAAGATGTAAGGCATTAAAAAATATAAATAAATAAAACAATGCTACATTTAAAATTTTAAAATTCATATAAAATTAAAAAAAAAACAATCATGTAATACGTGTGTATATTTAAGTTTTTATTATTTGTTTTTTATTACTCAAGTAAATTTCTTAGATAAGTTTAAAAACTCTAATTTATCCAATTCCGATATAGGTGCTGGTAGTTCTGAAATTTTTTCTTTATTTTCTGTAGATATACTTGGATCAGATATAGCCATTGCTCTGAAAAAAATATCTTCTATTGTAGCTTTACGTGAATACCCTCTACTATGAAATTGCCAGCAGTTTTTATAACGCATAGTTCTAGCTTAATACATATTGTAGTGAAATAGAAGTTAAGGGAAATTAAATTAATTTTTACGCATTTACTTAAAGGCATTACATAATTTAAAGTGTTTTTCCTGTTCTTACATTTTTTATATATTTTCATATTAATGTCAAATAATGGATTTACCATTTTTTCTAAAATTTATGTAAGCTATAGTAATTTTCCATTTATAACTTGACTATATGTATATTAATAGAAAAATGTTAAAAGATTATGGTCGCCATATTGGATTCGCCATTTTGTTTTTCTCATTTTTATATCCGGAATCATAAAAAAATTAAGACAACAATCTATTTTCGTATTTTCAGAATTTTTATAAACAACAAATTGTTTGTTTTGAAGGACCCTTTTAGTTAAAGGGCTATATCTTACGAGTTTATAAATGATCTCAAATGTTCGCAAAAACATAGATAGAAAATAACTCAGGCAATCCACCAGTATTATTAGTATGATATCTTTTGGAACTGCTTCGATCTAGGCTTTCAAAATTTTTGAAGAAAAATAATATTTTTGAAAAACAAGATCACTTTTTAA
This sequence comes from Protocalliphora azurea, assembly GCA_932274085.1. Taxonomy (NCBI): domain Eukaryota; kingdom Metazoa; phylum Arthropoda; class Insecta; order Diptera; family Calliphoridae; genus Protocalliphora; species Protocalliphora azurea. The sequence continues at coordinate 143,887,384 of OW026522.1, read as the reverse complement.
TATTAAATTGCCTTGAAATGTCATGACTTTTTATTTTACTTAAGTATTTATTTTCACCTCTTTTACCTGAGATCATTTTCAGTTACCTTTTTGAGTAATTATGAATTTTGATGCAAATAAAAAATTTCAGCAAAAATATAATATTTTGTGTTTGATTTCTTACTATTAAGAAACGGTAACCTGCAATAACATACATTTTTTTGGGCATATAATCCCACGTTTCTAGATTATACATCTGTATGTATTTTTTTCCCTCTACCTGAATTGAACTTTTTGCCAAAAAATCGAGCTAGTGGCCTAGAGGGAGAACGCTTAACTCTGTATATCCATTTTAATTTGCTAAAAAGAAATATCTAAATGGGACCGTAGTAAAATTAAAGTTCGATGAAGCCGTATATAACCCACTGTTTAAATAAATGGGAAAACTATTTTGGTATTGTGTACCTGAATATAAACTAGAGCAATTCGCTATATTTGGAAGCCTTTTCAAAGTCTAATCTAAATTTGTATGTCAAAATCTACTTTCGCTCATCCTGTCATCCTGATCAGAGCTTTGCGAAGGTTTGGTTTAGGTAGTTCTTTACAATAAGGAACAGGTAATTGAAAAATATTATTAAAGCTTTTCATTGATTACTCCACAGCTTCTTGTTTAACGTACAAATATAATTTTCCAATTACTGCTGCCCAGTGTAATTTCGAAATGTCTTGCAGATCACATTTATTATTGGTGCACAGTGATCTGAAAACGCTTTTTTTGGAAGTAATTGTGCAACTTGCAAATCGTTGGATATATTTAAATAAAATTTCACATGATCACAGCTGAGGTGTTTTCAAGCTGATTTTGGGGTATATAGCCAATATATTTTTTTGTTGATCACGTCTGATCACATTTGAGAGTTAAAAAATAAAATAGAAAATTAGAAACGTTTAACATAATTGCCAAAGCTTGGATAGGACTTCAGGGAAAGCATTGCCCAAAGCGCCTCCGATATAGAAGATATGTATATATATATATATATATATATATATATTTTTATGTATATATATATTTATATATATATATATATATATATAAATATATATATATAAATATATATATATATATATATATATATATATATATATAAATATATATATATAAATATATATATATATATATATATATATATATTGATATGAATAAATCTAGCGGATATTTTCAAAAAATTTGAAGTTTAAAGAACTTTAAAAAAACGGGGCCAAAATTTAAGGTAAAATTTTCTTCGACCTAAATATCTCTTAAACTAAAAGAGATTATCCACACTTGTGAACAGTTTTTTTTTTTTTTTTTTTTGAGATTTAAAAGGACTACCAATATATAGTTTTTTTTTTACATTCAAGTCATTTATTTTTTATTTATTTAATAGCCAATGAAATTACTCCTCTTATTGCGGATTGAATTTAATGAGAAATCAATATGTGGATAAAAACTGTTGAATTGATTGCATATACGTCTCATGGTATCAAAGATAATTGTAAATTAATATTATGATTCCATGGAAGATTACATAATAAGAGAAATTGTTTCCGGACCGATTGAATTTTCTTTATATGAACTTCGTATTGAGGATCCCAGACCACGGAAGCATATTCTAGGATTGGTCTTACAAGAGATATGAGTAATTGCTTGAAAACGTAAGGATCATGAAACTCTTTTCCCCAGCGCCTGAAGAAACCTAGAACTCTTTTTGCCTTATTAATGATTTGCGAAACGTGGGAATTAAAGGATTGTTTACAATCAAGCAACACACTCAGATCAAGAAATTCTTCGACTAGATCAAGTTGATATTCATTTATTGTGTATCTACAGAATACTGGACTTCTTCTATAGAACATCATGTGTTTACACATTTTTAAATTCAGATCCATTAGATTCATCATACACCAATCATAAAGATTGTCAAGATCTGATTGGAGTAAGGAATATTGATAGGAATAGTTAAAGCTATGGAACAGCTTTACATCATCAGCATACATTAATATTTTAGAATTCCTAATGCAAGCTGGTAGATCATTTATAAATATTAGGAATAGTAAGGGGCCGAGATGACTACCTTGTGGAACACCAGATAAAACAGGAATGGTTTTTGATGTACATTCTCTGAATAATACACATTGGCATCTATTTTTAAGATATGTGGAGATTCATTTAAGGAAAACAGGAGAAAATCCGAGCTTATCCAATTTGAATTTTTGGCGAATTTAAAAAAATACATACCGAGGTCTACCCTCTACCCCCATAACCCTAGAAGGCTGCGCTCCACCAAATCAACTTGAAAACACCTCTACTGTGAGCATGTGAAACTCTATTTAGATATCTCTAGCGGTTCATAAGTTACAGAATTATTTCTAAAAAAAAGCATTTTGGGACCATTGTGCGGTGTTTTTTTTTTACTATTTGACTTTAAAAAAAACTAAACAAGAAAACCAAAACCAAACGTTAACACTCGCTGTCATCATTTTAATAGTAATATTTATTTTTTCTTATTTAATAAACCAAAAGATTTATTTTTTATAATTTTTCAATATTTTGTTGTAGTTGTATTTTATTTTTTATTTTTTTTCTCGCTATGATTAGTAAACATTTTTGGCATTGATGTGTATTATTGTGGGGCGTTTCGCAAACTCTGTTAAAATATAGAAAAAAAAGCAACCAAATCTGTGAACTCGTCAATGAGATTGAAAGGTGATTGTATTATTACTTTGCTAGTAAAGTGACTGGGATGGTGGTGGCGATGGCGGTGGATGGATAGATGATTCGCTATGTATGATTGTGGAGGTGTTTTGTTAGATGAAATAGTTTTGCCATGGATTTTTTTTTATATATTTTTGTTAAGATGTAGTTTACTGGATGGTTTATTGGTTAAACAAGATGGCAGCGCAAAAAATAAAAAATAAAAGAAGCTTAATGTGCAGTTAGTTTTGCATGGTTTTTGCACTTTTTATTTCTTTCAAAAAATTTTTTGTCAGTATATTTTGCAAAATTTAATGCTAGTATTTCGAGGTCATCATTATGTTTTTGTTGATTTTTTTCTGCAGATTTTTTTTGCTATTTTAATAGCAAATGAATATATTATTTGTTTTAAATAACTTAAAATTTGGCAATAAATGTTAATAATAAAAAATATTCATAAAAATATTGAGGATTATTAAAAATGCTACTTAAAATATATGAGGTGTTTAAAATTTTTCTTTTAATTTTTTGTCTGGCTTAAAAAAATTTCGTAATCATTTGTGAAGTAAAATTAAAAATGTCTGCAAAGTTTGTATTTTTTTTTTAATAAAATTAATATTTTTTCATTATCTTTAGAAAAATTATAAAATTTTTATTTTATTTTTTAAAATTTATGACTAATTTTTTATTATTGTTTGTGCCACTTCTTAAACAAATTATTAAAATTACCATTTAAATCAATTCTCTACAACCTCAGGCAGCCACAAATTGTCTTAATTAAATATTTGTATGAAATAGTTTTCAACATAACAACACAACAACAGCAATATTTTTTTTATTTATTTAAATTTAAATTAAATTATGGGGTACTTTATAACAAAAGCAAATATCTAAGAAATAATATAAAAAAGAACAGAACAAAAAACCCAACCCACAAATCAAATAAACAATTTGACCACATTTATAAATAGAAAATTGAACTGAAAATTCAAACGATTTTACAACCCGAACAAATTTATGTAATTTGAAAATTTCACATACATACACACAAACGTAAAAATTAATATGAAAAAAACAAAAAATCAATTCCCATAAGCTGAGATTTGGTTTCAATATTATTGATTTCAATTGTATGTAAGTAAATGTAAGTTAGCAACTGACAATAACTCTACACGTTGTTTTTCTTAATACGCATAAAATTTTACGAAACATGTGTGTTATATAGGGTTTCTATTTCGGGGATTTCCCGGAATTTTGGCAATTTTTCATTTCCCGATTCCCGAGAAATTTTGTTGGGAATGTCGGGAATAAAAGGCCATTAAAAGAGTAGCAATTGTACCATTTTTAAAAATCATAAATTATACAAAAAAAAAAAAAAAAAAAAAACGTTGAAACAAATATTTCCTTACATATGTTTTGTTTTTAAATTTCAAAAATATATATGAAAAAAAAAAATACTTAATACCCGTATTTATATAAAGAAGGCTTTTAATTAAAAAGAGCAACTATACACATAAATAATCTGTATAAAATTTTATTTTTATATTCTAAAAGAAAAAAACAAGAGATAAATTATAAAATCAAGAAGTGTATCGCAAATATTTTTACGTATTTCTTGCTCCTTGCGTCAGATATAGTGATTAAACTATTATTTAAAAACATGTACAATTTATTGTGAATCCAAATCAATATTTTTTCTATACAAGTAAACCAAATCGTAAGCAATAAAAAACAAGTAAGAAAAATATAGTCGGTCAAGCCCGACTATATAATACCCTACCAAAATTCGGGGAGGGGTCCTTTATTAGACCTGTGACCAATTTTGGACCAATACTTGCATTAAGTGTTAAATAAAACATACGAATACGGAATATTGCGTTGATACTAACATTTATATGAATTTATGCACTACCGGGTGATTCCCGAAAGTGGTTCTTATATTGAAGCTATGGTAAATTATGGATCGGTCTTCATAAAATTTGGCACTATCATTTATTTGTGTCGAATATTAACTTGATCCTAACATTTTTGTGGGATTTAAGCACGTTAAAGTGGTTTTCGGATGGGAGTTTGTATTGGAATTATGGACCGATCTTCATGAAATTTAGTACTAAGGTAAGCCCAACTATATAATACCCTACCGAAATTCGGCGAGGAGTCTTTTATTAGACCTGTGACCAATTTTGGACCAATACTTGCATTGTGTTAAATAAAACACACGAATACCGAATATTGCGTTGATACTAACATTTATATGAATTTATGGACTTACGGGTGATTCCCGAAAGTGGGTCTTATATTGAAGCTATGGTAAATTATGGATCAGTCTTCATAAAATTTGGCACTATCATTTATTTGTGTCGAATATTAACTTGATCCTAACATTTTTGTGGGATTTATGCACGTTAAAGTGGTTTTCGGAAGGGGGTTTATATTGGAATTATGTTGAATTATGGACCGATCTTCATGAAATTTGGTACTAAGATTTATACCCATATACAACTTTCTTGCTATATTTAGAGGAATTATGATCGCTGATCACTATTCCAGGAAGATATTTGTATGGCGACTAGGTGAAATAATGCACCAAACGCAACCAATTTCAATAAGCTTCGTCCTTCTTCCAAAATAACTGTTCGTATCAAATTTCATCAAAATATCTTCAAAATTGCTACCTATACTTTGTTCACAAAGTTTACAGAAAGTGATTCTGAGTCGACTAGTATATTTAAAGGTGTGTACAGAACCAATATTTTGTGAGTTACAAACACTGGCAGAAATGCATATTACCCTAATCAACTATGGTGATGTAGGATATAAAAAGAACACAAACCGAGTACTCGGAAAATTTGTTGTGGGGTTTGAAAATATTAAATGTACAGGTATTTTATTTATTACCCAATAGAAATATTTATTGAAAAATATTTTCAGTATCTATGTATAGTACACACTTGCTTTTTTCATTTTAAATTGAAATTTAACAAAAATTAATTATTAATTTTATTTCTAATTGTATTTAATTTTATTTGAAAAAAATCAACAGCTCCCTAAAAAATAAAAATAAAATAAAAACATTTTGATACAAAATAGTAAAATTTAATATCAATTATCGGCGATTTTAAACTGATTGGTTCTTTTTGTGATCTATTTAAGGAAAAATTTGTACCAAGTACTGTGAAGATTTCCTTACATACCAAGGGTAACGCATATAAAGAATTACTAAGTATGTACACGATTTTAAGATTTAATAAGATTTAGTGTTGCCAGTTGGGCCTTTTTAAAGCTAATGGTATTTATTTTCTTTTAGCCTTAATATTTTATTTTTAGCTTCTAGCTTTTATCTTGCCTTTTTTTTGATTCTTTAAATTGCCTCAAAAAGGTTAAAATTTTAGCATTTCAACAAAGAAGAAATAATTTCTTATATGCTTTTACTAATTTTATTTTAACAGAAACATCCACTTAAGCATTGTTGTATATCAATTTTTACAAAAAATAGAACTTATTTATATATAAAAAAATTTTCGCTGTCGGCGCTTCATTCTCCAAATAAAATATTATTTAACTCATTTTATGGACTTAATCAAGTATTATAATTATTTTTTTAATAAAGTTCATTAATCATAGAAACTATTTATGAATACATATATTAAAAAAACATCTTATAAAAAGGAAAAATCGCTCGAAAATTTGGAAACGATTAATTAAAAAATTATTAAGTATAATTCAAAAATGATGAAAAATCACTTCAAACTATTGGGCAAATTTTAACTTTACAGTATTTTGAAGAAAAAAAAGGTCTAAAACTAATGAGATTAAAAAAAAAAGAAAATAATAATAAGTAAAAATAAATAAAAAATATAAATAATTTTTTAAATTAAAAAATATTTGCTTTTCTCTGGCCTTATTTTTTGGGTCATTTAGCTTTTTCTGACCTTTTTTAAAGTTCAATTTATTCTCTTTTTTTCTCACCTCCTGGCAACACTGATAAGATTATAATCTTATCAATGTAATTACTAATCGTTTCGGAGCTATTGCACCTAGATTTTCCGTTAAGGTCCAAATTTGTATCAAAGTTATAATTTGCTGCTTTTTGGAAGAAGCTTTTTATAGTTACATGAAGGGTAAGTTCATATTGATTATTTTTAATATTTATTCAGGCAGGCAGTTGTGTGTTTATTCTTTTATTGATGTTTTATTTAGGTTGTAAAGTCTACCTCAGTAATATTCTAATCGTTTTTTTTTTTTTTTTGTTTGGATCGTACCACCGGGATGATGAGCGATAATATTTATTGTGATTTTTTCCTGAAATCAAGCGTTAGTATGTATTTTTATCACATTTTCATAGATACATAACATACATACATTCAATATACTAAATACATTACACACGTTACGTTAACTGCATAGAATACATCACATTACATAGATTACAACGTTATTAATGTAAAACAGTTGATATTCCAATATTCGTAATAAAGCAATAAATGATTTAGAGTAGTAGGGAACCATTTCTATGTAATACTACAGATTTAATTAATTGAAGAATTGAATCAATAAATATTTTAATTTATTTTTAGTTAAAATTTAAATTATAATTCTCATTGAATCTATTAAAAAATTTAATTGAAGTTTTAACGCAAAATAATTATTTTTAGTTAATTAATCGTATTATTTTAGTGCTTGAAGCAAAATCGAACAAAAATTTAATTAATATAAACAATTTCGTAAGTGAAGACCATTTTTATTTTTATTTTTTATGTGTAATTTCTTTTAGTAACAATATTATAATTAAAAAGTGATTTTCAAACATATAATTTAGAAATATATTCATATATTTGCGTGCAAATTATATGTAAAATATACGTTTATATATTTAATTTTGATTTGCAATCATTTTCAACTGTTTAAGCTCAATCTATGTTTAAAAAATAGTAATACGAAAGATTTATTTATTTATTTCTTCAGTCTTCGGTCACGTCTTTAATCTATAGCTATTTGGTGAATATGAATTTTAAATATTCGATGAGATTATTAATTAATTATAATTATAGATGTTTCAGACATTGGTACCGGAGGTTATATTTAATTTCAAGATGCCAGTTTATTTAAATCTGTTATATGAAAGATTTTTTATATATGTATTTATGACATCTATTATATTTTTATTTGCATCTCGCCTAGGTCGCAAAGGCACTCAGATTGGATAATATGATATTCATTATAACGCTTTTATTGGAAGATTTCGGGAATTTAATATAAGTTTAATTACTACATACTTTAAATATATTATTAAGAGTATATATTTTATAATTATTATAGTGGATTATATTACATAGATTTTTACATAAGACTACACTACATACATACATACATACATACCTACATACATACAATATTGTAAAACCTTGTTAAGTAAGTATATAATACCAAAATTTAATGGAGGGAAATGAAACTTGACATATATCTTATAAATCTAAAGTCACCGCTAATCACATATAAGCTCCATAAGATACTCGATGTCAAAGGTTACAAAAAAGCTGATTTATACGTGATTATCGGTGATCGACGGAGAGTATATGACGTCAAGATGAAACTATATATATATCAAGTTTCGTTTACCTTAATCAAATTTGTAATTTTAATATTTTCTTTTTAGTTTAATTTTACTTGTATTGTATTGTTCAAATATTTCTATTCAAGGAGGGATTAAATTAATTGTAGAAATAAACCAATAAAATTTTTATTAGATTTTAGGTAAAAATTCATTCATAATTCCAATTAATTTGATTAAAAAATTAATTGAAATTTAAGCCAAAATCAAATATTCTAGTTAATTAATACTATCATTTTGGTAATTGGAGAAAAATCAAAGGAAAATTTAATTAACATAAGCAATTTCGTAATTGAAGTCCACTTTTATTTATTTTTTTTTCTATGTGACATTCTTACAATTTAAATATTTTAGGCCTTTTATTAATTCAATATTTGTATTTCAATTTTTAAAAGGAGTAGTATTTGAAAGAAGCCTACCTTCAAAAAAGATAATGGAAAAATTAAGACATGATTTTTCCATATTAAGTCATAGCTTCTGTATATTCATATTCATATTAATATTATAAAATAAAGTGTTTATTTATTTATTTCTTTTGACTCAATCACGTCTAAACCGCTGATGATTTTTAAGATGGAAGAAACTATAGGATATAAATTAATTTCTAATTAAAATTTTTCTTCATCGATATCGATACATCGATATTTGAAAGTAACTGGACAAAGCTATATTTTTAAGTTACCTTCAATTTTTCTATTATCCTTTTAGTTTCCATACAACGCAAGGGCATTCAGCTAGTGTTATATAAAACTTAATCTCATTTTTGATGATCATTTTCTTTACTTAATGGAAATTTGTTTCCTAAAATATACTTAATATATTTTAACCTCAATATTGCTAGATTTGTTTTATTTTTTTTAGAGAAATATGGTCTTTTGATAGAAATATTTACTTCTGCAAAAAACCGGTTAACCGGCTTTTTCTGAATTTTAAAAATAGCAACTGGTTTCTTCAAAATTCCAACTATTCGAAAACCCTAGTTTTGGTACTTTTTAAATAATTCTGTATTTTTCCCGAATATCCGGAAATTCCCGGGAATGTCTAAAATAAAATCCCGATTCCCGGCAGTTGGAAATGGTCGGAAAATTAAAAACCCTAGTGTTATACAAAAAAAAAAAAAATATGTTTGCTGAAATTGTTTGTAAATATATTTAAAAATGTTAGCTAAACTATTTGTTGCTTGTCTAAATTTTTATTTTGGCGTTTTGTGAGGAAATTTTTGCAGTTTAGTTTGTAGGTAGCAGGTAATATATTAATGTCGTAAAATTTGTAAGGTAGTTAGGAACAAATCTTTTAAGTGTTCATATACAAAATCTTGGTCCATAAAAATTTTTGAGTCGATTTAACTATGTCCGTCCGTCTGTCTGTCTGTGAGACGTTCAAATTGTAATAGCGAAATTAAATGTAGTTTATCAAGACTTTTTTCTCAAATAATTTACTAATTTAAAATCAGAAAAATCAAATCAATAAAATAAGCTATAGAAAAAAATCTACTAAAAGCTTTATATCACAGAATCATATGAATTTATAGCAGAGAAATATTTAATAAATTGACTTAAGTGTACATTAGACTGTCCCGTTGAAAAAAATTTTGTAAGGGGACCTCTCAAACGACGTATATTAAAGAGCGGAATATAAAGAAAAATAATATTTAAAAAAGTTTCCTACCAGCGATTAAACATTTTGTCCAAAACAAGTTTTGAGTTCTTTATCGAAGTGGGTATCAAAAAATTCGTAATTTTCAACCTGTTATGAAAAAACTATAAAAAAAAACTATTCGCAAAAATATTGGTCCATAAATCGTCATTTTGGTACTTTTTATGGCTAAAATATTGAAAAGTTCCATAATATTTTTAAAACATTTCTGCACCACAATGCAAAAATAAAGTCATCTACAAAATCCCATGAGGAAAACTATGAATTTTTTGAGACAAAAAGCTCGCAAAAAAGCTTGTAAATTTTTTTGGTCAAAATGTACTGCACTTGAGATTTTCAATCGCTGGTAGGGAACTGAAGATCAATTTTCAAAATTCCTTAAATACTTTTTCTATATCCAGCTTATCAATAAGACTTCATTTGAGGAGTCTTATTACAAAATTTTTTCCAACACCGAAATCTTATAAAAGCTTTTCTTCGGGACACTCTAGTGTACATATAAGAGAAAGGTGTTAATTCAAAGCTTAGGAATTTTTGAACATATAAACTAAAGACAGAAATTATTGCAATTGTTTATTTTTTAAATTTTCTTTGTCTATTTTTATAATTTCTCTCTTACATGTGCGGGTGCCGGGTTGTGAACAAACAAAAAAAAAAAAAAACTGCAATTTTAACTGCAAATTTTAGAATTATTAATTTTAAATTTTACTCATTATTACACTTACTAATATAATTTCAAATTTACTTTTTTTTAGTTTTAAAAAATTAAATTGTATAAAATAGCTTCAATTTTTGGTATTGAAAATTCAAAAAAAAAAAAAAAAAAAAAAATTGGACTTTAAACCATTTTTATGAAACTCTGTGCGTATATAGAAAATAAAAAAAAGTACCAACATATTGAAATCTTTATTACTAACATATACTTTGAGTTAGGTAATTTTTCACTAACATACTACTTGAGTTAGGTACTCTTGTCAAAGAGTCAAACTACTTGTATAAACCAGGGATTCTTTTACTTGCAATAATAATAAGTCAGTAAAATTAACTTTTTAAATCCAAATACAGCTCGTTTTTACAATTTAAAACATATACATTATACTACACACTGAACTGCAACGCCTATCAACTTAACAACTCACTAACTACTTACTAAATTTACAAACTATATTTGCTTATATACTAGTGACTAAATTCTCATTAATTAACTAGTAACATCAAGAACCATATAAGAGCTTACTTATAACAAATATAGCTGCCCACTAATACTTAAACAATAATTTATGCAGCTTATATAATACAAATTTCTCACTAATACATAAGCAAGTTAACAAAAAGGTTTCTCTATCATTATTGTGGTTAGAACTCTCTTAGATAATTAAAAATGCAAAGGAAATCGGACGAAAAATTTTCTTACATTTTAAAACAATTGAGAAATGAAATTTTTATTTAAAATTCTATGGTTCTCGTTATAAAATTAGGCATGTTTTCTTCTTTCCTTCAGAATAGAATAAAAACTTGTTTTATTTTTGAGGATAATTTTTATTTAGAAGCGCAATTCAATTCAAGATTGCATATTTTTGTACTCGGAAAAGGTAACGACATCAAAATTTGTCCGATATATTAAAATTACAAATTAAAAAAAAAAAAATTTTTTTTTTCCAAAAAGGAAGAAACTAAAGGTTTGTTCAGACTAGTTAAATATTTGACCAAAATGACGTAACCACTATATAAAATATTTCCTATATTTCTCCTTTTTAATGGGAATTACTTATCATTAATCATAGCTAATATTTTATCGAATTTTGTTTGATGATGTTTTCCCTTACAAAACATTTGCAAGATCAAATAACGCAAATAATATTTTTATAAAAGTAGTGGTCACTAGTGGTTAGTTTGCATTTTACCATCCATAATTCGAATATGTATTCATAATTATTGTTGACATAAGTATATGGGGAATTCTATTTTTACGTTTACCTTTAAGAAATCAACCTTAAACCTCAAATATATTATTTTTAATATAGATTTTTTAAATTAAATTTTGATGAAATTATATTAATATCACCTCGTATAGTAAAACAACAAAAGTTCTCGTTCAAAGTTGTTGTAGTTTTTCAATTTTGTTGCAGTTTTTCCATTAGAAAATTTGCATCATTTCGAGTATTGCAAAATAAAGAATGAAAGTTTATTGCTCTTTTAATTGTGAATTGTTTGAGATATATCTCGTTAATGTGCACTTAATAGCAATGTTATAATGGGTGCCCAAACTTGGGGAGAAAAAACGTGAATGGCTTTGAGAGGTACCTTTTTTGCGGGGCGTACCCACAGCGTAATTTCAATGAAGCTGAAGAATCGCGTGATGAAAAAAGTTTCCAAATTATATTTTAAAATCGTTGTGGCTTGATAAAATATTAAATTGAAAAAACGTTATAACTCTTTAAAATCGATCTAAAAGTTTGCATAATTTATATTAAGATTTTTTTATATTTAATGTGAAATTATATTTGTAATAAAAATATGATTCAGCAACAAAAATTGCATAAAAAGTGTTTATGACCTGAGATCGCGGTGTCTTTAATATTTCATAAATCGTCGAGGCACACTTAAGGCGTTAATTGAAAGCAGTAAAAATGTACACTAATCTGTAGCTGTTACGATAGCTTTTATCAAGTGGCTGTCAAAAATAATTACGTGTTTCAATTTAATGCAACTTTAAAAAATTTTTGGTGTGTATTTTTATCTTTAAAAAATTTATTTTGTTGTTATATAATTAATATATAAAACTTTTTATTTATTAACATCATTTAAAAATTTGTGTGTGGTTAGATGTGAAAAGTACATGAATGAATTAAATGCAATTTAAAAAAACATTAAAAATCTATGTACACTTTGTTTTTTACTCGATATTCTAAAGGGAGATTTAAACAGATTTGTGATCGTAGTTATGTTCACTAATATAAAATTTATTGAATCTTCATTAATTTTTATTCTGTATAAATTTGTATAGGTTACATATGTGCATTTATTTTTGCTACAGGTCTTAAAATGGAATTTTTACCATAACATAAACGGTCATTTCTTGTCCATTAATATGAATTTAAAAAATTTCTTGATTGCCAAATATTAAAAGTATATCAAAAAATTTTATGAAATTGAAAAACGATAAAAATCACTATGATCGCGATTATCTTAGGTGTCATCAACAATATCGCATCACTTTTAATTTGTATTTTAGACATATTTTTTGTGGATAATTTTTTAAATGTTGTTGAAAATAGAAAAAATTCTTATCAAAAGACAATTTTTTACAGCTTTTTATCTTAACACTAATGACGTTCGCTAAAACTCATTCACGTGAACAGATTTGTATTTCATTAAAGCCAACTAATAATGGTACTAAATAGCGTTGATGTGCCACTAAAAAAAATTCCAAATTTTTTTTGTACCCCAAAAGTAAACGAGTTTGAAGAAATGCCCATATATGGCTGACAAAGAAAAATTAAATTATACTATATATTTAATTCAAATATTTAATTATAACAAACAACCAAAATTTGGTCAGGTATCCGTCATAAAATTTGCTCTAATATAATTATGGCTGTATCTCCTTAATATTATTAAAATGATATACAAATTAAAATATTCAGAGTCAATCACACAAATTAAAAGCAGGTAGAGTTTGTGTTATATAGCATCATAAATAAAAAAATACTTAGTGCTGCAAAACAATAACAACAACAAAAGCAATAACAACAATATTAACAACCAATGTTGCCAAAAATACTTAAAAATGGCTAAAAAATAGCTAAATTTTAAAAACGTACAAAAATTTAGAGATAAATTTTCTAAGTTTCTCAAAAATGAACTAAATTTACATCTATTTTATAAATTTGACCATTTCTTGGATTGAATAATCTGAAAACATACGGATTGCATCCTGTTGTATAAAATAGAATAGGTTTTCGACATTCCCATATTTATTTCTGACTTAGTTTCTCTCAACAAAAAATTAAAACATAAAATAAATAATCTTCTTGTCCTTTTTAGATTATTTTGGATCATTTTCTGATCTTTCAAATAGGAAATTTTAACATTAAAATTTGAACAACCAAAAATATACAAAATCGTATTTTTTCCCAGGTTTCAAAGGAACCAATGTTAGTTATTTATCCGTTTTAAAAATATTAAAGACTTTTATATAATGGGTGATTCAAGTAGAGATACTTTTTTCAATAGCCTTTTTTTTGACAGATCACGTGTGAGTCGTGTCATGCTGTTATGTTATTTTTGTTTAGTATTGTTTGGCATTTCATAATGGAAAGACTTACGCCTGAACAACGTTTACAAATCGTTCAACTTTATTATGAAAATTCACGTTCTGTGAGGAATGTGTTTCGTGCACTTCGCTCAAATTATGGTCAACTTAATCGGCCTACTGAACGTACTATTCGCAACACCATCACCCATTTTCAGACCCAGCATTCATTATTGGATAATATTCGACCGAATCGATCACGTCCAGCACGCTGTGGAGAAAATATAGCGGCCGTAGCTGATAGTGTACACGAAGACCGTGGAGAGTCGATTCGGCGCCGTTCGCAGCAACTCGGACTGACGTATGGAACGACTTAGCGCATTTTACGTCGATATCTTAAATTGAATGCGTACAAAATACAGCTTGTGCAACAACTGAAGCCGCTCGACCTTCCCAAGCGACTTCGCTTCGCTCTGTGGGCTCTTAAAAAGTTCCAAGAAGATCCGACGTTTTCGAGGCAAATTTTGTTCAGCGATGAGGCCCATTTCTGGCTCAACGGGTATGGAACCAAACAAAATTGCCGCATTTGTGACGAAGTGCAACCTGAAGAGATTCAATAACTGTCACTGCATCCAGAAGAAACAACGGTTTGGTGTGGTTTGTGGGCCGGTGGAATCATCGGTCCATATTTCTTTAAAAATGATGCCGGTGCGAACGTAACCGTCAATGGCGACCGTTATCGTGCCATGATAACCGACTATTTGATGCTTGAAATTGAAGCTCGTGATCTCGGCGACATTTGGTTTCAGCAAGACGGCGCCACTTCCTACACATCGCATCAATTAATGGATTTATTGAGAGAATACTTCGGTGAGCACATATTTCACGTTTTGGGCCGGTCGATTGGCCACCAAGATCGTATGATATCACACCGTTAGACTTTTTCTGTGGGGATATGTAAAGTCTAAAAAAAAGTTTATGCGGACAGTCGAAATGCTCGAACGAGTCATTGAAAATTGGACTCAACGGATGGACCATTTTCGACGTAGCAACGGCCAACATTTGATAGACATAATCTTCAAAAAATAAATACCAAAGAATGTTCTTTCAAATGATAATAAATATTCCCCAATAAATTTGAATTTTTTGTGTAGGGAACCTCGAAAAGGATCACGCTTCATATATATATCATACTTATAAAATATAATATCTAAGAATATATAAAAAAACTGTACACCAAGAGATATCGTATTATTGTATTTTTTTTTTTTTTTTTTTTGAAAAACGACTCCTTTTCTCAAAAAACACAAACAATTTGATTTGTTTTTTCATATATTTCAAAGCCAAAAAAAAAAAAACAAATCGATTTGAGTTGTTTACTTACTGGACACTCAAAAAACACTACGTTTTTTGGTATTTTTAGTGGAGAATACTACAACTACAAATTTCTGTTTGCTGAAAATTTTTTAAAGCTAAAAATTGAAAACTAAATATCTTTTTGGTAAAACTGTTATAAATGGAGTAATTGGTAGATCAAGTAATAATTCCATATATATATATATATATATATATATATACTTAGATTAATTAAAAAGCTAAGAATTTTGCATATCTAAAAGGCAGATTTAGTATCATAAGTGATGTTGTTACTGTGAAAGGATCCATTGTGATAATCTTCTCCATCCAGGAAAATCCATACCAAAGCCGAATATTTTTTGTGTACTGAAGATCTGTTTCAACCTGGTGAAGTTATCACGGAAGATCTGTAACTGATCCATTTAAATCTATTAATAATATAAACTTAGATTAATTAAAAAGCTAAGAATTTTGCATATCTAAAAGGCAGATTTAGTATCATAAGTGATGTTGTTACTGTGAAAGGATCCATTGTGATAATCTTCTCCATCCAGGAAAATCCATACCAAAGCCGGGTATTTTTTGTGTACTGAAGATCTGTTTCAACCTGGTGAAGTTATCACGGAAGATCTGTAACTGATCCATTTAAATCCATTTAAAGAGAACGTCGAACGAAAAACACTCAAATTCACTTTTATTTTTGTTCTTTTACATTATTTGTTTATTTGCATTTATTTCAGTGGCTGAACTTTCAAAATAGTATTTTAGATAACTTTTTGACAACTGAAATGGAGTTGTTATTTATAATATTTATAAATTTACTTGTAGTTTCCGTTGCTAGTAGGTAACACAACTAAAGCTCAGTTGCTACACATACTCGACATATTAGTTAAAATTTAAACTAGTTCAATTTTTCAAATAAAGGTGTTTAAAAAAAAAAATCTTAAAAAATAACGAAATATGCAATGCAAAAAATCATTTAAAAATCGTTAGATTTGACGAGAAAATAGCTAAATTGGCAACAGTGTTAACAACAAACCATCAATAATCGAATTGCAGCTCAAGGAGTGAAGAAAAACAAACAACTTCGACATGAAAACAGCAACAACAAAAACAAAATCAAGTCACAAATTATTGCAAAATTGAGTCACGATTTGTAAAATGAAAAGGAATTTGGAAAAATACAAAAATACTTGTACTTTATGTAGTATTTACTACGGCTAAGATACAAAGTCAATAGAGAAACAGGGAGTTTATTTTATAAAGTTTGCTATTGTTTTTTTTTTTTTGTTTACTTTGACAAACTGCCAAATAAAATGACAGACAGGCGGGTAAGCAGGCTGTTGGTTTAAGCAAACTGGCTGGGAAACTGTCAGGTATTTATAGGTATATGTGAGTATATGCAATACACTCAAAGAGTTCAAATAATAATTTGCTACAAGATATAAAGACAAAATATTTGGTTAAATATCACACACACTCAGGAAATACAGTTCAGTTATAGCAAGTGCTTTATATGTTGTTAATATGTGAAGTTCTTTTTTTTCATTTTAATTTTATTTAATTTTTTTTTTTGTTTTTTTTTTTTTTGCTACAAATTTTGAAGGTTTGTCAATAATATTCTATGGGATTTATTTTCAGTTGTTGTCATTCGTTGTCTCTACTGTGGCAAAATTCACAAAGTGACGATAACTTAGGGTTAATAGAAAAGAAACAAGAAAAATTATTTTAAAATCAATAGTAGACGGTTGTAATAGTTGGTATAAAATAAAGTAAATTAGGTCTAATTAAAAACGCTATCATACTACTCAAAATCACCACGTTAAACCCCATGAGAAGTGACCAATTCTAGGATAAGACTATACTGATTTTGCTAAACTCCATGAAAAATAACCAATTTTATAGCAATAGCAACCGTTCCAACTTAATAACTAATACATTTTCAAAATTTTTTTTAAAAGAAATATCGACTGTAGGGTATGTAACCAAAATATAAAATATTTTCACATAAATCGATAAATTTATTTTTTTTAACAATACAATAAATGCTATGATCTGACATAACCTAGACGAAATAACTGTCAAACATACTTCAAAATTTGTGGTGGTACTCAATCTGTTCATACACATACATACGTACGAATGGTTTATATTGGATTGTACTCATATCAGTGTTGAAAATACTGCAAAGATTTTTGATTGTTTTTTTTTTATTTTTTGGTTTTGTTGCTGTTATTCCTGTCTCTCTCGTATGACAATAGTGTCACATAAAATAAGCAAAACATATTTTAATAATACACGTGAAAATCTAAATGTTTGAAATTGCTTACACTGAAAAAAATAGAAGACTAGATTACGGGATTTTCATATGATAAATCTATTTTCGATCAAAAATCAAAAAATTATGTCCTTTCAGTTAAACGCTTATCTACAAAGTTTTTGGAAAATTGAATATTTTTTATGATTTCTGTGTGCAAACAAGTAAGAAGGTTTTAGTCGATGAAGCCCGACCACATAAAGGCATCATTTTGTATTTTGTTATCAGTGGCTAATTGTGGATTGATTTTTGCAGAAGTGTAATTTATATTTCTATAAAACATACGTATGCATAGTATTATATTGTTACTATTATTTATTTGAGTCTTAGGCACTTTAATATGTTTCCCGAAAGTGAACCTCATATTGAAGCCATGGTCAATTACAGGCCAATCTACATAAAATGTAGCGCTTTCGTTTCTTTTGATATTAAACTTTTTTATGTAAAATATTATCCCAATACTAACACATTAAAGCGATTTACGGAAGAGGGCCTTATATGGAAGCTATGGTCAATTATGGACCAATCTTCATTAAATCTGATTTATACTTATATGTAACTTATTTTTGCTGAATTTCATAATAATAAATAAATCGACTCAGAAAGTGATTCTGAATTGAACGGTATACTTTTAGGTGGGGGTCTGAAGAATTTCTCTCTGCGTTTCAAAAATATGCACAAGCGCATAATACCCAAGGGTATAGATGAATTTTTGCTGAAAATTTCGTATGATCGCAATTCGAAGCTCTTTTGTCGACTGAACGTTTATTTACAAAGTTTTTGGCTTAAATTAAATATGAGTGATCACAAATCAATGCTCTTTTCTTGATTGAACGCTTATCTACAAAACTATAGAGGTTTAAAGATTTTAAGGATTTTCATATGAAAAATCGATTTTTAGTCAAAAACTCGAGTGATCAGAAAACGATGGTTTTCTTAGAGTGATTAAAATCAAAACCATTTTGAAAATTAAACACTTTTTTACGACGTAATTAATCGACTTTTAGTAAAAAAAATGGAGTGTTCAAAAATCGATGAGCATTTGTTGATTAAATTTTTATTTACGAAGCTATTGAGGACTAAAGACTTTTAGTCAAAAAGTGGAGTGATCTATTTCGATTAAACGCTTATTTACAAAGTTATTGAAGTTTAAAGGCTTTTAGGATTTTCATATGAAAAATAAAATCTTAGTCAAAGACTCTAGTGATCACAAATTGAGGTTTTTATTTACAATATAAGTAATTAAGGACTATACTTTTTTTTATTTCGATATTTGAAAAAAAAAATCGAGAATTCTAATATTTTTTGGGATGCCTTTTTGTCATTAAATGCTTATCCAAGAATTTATGTTGTATTAAAAAATTGTTGAAATTTTCATATGAAAAATCATTCCTTTGTCAAAAATGATAACAAATCGAGGTCCTTTTGTCGATTAAACGTTTGTTTACGAAGTTATTGAGGTTTAAAATTTAAAAAAAAAATTTCGAAGTTTCATATGAAAAGTTGATTTTTCGTCAGAAATTTCAGTGATAGCAAATCGAGGCCTTTTTGTCGATTAAACGTGTATTTACGAAGTTTTTGGTGGTTTAAATATTTATGGGATTTTCATATGAAAAATCGATTTTTGTCAAAAATATGAGTTATCACAAAATCGTTGTTCTTATTTCGTTTAAACTCTTATTTACGAGTATATAGAGGTTTAAAGATTTTTTTGCTTTTTTGTACGAATAATACATTTTTAGTCAAAAATATGAGTGATAATCAGGAAAACCACAAATATGCAATTGCATATTTTTTCCTGGACGTTGAATGAAGTCATCGATAAAATATTTACCCATTTCAGAACAAATAAAGCATTTTGGCAAGGATTTGTAAGTGCATATTTTAACATATTTTACCCCTAATGGCATATTTTTGCATTTAGCAATTTCTAGTGCATATTTGTGGCATTTTTGGTTTTTTTTCGAGCATATTTAACACATTTTGGCATTTCTTATACCTCTGAGATGTTTTTTAAATTTGGTTTTATAAAAAAATAAGATATGAAAAAATATTTAGTACTTAAAAGTAACTTTAATAAATGCCATTCTATCGCTGACGAGCTTGACTTTTAGCAATATAATTGAAGATTTAGTAACAGATTAATTGATCTAATTTAAGCTCCTTTTAATTGCTCTTCATTAAAGTTATTTTTGAAATGTAATATAGAAGATGTATTAGCTTTTAAAACTGCACAAATAGCATCAGTTAATTTTGTAAAAACAATATTTGTGATAGAAACAAAAAAAAAAAAAAAAAAAAAAAAAAGGAATCAAATTTCGACAGTTGATAGATTTCAGTCTTGCCTTATTATATAACATTAAAGTATTAAAAAACAAGTTTGTTATAATGAAAAACATATTTTTTCTTAAAAAAATTTTGTTAAAATTTTTATTTTCAGGTGCATATTTTCGTATATTTAAAGCATATTTTTTGTTTTTTACTGCATATTTAATGCGCATATTTGTGGTTTCCCTGGTGATAACAAATCGGCTCTCTTTTGTCGATTAAAAGTTTGTGAAAGGGTGAACACAAATCAAGTCCCTTTTGTCGAATAAACATTTATGAAAAATCGATCTTTGGTCGAAATTTCGAGTGATTACAAATCAAGTTCCTTTTTTCGATTAAATGCATATTTACGAAATTCTTGAGATTTAGAGATTTTTTTTTAGGATTTTAAAATGAAGAATCAATTTTTGAAATCGATTTTGGTAATAAATTCGAGGGGATATAAATTGAGGCTCTTTTTTGATTAAATGTTTATTTACAAAGTTATTCAGGATAAAATATTTTTTGTAATTTTTTACTTCTGATCAAAAATTCGAGTGATTGCAAATCTAGGGCCTTCTATCGATTTAAGACTTATTTACGAAGTTGTTAATGTTCAATTTTTTTTTCTTTTTTTGGGATTTTCATATAAAAAGTCCAATTTTGGCTAGAAATATAAGTGATCACAAATCGAAGCCTTTTTCCTGGCTTAACGCTTATTTAATAAGATTAACAATTTGGGTTTTCCTATATTTTCTTTTAATTAATTTAATTCCTCTTTTATCACAAATTCTGTGATAATTTTGCATTCAGTGTAAATATTACAATTTTCAAATAGTTTTTATTTTGTATAAAAGTACACAAACAAAGACTAAATAGTTCGAAGTAATATTGGAACTTTGTTACCAAAAGTGCAACCAAATTGCAAATTTAAACATGAGTACAAAATAGTCAAAGCAGCAGACTAATAGAGATTTTGTCTCTAATTTTATTTAATATTTTTTTTCTCTTTTAAATTTAGCAATAATCAATTGAAACTGACATGAATTTATTTTCAGTTACTTAAAATTTTCCTTTAAACTAAATCTTTGCTGGGTTATAGATTTTATAAACAAAAACATTTAATTTTAAAGTTTTTTCTGTTTTATCTTATAAAATGTTTAATCTTTGCGAATGAATGAATTTTGGGCCTATAAAACTTTAAGCGCAAATTTGCAATGTAGTTGTTTTTGTACTATTGTGGTGATCTGAATAGTTTTGTAAAAATGTTCAGTATTTTTTGTTATTGCTATTTTTTTGGCTGGTTCCTTGTTTGTTTTTGGGGTCTAAAACAACTACTTTACAGATTTTTTTGTACAAACTTTAAGCAACCAATTTTAACTGTAGAGAAAAAAAAGTGAATGGGTTTTTGGTATTCGAATTTAATGTGATTGAGACACCAGCCGACTATGACGATGGCAGCGACAACAAACGATCACAATAATAACGGCTAAAGCAGCACTAAATGCAGCAGCAGTTGTTTGTTATGAAAAAAAAAATAATAATAATAATAAAACTGTTAAATAGTTTTTGGTAGTACCACAGCAACAACTTATAACTACCACTGCTCTACACATATTAACGGTGCCTTTTAGTCGCTTTTTTTCTAATAAAATCTAATAGAGAAAAAATTTAATTTTCAACAACAAAAACTAAATGCTGCAATGACACACATACGGCGATAGTTTAACGTTTGTCGACAGCCTTTTATGCTGCAAATTCCCACGATTATATTTTTAAGGTTTTTTTCGTGGCTTTTTCGAAACATTCGCTAGATTTGAAATTTTCGTAGTTTATATAGGAAATAAACCAAAATCTTAAAATATGATTACGAGCCAAATGAAATCAATATCTTAAGATCTTGAAATGCGTAAAATGGTGGCTAGGGAAAAATTAAATAAAAAAACAACACTTGTTTTGGCTTAAAGTAATAAAAATAAATAAAAAGGAAAGGATTTTATGGAATTTGGATTTAATGGAAAAAAAATATTTAATAAGAAATTAAATAATTAAATTGAATACACATACATACGAGTCTTAAGTAAAAGATTTCTATATTAATAAATCATTAAGTAAATAAAATTATTGTAGTAGTTTTCTGAAGATTTTGAAGTATCAAATCTACGTATATATATATATACATATATATTTATATAGATATATTTCCTAAACCTATATATATTTCCTAAACCTGACGACGTAGGAAATAAAATTCCTACAAATCCTAAAGGAGCCAAATTTTAAAATTTCTATCAGCGAGCGGAAATAGGCGGATTTACTTTTTATTTATTTTTATTTTATCTTTTTGATTTTAAAAAGTTTAAAATTGCTATATTCATTGTTCGCTCTCCAAATCTTACCTGAAACTGATTTTGCATATCGGTCAGGGATTGAATTTATGCCGATAACAAATTCGTATTCTAATCTTTCAATTTCGGCTATTTTTGTGAATTCTTTTATTGTTATTATATTTCAATTTTTCCTGAAATTGGCAGACTTATATGCATGTTATATATAAATAATATGTATAAGTGGTTAGGTTATTATATGATTGGGCTGATACTTAAAACACCCAAAAATTTGCATATAAAATATGCAAATTGACTTTGAATCACAAGCTGAGTCCATTTAACGATGCCGGTCCGTCCGTCCGTCTATCACTCCATTTAGATCTTTTAAACACTGAAAACCACAAAAATCCGTTCACACTTTAACGCTTGTAACTCTTATTTTATTATCTTCAGTTACTTTTGCTAAATTTTATTGTAATGCTATAATTAGTTTTTCTTAAAATGAGAAAAATGATTTCAAGTACATAATTCATATTTATTATCTAAACACATGTCAAACATATAAACTATTTGCAAGGAACACAGGTGAGTCGAAAAATATAGTTTCTTGTGTTATAAAAAAAACTTTCACGATCACCGAAAGTAATCCTGATAATCGCAGAAAAAGTTTACTTACAGATTGTAGGATGGCAAGCAAACTGATATGAATTTTAAGAGAAAATCTCTACATCTCTAAATTTCTGACTCATTCTTTAAATTTCTCTGTGTTTTTTTTATCAAAAAAGTTAAAAAAAGCTTGCATGAACATCCAAGAAGTAAAAAAAGTTCTTAGTTGGAACGCTAAAAAAAAAATGTGAAAGCAAAAGAAAGGACGAAAATTATTGAGATTAACTTTTTCAAAAAAATGAATACTGCCTAAAGGGTGATAAAAAGTAAATACTTGAAAATTTTGCCAACATCCTGGTCCTGAATTCCATATCACAGATATTATGGGAAATGTATCAGATAAGTATCGTGTAAAAAAATCGGAATTGTCTAATTAACTTTTGGTCTAGCAAGACATTTGTAGATGAGGGGGAAAAAAGCACTTCACTCATTACAAATGACACTTTTAACAGAGAAACACGGAAAAAATTATTACCTTATATTTGTCAGTTTACACAGTTGTTTCATTTTACATTAAAATTTAATTAATAGATTCAAGCAATTTAAGAAAGTTTTCTTTTTTTTCTTATTTGGATTTTTTAATTCATTCAAACATCCACTTGATTGATTTAATAAATTTTTTAATTGAAAAGATTTTTTGGTTTTTAATTTTTTACAGTTATTAGTAATTGCTATAATCATTTTGGTGAGAGATGAAAATGTAAATAATTTTTAATTGAA
Source organism: Protocalliphora azurea (assembly GCA_932274085.1). Taxonomy (NCBI): domain Eukaryota; kingdom Metazoa; phylum Arthropoda; class Insecta; order Diptera; family Calliphoridae; genus Protocalliphora; species Protocalliphora azurea. The sequence goes on along the minus strand of OW026522.1, from coordinate 143,863,453 downwards.
TGAAATATTTTGATGATTGGTGAGTTTTTTCTGTGAATGTACGCAAATGATTGCCAACAGAAAAGATTACTTTCTGTTATTATAAAATACAACGAATTCTAATTTTTCTTGTCTGATCTCTTTTCTCTTTTTTATAAGAAAAATGTATTTGAACAAATGATGCTGCTATGTACCAAAGGAGGCCAAACCACTAAACTGTCCAGAACTCTGTTGATTTTAAATATACTGGATCGTAGTAAAAATATATTTAAAGAATTCTTAAAGTTGAATAAAAAATAAGATAGAGTTTAAAAAGATGTGAACAAATTCCAACAAAAAAAGTTACCGAAAACACATAAAAGCTCTTATGTAAAGTTTTCCTGAAAACATCAAATATTTCATTAAAAAACTAATAAAAATTATTTTTTCTTTCAAACTATAAAACTTGAATACAATGGACTTTAATAAAATTAAAATTTCAGCGAGATTGACATATTGGTTAAATTTTTATAGCACAATTGTATGCACCAATTTTGTGTAAATAATTTCCTTTTAAATACTAAATTTCAATAGCATCGGGCCATAATTGACCATACAGGGACCTTCCCGTAAATACTTAAACGTGCACAAGTCTCACTAAATGTCGATATACATATAAACAATAAATTTAAGTATAAATCAATTTTTCAAATTTTAAGGGAATTAATCCATAACTGACCTTAGCTTCCATACAAGGCTCTCTTCCAAAAATCGTGCAAAAATGTGCAAAAATCGTACGAAATTCTTGGAATATATTTACATATATATGCTTTATATGAACAGAGGGGCAGTACTCTACCAAATTTGATGAGGTTCGGTTTATAATATGACCATGGCTCCAATATAAGGCCCAACTATAAAAACCACCCTAAAAATGCACAAATAATACTATCACGTTGCTATTTGTACACGTATTGTTTTTTTTATTTTTATTTTGGAGGATTTGATCCCCAATTGTTCACATTTCTCGTACAAGACATACACTATGGTGTAGGTTATCCTATGATAGGGCTTCACTGACTATAAGGTTTTAACTTATTTTATTTGATACACCCTCTGAGAGTAATTTGATGCTATCTATCCATTTATATTTAAAATATAAAACTGTGATAGATACTGTGGACCAATGCCTATGAGTTGCACCAATACTTACCTTAGTATCACTAGCTAAGTCGAATTAACGACTTCCCGTCCTTAATATAAGACTTTACAATTTTAAAAATAATACGATGAAATGAGGCTTTATGAACCTTAGATATTCTAAGCCCAACTTTATCTGAAAAATGCCGCATATATAATTTTCAAAGTAATATACCTTAATCACCTTGGTCCCCAGAAAATTTTTTCGAGATTTTCCATTTTGTTGAAATTTTTTGCCGTTTATTTGTCGAGTCCATGTTTATTTCGTTTTCACTATTTGAAGAACTTTGCAAAATAAAAACAATTAAGAATGTTATATTCGGCTGGGCCGAATCTATTACATCCATCATCTGCGCCTTTGTTTACGCCACCTTAATTTAGTATATCAGCTTATATGGGAGGTGGACAGTAAAGTGGGTGGATCATGCTAATTTTAGGTTTCCGAATTTACTTCAATCCTTGAAGAATTTATACCAAAAAAATTGTCTTACATGCTTTTGCAAAAGTATGAATTGGAGTTATAGCGCATACCCTGTTTTTTTGTTGTTTTGCCCACAAGTTTTTTTGTTTATAAACTGATTTTGCCCATTATCAATACCAAACAAACCTCATATAAGACAAATATTTGAGCCAAATTACTTCCACCCTGAGTCCTATACTGCTTACAACAGACATACGGACACAGCTACATCGATTCAGAATCTTACCAGGACCTAGAATAAATGTATATACTTTATGGGGACTGAAATGATTTTTTCGATTTGTTACATACGGAATGACAAACACTATATATCCTCATCCTTTTTGATGGTGGGTATAAAAATTTGTAACCATATCTGATAATCTGGATATGAACTATTTTTGGCATATTATTAAACCAAATCAGGAAATTCATTCTGATTTTTTCCCTTCCGGGAAATCGGGATTGATTTTTAAATTTCCCGGGATTCCGGAAATTTCCCTCAAAAATAAATAAATAAAAATGTTAAAATATTTATAGAATAATTCAGTTAAATAAAGGATAAAAAAATATTAAAATAAATTTTACATTAAATTAATTAATTATAAAACGATAAACTGATTCATTTTTTTTTTTTATTGAGATTTTGAAAATTAAATAAACACTTTTTATTATATAACAAACTCATGGAGGAAATTTTTACCAACTTGTTCAGTGGGTAAAAATTTCCTCGACAATTTTACGGAAGTAAGTTAGTTGTTAAGAGAGGCTCAAAGAATTTTACAGATTTCTGAAGCCATATTCTTTTCAGGTTTTTCTCTTACAAAAAAATATAATTAAGTTTCTCCTCTTTTTATGTTAAACTTTTAATCTATAGCTAAAGAAAACCTAAGCTAAAAAATTAATTTACATCATGTTCAGTTCTTGGACAATTGGACTCTTTAAATTGCATGGTCTTATAAGTGAAATTTTTATAATCTATTCATAAAAAATCCAAATACAGTTTGGATACTTTTAGGCCCATGTTTTCATGTGTACTTTAAAAATATATTTTGTTGATTCCAGATATTTTAAGGAGATTTCTCTTAGAATTTTTATATGCGTTTAAATTCCATCTTCAAATCATTTAGTAAATATACTTTTTAAATATTGATTTTTATTTCTTTCTAGTTCTTTTATAATATATTATTTTTGAGCACAATTCAAGTACTTCCTTTTGAAAATACTCCAATAAATAGAATTATTTTATTTCCGTGTATTACATAAAATTTCAAATATATTTAGATATTTCGTTAAAGATATTTAAACTCGTAACAAAATCAAATAAAATAAGTAAAACCAAATGTAAAAAACATACTATATATACTAAAATAATTATATATAAATCAGAAAATATAAACATTTTGCATACACAAGAAATGCGGGGAATTCCCGAATTATCTCCCGGGATTACGGAACTGAAAGTTTTGCGGAATTCCCGCGAAAATTCCTATCCCTGGATTTCCCGTGAAAAACTCTAGTTGCAATATGTGATGCAACTTCATTACTTTTCAACTCAAGTAAGTGATTTATAGACTTAGAACTACATGATCACGTGTAGCCAAATCGAATTAGAAATCCCGTGCCGCAGAATCAATGTTGCTCAGTGTAGGAATTCATTTTTCCAAATTGAATTTTTCCCTAACAGCTTTTGTTTTTGAGTTATAGCTCACTAATCTCATTTACTATTTTTACTTAGATTTATGTTTTTTATTGGACACTAAAATATATTTTGTTGTTTTCGATATGGCTTCGTCAAGAAGATGTTGTGTCCTTAATTCAAATTGTTTTTACTACGAGTATATTTGTGGTGAATATATATTTGAAAAATATCTAGAACCTATATCGGACTTTGTGAAAATTGCTTATTATCAATACTTTAAAATAAAAATGTTTAATCAAGAAATGCCAAGGGTTCCTCATATTGTATGACAGAAATATGTGGTATGTTTACAGTCCAGTGGAAAAATAGATGCAATAATGTTCGTAGCAACCATGATTTGGGGAGAACCTCAAAACCATCATGACGACTGCTATTTCGTTGTGAAAATAAATGGAATTAATCCTGGAAATCGAAGTAAATGGTCATATCCTAACTTATCTTCTGCTCAATGACCTCAATTAAAATCACGTAAGGTAAAACCCAGCACATCTAAAGCTCCTGATGATTCAAATCTCAGCGAACTCGAACGAAACACATCAAGTGAATATCAAGTGAATTCTAATCCAGGCTACAAATGTAGCCTTCGAGAACCTCAACAATATAATCAGAAAGAACTAAATTAATGAACTTATCGAAAAAAGTTTCTGAAATTCTAGCTTACTCCGGAAACCAAAACACATTTTATCGTACCCAAGAAAAAAACCTGTTACTGTTACAAAAGAAGGATTTAGTTTTTTTGTAACGATATTGATGGTATTTTGCAACAGATCGATTTAAAAAAGTACCAAGTTAGTGATTGGCGTCTTTTCATAGAAAGCAGCAAAAAAAAGGTTAAAGTGTGTTTTGCTTCATAACGATAACAAGTACGCATCCATACCTATTACATATTCGACGACTTTAAAAGAAAAAAGGTTATGGAAACAATTAAGTATCAAGATCACAATTAGATTATTTGTGTTGATCTGAAAATGGTTAACTTTCTTTTAGGTCATCAAGTGGGGTACACAAGTTTCCCTTGTTTCATGTGTATCTGGAACTGTAGTAACAAACAACACCATTGGTCACAAAAAATTTGAGCTAAAAGTTGATACGAAAAATGTTATAAACGTGACTTTAGTTCGCCTCATACTTCCACTACTTCATATTAAACTCGGCATAATGATACAGTTAGTGAAGGATGTTGACAAAAGTGGCGAAGTGCTTTCAATTTTCTTTCACGTAAGTTTCTAGAATTAAGCACAGAAAACTTTAAAGCTAGTATTTTTGATGGGCCACAGACTGGGCAACTCGTGAAAGATTCTAATTTTGTCAAATCAGTTTCTCAAGTCGAATCCAAAGCTTGGAATTCATTTGTTTTGGTTATGAGTAATTTCCTAGGCAAAAAGAAATCTGACGACCATATCGGGATTGTTGAGTGCATGCTATTCAACTTGCAAGAGCTAGGGTGCAACATGAACATAAGAATATATTTCCTGCACTCTCATTTATATTAAGTTCCACAAAATCTGGATGATTTTAGTATGAAGCAGGCTTAAAGATTTCATTACGATCTTCGGACAATGGAAGAACGTTATCAGGGAAGTTGGTACTCACATATGATGTCAGGCAAGTCATTCATTATATAAGATCATTTGATAGTTTTCGACAGAGATTTTGTTAACATACTTATGTATTAATTTTTTGTCAAAATAATAATCTCATAGTATTTTTTCATAGACAGGGCCATAGAAATACCCAAAAATAGAAAAAAAAAATAAAGGAAACAAAAATCGTATTGACCAGTGTAATGATTAAATATTTATTTAATAAGCAAAAAAGTACCTCTCTCTTACCTTTATTAAATTTATTTTTAATTTACTAAACTTTTTTATAAAATTTACCATCTTACAACATTTAAGATGGTCAATTTAGTTAGTTTTTTTCCTTCATCTTTTATGTACCTACAAAGAAAAAACATTCAAAAAAATACACAGCAGGAACTAGTTGAACATACGGACATGAACACTCAAATCAATAATTGGTAAAAGTATAATAAATCTAAATGTATCTTAAGTAAAATAGCAACAACAACAATAATAACCAAAAACTACTTTTAACTATAAATATGTAGTACCGAACAAATGAAACAAAGTTAAACATCAACCCAGCCAGATTATTGTTTTTTTTCTGTTCTCTTTTTTTATTATTTTGACCAAAGTAATGACGCTTAAACTAACAGTGAATATTGGCGTAATAACTTACAACAAATTAAAAAATTTGTTTGTATGTAGCTTTGATTGCATTTGTCTGTCTATCGGTCTGTCTGAATTGTTGTACTAAACACTATTTGTGAATTGTATCTGTTACTTTAGCCTCTCAATGATCTGGTATATGTGAGGCACATAGAAAACAACAACAACAGATTTACTGCAAATAAAAACAAATAGTTACTCGAGCATTATATAAAAAAAAATCAGGTTTTTAAAATTTTCTGTTATTGTATTTTTTTCGATCTTTTGTTCCTTTAGATTGTTTTGTATCTTTTAAGGTATTTTTTGTATACATAGAAGTGCAAATTACACTGCGGAAAATTTGGAGAAGATTTAAAATTTTATCATAAATTTCGAAGAGAGATGACAAGTATTTTTACATGAGCTGTCTGGTTTGAGGGTACTGTATAGACATTATATACATATATCACACAATGTGGCCGATCGCAAAAATATTTTTTTGTCCTAAAATACTCTACGGATCGAATTGAAATGTATGGAAGAGTTGTAGAGGAAGACCAAAGCTTTCAAAATCATCCTGCAGTCACCCTGCGATAATAACACGAGATAAGCTACAGGGTGTCAAAGTTGACCATCTCGAGTAAGAAAAATTTTCAAAAAATCGTGACTTCTATAAATCAAGTCCGATTGCAAAAATTTAAAAACCTTTGTGAAGAACTTATGGTTAAAAAATATTTGCTCTTGGAAAGTTATTTTTTTGTTTGGTTTTACACAAATAATTCCTGTAATATGAAAGTATTTTTTGTTTATCCCAAGAATCCAATTTTTACACATATTTCAACAGACAAGGCTTTAAGAATGGATGGAAAAGAATTTTTTATTTGATTGAGAGTTGCACCCTATATCCAGCATTGGTCGAAGATGGTGAAATTTTGAACATAATTTCAAGTTCGTCGTGTTAGAAAAAAAAGTCATGCGAAATTTTACAAATTTAAAAAATATTTTTAATAATTACATATATAAAGATTGATTTGACATTAAACTGATTTCCTTCCGTCCTCTCTCCAATGTAGACAAAAGAGCATTTATGAAAATAGAAAAATTTTTAGAATCATATTTATTACATGCTCAAGAAACGTATTAAAATTAACTTTTTTGTATTAGAAAAAACCAATCAAACCAAAAATAATTTCGATTGCTTTAGCGTGTAATCTTTCTTTTTAACGTACCTTATATCATTATTAGTTGTAACTTCACTCACCAAAGCGTTTTCCATTATCTCATCAGGCTTCGAAGCTACAAAAAGTTCTATGTGTATATCTCCTTGAGAAAAGCTCGTTTTGTCTTTTATTTCACATAGGACTTTTTTAAGAAAAACAAAAAAAAAAAAACAGAAATTATATTAATATTTTCTTATATAAAAAATCCAATGTGTGGATGTTTTTATTTCTTTTGCCATTCGCGAGCGTCTAAAAATATCGATATTTTTTCAAAACATCTTAACGGAAAATACAAAAATCAAAAATGAAAGAAGTTGCGAATTTATAAAATAAATCATGTTTTTTTATTGTCCAGAAAAGTTTTGGAAAAGAAAACGCATAAGATTTTTCGCCAACTTATCGACGAAATACTAAAATTAAAATTTTTTTTTAAGCAAAACTTCTTTCTCTACAAATCTCCTATAGATTTAAGGAGATTTAGGAGATACAGATTTATTACCAATATTTTTGCGATCGGTTCCACTGTGTATCAAAGAATAGGAAAAGGGGTCCATTTTTATATTTTGTTCATATATATTTTTTTATACTTAAAAAGCTTGTTAATAATAAATAAAATAAAATTAAAAAACAAAAAAATAACAATTTTAATAAAATTTTTGCGCACCTAAAAAATGATATTTCTAAAACTTGAATATTTTCATAAAATATGCTTTCTGTGGTTTATTTTTGACCCAGCAGTTTAGTAACGGAAAAGAGTTAAACTAAACTTTTGTAATAACCATTTTTGTACTAATTTTGAAGTATTGTGATAATAAAATAAGTATTTGTGATAATAAAACAACAAATTATCAACCCATTACTATTGGAACATATTGGGAATTAAAAGATATTTTTAGAAAATATTTTCCTTCTATACTGCAGATTTTATTTGCGAAAAAAAATAAAATCAAGGTAAAAAATCAAAAAAATAAAATTTTAATATTAAATATCTTTAAAACCGTAAGACTGACTCCCTCTCTTAGCTTCAATTCAAAAGATCTTTGAAATCGGCTTTAATTTGTAGGAGTTATGAGCTTTTATAATTTTTTATGTACGAGGTAGCCAACTTTCGGTAACTGTAGCACATCTCATGCTGTAAAAGAGTGATTCCAGGATAATTTTTCTTAAAGCTTAAGTCTTTTTCTTCAATTTGTATCTATATTTCAACGCGATCCGTTCAATTATTTTAGCAGACTTTTTCTTAAAGCAAAAACCCTAAATACTTATTTTTTTAGTTTATTTCTGTAACAATAGTGTCCAGAAAGAATTCTGTTGTCTTTTTTTTTCAAATATATATAAAAATTTTTATATTACGAAAATTTATTGAAAACTTTCTGTAAAAAAAAAGCATTGGTGTCAAGATTTTGTGCTATTATTCATTTTTAATTATGCAATAAAATTTTTTTAATAAATATTTTTTAATGAAATTTTGTAGCTGTACAGACTTCTTGACATTTAATTCAAAACTAAAGTTATGTTTTTAAATTTATCCACAAAAAATTTATCAAAAACTTTCAAAAATTGGATTATATATATATATATTTTTTTTTTTGCATTATCTTCCCAACTGATATCGGGGATCAAAAGTTTCTATTACTAATAAATTAAAAAAATATTTATTCTTTTAAAAAATAGTATAATTTTCTGATTCCTGCTTTGCGATTTGAGAAATTAAGGCTAATATTAAATATTTGTGGAAAAAACTGGTCTAGTTTGGGAAACCCTAGACCTCGCAGAAATAAATTTTTTGAAATCCTTTTCCTTTAACCTATTTCGTATGAAGTTATCTTTCAAAAAAAGTTATATTAAAAAAATTTACATATAACTGAAAAAGAATGTGACTACTTTTTTGACAACAAAAAAAAAAAAAAAAAAAAGAGGAAAATCGACGTTTTTCAAAGTTCAAATTCAAATGCATATGACTTTTAATTTCGTAAAGAATTTTGTTATTTATTGTGAATAAAAAACTATTAAAAAAAATCGTGTAAAATTTGGGCCCGTTATAGGGAAAAAACTTTATCAAGATACGTCCAAAAGTAAAAATTTTAATCTTTTGGAGCCCAATATCTCGTAAACTAAAATACGTATACAAAACTTTAAATGTTCTTTGTAGATCTCGATCAGCAGAATTCATTCATTCAAATCGGACCAATCAGGATTGTTTTAAATATTTGTCATACGATCTGATTAGTAGTTTAGGAGATTTTATTTCTTAAAGTAAAAAAACTCTAAATACTTCCTTTTACTTTAGTTTAGTCCGGTCTGTGTTAAATATTTCTAGGCCCAAACTACTAATCCCAAGGAAATCAAATTCATCCAGATTATTTATTATTTTTCTAAGCAGTTTTTTTTATTAAAAATTAATAAAATTGATTTTGTAGAAAAACACTGCTGGAACTAAATCTAGATCAACTACAGACAAATTCTGATTTTTTTTTTTATAATTAGGGAACTGCGCATAAATCTCAAAATAAAAGATTTCAAATACAATATTTAATTGGTAACATGTTTTTATGTCGTTTTTATTTTAATGCACTTATTCCAATAATTGGGAGTGTTTTCGCCACTTAATTCGATTTTGTTGATGTTTTTGATGATTTTCGTATATAAGCAAAAAATTATACAAAATCGAAAAAACATTTAACAATTGGAAAGTATCTGAGTTTTTGTAATAAAATTAATATCTTTACATAAAGTTCAAATATACACATGAACATAAAGAAATAGATAAATAAAAAACAAACTATTAGATGAGCAAAATGTTTTATAATGAAATTTAATTAAAATTTAATAAACTTTCTTAAGTATTGTATTTTAAAATATTTCTCTCTTTATGATTACAATTCACTGCTTTTAAAGTTGTTCTAATAAAGTAATTTTTATATATACTTTTAAGAAGTAAATAAGAAGCAATAAGATTTAATTTTAGAAAATTTTCAACCAAATTGAACATTCATAATTCTTAAGGACTCCAATTACTTAATCCTTAAATATTTTACCTCTTCATTCTCCCTTTGAAACCTTTTTAAACTCCATTAAAAAATCTTTTCTAAACAAAAGTCTCCTGTTTAATTATATTCTCTATAAAATATTTAAATAAAACTTATGTTTTTGGTCGAAAAGTTTCTCCTTAGTGAGTTTCCTAAGACTACAATTTTAAACTCTTACGAAGAAAAAGTTTTTTGTTTTTCCAAAATATTTTATTTATTTATTTTTAGTTTAAGTCTTTTTTTGCGTTTTACTAAAGTAACTCACAATTTTGTTTGCTGCTTACTTCGCTGTCGATATTATTCGATCGGTTTTTTATTTATTTATTTATTTATTTTTTTCTTGCTAAGATTCAACCTACCACATGTTCTTTAGTCAGACATCAAACCATGTTGCAAATCTCAACCCATGTTGAAATGCATCTAGGAATGTTTTTTAGATTCATAGTTTTTCTTCCTTTTTTATTTTTATTTTTGTCTACTACTCTTAAACATTTCTGCCAAAAAGAAATTTAACAAAATTTCTTTAACAAATTTTTTGAAACGAAACCATTTCTAAAGTTAAATAGAAAAACAACGAAATTTCACATAAATGCTATAACATCAACGGTGCAGTGTCCCATTCAAGAAATGAACTGGAAATAAATCTGCACAGTAATAGTGGAAGTGTATTGCGCCTTTAATTTTACTATATAGAACTTGAACTATATAGACATAACTGGGGCTGGTCCATAGGGTCCCAAATTTGGAAACCTCGCTTATGACAAATATTTGAAACGATGCTGAATCGTTATATCTTAACCAATTTGAAAGATTTTTATATGAGTGGAGTTTGCTGGTCGAGATCTATAAAAAACAGTTTACAGATATTGGGTTTCAAAGATTGAAGTTTTTCCCCATAACGGCTCCAAATTTCATCCGATTTTTTTTTTTTTTTTGAAATATATAATAAAATAGTATTCAGAAATAATTATTTTGTCTTCTTTTCAAACATACATATGTACAAATTTTTATAATACGAAAATTTATTGAAGACCTTTTGAAAAGATACCGAAAAACGATTTAGTCGAGATTTTCTGCTATGATTCATTTTTAATTATGCACTAAAATTTGTATTAATAAATAGTTTTTAATGAAATTTTATGGCTGTATATACCTTTTGATGCTCAATTTAAAAATAAATTTATCTTTTTAATTTTATCAACAGAAATCCCGCAACTCTAACAAAACATTCAAAATTTTCCAAAAGTTTTACTTTTTATTTTTTGCTATATCTTCCCAACAAAATTCTTTTACTAAAAAATTAAAAGCATATTAGGCCATACAAAAAATACTAAAACTTTCTTATTTCAGCTTTGCGATTAGGTCTAGTTCGGGAGACCCTGGTCCCGCCAGGAATAAATTTTCTAAAATGGTTTTTCCTTTACACTATTTTGTATTAAGTTATTTGAAAAAAAAAACAAATAAATAAAATAAATATTAGTTAAAAAGATTTTCATATAACTGAAAAAGAAAGTGATTAATTTTTTGAAAAAAGGTGAAAATGGGCCTTTTTTTAAGTTCAAATTTTGATTTCTTAAAGATTTTTTCAGAATTCTTTCTGTACACGATTTTTGTTATTTGCTGTTAATAATATAACAAAATTTTAAAAAACGGATGAAATTTGTACCCGCTATAGGAAAAAAACTTCATCAAGGTGCGTCCGAAATTAAAAATTTTAATCTTTGAAGCCCAATATCTCATAGACTAAAATAAATAATGTTTTTTGAAGACCTCAACCGGCGGAATACACTCATACAAAAATCTTTCAAATCGATTAAGATATAACCAATCAGGATCGTTTTAAATATTTGTCATACCCGAGCTGTCCCATTTTGGGACCCTGTGGACCAGCCTCCGTTATGTCTATGTAGTCCAAGATCAAAACTTCAGCCCCACTACACTTCTACTATCACTGGGTAAAATTTCATTTACACTGTGCGACATTAACATTCTTACTTAATTTCCTCTAAAACTGTATTCGTTTTAAAAAGTATGATTGAAACCTATATGGGAAATGGTGTAATTTGTTTCGAAATTTTTCTTCTTTTAAGTTTTTGGCAAATTGTTGTAGTTTTGGTTTTCTCAAATAATTTCCTTTTTTTTCTATTTTCATACAACAAAACTTTTACAGTTATCAGCATCGTAGCCAGTGAGCAACATCTCTGGCAATCTTTTAAGGTTTTTTGCTTCTGCTGCTATTTTTGTTGCTGCTCATAGAGTTTAAGAGTTTATTTGTTGAATGTATTTGGGTTCCATTCAATTTGAAATAAAAGCAGTTAGTAAATGAGTGAAATGTTTCAAAGCTTAAATTTTGATTCTAAAACAAAATTGTCAAAATTCATTAAAGAAAAATGCTCTGCTGACATTATTTTATTCCTATTTTTTTTATTGTATCAGAAAATCTTACCCCAATAAAATGTTATATTTTTTTCTTTAACGATTTTATTTCTTTAACACTCTGCCTATATCTGCTGCTCTATTTATTTGTCTACAAGTTTTACTTTTTTTCGTTTTATACGCTTTATTCTATTTTAAAGAATATCTGTTTTTTAACTTCTACTTTGGCAACCTTATTTTCTTTTAATGTCGCTGTTATTCCCATTTTTTGGCGTTGTTTTCGCCTTTGTGATTTAAAATATTAAGATTTTAAACACCCTACAATGGAATAGGTCAAACTGGACTATAGTTAAACCAACACTCAACTATAAGTAAGCTAGAACTGATAAATTAATTTTCAGCTTTAATTTTCAGTTCTAGAACTAAACTAGAAGCGAACTAGAACTGAGATTGAACTGAACTAAAACTGAACTATAAATGAACTAGAACTGAATTGGAGCAGAACTAGAACGGAACTGGAGCTGAACTAAAATTGAACTAGAACTAGCCTAGAACTGAACTAAAACTGAGATTGAACTGAACTAAAACTGAACTAGAATTAAACTGAAATATAACTGAACTAGAAATCAACTAAAATTCAATTAGAATTTAAATAGAACTAAACTGAAATAGCAATGAACATAAAGAATAAAGTACGATTCGGCAAAATTTGGAATATTTTTGCTAACATTTTTATACTAAATATTTGTAGGTTACAATATATTTGAGTTATTGGAAACTATTTTATATGTTTATGTTATTCCTTCTTCTTTTGTAGTACCTTCTGTTTTTTATACCTTTCTTTTATTCTTATTTTTTACAGACATTAATTAAATCTTTTTTGTTCGAAAGGAAGCAAAAATGGTAAGTAGAAACTTTATACAACGTTGTATATTTAAAGACCATTTTATTTTAACTTTAATAAAATTTCTGTCCAACAGCATTTAAATTTAAATATTTTAAATTTTTCGTCAATTTGTACTATATACAATACTGTTTTAAAGAACATGATAGATATGTTTCCACTATTATTCTACGTTATAACTCGATTTAAAGTATAGTGGGTGGTGGTCAATGGATCAGAATTACTATGGAATTGTTAACATTATTTAAAATATAACAACTTTAAATCATTGATTACTTTCAAGAGTTCTTTAACACAATTAAACAAGCCAAAAATATCTCAAAATTAATCTAACTGAGTTTCAGTAATTAAGAAATACACTTGAATTCTCTAAAGGCCACTTCAGTTGTAATAAATTTAAGTCAACGACAAGGGCCACAAATCTTAAGTAAATAGACAAATTAAACATAAAATTTAACAACTACCATAATAAATATTATTTATCTTTGCCGTCAACTTTTTAACAATATTAATTTTAATACACTAAATTAAAAAAAAAAGATTCCAAAAACGCTAAAAACAACCCTGCAGAAACCTCTTGAGAATTATTCTTTAAATCTACAAACTTCTCTCTGGCGGTGGCGCAATTTTCTGCCATTTTAAATTGCACGTGCCGCCACGTTTGAGTAAATAAATAAATATTAACCAAATAATTGTTTATTAAATAATCATTTTGTGTAAATAAATTTAGTACAAAAACAAAAACAAAAAAAAAAACGAAAAATAAAAAATAAAAACTATTTATTTGCTTACACAATTATCAGTCATTTTTAGCTTTCAAGTGCTTGACAGTTAAATTGTTTCAATATTATTTTGTTAAAAATTTTTTGGTTTTGTTTAGCAAAAGGTTAAATTTGTTTATTTTTGTACAAAAATAATAAAAATAAATTATTTAACTGACCTTAACATACAAATAAAATCTTGTGAACCAAATGAGCAACAAACAAAACAATATTTATGCTCAAAAACAAATTAATAATAAAATTTTATTAATATTATTACAATTATTTAAAGTTAACATTTGGCTTATAGTTTAAACAAAACATAAATTATGAAAAAAAAAAATCAATTTATCAATGTTTATTTAGAATCGAGTAATTGAACTCTATTTGATTTCTGGTAGAGCCAGTTGGTAATGAAAGTATTTAGTCATTATTAGTTTAGAACTTAAACTGATTCAGAACTGAACTAGCTCTAAACTAGAACTGAACTAGAAATGACCTTGAGCTAAACTAGAAGTGCACTAAAACTGAACTAGAACTTAACTAAGACTAAGTTAAAATTGAACTAGAACTAAATTAGAACTCAACTAGAACTGAACTTGAACTTAAACTAGAACTGAACCAGAACTGATATACAACTATATTATAACTGAACTAGATCCAAACTAGATCCAAACTATAATTAAACTAGAACTGAACTAGAAGTGAAATACAACAAAACTAAAAATCAACCAGAAATAAACTAGAACTGAACTAGAAATAAACTAGAACTAACCAGAACTGAGCTAGAACTAAACTTAAACCGAACTAGAACTGACCTAGAATTGAATTAGAAGTGAACTGGAACTGAACTTTAACTGAACTAGAACTGAACTAGAACTGACCTAGAACTGAACTAGAACTAAACTAGGACTAAACTATGTCCAAACTAGATCTAAACTAGAACTGAACTTGAACTAAACTAGAACTGAACTTGAACTAAACTAGAACTGAACTTGAACTAAACTAGAACTGAACTTGAACTAAATTAGAACTCAACTAGAACTGAACTTGAACTTAAACTAGAACTGAACCAGAACTGATATAGAACTATATTATAACTGAACTAGATCCAAACTATAATTAAACTAGAACTGAACTAGAAGTGAACTTGAAGTAAACTAGAAGTAAATAAAACTGAACTAGAATAAACTGGAACTGAACTTGAACTAAACTAGAAATGAACTAGAATTGAACAAGAACTGAACTAAAACTGAACTAAAACTGAACTCAAACTGAACTAGAACTGAACTAGAATTGAACTAGAACTGAAGTAGAACTCACCTAGAACTGAACTTGAACTAAACTAGAGCTGAACTAGAATTGAACTAAAGCTACACTAGAACAGATCCATAACTTGGCTTCTTTTATTATCATTTTTATACCATTCACCACAGATGTAAAGGGTATGTATAGATTTGTCATTCCGTTTATAATTTCTACAAAATTCATCTGGGACCCAAAAAAATATATATCCTGGATCCTTATTGATAGGGAAGTCGATAAAACGATGTCCGTCTGATCGTTTTTAGAAAGTCCCAAATATCGGGTATATATGTTTTATACATCAATTTACAGAGGATGAACGCTAACAAAAATAAGAAAAGTCGCTGCATAAATAACCGATATATCACCGACTTTTCTAAGCCCCTATATAAGCTACAGATTTTGTTCCTTCACAGAAAATTTGGAATTTTTCGAGATTTTTGTGAACTTCATCATTCCACTAGTGTTGAAGATATCGTCTAAAATACATTTTTTACATACTTCTTTCTTTCACAGATCTGTGACAAATATTTTCCGAATTTCGAATTTTTAAATTAATTTAATCAGTCCATAAATTTTTAAAATACCCTTTTCTGTAATTTTTTGTAACCTCATTTGTTATTGTTGTTGTTTCATTAGTTTTAAAATATATTAACCTTTCATATAACATTCCAGCGTGGCTGAAGAATATGTAACATTTGGCGCAGCCGAATATAGCACTCTAAGTTATTTAATATAATTTTGAAAAAGCAGGGAAATCTTTATATTTTTAATACATATTAAGATTTGTCAACTTTTAAAGCTCACTGTATCAACAAACCTCAATGTATTTGATATAATTTATAAAACCAAATATGGCCAAGAAAAAATATAATAAAACATTAAACATTTATTTACAATATGTTTTAAATTTACAAATAAGGTGACACATAAAAGAGAGAGAAAATAAAAAAACATGTTTACCTAAAAACTTGTTAATAAGAATTCTTTTTTTAATTTAAATTTAAAAATATAAATAAAATTAATTGTAGCGATTGTTAACAATTAACAACTCGAATTTAGTGCTATTAAGGAAATAATGCATAACTTAGAATTTCGCCAATATTGTGACGAAGTTTTCCTGCTTTTACTATTTTTTTTTTCAATTTAAAAAAAAAATATTTAAAGGAAAAGTGCAACTTTTAATTTACTAGCAATCGCTACAGCTTCTGCGTTACGCCTCAAATTGGCAACAATGTTCTGCGGTGCTGTATAATCTCTAAAGATTGTTAACCTCTTCTCAGTTTTATTAAATATATAAAAACAAAAGAAAAACATTTTTCTTTTACAAAAAAAATAAAAAATGAATGAACCTTTTGGAAATGAGAAGCAACGACAAAAAAAAAATAAGACGAGACATAATGCTGCCAAATTTAGTTGGCAGCAACCAGGCAGCCAACAACAAACAACTTCAGGACTAGCAAAAAAAAAAAAAATAAAAAGAGTCAAATCTTGCAGTCAGTTAATTTTTATTTTTTTTTTTCTTTATATTTTTTGACGACAATATTTGCGAAAATATTTATTAACAGACTTGACAGTAACAACAACAAATATCACCCACACTTTCCGTTTTTCTTTTTTGTGCTCTTTTCGGCTTTCATTGTCTTGATGTTACCTAGTGTCTACATTAGGCAATTTTTTATCAAAACAAACGTCAAAATCAGTGCGAATATATACAAAGTAACCTTAGTTAAACAGCTGATTATTATTTTGGTTGTTACAGATCTCAAACTGCATATATAAAAAACAATAATGAATACACCATATTGTTGTTTTTGTGCAACTGTTGCCACCTTCCACAAATTCGCGTTAAGTTTGACGTTTGTCTTGATAAAAAAATTCTCTAATGTAGACACTATGTTAATATTGGTATTCATACCGTCAGGGATGGATGTATGTTTGAATATACATTAGACTGAATCAAAATTTACCGAATTTGATAGTAACTCTCCCTATAATCATTCATTGGGTTGTAAAAAGGTATTGTGTGAAATATTAGTGAAATCGGATATCGCTAATCCGTGCCGCATTGTACCTTAAGTTTTTATGGTGCGTTTATGTGGGGAAAATATGTTTTTTATAGTTTCTCGAACAATTTAGCTATTAAATACTTTTCTTTGTAACATAATGTTAAAAAATCGTAATCTACACATAATTATCTATCAAACTAGTCTACAAATATAAAAATTGATTAAAAATTATTTAAGTTATTACAATTATCCCCGACCGTTAATGTGTTTTAGCCCATTGTTTAAGGAGTGTACAAACAAATCTCTAATTTTTTTTTTTTGATAAATGTTCAAATGAAATAGTATTTTTGATTAAATTTTAACCATAACTACTGAAAAATACGTTTTTGTTTCTCGAGCATAATTCAAACCCTTTTTCCATGCTTGTTTAAGTATTATTGATTTTTTTTAAACTGTTTCAAAACGCCAATTTCATACTTTTAAAAATTTTGTTAAACAAATTTCAAAAAATGTCAAATTAAACTACACAGGTCTATAGACAACACTACAAGAAATAAATTTTTAAAATTATTAGTTCAATACCTTGTACGACTAAGCCGTACCTGTGATTTGAATTTTGCGGATTTCGACAAAAAGAATTTATGTACAGTTTTTTAATTATAAAGTAACTTTTTTTCAATTAATATTCAGACTAAATAAACTTATTACACACTAAAAGTTTTTCAGAAAATTGGACAAGGATTATTTATAAAATAAGAAGGCCAAATGTCAAAATTTTAAATATTTTAATTTTTTAAGGAAAACATGACGAAAAAATATTTTTTTAAATCTGTATTTTGAAAAAAATGTATGGGAATATAACTGGAAGACCTACGTTTATATGAGTAGTAAAAAAGTCAAATTTAACCCTTAAGTGAGCTTGGGGTCAGCATATTTTAAATATTTATAAAGTAATTTTATTAATTAATATCATGAACAAATAAAAATATATTTACTTCATTCTGATTAGTAAAATCATATTAAATCATTGAAATTCCTTACAGAAATTATTGCATCCAAATCTAGATTTTTTCCTAAAAAATTTAAATATTTAAAATTTTGACCTTTGACCTTTTTATTGTAAAGGTAATACTTGACCAATTTAATTCAAAATTTTAGAAAATATTTCCAGTCATATATCTTATTATTTAATAATTTTCTTTAGTCTGAATATCATTTCAAAAATATAAAATAACTTTGTAATTAAAAAACTGTAAAAAATGCTTTTTAACCGAAATTCCCAAAATTCAAATTGCAAAGTTACTACTTAGTCGTACAAGGTATTGACCTAATAATTTAATTTAACCAAACATGAAATGGTTTTGAATTACCCTGGAGACACAAAAACGTTTCTTTCCGTAATTATGGTTCAAGTTTAATTAATTTTTTTGTACACTCCTCACACAAGTGGTCTAAAACACATTAAATGTCTGGGAAATTCCTAATAATTTAAATATCTTTAAAACGATTTTTTCTTTTTATGTCTTGTTTGATAGATAATTGTGCGTGGATTACGATTTGCAACATTTTGTTACAAAGCAAAGTATTTAATAGCTAAATGTTTCTAACCTAGTGTCAAATTTTTATCAAAACAAACGTCAAAATCAGTGTGAATATATACAAGGTTATCTTAGTTAAACAGCTGATTATTATTTTGGTTGTTACAGTTGCCAAACTGCATATATAAAAACCAATAATAAATACGCCATATTGTTGTTTTTGTACAACAAATTCCACAAATCCACAAATTCGCGATAAGTTTGACGTTTGTCTTGATAAAAAATTGTGTAATGTAGACACTGTGTAAAAACTGTAAAAATGTCATATTTTCTCCATATAAGCGCTCGATACACACTTACCAATGCGTCACGGGTTAACGATATCCGATTTCACTAATATATCACACAATATATTTTTACAACCCAATGAGCAATTCTAGAAGAAGTTACGCTCAAAATTCGAAAGTCGGTAAATTTTAGTGCAATCTAATTTACATATGTATGTACAGTCATTTGTATAACCTACAGTACATAATATAAACAACAACAATATCATATTATTGTATTAAAAACGTAGTTTCTTTAATACGTTTATACGTACGTTTTTTTTTTTTTTTTAAGGAAACTTAGTATTTAAAACTGTTACTTTGTCAACAAAATGTCGTAAAGTAGACATTATTTATTTCTTAAGTTGTTATTGTTTTAATTTTAATAAATATAAAATACATAAGTTAAGATGTACATATGTATGTTTGTATATAAATGTATATATATTTTTTTCTTTTTTTGAATTTAAGTATGATTTTATATGTCTGTCTTCATGATTGTTTTTATTTATTTGGCTTTTCGTTTGCTGCTTTTAATTTAAACACAAACAATATTTTTGTCAAATAAAAATGCCGACAACAATTGAATTTTGTTTTAAAGTTCAAATTAAATATTGTATAAATTTGAAAAGAAAAAAAAAAATAATAATAATCTGGTTATTAAAAATACACATGTGAAATATTTGTCAATTAAAATAATAGATAATGCTACAATTAGTGGGAATGTAAATATATTTATGTATGTATGTATATATGTAATAGGAAACCTACACTTTTATGGATTTAGAGAAGCACGTTTTTAACCCACTAGTTGACCAAGGTATTAAATACAATAAAACAGCTCTTTTTGCAAAAAGAAAAAAAAAATAAGTTAAAAAATATTTTAACATAATTTAAAACTTGTTCCAAAATCATTAATTCTAGAACTAGTGTAACCAGAACCATTTCAAATTATTTACTAATATCCTTGGAACTAGTGGTGTAGAACCGTGTTGTAATTTTGAATTGCTTTTTAATACTTATTTTGGTACCTAGTGGTTTAAAACCAGTTTTTTATTGCTTTTACATTACTTCTATTAACAACTAATATTTTCTAAATAGCTTCTTAGAACTGTTTAAAAAATTTAGAAATATAAAAGTAAAAAAACAGGGTTTAACAAATTTAAATTTATTTAAAAAAGTGGCGTTTCCCTAACTAGTTCTGAATAAAAATCATTGTTTAAAGAATCGTAAAAGAAAATCCACTCCACTTTAGTAATTTACAGTGCACACAGGTAATTCTAAACTGAGGCAACATATGTAATAGGTTCTTTAACCTATTTTCCAACTTCGGTTGCTTTTTCGCATCATGATTTTTAATTTTTGTTCCGATCCACCAAGATGTAAATTTGCCACAAAAAATTATTGAGTGTAGCACTGGTGATATTTAGTAAATCATAACAGCCCGTCTAGACGTAACATAATATGTAAGATTTTTGTGTCAGAGAGTGTCAAATTCGCTCTCTGAGAGAATTATTTCACGTGTAGATTCAAATTAGAATTATAAGATGTATTATGAAACTGTTGTGATGAGATTTCTCTACACAACCATTTTATAAGATGAGCTGTTAAAAAAAAATACACATATACGAAAATTTGTTTGTGTGTGTGCATGTGTATTTTGGAAATTACTAAAAAGCAATGTTTTTTTGTGAAATTGTTTCCTTTTAGTGTTTGTTTTACATGTGAAAAAATATTTTTATAAAAATTGTGCCAAAAAAGTGCGAACTGCTTAAATAAAAAGGACATGTTTACTCTGTGACTGATTGAATATAATGATATCTTATAGGATTTATTAAAATACGTGTACCCCATATTTAAGATACATAATATAAACATAGTGTCTACATTAGGCAAATTTATATCAAAACAAATGTCAAAATCAGTGCGAATATATACAAGGTAACCTTAGTTAAACAGTTGATTATTATTTTGGTTTTTACAGTTGTCAAACTGCATATATAAAAAACAATAATGAATACGCCATATTGCTGTTTTTGTGCAACTGTTGCCACCTTCCACAAATTCGCGTTAAGTTTGACGTTTGTCTTGATAAAAAAAAATCCCTAATGTAGACACTATGTTACGCAAAGCAGATAATTTGAAAAAAATCGTTAAATTATCGTAGTGTGAACTAAGCTTAATTATACACAGAAAAAAATATTTTCGAAAAAAATTTAAATTAAATTATTTATCAGTATTTTAAAGTGATTTCAAATATTTTTATAATTAAATGAGTAATTTATTATATATAATCAAAGTAATTTAATATAAATTTAATTTCAGTTACGAATACATATTCAATTATTTTATTAATTGAAATTCTACCTATGAAAAAAATTGTATATGCAATTATTAAATTTATCACTTATTTTTATTTTATTTAAAAGAAAAATAATTGAGAACCGGTAAATTATTTTATTTGTAGTAAGAGAATTTTTGAATTTTGACTAATTGAATAATTGATATAATTATAAAAGTTGAAAAGTTCATATATATATATATATATATATATATATATATTTGTACCGATAAGACTTCCTACCAAAAAAGTATTTAAAAAAATATAGATGGAGTTTTATAAATATATGCCTCTAAAGACAATTTTAAGAAAAAATGTGTTAAAAAGAATATTTAACTTACATTTGACATTTAACATAGTGTCTACATTAGAAAATTTTTTATCAAGACAAACCTCTTAACGTGAATTTATGGAAGGTGGCAACAACAATATGGCGTATTCTTTATCGTTTTTTATATATGCAGTTTGACAGCTGTAACAACCAAAATAATAATCTGCTGTTTAACTAAGGTTATCTTGTATATAGACACTAAGTAAAATAGCTGTGACAAATCCACTGCAAAAACAATTTTTGATACCTTTTGTACAACAAAAGTTATGGCCACTTCAAAAAATTAAAAAATATTAAAAGTTATAAAATAGGAAAAAAAAGAAAGTGTTAACAAATGAAACAAAAAAGAAATAATAAGTTATTTATATAAGAAGGTCGAAAATCAATCATTAAAAAAGTAAAATAAATTGCCGAAAAATGTGTGTAAAGTGTTTTGTTATTGTTGTTGCTAAAATATGTTAATTTTATTTTTGCATGCAAGTTTAGGTAAATAAGAAGAAGCAAAACAAAAATAAATCAAAAGCAAGTTTATTGTAAGCAATCATGTCCTGTTGTGTCTTTTGTTTGCTTATTAAGTGTTATTTAGTTTTATAATCGTGTAATGAGTTAAATTTTTAAGTGGCGTTTTCTTTAACAATGATAAATTAAAATAAGATTAATTATAACAATACGGTGCTAGAAAATAAAAAATATTGAATACACTTGGAATGTAACATAGTGTATTTTGTAGCTATGGGTAAGTAGATTATAATACCATTTTTAGAATTTTCCATATGCCCAAAAATCGGCAGCAATTACTTAAAAAAGTCGAGTTTTCGGATTTCGCAGCTTTCACGATTTTTATCGAATACCTGTTATCCAATTTTCTTTTTTTAATGGCATTAGAAAGAAAATACTTTACCCCTTTTTAAAAGTATATACACATTTTTATTCAAAGAAAATCTGTGTAAGACACTAAGGACACAAATTAATTTTTTTTTTGTTAATATTCAGTCATTTTCGACACATGTTTTATTAAAAAAAATATTTTTTTCTTGTTATTATATTTTTTTTCCTAATTCAGTATTTTATTTTATATATATATATATATATATATATATATATATATTTATTTATTTATATAAAATATAAATAATATATAAAAGATAATTAATATATAAAATATATATATATATATATATATATATACATATATATATATATGCATATATATATATATATATATATATATATATATATATTGTATCCTATAAAATAAAAAAAATATGCTTCGGTCTTATCAGATTTCACCAAACTTTTTATATATTTTTATAAAAATTGTGCTAAAAAAGTGCGAACTGCTTAAATTAAAAGGACATGTTTACTCTGTGACTGATTGAAAATAATGATATCTTATAGGATTTATTAAAATACGTGTACCCCTTATTTAAGATTTAATATAATATAAACAAAATGGTTACTCTCCTCTGCCGGCGTTATCTCACATATTATATCAGCGTTAATCTCAGTTGTAGACCTTGGGTAACATAGTGTCTACATTAGACAATTTTTTATCAAAACAAAAGTCAAACTTAACGCGAATTTGTGGAAGATGGCACCAGTTGCACAAGAACTGCAATATGGCGTAGTTATTATTGTTTTATATATATATAGTTTGACAACTGTAACAAACCAAAATAATAATCAGCTGTTAAACTAAGGTTATCTTGTATATATTCGCACTGATTTTGACGTTTGTTTTGATAAAAATTTGCCTAATGTAGACACTAGGCAAAGAACAAATATAACTATTTTATATAACTATGGGAAAGTGTGGTATTATGGCCAACGGGGTAAGCAAAAAGGATAATTGTTAACTGTTTGTCATTACTTTTCCATATTTCTTAATTATGTTTCATCCATGAAATCTACTGAAAAAGTTTTTTTTTTAAGTGTTGATGTTTTTGGGGAAGATATCCAAATTCGGATCATTTTGAAATCGGCGAATACAAAATTTAATACCTTATTTTCCACATATTTTAACCGCAAAGCTGGCTTTTCTGATTTCTACTTGATGTAGAAATTATGAAATGGGGGAACTGTAGTAAAAATATAGTTTAACAAATTTTCCACCAATATTTTTCTCAATTTTGCTGAAAATATAGTAAATAATTCGCTTAATCAGCAATGGTATGATAATATTGTTTTTTCTAGAATTTTTGCATGTTCGGTTTAAGTTCATTGAATAATTGTAGAAGAATGCACAATGGGGCAGAATCGAAATTTGTTGGAAATAAATCTGTAACTTCTGATCAGCTAGTTGGATTTTCATGAAATTTGGTATAGGCTTAGCAGAGGAATGTATAATGTTAAATTTGGAAGGGGGTCACAACAAACCCCTCAGGGGTGGAGCTAAGGGGGCTCAAAGTTAGGTACCGCTGACATAAAAAATTTTTAATCACTTGCCAAATTTTTCTTTCTCGTCCGATTTCAAATATTTTTATATATTGTTGTAGACCCTGATAGGACCTATAAAAGACATGCTTACATGTCCTATTTATCTCTTATAGTTTTCAAGTTATTTGCATTTGAATTTTTAAACACCATAATTTTGCATGTTCTTGGTCCAGTTCTTTTCATATATATCCTAGTACGTCAGTTTTTTCATATATATTCGGACTAATTTTATTAGTTCTTTTCTTAACTAGTTATAGAACAAAATTGTCTATTGAATAAAAAAATTTCCAATTTATTGTATATGTGAATATATTTTACAAACTTTTAACTTTTGCCTTTAGCTTTGCGTGAACAATTACTTAGAAAATTATGAATATTTCTGTATAATTAATAAATAAATAAGTAAATCTTTATCATTTTCTAAGCATTCTTATATTTCTATTAATGAATTTAAAATAATAGAACAAACATAAAATGTATATTTTATTGATTGGTAATAAAGTATGCTCCACTTTAACTCAGTTTCCCCTATAAATTGTTTTTAACTTGACAAATAACTTATCAACTTCTTAAATATCTTGACAATGAACTATCACATACTATTTTTTAATATTTCTATAAAATATATTTGAAATTTTTTTTTATTTTCCAGTTTTAAGAATTTGTCTTGTTTGTCCTTCACATACATTTCATAAACAATTAACTTTATTGTGTATTTTTAATTGCTCTATAATTAAAAAGTTTATACTACTTATTTAAGTAAGGTTCTCATTTTTCCCTAAATTTGACTAAATAAATTTGCCTCTCTTTTAAAATTAAATACTTAAAATAAATCAATAAAAAGCATAATACAAGCAACAAATATTTAAAGGTACGCTGAAGGCCATAAAATTATTGCTTATTAAACTATTGAATAATTAATAACGCTGATGGTGTTAACTCTGGTAAATTCCTATTATTTAATGTAAATGTAATGTTTGATTTTTTCTATAGCTTTTCTCTTTGGAAAAAGATTTAAATACTCTAAAAATACCTTTACAAAATTAAAAAAAAAAAAAAAAAAAAAAAATACATATATATATAACTTAAATAAAATATGATTGAAATATTATAGTTTTTATTTTGGACATAAATATTCGAAGTTATACTTTTTTTTATACATTTAGCAATACAATGTTTGTAGTAGAATTACATTTTTTTTATATACTTACGTATAAATGTTATATTTTATTTATTTGGTTTTACAACATGTATGTTGGGTTGATTGTACAAGTGCGAGTATAATAAAACTTTCTGTATGACCTAAATTGTTATTTTATATAAAATTTTTATTTCTATTTTTATTTTTGAAAATTCAAATAAATAAATATACAATATGTTCACACATACAAATGTTCTAAATGGATTCGTATATATTTTATATTTTATATATGTGTATAATCTACTGGGAAATAAATAAATCGAATTTATAGTAGTAAAATTGTCAATAGACTGGTTCAGGTTTTAGGTAGATAATTTTACTTTGAAAGTACAATTTTAAAAATTATAATTTTTAAGGTACTTAAATCCTATATAGTGTAAGGTTATTTTAATATTTATAGGATACGAATAATATAATTTTTTCATTGCAAATTTATTTGAAAATATTTTCTACCAGTCCTCAATTTGAGCCAGGTTATTATGTAATAATAAAATAACTATTCATAATACCAGCATCTATATATACACGGAGAAAAAAAATATCTTTTATTTTATATGCAATAAGTTTTTAATTAAAAAAAAAAATACATAATATTCCACATATATATGAGCCATTATCAAACATTTTTAACCTGGCTGAAACTGACTTTAATCCTTAATAAATTTTGTGTTTTGTGGTAATAATTTTTTAACAAATTGGTTACAGATATGAACTCACTGGAAGATAATAGAGTGTAACATTTCAACACCATAGGTTTCATTTTATAATCATAATTGTTGTTCAAAGTTCAAAAACTTAGAAAAAAAGGCTAAAAATTACTTAACTTTTCCCCATTATTTTACACTTTTAGTATGCACGTTTATACTTTCTGATCTCATTCAATCTTATGTAAACTAATCGCACTTTAAGGATAAATTCTATATTTTTTCTTTTGCTGTGCAGAATTTCAACCGTTAGGTACAGGGTAATAAAATTTTTGAGTTTTTTTGGGCAGTGTCTGCGCGAATGCTACCTGTTGTAATTATGCGTATTTTGCACTATATCTCCTTGATGCTCCCGAAATAATCAACGCAGTAGATAGCCTTAAAATTTAGAAAACTAAAGCGAACCTTTCGCGAGGAACATTCACAGTTTCTAATGGAATAGCATGGATTACTGCATGAACTGAGTTTTTTTTTTGTTATTTTACATAAATAAAATGAAGAAGCATTAAAAATAAATTCAATAAAAATTTTATGGACATTTAAAAATTATGCAAAAAGTATTTATTTTTGTATTTTTATATAACGAATTGCATTTTTTACAAATCTTGCATATACAGTCAAAAAAACGGCTATATATCAGGAGCATAAACTTAAGTCAAATGTCCTTAACAGTTGAAAACGTGTCATTTGTGTCAAAACAGATATTGCTAAGGAACATCGCATGGGCAGCACAAAATTTCCCACAATTGGCATAATTAGGTGGTGTTTGTAATGCTTAACGGAAATGTAGAGGAACATGAAAAAAATTTGAAAGATGAAAATTTGATTTGACAAAAAAAAAAAAAAAAAAAAATTCACTTAGGTTAAAAAAAGAACACAATATTAAATATCATTTTTTCGTAATAAATTCTAATATATGTTGATATATTGAAATACCTTAGATTCTTTGAGCATTTTTCGCAAATTTTCAAAAAACACGCGATTTTTAATATAATGAAAATATTTTTAAATTTTACTGGGAAACCATAAAATATGCTACGCTAATACCATCAAACACTGAAAATATTATACGAAAACGAATCAATATGTGCGTGACTTTTTGAATGAAATACAGGTTTTTTTTTGCAAAACAAAAATTTATTTTTCAACATAATCTCCTTTTAACTCAATACACTTAGTCCAACGTTTCTCCAGTTTTTGTATCCCTTTCAAAAAAAAATAGGATTTTTCGAGGTCCTTAAAATAGGCATTTGTTTCATCAATAATTTCATTGTTGGAGCTGAATCTCTTTCCATCGAGCCATTTCTTTAGGTTTGGAAATAGTAAGTAGTAACTAGGGGCTAAATCCAGAGAATATGGCGAATGAGGTACCAATTCGTAGCCCAATTCATAGAATTTTGACATTGAGACTGCACACGTGTGCACACGTGCATTTTCATAATAAAAAAGAAAATTTTTCTTAGCCATATGGGGTCGATTTCTTTTTAAATGCTCATTAAATCGGTCTAATAAGTTGGCATAATATTTGCCGTTTATTGTTTTTCCCTTTTGAAGGTAATCGATGTGGATTATCACGCGTGCATCCCAAAAAACTGTTGCCATCACCTTATTGGCCCACAAACTTACCTTGGCCATTTTCGGAGCAGGTTTACCCGGAGAAACCCATTGTTTAGACTGCTGCTTCGTCTTCGGAGTACAGAAATGGATTAATGTTTCATCCACAGTTACAAAACGCCACAAAAACTTATTCGGATTGCGGTTAAACATCTCCAAACAATCCTTTGAAGTTGTCACACGTTTACGTTTATGGTCAATTGAGAGCAAACGCTGCACCCATCTTGCAGACAACTTTCTCAAATCCAGCTTATCATTTAAAATCGAAACCACATTTAAAATCGAAAGCCATACGAAATGCCTTTGGCATCAACAATCTCACGCACTTTTACTCTTCGGTCGGCCAACACCATATCGTGGTTTTTTCGACATTTTCGGGTGTACTGACCTCAATTGGCCGTCCAGAACGTTCAACGTCATTTGTACTTGTATGACCACAAAGAAAGTCAGTAAACCACTCTTTTACCACTGAAATCGATGGTGCAGAGTATTTATCGAGATTTTCCTTGGTTTTATTTACGTTTTTTTTTTTGCAAAAAATAATGTTTAATGAGCACTCGAAAATCACTTTTTTCCATTTTTAGAAAAATACACGAGGTTGAATGTTTTGAACAGCTGCATTTCATATAACTAAGAGGGAAGTTCGAAAAGTCGCGGAAATATTGATCCGTCCTCGTATCTATTATATTAACAACTCAGTTTTTAATTTTTACCAGAATTATATATAAAATTCTAGTTTGCAAAAATGTTCAACTTTAAACCGCTACAACTTTCTACATGCATTCGAGTCACTTTATATATATATATATATATATATATTTTTTTTTTTTTTTTGAAGGCCTAAGTTCAAAAGATATTTCATTTGACGTCCCGTTATTATTATTATTTTGTAAAAAAATATTTTTCCATTAAATTCATATTTTTTACCGTTTTTTTTTTATTATAAAGAAAGCATTTTCTTTTTTTTTTAGTTAAAAAACTGCAAATTAAAAAAATGTTTTTTTTTTTGGAAAATGTTTTTCAAATTAAATACATAAATATTTTCGAAGTTCCTTGTTTTTAAGCAGTTCAGAAGAATATTTTGAAAAATATTGAGAAAAATTTTTGACAGAAAATAAAAACTTATTATTACTTAAATAAAACGTTATTTTTATTAAAATCCACTGTTTTAGGCAAAGTTTGGAAACATTCCTATTTAACTTATTTTTAAGCTATTTTTAAAAGTATAAAAACATTTTTTAAAAATAATGCGATTTTTTTAATTATAAAAAAAATAAATAGATAAAGACTGTTTTTTAGTTAAATTGTAATTAAATTTTGATTGTTTTTACACTTTTGTAAAATAGTGGGAATATTTTTTTTTAACCAGAAAAGGAAATAAAATTTTGTGATTTCATCGAAAAAATAAAAAATACCGGGAATTTTACAAAGCTGATTTATTTATTTATTTCTTTTTTTTTTTCAATAGGGATACATTTTTTTAACAAGAAATTCTTTTGCTTTAGAATCAAAATTAATTCATAAACATTTGTGAAATATTCCCAAAAAGTCTAAATTTCCTTATTTGCTTTAAATTTTTTTCAGTGTATTCTATATATGTATATTTGTATATCTGAGTAAATTTATAAATAAATACTTAATTTAAATAACTGCATTTTTGTACATTCAAAAACATAATTTGATTGCATTGATTTTATGTATAAACTTCCAGTAGTATTATAAAAACATTTACAATAGTTTTAAAATTTTCAACAAATAAAAATTTAAATAAAACCATAAAAAATATTTTTCTAGCATTGTTTATAAAAAATAACGAATTGTTTTGAAAAATATTTTAAAATTAAAATGTTGACTTTAATTTTAAATCAAGTGTCTGGAAATAACTACTGTCAAATTAAAAGCATAACATTTCCGATTGTTGAAGGAAATTAATTGAATTTTAGTCAAAGGGGATGAAAGTAATAAAAAATATGAAGTGTTTTTATGCGAATTTTTTAAAAGAATTAAGAATTAAAGAATAATGGAAGATTTTTATTTACATTACACCAATCACCACTAGGGTTAAAAGTGGCGATCATTTAAGACCCCACAAATTGTATATATTCTAGATCAATACGAAATTCTGAGTCAACATCGCTGTGTCTGTCTGTCCGTATGTTAGTGTCAAATTCTCCAAAATCTATACCATTAAACCGAATTAAATAAAATAAACCCAGATTATTTGTTGTTTCCCTAAGCAGTTTGCTGTCTAAAATCAGCTGAACTGGTTTAGCAGCAATTAACTTATAGATCTTAATATGGATTAACCTTTGAAAATTTTAGATTTATTTTTAATAATAGACAAAAAGAAATAAAACAATTAACCATTAAGATCTTTCCCAAATATCACTATAATATTAGTTATTAAATTTACATAGCATTTTAATCATCTTACAGGTCCTTTAAATATAATCATACTCAAGTTATTTTGGTGACTAAAACTTGTGGGTTTAAGTAACTTTGGTGACCTTTCCAACTCAAGTACATTTAAAAGTTTGAAATAATTAATATTTCTTGCTAAAGTTTTATGGGCACATTTCACTTGCTTTCTAAATACCACACATAAAGTAATAACTTATGTTTAACTATAAAAACACATCGTTTAAAATTAATAAATATTTTGCATATAAATATTTTACATTTACACCTAAACTAATAACTCAGACAACGGCTAACAAAGAAATTCAAAAAATTTTAAATACATTTTTTTCCACTTGCGATAAAAATTAAAATGGGAAATCTTAATTAGTTATTGATTAATTATTTTAAATGATAGATTAAATATATATAATTGTATTTATATTTGTATATTTTTTACCCGTTCATAGAGCCTCCTGTATATTTTAATACATTAAAAATGGCATTAAAAGATTTTATTCCAAGTGACACATAAATAACAACAACCATCAAAATTTTTCCATAATCTTGATTATTAATCAATAAATATGGAACAAAAAAAAAAAAAAAAAAAGAACTTTTTAAACTCTGTTAGTGTCAATGTATATCGGCGGGTGGTGTTTTGGTTGGGTAAAAGTAAAAATATGTCAGTGTGACCATAAAAAAGTTGTTAACTTATAAAAACACTCACTCGCATATACATACTAGTATTTTACATTAAAAGCAAAATATACAAATATAAATACAAACTTTATCATGCATTAAAAATATATATTTTTTACCCTCATAAAATTTATATAGAAAAACATTTTTTTTAACATGCAGAGATGTTGAAAAAAAAAAAGAAATGAAATGAAACCACTTAAACATATGTGGTGTTATATTGAACATAAATTGAAAAGGATAATAAAATGTTTAATAACCAATACATTTATATACCCATTTGCACATACTTTCTCCTCCCTCTGCTCTAGTTTTTATTGATTACACTTGCTATAAAAAAGTTAATGTAAATTTAAAATTTGTTGTTCAATTATGAATAGGACTCTATTTAATTTTTATTTGATTTATGCGTGAACTTTTAACTTTGTAAGTTTAATTAAAGTTACATAAGATGTGGTCCATTTTTTTAATTGTATTTTAATTTTTGGTATATTGTAGGAATTAGGGAAGACTTTTCTTAAGGTTATTGATATAAGTTTTGATAATTGAATTAGATATGTGTTTTTGTATTCAAAAATTTAATTTTTTTATTTTTTCATTTCATCTGTATTATAATTTGAAACATTCACAGTGGTTGATCAAGCGTTTTGTGCCAAAACCCGCTATTTTATTTTATAAGTTTAATTTTTTTTTTATTATTGTTTGTGTAATAGAATAAGTTGGGATTTAATTTAAATTTCAAAAGTTTGTTCAGATTTTGTTCTATAATATTCTTTTTTTGTTTAAATCGGGTTAGTTGTTGGGACGTGAGAATGTTTTCCTCAGCCAGCCAGACAGATGGATATTGCTAAATTGACCCAGAATTTTTTATGAATCAGGAATATATACATACATAAGCGTGGTCCATTTTATGTTTGCGAGCTTCATTTAAAATTATGAAAGAGGACCTTCTTCACCAAATTTTAACTTCATATGATGATTGGAACACAAAGCTACACGGGCATTTATGTTGATGATTCCAGAAGAAAATTACAAATTTCATGCACAATTTCAGCTGGCGTGTTTTAATATAATCTTAAATATTTTTCAATTACACAAGCTAACATCATATATTTGTTCATCATATAAAAATTTTTACTCAATTTGACCCAATAATTCTATGAAACTCAACATACATATATTCCTAAAATACTATATTTTTGGTTTTGTTTTTTCAAAAAATTATAAAAAATATTTAAAATAAAAATTTTGAATATTTATTTTTTTTATACCCTACACCACCATAGAAAAAAATCATCCAACATCCACCTTAAATTATACCAATCGACTCAGAATTATTTTTTGAGTCGATCTAAAGATGTCCGTCTGTCCGTCTGGCTAGCTGAACGACTGGCTGTCCATGTAAATCTTATGTACAAAGTACAAGTTGCAATTTTGAAAATAATTCAATGAAATTTGGCACGTAGGACTTTTCATTGAAATCTGCTATGATTTCACCTAGCCCCCATACAAATGTCCTCCCGTAATAGGAGTTTAATGATCATAAATGCTTTAAATATAAATTTAAATTGTAATATAAGTATCAATCTTTGTGTCAAATTTCATGAAGATTGATCCATAATTGACCATAGCTCTCATATAAAACCTTCTTCCGAAAATCACTTTAACGCGCATAAATCACATACACATGTTAGTATCAAATTTATATTATCAAGTTTAAGTTTATATCAAGTTTATATACAAATTTTATGAGGATCGCTCCATAATTTACCATAGCTCCGATATAAGCCAACCAAGTGCATAAATTTATAAATTTACATAGATGTTAGTATTAACGTAATATTCTGTATTCGTATATTTTATTTTATACCTTGTAAAATTATCGGTACACAATTGTCCACATGTCTAATATAAGACCCTTCCACGAATTTTGATAGACATACACAATGATGTGGAATATCATATTGTCGGGCTAGACCGACCTTACTTTTTTTTAATTAGTCCTATACCTGAAGTTGATGCATCCATTTAAAAAATGTTTAAACTTTAAAAAAATCAGGTAAAAAAAATGCTGGTAATTTTATGAATTTCAGTTTTTTTGCAATGCTCTGCAATTTCGAAAATAGTATTAAAATTTGAGAAAGTGTAGCAAAAAAGAAAAGTATTTAATATATGACATTATCAATACCGTTCAATATCATACTTTGAATATTCAGAAATATTCTTTTGTTGGTCACAACGGACAACTGTTAATTTTGTCTTATTGATATTTCGTCTAAAGTACGAAAAAACTATATTTTTAATTAATATTATAGTACACCAAAAATCTAGCACACGATATCTTAGATTTTTTTCTAACTTAAATATTTAATTAAATCCTTTTCTTCGTGCCATTTTCGTGTCATTTCAATCGTAAACTTTTTTATGCAAATTTTTTTCAAAATTTTCAATTATGGTACATTATTAAAAAAAAAGTACATTTTTTCCCTTTCTTATGCTTACCATTGTTTAGATTGTAAAAAAAAGATACGCATATATTTTTTTTCTTAAAAAATAATTTTCAAGTGTAATACGTATTATCCCCTTTTTATTAAAAAACCAAACTACGAAAAAATATAGCAGAAAAAAAGGACGAAGAAATATTTAATATTTCCGCACGTGCAATGCAATATTTGTTGTTAAATCCAACAAATCTAGGAAATAGCGAAAAAAAAAATATATTAAGCGAAAAAAACTCATACCAAAAACTCATTACTCACACCAACACCTTTAGCAAGCCATAACAACACCACCATTAGCTTGTAAACATACCAATATATTTGACAGCATAAGAAAAAAAAGTAAAGTAAAGAAGCAAAATCCAAAAAAAAAGTGCTACAGAATTGAAGTTAAATTGCAACCATGGTTATTGAATGAATTGCATTTCATCCGGTTCAGGGTTTATTCTAAGTATTTCAATTCATTTTTTTTACCCTGCATTGATTTGAATTTCATCGAAAGCTACCCCCAACACAAAATGTTGATGAATAGAATAGAAATTGCGAAGTTCTTAAAAATATTTCGACAAGGGGAATTATAAAAATTAATCTACAGTTGTAATATAAGCAATTGGAAGTGTTATATTCGGCTGGGCCGAATCTTTTATACCCTTCACGAAATCTACATTGCATAAATATATAAATTCAGAATATAAATTCATTAATTATTTATTTTACGAATATTGTGTTGTGATATTTATATAAGAAAACTTAATAAAACATTTCTTCTGAAAAAATTTACGCAATTAAAGACATACTAAAGAATAGATTCATATTCATGATATCTCATATCAAAATTAATCATGTCATTGCATACTTGTAGTATAAACAGTCGCCGAAGAAGTTAGCCACTCGCTAGGAATTAACTATTTTGAACTGAAATTCTTAACTTTGAAGTTATGGGTTTGAGCCCTGAGAAAAATATTAAATAATTTTGTTTAAGGATTAGAAAAACTTTTCGGCTTTTGCCAAGTATTTCTAAAATTTATATTTCTCTTTTGCTTAAAAGTAAAAAAACTTCTTCAAAACTTGTCCCTAAACAAATCTCAGAAGCACCTGGTTCTAAGACACAAATACACTAAACTTATTATACCACGTTATTATCTATGAACCTAAAACAAAATTTAACTTTTTAAGAAAATAATGTCTCATATACTCAGATTTACTTGTCAAACTTATTTTCTTTACAAAAAAATATGCTCATATTCAAAAAAAAGAAAAAAAAAGAAAAAAAATAATAGTTGGATTGTTCAAGGATACGTATCTTGACTATCTATGCCCATAGCAGTTTTGTTAAAAAACAATTATATTTACCCCCCTCCCAACCCCCATAAACATATGTGAATGGTATAAAAATCAATTTACAGCATTAAATATTATAAAAACATTATTTTTCTTTTTTTTACAAAATAAAACAAAAGTATTTTACGAGTTTAGAATTTTAATTTGCCATGTAGACTAGGTGGTAAGAATTTGAAGCAAGGGGTTGTAAAGTGTGCATATGGGTTCGAATCCTGTCGTACACAAAAGGAATTTTTATTTAATAAATTTCAACGAGAATTGCATATAAAAAAATATTTTCACAGTTCCTTATCTAATGTTTCAAAGTTTTTGATTCTTTTGATTCAAGTTAAATAATAAAACAATTTTTTGAAGTCTTGGTCAGGCATCGAACGCAGGTCCTACATTTCTTAAGTTAAAAACTCAAGCTGTACTTCATATCAATGTGTTGAGTTTTATTATTTTATTTGCTTATATAAAAAGCCTAAAACGCAACTAAATCTAAATAATACTTTTTTTTTAAAGAATAAGAAGAACAATATGCCAAGAAAAGAAAGATATAGTCGGTAAAGACCGATAATACCCTATACCACTGTTTACGAGCATAAAAATTCGGAAAGAGGACTTATATTACACCTGTGGCCAATTTTACTAAATGTAAAATAAAATATATAAATACAGTATAATGCGTTGACACTAACATTTATATGATTTTATGCACTTTAGGGCGATTACTAGAAGTAGGTGTATATGGGAGCTATGGAGCTATGGATCGATTCTCATAAAATTTGGCAATATTGCTTCTACTTACATAAAACTTATTTGGATCGAATATTAACTTGATACTAAAATTCGTGTGGGATTTATGCACGTTGAAGTGAAGTGGAAGAGGGGTTTATATGGCAGCTATGGTCAATTGTGGACCGATCTTTGGTACAATAAATATTTGGTGCAATAAATTTCACTACAATACTTTTATTTTTAAGGCATTTTTGAGTGTTTAAATTCTATTCCGGGGGGGACATTTGTATGGGAGCTAGGTGAAATAATGGACCGATCACAACTAATTTCAATAGGCTTTGTCCTTGTATTATAAAAGTCCCACGTATCAAATTTCATTGCGACCCGTACTTTGAGCACAAGATTTTCATGGACAGCCAGCCTAACGGACCAACATCTTTAGGTCGATTTAAAAAGTGATTTTGAGGTGGGTATTGGATAATTTTTTTCTATGCGTTGCAAACATCATCAGGTGTTGGGTATAAATATTTATATTATAATATGGAAAATCTTTTGAGACAGCTCTAGAAAATCGTTTATAACTGTGCTACTCTTGAACGCATTTCTCTTACTTTCAATATCAATATTTTCGGGACTACATGTTTCAAAAAATCAATTTCAGCATACCGACAGACACATAAGTATTCTCAAGAGTTATTTTTAACCACCACAAATATTTTTCATTTTGATATCCATATTGTATATTTTAGGACTTTTATATAAAATGACAAACTTATATATACCCTTCGTTTTATATGAAGGGTATAATAAATAAAAAGGTTTTAGAAAAAGCAAACTTGTTGATTTTTTTTTTTTTTTTAAGGGATCAAAAATATTAAAAAATGTTTTTATGAATCATTCAATAATTTTGGAAAATACATATCATTAATATTCTGCTTGTTATTTGCCTGAAAAATTTAAATCTTCTATTTTATTTAGTTTAAATAATTTTCTAGAATTTCATCATTATCATCATCATTGTAAGTTGTACTGATATTTATTTCTATTTTTTTTCATATCAACATTAAATAACCCTTTTTAACTTGCTGTTGTTGTTGTTGCTACTCTATTTATTGTGCTTAAAGAGCCAAAAGGTCTCTCATTGTCTTCAGGGTGAAAAAATCTTCATTAATATTGTTTTATATAATAACACAACCAACCACTGTTTGGCATGTAAAATCGCGGGAGACAACTGGGATCTCAGCAAAATAAGCACGTTCATTTTTGCAAGAGAAATTGTTTATAATATAGAGTTTTACCATCAACATGGCACAATAGCGCTCATGAAAAAATAAAACACATACACTTGTATTTTTCACAAACTAATACTAAAGCAAAATGAAAATTAAAGGGAAAAATGTTGAGTAGGGAAACAAAAAAAGACTTGTTTGCTTTTTATACAGATATAAGGCGCACACATTTTACATACACACATACTTACAAGCTAAATAAAGGACGAAAAGTTTATATTCTTGTTTAGATATTAAGAGCAGTATCTAAAGGAATTAAATCTATGTAGAATGTTATTTAAAGAGAATAAAACTATTTATACTACACAGAAAAAATTATGGCTAAATTTTTTCTAAATAAATCATTATCTAGATTAAAATTACATTTAATAAAAAATAATATTTGGTTTTAATATTCTATTTTATTGCACAGAAAAAATAATGACTAGAATTTTTTAAATAAATCATTAGTTAACTTTAACTTTGCTCCCCAGCAAAAACTTTGCTTTGCTGGTAATCTAGCAGGTATAATTGGAAACAAAAATAAACTACTTATTTTTTGCCTGAATAACTAGTTATTTTTGTTCGACTTGTCCACAAATTCATGTAGTTATTTTTTGACCCTAGGAGTACTCAAAAATATGTATCTAAACGAAAACAAAAAAAAAAACAAAAAAAAAAAAATTTGCCGTCAGTGAGACTCGAACTTGGACACACACTAACCATTCGTTTTTAATGACTAACGTCTTACTCAGTACACCATCTCGCACATAGCATCCTAAGCGACAAAAACTCTATTTAGTTTAAAATATCTTTTTAGACATTTTGATATAAAAAACTAACAGCTTCAGAATGGGGTTGAACCAACAACCTTCTGGGTGTTAATCCGACGCTCTAGCCAACTCATCCACGTGATTGCAGTATTACTGTGCTATTATACTATTGAGTACTTATTAATGTAACACAGAGTAGGCAAATAATAATGACGCCTCATTACCAAGAAACTACTTTAATAAGTAGTTGTTATTACCAAAAACCAAAAAGTTTTTGCTGGGTCCCTCTCGTGATATAATTGTGCAAAATTAAGTGGACTTCTTGAAGATAATTTAATGTGTTTTAATTTTTGTATTTCAAATTATTTAAAAGTATTTTGCGGAAATGGTCTTTAGCGGAAGTGGTCCTTAACAAAATGATAAATGTTTGCAATCGTAAATTGCCCTTTTGTAAGGTTTTGGCGGTACCAAAGTAGAGTTTGTTTGCGCATTTGTTATATCCTATCTATTTTGGTTTCATTGAAACTTATATATTTCACTCTATTAAAAGGTATGTAAGTTGAATTCATTTAGAAAATGCCTCAATTGATAAGGATTGCGTTTCTGTTTTAGATGGTTTTGGCAGCTAATGAAATTTGAAAATAGTGTCATATCATCTTTTATTTTATATATATCTTTTCATTCATATATGTATATTTTATATACTACATGAATACATACATTAATATATAAACTATTAGTTATGGCACCATTATTTTTCACTGTGTATTACCGTTAAACTATATTTTAATTAGTTAGTATTATATAAAAGTTTCGCTTCTCTACACCAAATTTTCATATATGCATTTACATGATAAAATACAATACTAACGTTCGATCCGAATTATTGTATATATTATAGAAAATGTAAAAAAAATATTAAATAAAAAATAAAAATTTTTTGAAAATCTGTAAAAAATTGAATATTATTTTTATTGATTTTAATAAACCATATTATTGAATTTCTTAAGAATTTTCAAATATTCAAATTTATAAATAGTAAAAATATTTTAGTAAGAAAAAAATTTAAATTTTTTCAATAAAATATTTATACTTCAGTAAAAAATATAATTCGTTTTATGAATTTAGTAATAGAATACGAAATTTAATTTTTTATGTGTATAAATACATTTATTAAAATTTCTAAGAATCCAAGACACTAGAATATTTCTTTTGAGACTGGAAAATAATTTAGGCCAGCGAACATTGCGCCACGGATGGCAAACATGGTACAATAGTGCATTTTTTGTTACATTTTTATATATGTTGGTACCGTGGTACTACCACGGATCATTTGGTACAATTTGATATTGTCTTATTTACATATTATTGGTTAAAAAATATTTCCGGAAAATATGATTTTGAGTAAAACGTATTCAGTTGCTCTCCCTTCGTAAAATATTTTCCCAAATAAGAAAACAAATTTTGAGTTTATAAATATTTAATATAGAGCAGAGTACTTCCATTTTAAATTTAAAAATTTTGACCTCTCTGAAATTTTCTCAATAGCAAGTATACCGATAAAGCTTCCTACCAAAAAAAAAAAAAAAATAAAAATGGACTTTTTTTAGATACACGTAACTAAAGAAAATTCTTACAAAAAATATGTTAATAAAAAATATATTCATAAACAACATTCATGAATACTTATTAATTGATATCTTTTATATAACAAATTTAAATAAATAAATGTGTTCATCACTTACAAAGCTATGGAGTTGCCACAGCATGCATCTAATTTTATCTAAATCGGTAACCAAGGGTAAACATTTTTTAAATTTAAAATGGAATTACTCAGCAGTAGACGTCGTCTAGGAACAAATATTCAAAAATTCACTATATCTGATCAAAATATCGCTGATGAAAATGATGACTAATTATGATTCTATTTCAAGACATGTCGAGAGTTATTTTAGGAATTCAGTCTATTGCACATTCGTAAGCGAACTAAAATATTATAATAAAAGAAAAAAATGTAATTAATTTCTCTACTATGTCGAGTTGTATTCAATAAATTTGTTGCTGTAATTTGAAAATTGCAGATAATACTTTACTGAAATTATTAAATAAAAACATGTTTAGAATCTACTAAACTTCTAAATTTCAAAACTAGTACAATTATGGTCATAAAAGTACATTTTAATTTAATGATTTGTACAATATAAAATAAGCCATTTTCCATCCCTGTATCACACTGTATTCTCACGATTCCAAAATAGAAAATAGAGCAAAAGAGAAACAAAACTAGATTTAAAACTATACAAATATTTATACTAAAATCAGCAGCTGTATAAAAAACAGTATTGCCAAACCAATTAAGACACTATTATGTCATTTTTTCTTTGATGACTGAAAAGAGGTCTTTCATTCAAATTAGTAGAGTTACGCCTATGGAGCTATATTTCAAATCAGTTTATCAATAATTATAAGGTGATTAAAAAGTGCTAACGATCAGAGCTTTCAGAAGAGGAATATTATTATTCATCTGCTTTAGTAAACTTTAATAGATATAATGTTCTCAATATCAATCAGCTGAATAGCTTAAACCGATTGCAGAAACTTACCAATATTAAGTTTGGCTAGAATCGGCAGGAAATTTCTAGACACAATTTCATTTCATTTTTTTTTCAAATATAGCTCATGGCAGACTTGTATGTAAATTGTAAAATTTGTGGCTAAATCTTGATAATAAATCGGCGAATATTCTCTTGCAATAGTCGCTACTCATGTGTCTTATAAAAATTAATTAAAATGTCACATCACGAAAAAATTTCAATCGATCTATTTGATTTGATACAGGATCGTATAATTATTGATTAAGTCATACAACAGACGTCATTAACTGTAGGTTTGGCCGATGTTGTTTTTTTAGAAATTAAAAGCAATGTTTCCCATCAACATCGAATAGTTATGACAGTTATTTAAAAAAAAAATTGGTTGGGCAGGTCCTTCTTATTTAAATATAAAATATATATTTTATTCTTTTAGAATATATGTATTTTCATACTCTTCAACATCATCTCTAAAGTTTGTTTTAAGAGTAGAAAAAGTGTTAATGGATTTTGATAGACCTTACAAAATAACTAAGAAATCCAAAAGTTTAGATCATTAACCTTTTCTGAAAATCTCAAAATCACTTTAACTTTCATAAATCCTAAACAAAAGCTAGTATCAAGTTAATATTTAATGCAAAAAAGTTTTATATAAGTCGAAATCACACTGCCAATTTTTATGAGAATCGGTACATAGATGACCATAGCTCTCATATAAGTCTCAATTTCGGGAATCGCCCTTGAGTACACAAATCCAATATAATTGTTAGTATTAAAATAATAATATTTTTCACACTTGATACAAGCAGCGGTCCCATATAAAACTCCTTCCCGAATTTGTATTCACATACACAATAGTGTAGGGTATCATGCAATCGGGCTTACCCGACTATATCTTTCTTGCATATTTTTTTTAACTTTTGATGATTACATATTTTTGGGGCCGATTGTAACAAGATTGGTAAATAATATGAATTTCCTTAACTGCTGGTACGATCTGAAAGTACAGGGTGTCAAAGTAGAATAACTCCATTAAAAAAATTTACAAACATTTAACTTTTACAAATAAATCCCGATTTTAATGATGATAAAAAAAAGTTTTATAACTTTGACAATTAGTTAATTTTTCACAGAAAAGCAACATAAATTTACTACCAAATTTATCCATTTTTGTCGTTGAACATATTGGTAGTTAACGATAAATCTCGGTAAGCTAACTACAAAAAAGGTCTCGCAAAACCACAACGATAATTATAACATTGTAAAGTTTTTAAGAATGTAATTTAAAAAATGCTAATTTTGGATACTATAAATAGAAAAACGAAATGAATTACAAGAATTACTGAATTTTCTCAAAAATTGAGAGAACAAAATGAGAGTACATTTTTGTATGTAATGAAAATTTTATATTTCTCGAAGAAAATATTTTTCAATAAAATTCAATTTTTAGTGAAGTTTAGTTTTGGTGATAATATAATA
Organism: Protocalliphora azurea; assembly: GCA_932274085.1. Classification (NCBI taxonomy): domain Eukaryota; kingdom Metazoa; phylum Arthropoda; class Insecta; order Diptera; family Calliphoridae; genus Protocalliphora; species Protocalliphora azurea. The sequence continues at coordinate 143,822,059 of OW026522.1, read as the reverse complement.
TATTATATCATTATTATTATTATTATTATTATTATTATTATTATTATTTTATTTTTTTTAAACAAATTTTAGGGAAAAAAATTGAATTCTGGTGAAATTTTAAAAAAATCTTTATTTTTTCAGAAAAATTGGATTTTTACTGAAAATTATTTAAATTTGAATTTTTATTAAAAATTTTAATTTAAAATTTGTATTTTTTCAAGAATTTTGGATTTTTAGAGAAAACTAGAACTTTAAAGAAAAATTGGTTGTATTTTTTATTACAAATTATAGAATTTTTTATAAAAAATCGACTTTTAGTTAGAAATATATTTTTTTTAGCAATTAACAAAAAATAATAAGTTTCACACTGCTATGTTATTCATAATTTTGATACAAATTTTCAATGAAAAAGCCTAATATAATAAACATTTATTAACAAATTAACAATTCGTATGGGGATGGAAGCCAGTCTTCACACATTTATATAATACCTGCTCTTTTTTTCAATTTATTTTCAAGAAAATAGTTCAATTTTCCAATTAAAATCCAATTTTAATTTTCATTTTTTGTTTTTCAAATAATGACGTTATACAGTGGGGCCTATCGCAAAAATTTTTGTAACAAATCTATATCTTCTAAACTACTGGTCGGATCGAATTGAAATGTATGGGAGAGTTGTAGAGGAGGACCTATGCTTTGAGAAAAATCAGCTTTTCTTCACACTATAATACCAGCTAAGCTACAGTAAAAATATGCTTAATTAACTAAGTATCTCTTACAGTTAAAAAGATATTTACGCTTACATTTTGATTATTTGATTTTTACGTTGACTTAATTTCGTTTTTCGGGAGTAAATCCTGAGAGAAATTTTCTTTTATATTGTATATTTCTAATATATTTCAAAATAATGTGCTGAAAAAGTTCTTTGATTTTCTCAATTCGTCTTGTTGTCAAAAATGTTCAAAGTTAGCACTTTGAAATTAGTATGAAAAATGGCTTTTTCTTACAAAAATGTAGTACAATTTTTTCACTTTTTTCTCAAAGTTTTTTTTAATAAACATTTTTTTTTTATATTTCAAAAGACAAGGCTTCATAAATGGTTAATAAGAAAATTTTTAATTGATTTAGATTTGCAACCTACTTCCAGCATTGGTTGAAAATTGTGAATTTTAGAAAAAAAATTTTATGTTTATCGATTAATAAAAAAAATCACTCGGGATTTTTTAAATTTATTTATTTTAATGATTTATTTATTTATTTATATTTATTAAATTACAATTTATATTTAAATCGATTTGGCACCAAACTGTTTCCCGCACGGCCAAAAACGAATGCTGAAGTGCAGATTTAATGAAAAAAATAAACATTTCAAAAGACTTATTCTATTATATTTCTACTATTATTTCTTTTGTATTGTATAAAATAAATATCAATCTTTGATTCCTCCAAAAATCGTTCAAAGAGCTACAACAACCATTTTTTTGGTATTTTTTTTTTTTTTTTTTTTTTTTTTAATAAACAATATTAAATAAACAATCCATTTTTACGCATATTATCTCGTTACACAAACAACACGCGTCAGTATAATTGAGTGTTACGTATACGCACATATAATAAAACAGAATATTATAAAATAATAAATTTTACAGGTTTTGACACGAGCTGTCAGTTTTGAGGCTATTATTACATCCATTGTAAAACGACTTATGTATATATGTTATATATCAGTGAATTTTATATTATATTTTTATATTCTTTTCATATTTTATAAGCTTTTGGAAAGTAGGCGGAGTTTTGTGTATACACTTTAGTTTTAAATTTTTTTAAAAATATTATGTATATTTGAAAAATTACCAAAAATTAGTTATTGAAGCTTTTTGAACGATTTTTGCTGATATTTATTTTATATAATACGCAAAAAAATAATAGTGGTAGTTATATGTGTTTTTGTATAATTTAATAAAATTCTTATGAAAATTTGTTTTTTTTTTTTCATAAACGAGCGGGAAGCATTTAGTGCCAAATCGGTCTAAATATATTTTGTAATTTAAAAGTATCAATAAATTTAAACATAAACTAGCGTAACTTTTTTATTAATTGATAAACATAAATTTTTTTCTAAAATTCACCATTTTTGCCCAATGCTGGATGTAAACTGCAAATCTATATCAATTTAGAATTTCTTTATTAACCATTCGTTAAGACTTGTGTTTTAAAATATGTATAGAATAAAATTATTTTATTAACAAAACTGAGAAAAAGTAATAGAATTGTGCTATGTAAATTCTTATAAAATAATAGCCAATTTTCATACTAATTTCAGAGTGCTGAATTTGAATATTTTTCAAGGCTAGACGAATTGATGAATGAAAAAATTTTTTCAGCACTTTATTAAATATATTAAAAATTACAGGAAATTTAAAAAAAAATTTCCCAGAACTTATGAACGAAAAAAGAAATAAATTCGAAGCAAGAAATCAAAAATTCAAACTTAAATACCTTTTTGACTGTAAGAGATAACTTAGGCGGGCAAGCAATTTATTTTTTTTATCTCGGCAAGTACTTTACAGGAATATAAAATTCTTTAAAGTCGGACTTGATTTATAGAAGTTACAATTTTCTGAAACTCTTACATACTCGAAGAGGTCAACTTTGACACCCTGTAGCTTATCTTTTATTATTACAGAGTGACTAGTACTATAATTTAAAAAATATTAAGATACTAAATTTCAATTTCAAGTCTGGAAAGCTTTTAAAAATGTTTATAATTTCTTTTAAATTTTCTAACCCGGCCATTATTACCTTATCAATACTTTCCTTTAAATTCCTTTTAAACTACTTAGCTCTTATAGACATAAACTCACAGCAAACATTTAAGGGTTTCAAGGGATGTATACCACCCACTCGTAGAGTAATTGACATCCTTTTATCATTTATTTGTTTTATTTATTACAACTCAGGATTCTTCTGCACTCCTCTATTTTTTATTATTATTATTTTTCTTTTTTTTTATATTTTGCTTTTAGCTTTCTTTTAGTAAGTTATTCTATATATACCTACTTTTTAGTTGAGTTTAAAGGCCCAACCAGTGAACAAAAGATCATCGTATCGCCATCAGCTGTTTCAATCTGCTTTATGTAAATGTCTATAAGTAGCTATTGACATAAAAATTCTAGGTAGCGTATCGCAGAAATCTTTAGAAAATAGATTTTTATGTAGCTACGTGATTTTTTGACAACACTGTAGCTTATTTTCTTTATAAAATAACCAAAGAACAGAATGTTCAACAACATATTATACGTTTACTTTTGTTGACTGTTTGTACAAAATCTGTCATGCAACTGTTCTTTATTCTACGTTGCGTCGCAAAGTTAACTGATTGGGCCTTAACTCCTGAATGTTTTTTTTTTTTTGCTTTTTTCCTATTTTATTTGTTTGCCTTTTTCCTCTAGTTGTTGTTGCTATTGTTGTACTTTTATTCTACTTGTGTCCTGTTTAAATTTCTAAATGTGTAGAATATTTGTGGTGGCATAATCATTTTGGTATTATAGAAATATATATGTTTGTGTTTGTATATTTAGTATGCATGAAGTTAGTGGTAGTTGAATTGGACGATTAAAATACGAGTACAACAATAACAAAATGAGTTCATATGAAAATTATGGTAGTGGTGCTGTTGATGATGGTCGTTCTGATACACAGAGTTACAAGTTGTTGTAGAAAAGGCACAACCCTGTTTCACACTCAATACCAATACATTTGTACGCACACACATAGTTAGATTTATGTCTGTCTGTCTGTCTGTCTGTTTGTCGTCTATTTGTTTTGTTTTAGTTGAATGGTAGGTTAGCTGGCTGTCTGACTAAATGTATGGAATGTTGTACGTGGAAGTATTCAACATTTAATGTTCAACATATTTGTAAACTTAAAGCAGAAGGAGGCTGGAGTGGATGTATGAATATGAAAACAATCATAAATGATTTTATGTTAATGTAGGTGTAGAGTTACTAGGATTATTATTCTAAAATTTATAGATCAACAGATATTGATTTATTGAAAGGGAAAATATAAATTACTATTTTCCTGGAACTCCCTATTTATTTTGAATTAGAGGACTAATTCTATATAGACAGACAGATTTATGTTGGTTAGCTTGTACCTATTTTTCAACCATTTACATCATTGATCAGCACCAAGAGAGGATATATACATTTTAAACTATTAGTAGGTCGCTTTAGAATTTAAATTGTTTGTTTCTTTTTATTGTGAGATTTACTTCTTTATTTTGAATTTTTACACTATTTATTCGCCGTGTTGCCTATCCGCTCCTCAGGGCTATGGTGGCCGCCCAATGATACATTGCTTGCTACTTGGTTAGAGTGGTAACTGGAAGCGTATGAGCAATGAAGTTGTATCAAGTTGATTTCGTCATTTCTTTCTACCTTTTTTGGGCAACATTTGCTCCAATTTAAATGTTAATATTCTTTATAATTTCTTTAATCTGGCAACCTATGTGTTGGGTCAAAAGCTTAATATGACAATACTTACAAACTGACAACCATGCTATGATACTTCGCTAAAAGTACCACAGTGCAGGCTAAATATCTAAATACGAATATAAGTCTGTCTATATATGCTGTTTTCATATACATCTACACAAATACAAACAAAACAAAAAAGAAATAAAATAAACCAACATTTTCATAATGTTAAAGTTCATAGAACAAACAAACAAACCTACACACAATCACTAAAATATAACAAAAATTGGGAATTCAGCAAACTAAAAGTGTTTTATAGAAAAAAGTTTTTGTTTTTGTTTTCATTTAATATTTATATGTATCGCAAGCCTGTTAGTTAATATCTGTGTGAGTTTGTGTGTGTTTAAAAATTTAGTTTTTTGTTTTAGCAACAGCAGCAACTAGCAGCTGTTGTTGTACTTGCTATAGTAGTAGTAGTAAAATAAAAACAAACTAAAACACAGAAAAAAATTATGTCAACGAGTAACTTTTTGTGTCTCTACAATAGTTGCTGCTTCTATTGTTGTTGTTTTTATATATTTTTGCTAATGTATAGGAGGTATTGGTAAATGTACATATGTGTGTATATGCTGTTATTCTCTACAAGTCCTTTATTTTGATATGGCATGTTGTTTGTATTAATTTTTCTCCCTTTTTGTTTTTGTTGTAATAAATGTTTGCTTCCATCGTTGTTTGCTGGTTGTCATCGTCATCGTTGCCATTGCTGTTGTTCTTTCGTCTAGGGTAAATAGAAATACTTGGTATTGCCAATCTAAGGTACGGCAGAAAGGACTTTAAGGGGCCATTTAGATTCTAATAATAGCTAATTAGATCGACTAAAATACAAAATTTTTATTTTATGATCTTATGTTGAAAAAGAGAATTAATATGAGTGTTTTTCAGCAGCCAGCTGAAGTCTGCACCAAAGTTTTCAGAGGCTCGCTGAAACAATTTTCAAAAACAGTTCTAATTAAAAATAATGTTATTAATATGTATTATGAAGTATGAATTAAACTTAAATAAAACGAGAAAAAATAATAAAAAATATGAATTTTCCAAATAAGTAAAAAATTTCAAACACATCCCTTCAATGTTCCAAACAAATACAAATTTTCCAAAAAAGGAATAAAGTAGTAGATCAATAATGTTCAATAAAAGTTCCAATTTTCAAATGAAACTAATTTCTAAGTATAGCACACATTTTCAAAACAAGTTCTTATTCTCAAAAAATAAAATAAAGTTTGCAAAAATTTCAAAAAATTAAAAAAAATAAAATCAGTTATTAAAAAAAAAACAACCAATTACTTCAATAGTATCAATTAAAAAAAATCACTTATTTACAAAAAAAGCACATTTCAGTTAAAATACAGTTTTAGAAAATAGTAGAAATTTTTGAAAAGTATTTCAAATAAAAAAAATTAAATTTTTTTTATTTACAAAAATTACTTATCTCCTGGGAAAACAAATTTTTCAAAATAGTATCAATTTTCAAATACTGATACAAATTTTCAATTGTTGAAAGAATATATCAATTTAAAAAAAATATATAATAATTTTTAAAAGTGAAAAGAAACAACTTTCAATAAAGGTACCATTTTTCAAAAAGTGCTAACTTTCAAAAATTTGCTCTTTTTCCGAAAAAGTACTTGTTTCCAAAAAAGCACGAAAGTAATCTTACAAAAGGTACAACATTTCAAAAAATTTTGAAAAAGGTACCATTCGTGAAAAAAGTTAAAATATTTTAAAAGTTACTATAACAAAAAAAAAAAAAAAAAAACAATATTTTAGTTTTCAAGTTTTTGAATTTTTCTTTTTTTTAATTTTTTCAAAAGTTACCATTTTTAACAATGTATTTCAAAAAAGTAGCATTTTTCAAGATAATAAAATTTTAAAATGAAAAATAACAAATTTTTCGGTATAGTAAATATTTTCAAAAAAGTAAAAATTTCGGACAGAAAAAAGTCTTAGTTTTCTAAAAAGAACACATAATCACAAAAAAGTACCAATTTGAATGACTAAATGTTAAATAAATCTATTGTTAAAAAGTATAAATATATTTTAAGTACCAATTGACCAAAAAAAAAAAGTTTCCCAAAAGAATTCATAATATGCTCATGAAAATATTACTAACTTTCATATAAATACCAATTTTCAAAAAAGCACCCAATTCTTTTTAAGTACGAAAAAAATAACTTCGAATTAAAAATTTTTCAATAAGGTACTCATTTTTAAAAATTTACTTAAAAAAATTCTAATTTTCAAATAAAGTATCAATTTTCAAATATATTACACAGTTTGAAAAAAGTATATGTTTCACAAAAAAAAGGTACTGCAATAATTTTAAATGCAATTTTAAAAAAATGGTGCTAATTTTCAAAAAAAGGATAAATTCTCAAATGTAATACATATTTACAAAAAAAAAAAAAAAAAACAACAAAAAGATTATAATTTTCTAAAAAGTACCAATTTTAAAACAGTAATACTTTCCAAAATTGGTCATATTTAGAAAAATTCAATTAAAGTACGAATTTTCAGAAACTTAAACATTTTCGAAAGTAAAAATTAGCAATTTTTCAAAAAGTACTAATATTCACAAAAAAGTAGCAATTTCAAAAACTGCCCAAATGTTGAGTAAAGTACCAATTGGTAAAAAAATATATTTTCCTAATACTACCTATTTTCATAAGAATACTTATTTTCAGAAAACGTACAAGTCTTCAAAAAAGCACCAATTTTCTTTAAATTATGAATAACAAAAAAAAAAAAAAAAAAAAAAAACACAATTTCGAAAGTAAAAATTTGCTATTCCTCAAAAATGTACCTATTTCGAAAAGTGTATTTCAAAAAAGTACCAATTTTCAAATATAGAACAAATTTTTTAAAACCAGTAGTTTAAGAAGGGGAAACATATTTTTCCAAAAAGTCTCAATTTTCTGCATACGTACTTATTTTAACCCATGGAAAAATATTATTTTTTATTAAATTGACTGATGCAACATCATCCAGCCAATACGTTGAAAGATAGAAACATGAGAATTGGTCTGTAGCTACATCTTCTAATTTAGGTGGTAAAACCAAGTAAAATTGGTAACTTATTGTCTGTCAAATTATAAAGTTTAAAAAAGATTTAACCTTTTCTACTAAAAAAAAAAAAATATTAGACACGTGTTTGGTACTTCAATTTTAGTACAGCCCTTTTATGGAGAAAACGGGAAAAAACTGTATTATAGTGCTTTTTTAGTAACCTATGTATCTTTTCAACCAGTAAACATAAAAATAAATTAACATCATATTCGTAAGTTACTGAAAAATTACAAACACAAATTTGATACTTTTTGGAAATTTATACGTTTAAGGGTTAAAATTCGTACCTATTTGTGGAACACTTTCATAAAACGTTTATTTTTTTTTTCTATTTATTGACATATACATATGAATATTTTATTATGGGAACCTGCTAGAATTTTGAAATTCCTTGGAATAAAATTTTTGTTACATCCATGATGATAAAAAAGTACCAAAAAGGGGGTAAAATCGGGTAATTATATTTTTCAATCCTATTTAGACAATTTTGAAAAAATTTTAATTGGTTGGTCATTTAGTAACACAAAATAAGCTAATGGGATGTTATATAGACTTCGGGTACCAAGATGTAGAGAGGGCCGAATTGGTCCTTTTTTAAAACATAATTTTTCTTAAGTAGCAGATTTATATCGTTTGAGTCATATCTAGGACGTTCAAATTTAAACACAGTAAGCATGTTGAAAACTTAAATGGATCTGTTTTCGGGCAAAACTTGGTACTTTTTTTAATGATTTCAGTAAATAAATTTACCGACATAAAATTAGCTAATATGATTCTGAGTGAGTTAAGAATCAAAAAAAGTTGTGCTTAACTTTTAGTTTTTTTCGTCTAATAGTACCAAAGATGGAAACCGAATGGAACTTTTTTTATATATTTCTGAGTTAAAATTCACAAAAGCGGTACATACTGGTACTTCTTCGTCTCTTTATTGGTAATTTCTGTATATCGTATACTATGAACTTAGAAATATGAAACTAAACTTATGTGGCCTTGAATAAGTAAGAGCAGATGTAAAGGAATGTTTTGAATCACTTTCGTTCTTCTAATGGTACTTTTTTTATTTTCTTTAGTATTAAACGCATCAACATAAATTGAATGCAAATGGTCAAAAGTGAGAGAGAACTTTGTGGTATTTTTTTATTCTTCGCATATTAGTTTTTGAATTTTTTGTAAAAAGTAACCTAGGAACATGAAATTGATGATATATGGTTCTAAATTAGTGAGAATACACAAGTACTTTTTGTGATACTTTCTTCTTCTTCAAATGGTACTTTTAATATTATTTTGTAATAATTAACTTATACACATGAATTTAAAGTAGATAAGAATTCATATGAGGGAACTACTTTGTTCTTCTAATGGTACTTTTTGAATTTTCTATAATATTGAACCTAGAAAGATCAGATTAAGGATACATGGTCTTAGGTGAGTGGGTATCCATAGGAGGTGACCTTGTGGTATTTTTTTGGTCTTCATATGGTACTTTTTGAATTTTTTGTAATAATTTAAAAAAAGGCTTTAGAAAATATATTTTTTTATGTCTTCTAGACATAAATCTAAAGACAAAAATTTTAATAACTTTCTTCTCAACCCAGAAAAATAGCTATAAATATTGTGAAATTAAATTTTTTGATCGGATGATACTATTGAGTGGTTTTTCGTTACGCTGTCTTATTTAATTAGGAATTCACAAAATATTATTATCACTTCGTATTCCAGTCCTTGAACATTCCTTATGTAAATAATAACCTTGAGTCATGAAATGAGAATCATTAGATGGTGCTATTATATGTTATTAATATTCTAAGGACATCAATATTATAACATTTCTCATTGGAGTAGAGGGTTATAATTTAATTTTTCGGCTTTTTTCACTTTGACAGTACAAATTATTTTTCTAAATAAATAAAGCTACAAAGTTTATATCCGGCCTGTGTAGGAGTCTCGCAAGTTCGCTAATGTAGTAGAGGGTTAAATATTTTAATTTGATTTAAAGTTAATTGGTGCAATTGTAATTTTCCTTGAAAAAAATTTATATTTTTTCTTGTTAAAGCTTATGTATTTTCACTTTTGTAGAAGCAATTATTAATAACTTCCAAAAAAGTGAAAAATATGTACTTTGGTGAAAATGTTAATTTAAGCAAGTAACTTAAAAAGTACCTGTATTGTTTTGGTGATAAAATACCACTATTAAAAAAAAATACCGTTTTAAATAAGACACATTCAGATAGGGATCTTATATGGAACCTGTGGCCAATACTTGTATTAAGTTTAATGTATGTATATTATTATGTTAAAAGTAATACTTATATGGTATGATGTAAAACTTTTCTGTATCGAATTTAATTTATGATTGTTAAACCTCTATTCTAGGAGGACATTTGTATGGGTACTAGGTGAAATAATGTACCGATCATAACCAATTTCAATAGACTTTGTACATGTACAAAAATAATTATTTGTGCCAAACTTCAGCAAAATATCTTTAAAATTGCGACCGTCAGTTTGATTACTAAGTTTATATATGACGGACATACGGATGAACGGACGTCGTTAAGTCAACACAGAAAATGATTCTAAGCTAATTGATATGCACTAAAGTGGATCTTTGATCAATATTTTTTGGTATTTCTAACATCAGTATAAACACATAATGCTCTCCCCACCTATGGATGTTGTAGTATATAATAATTAATCATCTATGTATACCAAGACACTGTTGAAAATTTCTGAAATTTTATGAAATTCTTAATTTACCGTAAAGCTAAAATATCATGGACTATTGTACCAAAACATTGTAAAATTCCAACCCATGTAACTATTCTAAAATATTTGCTACATTTAGTATATTTGAAATTAAAAATTTTGAAAAAATAAACTGAGACATTTTAAAGAATATTATTTTCGCATCTTACATTTTGTAGAATATTTTTTGTACCATTCCAGATATTTTTATTTAAAATTTAAAAACCAATAGAACCTTAATTAAAACTCATTTACAGATTATGTTTAAATATTTAGAATGAAAAATAATTTTTAATGAAATGTGTATTTGTGACTATCTTTACCTTCATGCATAAATCTATATAAAACGAAAGATCGAAATATTTTGTGTATTGGATTTTTAAAATTTTATTTGCGGATATCTGCGGATGTAGCCAGGGGATAACTAAACGACGAACCAAATAGATTTAAAATAACATGACAAACATTTATGTAATTCATCATTATAACCGTAATAACTCCGTAAATTTTCATCATGATTAGTCAATTGATTTCTGAGTTATTAATAAAAGTGACTTGATATCTACATATTTTTTAAACTAAATTTCTTAAAAAAAAAAATTAATTTAAGTCAAAAAAAAAAAAATAAAAAATAATAATACATTATGATGAAAATTTGCATGAAGCTGGAGAAAATAATATTAATATTATAAAATTATATGGTGAAGATATTATGTCCATCCGGCTGTCTTTAATCGTTAACTCCAAATAGTGTTCAACATTTTATAATTTTCAAATACAAAATAATTTGCAAATAGATTTAGCTCATATTAACTAGTATTGTGAAAAATATTCTTAAGATTATTGGTGCAAATTTTTGTTCATTTATTGTACAAATTTAGCACTGTGTAAGGTAGATGAAGCTAACAACAGAAACAATATTTTTAAATAAAACTCTTATTTAAGGACACATCATAATTCGATCTAAATCTAAATTTGTTTGAAATTTTATAAATTAAAAGTATATTTTTAAAGCATAAATAAAAAAATCAACACCCTTCCGACTTATGGACTCAATTAGTTTTTTCACTTAAATGTTTTTATTTTTATTACTAAAATAATTAAATTGTTTCTCCCTTTTCCATAAATCACAAAAATGTTGTCCAACCCTGTTATTATACTGTTGTTGTTGGTTAATTACATTTTGAAAATTGCTGTCAAGTAGTTAAGCTTAAAAATACGTTAGAGTTTTGTGACACATACACGTACACACACACATATATACACACACAAACACACAGTTAAACATAAACTCTCTTAACATTTTTTAAAGCGTTAACAGAAGTAAAATTCAGCAGCAACAAAAACTGGGGGACAAGCATAATTAAATTTTTTCTGGGTTTGTTTTTAATATTTAATGGATTTTCATTTTATTTATGAAAATATTGTGCTTTTTTTTTGTTCTTGTTTTCTTGCTACTTCTTGGGTTTTGTTTTGTTAATTTTAAAAATATTGTTGTTGGAAAAATTTATGTCTGTATGTAGTTGTTGCTTGTAATGCTGCGGTGTTTTGTTTAAGTCGTATTTTTTTATGATTTTCAATGAGTGTGTGTGTGTGTGTGGGAAGATTTTTTCATCATCCTGTTTGAATGAAAAATAATATTATCTGGGGATGCTACAACAAGAATCCACAAAAAATTATTACAAAATATATGTATATATATAAATGATAACTTTTTGTTAAGAGTAATTTAAATTTTTTGGTTGGAAAATATGATTATGTATATTGTTAACCCAATATGTATATTTATTCTTTTTTTTTTTTTTTCTTGAAATTTTATATTATTTTTGCAGGGAGAAAGTCTTTAGTCAAGTGGTTCATAACAATTAAAATATATGTCTATTCTTTAAGGCTTACGAAAGGTTTTGTTTGATATAATTTCTTTTTGCTTTAATAAAAGGCTTTTTTGTGAAAAAAGAAAAAGAGTTTTCAAAATTAGAATTAATGTAGAGGTATCTGTTTTCGTTTTGCGTTTTGTTATAATTTTAATAATTAGTTTTTTTCGTCTTTTTGTTTTTTTAATTTTTCTGTGGTTAAATATTAATGAAAGGGGAATTATTAAAGAATTTTTTTTTAATTATTAACAGTGGTATCATATTTAAATTTATTTTCTAAAGTGTATAATCGTTAAATGAAATATTTTGAGAACATATTTTTAATGAGAAAAGAAGTAATTTGAAAAAAATCATAAACATAAAACTAGACTTTTCGACACCTTGGCTACAACTCAAGTACGACTTTTATGCGTACGTCATATTTTAAAATATTATTTTTTTAATTTACTATTGTGACTTATAATCTTGCAATTAATTTTAACAAACTCACAAAAACCTATTCATGAAATTATTTGCAAATTAACGAACATTTAATGTGTTCGCCAACAGCTGCCATATAAACATAGTAACTGATTCTTGTTTATTCTTGTTCAGAATCTTTTTCATTCTTTCTTTTCTTTTTTAATTATTAAAATTATATTTTTTTAATCACGTTTCATTATCTAATTATTTCAAACTTTTTTCTGTTCTTAAACCTCTTTAAATTACCATACTCTGTAATTCTAGTTGCATTTTGCCTTCAAGAAGCGTTAAAAAATACATTTTTGCTAAAATGTAAATACCACTTCATCAGAAAGTGCTACTTTTAAATATTTTAAATAACAATAATAAAAAAATTTATGCACAAAACGATTTTTCCTTTTTGTTAAAATGTAGACTTTATATACATAAAAATACGAAAAATACAAAAAAAAGCACTTAGAAAAAAGTTATAAAACTCTGCCACGTATTATGAGGAAAAAAAATGAACACAAAAATACACGGAAAAGAATGTTATATTGCAAAAAAAGATAAATTAAAGATAAAAATCAGGCAAATATTAAAAACTAATCTTAACTCAGGCTCAACCTAAGTATATACTTGAAAAATACCTTACACGATTTTTTAATAAAATGAACGTCATCATTTTTGCTGAATTTACTGTTTTTTCCATTTTACATAAATTAATGGATAGATTAAGGGGAATTAGATACATTGGCTGTATCTAATTCCCCTTAATATAACTCATATATAGACATTATTGCTGACAAACTCATGACATTTTCCCAATATGTCATCATGTTATTATTAAATTAAACCACTTGCTCTAGATACCAAGGATTCGTCACTTTAATCTTAAGAGAGTTTCTCAATATATTTTGCTTTCCGTGTTTTATGTTTTTACTTCGTTATTTTTTCCTTAGATTTTATATTATATAATGCTACCTTTTCTTTAGTAAAAAGAAAATAAGTAAAATAAATATAAAAAATTAATTCTACTATGCAGCAGGAGTATTTACAATATATGCCCCCTTTTTATTTCTACTGATGCTGCCGTATCTCTACGCCTCCAACAATTTTCAATCCAGCAACAATTTTTATTTATTTTTTTTTTCTTTGCTACAAACTTTTTTGGTTTTTTCTCTTTATTTTTGCATAAAATTTATTTTCTACTTATAAAATAATAAATTTTTTTTCCTTAGATTTTTTTGCCATCTTATTTTTTGCTGCCAACAAGATTTTTTTTTATGAACATATATTTTAAATGTGTGTTTATAATATAAAAGTATAATCCGGTGTGTTTTACACTCGAAATAAAAAATTTGTAAGTTGTACATTATTTTTGAAAAGTATATGAATTGTGAGTAAAATTAAGGCCTTCACAAAACTAAAAAGATCACCAGATCTGCACATGGAATAGCTTACGTTTTAAAGATGACAGGAAAGTCAAAGCCGGTACTTTGTATGCATTCATATAAAAAGGTAATAGCTGTTTTTAACATAAATCTATTCATCTCTAGATGATTCTGATCTGCACATACCTTAAAATACGATATTAGTAGCCCAAATAATATATATGTACATATATATATATATATATATATATATATATATATATATATATTACATTGAATTCTTTTTGAGAATTCATACTTTTTAAATTCTTTGGAAAATTTGTATTTTTATACCCTTCATCACAGGTGCAAAGGGTATATATAAGTTTGTCATTCCGTTTTTATTTTCTATTATATTCATCTAAGAATCCAAAAAGTATATATTTTGTATATCCTTATTGATTGGGAAATCGATACAACGATGTCAGTCTGTCTGTTGAAATCACTTTTTAAAAAAGCCACAGTTATCGGATATATATGTTTTATACATTAAATTTTAGGAAATGTTCTTTAGAATGACGCTGTCAAAAGTCAACAAAATCGGTCCATTAATGGGTGATATATCGGCAAAAAACCGAAGAGGCCTCTAAAAACTTATTGGCTTTCGGATTTTCTAATCTAGCGACTTCGTTTTTGCACAGAAAATTTATAATCTTTATTTCGGGATGCTTTTGCGGAAGAAATGAACGAAATCGGTTCAATAGTAACTGAGATATCGGTCAAAACGTATTTTTAGACCTGGTGAAGCTTCTATATAAGCTTTAGAGTTCGTTTTTGTACAGATTTGTTGTAAATATTTTTCTAAAATTTCGTTTTTTTTAATGAACTCTATCGGTCCTTATAGAACCGAGTTATAGGCAAAAATCTGAAAAAGATATTAATAATATACACACATAAATATATAAATGACTTTCAGTGTTGTTGTTTTTTGTATAAGCAAGCAGTAGTTGTTGATTTTGCATACATATAACTTTTTGTGTATGTTTGGACGTTTTTTAGTTGTTGTTTTTTTTTTTTTTTTTTTTTTGTATAAGCATGTATCTAAATACAAACATTTGTATGTAAATGTATCAGTCAACAGAAGCCATCAGTGTTGTTGTTTTTTAAGGAAGCAACGCATGCTATGATAATTTAATTTTGTGTTTACATTTTTGTAGTTTGGAAAAAAAAAATGTTGATTATTTTTGTAATTATAAATGTGAAAATATGAAAGTACACTTTAAGGCGTAAATTTTATTATTTCTTGTGTAAAGTGGTGAAGGGTATAGAAAATTCGGCACAACTGAATATAGCATTCTAACTTTTTTAATTGTGAAATGTTACTTTTTTTTATTGTAGAAAATTAGTACTACTCTTTATTTAATTTGAAAATTAAAATATTGTAGTTTATAAAGTTTAATTTTTCGTTGTTCCAATCGATTTGCTTTAATGAAGTATTATATCTGATTAGACATTTTTGGTTTACTTTTGGCTATAGATTTAAGACTCCTATGGCTCATTAACATTTGTTTTGTAAAATTTTTACATTGTATAAAATAAAATAACTATGTAAGTATTTATTTTGAAAAGTGTTCGTGTTTTTTTTTACTATAATGACTAAATCAGGTATTCCTTTCTGTATTTTCCTTATTGCATTTTAGCAATATCATTCCCAATTTTTCACATTCAAGCGATTAGTTTTAGTGACATATATATATAATATTTTTAATAGTAAATCATCATATTTAGTGACATGTCTTCGTAGTTAATATTTTTGGTTTCCTTTTTTTATTTTAAATTAATAAATTCATACTTGCAATTCAAAATTAAACAATATTGTTGAAATTAATTTTTTTTTAAATTGGTCCTTTTGTAAAAATAGTTCTTTTTTGCAAATTGTCGCTATTATGAAAATTAATACTATTTTAAAATGTTTTAAAAAATCGGCATTTTTTGAAGTTAGTAATTTTTTAATTTGGTGCCTTTTTAAAAAAATTGATAAGTACTTCATTTTAAAGTTAGCATTTTTTGATAATAGCTACTTATTTTTTAAATTTGTATTTTTTTTTTTTATTACTGCGTTTTTAAATTTGACACTTGTTTTAAAAATTGCCACTTTTTAAAAACTAAAAAGTTTTCTGCAATTGTACTCTTCAAAATTTGTACTTTTTTGAAAAATAAGTATGTTTAAAATATTCCAAAATAATCCTTTGGCCGAAGTGGATAAAAATAAATATGACATTGCACACATGTAATTAGCGTTATAGGCCGTTCAGACTGATCTCAAGTCTTGTAATTTCATAATTTCAGCATAAATCAAAAAATATTCAAATTAATCTTTAAGTGGTTACCAAATAGTGGTAACTTTGTTAGATTGTCCGTTATAAGGACCGAATACGAAAAATTTAATCAAAATTTCTTTAAGGCTGTTATATTCAAGTTTTAAATTTAAAAGAATGATTGTGTTTTTATTCGTTGCCCCCCATATAAATGAAAAGCTTTCTTCCCACATCTACAAATGTCTTGAGGTACCAACAGTTTATTGCACAATTTCTATTTTTTACACGATATATATATGATCTATAAGATATATTTCCCATATGATCTGTGATATCGAATTCATGACTAGAATGTTGTAAAATGTCCACAAAAAAAAAAAAAAAAGAAATTGACTCAGCAATTTCTCCCTCACTTTTGGCTTCACATATAAAAAAAAGATCGTAATAAGAACGCTAGTGCTTATTACGATCTTTTTTTTACTCCTTCAAGATAGCTTTTTTTTAACTTTTCTGATAAAAGGTGCAGAGCAATTTAAAGAATGAGTCGCATTCCATCCAGAGGTGTAGAGATTTTATCTTAAAATTCGTTTTAAATTTTCTGTGATCATACTTTCCGTAAATAAACATTTTTTTGGTTATCAGGGTTAATTTCGGTTATCACGAACTCTTTGTAACCTCTACTTCTATAAAAAAATACGTAGTTCCAATAGGACATTCTTAAAAAGCATTCACGCTTCTTAAGGTAAAAACGCCTTTAATTTGTCTTTCTATTAGATAATTCTCTTGAGTGTAGCTTAATAAATATATTTATGGGTGAGCTTGTATTTGTGTAGGGATCTTTTTTTTTCTCTCTTTTCTTAACAGCATAACCACTCCATATGCCACTAACTTTCGTAGTGCTGTTGTGTGAGTAAGTTATATTCTCCTCTACCTCCTCCTTTTATATTTGTAATAAAATTGTGATAAAAACTCAAACAACATTTGCAAATAAAGCAGTGTGTGTGTGTGTGTGAGTTTGTATGATGAGGAAAAAAATAACTTTTTATTACACACATACACACAATTTCAATATACCATCACAACAGCATCATCATAAAATTTGTGCTTCTCATAAGTAAGCAAGTGTGTGTGTGTGTGTCGGAACAGTAGAACGAATTCTATTATATTAGAGAGAAGTTGTAGTATAAAATAACTTTGTTTTAACAATTATTTATACTTTTTTAATCTTTTTTTTACGCAGATAAATATACATACAAACAAACTCCTGTTACCTAACAGTTGAACTCACACATAGACATACATATATACGGAACCTACTAACATTTATGCTACACTATAATGAAACGCCCTCTCAAACACTATACATGCACTAGAGTATTTTATCATATATATGGACCATTATCAAAAATTTTTGATTTTAGGCTTTAAAAAAGAAATATTTTTTTTATGGCACTTTAAAATCCATTTGCATAAATATAAAGTGACCTGAATACATGTAGAATCAGTTCGCGTTAATCATTTCGTGCAGGGGGCGCGAAAGTTATAGCGGTTTTAAATTTAATATGTAAAAATTTTTAGAAACTTGTAGTTTATTTACTATTCTGGTAAAAATTACGTGTAATATCAAAACCTACTGAATTATTCAAATAAAATTTATGATATTTTCATTGTCTGATAGTACTAGTGCGGCATATTTTAAGGTTTCTTAGTAAAATTTAAAAAAATGTGCCTTATAATAAAAATTGCGATTTTTAAAAATTTTGTGAAAAAACCTAAGTTATTTCTACACGTGTTATACGAAAATGTATTTTATTAGAGTTTATTGCAAAGAAATTTAAAATCCATTGAGAAACATTTTTTTGGTGCATAAAATTAGTATCTTTGGCAGTCTTTTGATGCGCCTCTACATTTCCGCCAATTACAGTCAATATTGTGCTGCTCATTCGATGTGCCTTAGCAAAATGTGTTTTAACAAAAGTCTCCCCTTTTTAACTATCAACGACATTTGACTTAAATTTATGGTCCCGTTCTTATATCTAGACATCCAAGATTTGTACAATTTTCAATTTACTGTATAAAAATACAAAAACAAAAAGTGCAATTTTTGCATAATTTTTAAAAAGTGTATAATTATTATTATTATTATTATTTTTCTTTTTGTTAAATTTATTTTTAATGCTCCTCCAGTTTTATTGGGTAAAATAATATGAGATCATGCAGTAATCCATGCTATTTTATATGCAGCTGTGAATGTACCATGCGGAAAACTCACTTTTTCAGAGACTATCTACTACGTTGACTATTTCGGGCACATCAAGGAGATATAGCGCAAAATATGCAACACGTAGCAATCCTTATTTCAATAATTTAAGTCCGTTGAAGGGCGCATAGATTCCGCAAAAAAAATATATTAGATATTAAATAATTTTATCTCAAAATTTGACTAACCTGTATATAACTCTTGAAAGTCTGCACAATAACATAGAAGCTGTAGAATTTGTTCACAAGTCCGATTATTTTTATAGAATTTATTTATAGAAAATTTTCGTTGAATTTTCTTTTTAAAGAAAGTTTTTGTTGAATTATTTTTTTATACAAAATTTTCGTCACACTGTTTTTATAGAAAATTTGCAAAAAAAAAAGATTAGAGAAAATTTTCATTAAATTTCGCTTTTAAAAGGAAATCTTCATTGAATTTTGTTTTTATAGAAAATGTTTGTTGAATTTTCTTTTTATAGAAAATTGGCGATAAATTTTATTTTTATAGAAAAATTTCGCTAAATTATTTTCAAAAAAAAATTCCTTGCTTTTTTAAGAATTTATATAAAATTATCTTTTTTTTTTGGAAAATGTGTGTTGAATTCCTTTAAGAGAAATATTTTATTAAATATTATTATAAAAGCACAAAAAGTATAGAAAAATTGGAAAAAGTTAAGTAAATTTTTAGCCCATTTTCTTAGTTTTTGAATTTTGAACAAACCTCATGATTATAAAATGAAACCTATGGTGCTAAAATTTTTCACTCTATTAGCTTCAAGTCTTGTGAGTTCAGAACTGTAACCCATTTGTTTAAAATAGTATTACCACAAAACTTATTAAGGATTAAAGTAAGTTTCATTCAGTTTAAAAACTGTTGACAATAGCTCATATTTTTTATATTTTCTGAAACGATTTTCTCGGGAAATTCTGTGCGAGCCAAGAAATAAAAACATTTTGTCAGTATGTACGTATTTTTGTAAGTGCATTTCTATGTATCATAAAGAAAAACTTAGTTTAGTTTAGCTTCCCTATTTAAAGGTACTAAAGCAGCCTTAAATGTTATCTCAAATATTTTGAAATCATATAAATTATTATCATCGTTCCATTATATTTATGTTGAAATAATAACATCTATATTTTAATTAAAATTTTTAGTGTTCTTTTGTGTTAGTCCTCGCATGTTTATGTATCATCTCTCCCTATATTTATTTTTATACGAATGTATGTGTTGGCATGCAATCTTTTCGCATAAAAATGCCACAAAATCTACAATAGCAGCAACAAGAACAACAACAACAGAGTTTAAATTTTAGTTAGGATTTCCCTCTAGCATTTTGCCTTTTGCCATACAAAAAAAAAAAAAAAAAAAATGCAAAAACAAAACTACCTCACCCTCATTTCTACTTGATTTTATTTTTTATACTCCTCTGTCATGGAATGTGTTTCCATTAGTGTTGTCAATTGAAGTTGAACGAACAAAATTTCATAATTTTTTAATTATTCGTGTGATCGAATAAAATTTGAATATTCGATTAATTGAATGAATGAAAAATAAAATATATTGTTTGAATAATTAAGTACAAGTTAAAAAAAATGCAAAAACTATTAGTTTTTAAATCAATTTTTGGTTTTATGAACATAAAATAAATCTAAAAATAGAAACTCATTAATATAGAACAAAAAAAAAAAAAAAAAAAATATCCAAAAATTTAGACCATATTCAAATGACAGTCATATTTTATAATTAAATTAAATTTCTTTTAAAATTATCATTCATAAGGAACATAATTAAGCACTTTGGCTTTAAAAGGATTATTGTTTTTTAAGAAAAACAGATGATTTTCTTAAATAGCATTAAAACCAAACTAGTTGTTCTGCTCTTTTTAGATTCTTCTAAATATATTCAATAATCATCAACATTGCTAAAATCTGTTTTTTTTAAATTTTTAATATTATTTATTTATATCATTATGTATTTCAAAATCTTCATTTATTTCCACATCACTTCAATCATTAAAATAATTTTTATAATAAATAATAAATGAAAAATTCTTAAAAACAAAGCATTTGCATATACTTTTGATTCACTTTTGATGAATATTTGAAAAAAATAATATGCATTGGAAAATTTCCACAATTTAATACTAACTTATAGCTCTTTCATTTATTGTAACTTTAAGACGTTTAATTAAATCTTTAGAAAAACTATTCAATTTTTTTCCAACTAATACGAAAATTTCAGTGTTCGTGATAGGTTTTAACCCGAAATATATTAAAACATAGTTTACATATTTATTTATCCTGAAGAAATTTTCAATCATTTTCAACAGGGTTTTCCAACTAAACAAAACATTTTGTATCTATAATATATTTATTTATTTTTATTTATTTATCCCTCAACGAATTATAACCAACGTAAGCCAAGTTAATTCAGTAGTAATACAATTGACAACAATAATTCTAATTATATAGATTCAAAATTTTAATTCAATTAAAATTAATATACATATTTATTATTATTAATATAAATAAAGTCACCCCTTTATTTGTACAAATAATGAAACAAATTTAATTTTAGAATTTAAATAAACGATAAGATTTTACCTAGTATCATAACAGCTCATAATTGGAATTAGTTCCACGTGCACTAATTTCTTGTCTATAAATAACTTTTAAAAATTTTCAAAAATTGTTGAGTAGATTTTTCTAAATTCTTCATACTTTCACCATAAAAGATCTGCTCATAAATAAAATAGGGTGGTGTGAACAGGGTAAATCAGTATAATTGTCCTTGAAGGGCGATCAAAACTGAATCTTTGCAGAATATAAGAAAGTTTGCCATAATTTATAAACTTATAAAATTGTATAATAATCAATAAAGCTTTGAAAATCTGACCCTAACGCACTTATTACATAAACAGAAATAAATTGCCTATAATTAAGGCCATATATAAAGTGAACAATCCTAAGAAAGGAATAACAAAGTTTGGCAATATTTTTTTGTGACATTCCAGAGTATATTTCCAAATCATACATAAACATTGGAAGGCAAAAGGACATTGCAACCCGTTTTCTCGCATTTAATGAAAGAAAAATACCCAAATTATAGAGTTTTCTTAAAACAAAAGATACTTTTGATACTATACTGCCAACCTCATAAACCAAGTCAAGTTTAGTATCTAAATAAATTTCCAAGATTTTCTGATATGACACAAATATTAAGGATTCATTGCCTAAACGAATTAAAGGCAGCAATTGATTGCATGACTTAAATGGATTTAGTGATAAAAAATTGGATTCAGACCAATTAACAATATATTGTAAATCCCTATTCAGATTATTAGCGAGATAATCTAACAATTAAATATCATCCGCATAGGTGTAACATTTACAAAATTGTATTCCACAGTAAATGTCATTCATATACACTATGAATAATAATGGTCCCAATATGGATCCCTGGGGTACCACTCTAGACAACTGTAATATAGAAGATCTTTACTTATTAAAGTCAACATACTGTGATCTACCAACCAATAAAGTATAAATCAGAGTACATGCGGAATGGCTAAATTTAAATTTGTTACAAAGTTTATTACACAATAGATCATCATGATTAATCGAATTAAAAGCTTTAGTTAAATCTAGCGTGACAAGTACAGAATTGAATGATTTATTTAAGTTACATCTCAGATTCTCTACTATATTCAATATTAATGTTGTAGCCTTCTCTATAACCAGACTAATAAGGATTTATTAAGTTTTTCAAACTAAGATGCTCCTGTATTTGCTTCTTGCATTTAAAATGCTTATGGGACGAAAATCTGAGCACGAAACAGGCATCTTAATTTTCGGTATTGGTATAATCTTTACAATTTTCCAAGATTTCGAAAATATATAATATGTTATTGCAGATTTTATCAAATATGTTATATGCCGAGAAATGCAGGAAAAAATACGCTTAAGAAATTTAGGTGGAATGCCATCTGGGGCAAGAGTATTACTTTTAATACTATTCAAAGCTTCAAGAACTTCATATTCGTCAACATCCCTAAAAGAAAATATATTATTATCATTAAAAATATTTAAATAATTAAGGGAATTTTTAATTGGTAGAAGCACCGATTGACATCAATAAAATCCCCCACACAATCATTGCCAAAAATTTCTTCAGATCTCAGTTTTCTCCAATATTGGAATTGTGAATATTGCTCAAAATAATTTACAGTCTTAAGTTTATTCCTATACCTACAATGAATTTCTCGATTAACAATTGTACTATTCATACTAAATGCACGCCAAGCTAGATTACAATTATTCTTAGCCATTCTTATTTCTTCACAATCCATCCATTTATTACTTCCTTGAGAGATATATCTTTTATATCTTTTAAGTGGGACATTAACATTAGAAACGACAAATACAATGTTATTAAAAATATCTAGCTGCTCATCAACACTAGTTAATGAAAAAAAAAGTTAGAAAGATTTGCAACGAAGTTAATAGTAATAGCTATTTAAACTTTGTACATACCTATAATATTTATATTTATTATGTTCTTTTACATATCTGTACCCCACTAACATTTTATTCCTTTGCTCGTCTGTAACTATATTAGTTTATACCAATACATTAACGTATTTACTTTAGCTACCAACCATCATATTTTATAGAGAATTAATAATTCTCATTTAGTTTATGGAATTTTTCACATAAGTATTCCAGAGTTGGTTGAAATAGTTGCGATTCGAGCGCTACAGAATTTGTCAAAATCTAAGACAGCTGATCTCACAATATAATCTGCCTTATTCCCAAGACATCAGATGTTCTGAAATCAGCCACTGTTCCTCTGGTACGCGGATCAAGTCCGAGCGTCAGAGGGAATACCTTGCACAGCAACTTCGGTTGACTGTTTTGGCACAGCGACTTCGGTCGTCTGTTTTTGTACAGCAACTTCGGTTGACCGTTTTGGCACAGCAACTTCGGTTGATTGTTTTGGCACAGTAACTTCGGTTGACTGTTTTGGCACAGCGGGTTCGATTGACTGTTTTGGCACAGTAACTTCGGTTGAATGTTTTGGCACAGCAACTTCGCTTGACTGTTTTGGCACAGCGGCTTCGGTCGTCTGTTTTTGTACAGCAACTTCGGTTGAATGTTTTGGCACAGCAACTTCGCTTGACTGTTTTGGCACAGCGGCTTCGGTCGTCTGTTTTTGTACAGCAACTTCGGTTGACTGTTTTGGCACAGCAACTTCAGTTGACTGTTTTGGCATAGCAACTTCGGTTGACTGTTTTGGCACAGCGGCTTCGGTCGTCTGTTTTGGCACAGCAACTTCGTTTGACTGTTTTGGCACAGCAACTTCGGTTGACTGTTTTGGCACAGCAACTTCAGTTGACTGTTTTTGGCACAGCGACTTCGGTCGTCTGTTTTGGCTCAGCAACTTCGGTTGACTGTTTCCCTTTAGATTAAGTCTGAATTTTGTAACCTAGTTTTAGGGAATTGTATTATTTAAGTTAGTATTCGCAAGATATCTCTAAGCATCATAAATGATCCGGCCTGCTGCATAGTACCCGAGGGAACCGAATCTTCAACCCGGCGTTTAACAGTAATAAAATCCGAATTGCCTGAGAAATACACGACTGAATCCCTACGTATCATCGTGCTAGCATCATAAACGATCCGGCTTGCATACAAATCGAGGGAACCGAATCTTCAACCCCCAACTATCAGTATTAGAACCCTAATTACCTGAGAAGTACTCGACTGAATCCATACGTATCATCGTGCTGCTAGTAATTATTTAACACTAAATATTTATTAATATTTATTATTATCGATAACTAAAACACTGAATTATTAAATAAAGCTACACTGTATAGTTTCCCCAGAAAGCGAAAACCAATTGTGTTCTCACTTAAGGTTCGTGGATCCTGGACACGACTGAACTACCTCAGCCAACGACAAACCCACGTTACAGATTCAATTGATCAAGTTGAATAATACACTGTTCAAAACGAACAGAATTATAATCCCTGTACCACTGTTTAATAACAAGTGGCTTATATTTTATCTTATAAGAAAGAGATATAATAGCATGACCAGAATTAAATGCCGAAAATTGATAATGGGTATTTTGGTTTGCCAGGTTAGCATTGGAAATAAAAATGTAATCTATTAAAGATGATGAATTATGAAACCCGTCCGTCGATGTGAGTGGGTAAGCTATTATGTATAACTGATAAATTAGAACACGAACAAAAATGTCTAACCATGTTCGATCTATTAAAAAGATCTGAGTTAAAATCGTCCATAATAATGGAGTTATCATACCTGTTAGTTAAATCAGTAATAACATATTCACAACAATAAAATTTTCCATGAGGCTGGTAAACAATTCCCAAATGATTTAAAAAACGCCTAGTAATTTAACAAAAACTCATTCTGAAAAATGATTCGATTAATCGTTAAAAATTTATCGAATAATTTTTAATTCTAAATTTAAAAATTTTGTACGTTCGAAAGAAATATAAAGTTTATTCCTCGAATAATCGAATAATTTCTGTTCAAATGAAAACCATAGTTTTCATCTATTTGTTTTTCCTCGTCACTTTTTGATTTATTTTTTCTTTTTATACATTTTTTTTCTACTTTCAGTCGTTTTTTTTTCTTTTTCTCAATTTGATTTTAACATGTTAAAGTTTATGGCACAGTGTGCGTTAGGGCCATGAAATCAAGGCAAATTTTTATTTTTTTTTGCTTTAGAAAATTTATAGGAAAATGTTATTTTATGTTTTCCTGCTACTTTATGATTTTTCATAAAGTTTTTTTATTTTTATTTATTTTTATTAATTTTATGTTGATATTTTCCGTTTTTAGAACATTTTGATAGGCGGAAATAAGAAGATGAATGGTGTGTGTAGCAATTTTAAAAAATGTTCTACCTTCGTTTGGATGCTTGTACTTACTTATGTAGTTGAATACATAAAATGAGGATAAATATTTAGTGTCAATTTTCTAACAGAGTTAAAAAATTTAATGATTATTATAAAAGTAAAAAACACTAAGGAATTTTAAGGCTTTTAATAAGATATTACAAAATAAACCTATTAATATTTTGCTAAAAGAATCGCAACTTTTATGAGCTATCATTTAGCTTCAAAAATTTTTTTGCCAGAAAGTCTCAGTCGTTTGTAAATTATGATATTATTATGGTGAATTTAATACAGAAGAGTAAAAAAATATCTACCCTTTTAGCTTTATATCACATTAATGCTGACGTATACGTTATATCAATTACATATATCATATGTATCAGTGTAATCAGCCTAATTTAGCCTATTCACACTGATGTCAATTTATATGATTTTCATTTTCTTTTATTGAAATCAATATAAAAAATAATGCATTTTTCCTATACCAAATAAAGAAAATGTGTATTAAATTTGCTTTCACAACTTTTTGATAAATTTAAAAATTTAAAATTATTAAGGGGAGCCGAAATAACAATGTCCGCCTGTATGCTGAAATAAACTTTCTGAAAGTTAACAATAACTTGTTTTATGCAGCAATAAATTCTTAAAAATTTTGCTATTGATGGTGTTGCCATATCAGAAGATATGTTCCAAAATTGGGGAGTTAAACTTTTTTGTTGGCAGATTTTTCCGGAGAAGGATTCGGGTTCCCTTTTATTAATATATAAGCTAAATTCTATATAACTTAAAATAAAATAATAATTAATAAATTCTAAATTTAAAGAAAATTTTTGTATGTAAAATTTGTTGCTAAATATTCTATTGATAGAAAAATCTTTATATAAGAAATTTTGGATATATTTTCTTCTTACCGAAAATTTTCAAAACATTTTCTTTTTGAATATTTTTTTATAGAAAATTTGCGACATTTTTTCTAAGCTTGTATTTTTTGAGTTATGAAATTTGTTGCGGCAAATGAGCGCTGTGTTACAAAACTTGGGACCACACTTTAATAAATTTTCCTTTTATAGGAAGTCGTCGATAAATTTCCATTTCACAGGATATTGTCAATACTATTTTTAAAGAAAATTTTTTCATTTCTCTCATAAATAAATTTTAATAAATTTTCGTTTATAAAAAATTTCAATATATTTTCTATTTACAGAAAATTTAAGATAAATGTTTTTTATTGTGAATTTAAATTTTCAATAAATGTTTTTTTTCAATAATTTTTTTTCATTGAACATTTTCGATATATTTTACTTTTGTATAAAACTTTCATATTTCCTTTTTGTGGAAATTTTTCGATAAATTTCCTTTTTATAGAAAATTTTCGACAAATTTTCTTTTCATATAAAATCCTTCATAACTTTTCTTTTCATAAGAAATCCTCGATAAAATTTCTCTTTATAGGGAATCCTCGATAAATTTTCTTTTCTAAAGAAAATTTTGAAAAAGTTTCATTTCATAGAAAATCTTCGATAATTTTTCCTGTTACGAAGATTCTCCTTATATTTCCATTTGATAGAAAATACTTGATAAATTTTACTTTTATAAAAAATTTTCGATACATTTTCTTTTCATAGAAAATGTTCGATAAATTTTCTTTTCATAGAAAATGTTCGATAAATTTTCTTTTCATAAAAAATGTTCGATAAATTATCTTTTCATAGAAAATTTTCGATAAATTTTCTTTTCGTAGAAAATGTTCAATAAATTTTCTTTTCATAGAAAATGTTCGATAAATTTTCTTTTCATAGAAAATGTTCGATAAATTTTCTTTATAGAAAATTTTCGATAATTATTTTTTTCATAGAAAATTATTGAGAAATTTCTTTTCTTAGAATATTTTCATTAAATTTTCTTTTTATAGAAAATTTTCAATTTTTTTTTTTTTTTGACAGAAAATTTTCGATAAATATTCTTTTCATAGAAAATTTTTGATAAACTTTCTTTTCATAGAAAATTTTTGATAAACTTTCTTTTCATAGAATATTTTCGATAAATTTTCTTTTCATAGAAAATTTTCGATAAATTTTCTTTTTATATAAAATTTTCTTTTGATAAATTAATACACATTTGTTTTTGTGGGAATTTCTATAAAAATAAAACAAAATTTTTAAAATTTTCTTTTTTATGTTATATGAAAATGGGAATTTTTGGTTACATAGAACTTCAGTTTGAGGACATGAGACATGAAGATTCATTTTGCTAGTAACACCGGCTATTGGAAATCATCTAAATCGTTCCACAATTGGCGTTTTTTTGCAATTGTGACTTAATTTTTTCCATTTTTTTTAATATTGCCAAAGTATCTACTACTTCTTTTAAAAAATAGTACCAAATTTCCAAAAAGTATAATTTTTAAAACAAATAAAAATATATTTGTATATTTATGTCTACATAAGAAATCTCTCCAAGATTTGTTCATCAAAAATTATTAAATTGTTCATCAAATTTTTAAAATATTTTATATTAAATATAATCTTCTACATATTTTATAATAACTTTCTTAACAATTTCATTATTTTTTCAACCTAATCTAGTAAACACGCACACAATAGAAAAAAATTTATGCATATAAACCATTAACTATAAGTTCATCAGCAGACACCAATTTTTTTCCAAATAGCCCATTTTCCACCCAACATCTATACCTTGGTTAATTACCTTTCAAAAGACATAAACAATAAACAGCAAAAAATAAACAACGTAGAAAAATCTATAGAAAAGAAGAAGCCAATATAGCAACAAACAATTACTGTTAATAATAACAACAACAATTAGAAAAAAACTTATATATTAACAAAAGCCGCTTAATAATAACACCAATATATTTTAACACTCACACACTTATAGACATCCTTTTTATAGGACTTTATATAAGTTTCTGGAAAAAAAGCATGATTGCCATTTATTATGATACATTAAAAACATTTCGAATAAGTGAAAAGAAAAAGAAGACAAAAATTGGTTTTATGTTTATGGTTGGCATTTCTCTTTGGGTTTGAAAAGTTGTATAAGTAAGTAAGAATGACTGAAAACTTGGCTGTTATTTAATGGACTTGGCGAACTTACATCCACACTCACATACACACACACTATCGGCTTTCATTAAATTTAAGTAAATGTTAAATATGTTTCACAATGTTAAAACAAAATACAAAACATAGAAATAAAAAAAAAACTACATAACAGAAACTCGATAAAGGAATACTTATACACTTCCATATAAAGACAGGAAAATGTACAAGCCATGGTTAACAGAGAGGTGGCAACAATATATTTTAAAAGGGGTAGATTATATTATTCTTCTTTAAATAAAAATATAAAATAAAATAATTTATAAGTAATTTTCTATAAAAGAAAATTGTAAAGAATTTTTTTTATAAAAGAAACTATTCTACAAAAAGAAAATTTTCAGAAAAAGGCAATAAATCGAAAAAAGAAAGAAAGAAAGAAAATTTATTGAAAATTTGCTACAAAAAAGAAATTTATCGGGAATTTGCTATAAAAAAATTTTATCGAAAATGTCCTATAAAAAGGAAATTTATCGAAAATTTGCCACACAAAAAAAATTTATCGATAATTTTCTGTGAAAAGAAAATTTATCGAAAATTAGCTATAAAAAGAAAATGTATCGAAAATTATAAAAAGAAAATTTGTCGAAAATGTTCTATATTTTCTATAAAAAGAAAATTTATCGAAAATTATCTATAAAAATCAATTTTAACGAAAATTTGCTATAAGAACAAAATTTATCGAAAATTGCTATAAAAAGAAAATGTATCGAAAATTATAAAAAGAAAATTTGTCGAAAATGTTCTATATTTGCTATAAAAAGAAAATTTATCGAAAATTATCTATAAAAATCAATTTTAGGGAAAATTTGCTATAAGAAGAAAATTTATCGGAAATTTGCTATAAAACGAAAATTTATCGAAAATTATATATAAAAAGAAAATTTATCGAAAATTTTTTATAAAAAGAAAATTTATTAAAAATTTTCTATATTTTCTATAAAAAGAAAATTTATCGAAAATTTTCTACAAAAATAAAATATAATGAAGATTTGCTATAAGAAGAAAATTTATCGAAAACTTGTATAAAACGAAAATTTTCTATATAAAGAAAATTTATCGAAAATTTTCTATAAAATAAAATTTATCGAAAACTTTCTATAAAAACAAAACTTATCGAAAATTTTCTATAAAATGAAAAAGAAATTTTCGATAAAAATTTTCTAAATTTTCTATAAAAAAAAATTTATCGAAAATTTTCTATATTTTCTATTAAAAGAAAATTTATCTAAAATTTTCTATATTTTTCTATTAAAAGAAAATTTATCGAAAATTTTCTATATTTTCTATAAAAAGAAAATTTATCGAAAGGTTTCTATAAAAATAAATTTTAACGAAAATTTGGTATAAGAAAAAAATTTATCGAAAATTTGCTATAAAAAGAAAATTTATCGAAAAATTGCTATAAAAGAAAATTTATTGAAAATTTGATATAAAACGAAAATTTATCAAAAATTTGCTATAAGACGAAAATTTGTCGAAAATTTGTATAAAACGAAAATTTTCTATATAAAGAAAATTTATCGAAAATTTTATATAAAAAGAAAATTTATCGAAAATTTTATATAAAAAGGAAATTTATCGAAAATTGTCCATATTTTTTATAAAAAGGAAATTTATCGAAAATTTTCTATATTTTCTATAAAAAGAAAATTTATCGAAAATTTTCTATAAAAATAAATTTTAACGAAAATTTGCTATAAGAAGAAAATTTATCGAAAATTTGCTATAAAACGAAAATTGCATAAAAAGAGATCGAGTATTTTCTATAAAAAGACAATTTTTCGAAAATTTTCGAACATTTATTACAAAAATCAAATTTATCCACGCTGCTGTTCTCTTCTACGGCAAAAAACTTTACTTAAACATACTTAAATAAAAGTTATAAATAAAGATTTTTCCCCGTCTTACTTCATTTTCTACATGTACAAACAATAGAAGAAACAAACTCATTGGCAACGGCGAAATAAAACAAACTCACACTCTTACAAACAGGAAAAAAATATAGAAAGAGGAAAAAATGCATAAAATCCATAAAACTTCTTCATTACACTTTAAGAGAAAAAAACAAAACCAAAGAAAAAAACAGTTTACATTAAAACAAACCCTTCTTGTAAACATTCACCACCCACCAAGACCATCCTTTTGTGTGATTTTTCTAGATTGTTTTTTTTTTTTTTTTTTTTTTTTTTTTTGCTATTGCTCCCTTATATAAAAAAAACTTTTGCTAGCAATTCTTTTGTTTAAGCTACATATACATACAAACAGACAGCCATACGTAAACACACTCACTTAACAGTTAAAGCAAAGTTAAAGAAGACAAGAAAAATGAAAAAAAAAAACTTTTTCATAACGGGTATACGCTATATCCCTTTATTTGTATTTGTATATGTATGTAAGTTTGTTTTTATTGTAGTCCTCATTATTATTGTTCTTGTTCATGTTATTGTTGCTGCTGCCAATATTGGGTGTCTTTAGCTGGCACTTTTACAACACATTTTAAGCAATGATTCTTCATCCTACCATCAAAGTAAAAAACTCCCTTTAATATAAATGACTGAATGAGATTGAACGAAGGAAAAAGTGAATGAATGAAGAAAAGTACTCGTACCATGTTACGGAAAAAAGTTCTTCTCCATTATATGGTGGCAGCGTAAATGTGTCTTCTTACAATATTGTTCGTTTGAAAGAAACATTTTCCACGTTGACAGCATACAAAGTATCCTTAAACCGTAACAATAAAATGAAGCATCAACATACACACTTACACATACTACTGTAGAATTTTATAACAAAATAAGGAAAAAAATAGGCAAAGACGAAGAAGCAGCAACAGCAGTTTTCCAAAATAAGAAAAGAAAAAAAAGCGCAAAATATATTTATACTGATATAAAAATATAACAAAAGAAAAAAGGAAAAAAAAATCAACTTGTAAAAATATAAAAATCTCATGCCAAACGGTAAGAAAAAAAATTTGTATCCAAAAAAAAAAAAAAAAAAAAATCATTTTAAGACCAACAAATATACTACTTTTTTCTATTGTTTATTTATTTTTTTCGGTTTTGCTCCCATAAGATGATAAGATGTAAAAAATGTAGAAATAGAAAAAAAAGCATACAAGACCAACAACAAAAAGAAATTATATACTCATACATATACACAATATTCAGCATCACCAAAATATAAAAAGACAAAAAAATAAAAATAAAAACGCAATAGGAAAAGTTGAAGGATAATTTAAGATGAAAATACATGTAGGTTTTGAAATAGTTTACAACGAATTTAGGATACCTTTTTTCTAAATAGTATTAATAAAATATTCATATGACTTCATTTAATAGAAAACTAATAGACAAACAAAAAAAAAGTAAGCTGCCAGAAAAATTAAATTGACTTGGCAGACATCTAGAGGCGAAGCATATTTTGAGGCTTTCAACAGTTCCTGTTGCAATACCAGAAAATAAATCCCACCACATGTTATGAAATTATTAAGTTTCATTAATCGTTATTTAATTTTTTTTTAGGTATCCTGTTGAGTCAATAAGGTTGTGGATAACCCTCAGAAAACCAGCAGAAAATATGACTTCTTTGTATTTTTTTAAGTTGCTAGAAAATGTCATTCGTTTTCTTTTCCTCCAGACCTGACCTTTATTATTGAACTCTTTACCATTTTTTCTTAATAATCAGGTATATTTTTTGAGCATTTAGCAGTTTAACACTTAAAGTAAAAGATAGTTTTCTCGTTGGGATCCAAAAGCAATAGGCTTGGCAAATATATCTTTAATGTCTTTATGTTCGAGAACCTATAGGTAGTGGATTAATATATTACTGTCTCATCGAAAGGTTACGATAATACTTTAACGTGGGTAGTATTTCCAGTTTAGCCTTTTTATTTTTCTTTTAGCTTCAAAATTTTTCTTTTAGTTTCTAGCATTTTTTTGATTCTTAAAATTGCATTAAAAAAAGGCAAAATGTAACTATTTCAGCAACGAAGAAAATAATTTATTTTTTGCTAAAAATAATTTTATTTTTACAGAATCATTTATTCGCACAAAAAAAAAACAAAATTTTTTATATTTAACAAAAAATTTGTACTGCGGCATTTCATTCTTCAAATCAAAAATAATAACTGATTTTATGAACTTTCTAAATAGATTACACGCTGCTACAAAAGGACACTTTTTACTTTCACTGCAAAAATTATCGAATATGGGCTATATTACATAACAATTTTCAAAAATTTCGAAACATCTTCTTAATTTCGACATAGCGAAATTACCGTTTTTAGGGTAGTTCCTGCACTAAAGATCTCACAGCTCCTTGAATTTTAAGTAAATTTAAGAGTACTTTAATTGACGTAGAAAATAGAAGAACGTAGGTTTTAACTGTATTAAAATCGTTTATATACACTCCAATTAAGTAAAGATATATTTAGCATTTTTAAATTTATTTTCCTTATCTTTTTCGAAATTTTGACTTGGATGTAAATTTTTTGATTTTTTTTCACAACTAAACATATTTATATAAAAAATTTAAATGCTATTTTGTTTAGAATAAAATGTTATATCCTCATATAAAATCGCTTAAAAACTCAAAAAGTTATTAATAGGCAACTAAAAATAGGCTCTAAAAAAAGTGTTTTATGATCTTAAGAAGTGCTCTTCAACTCGAAAAATATGGCCTTAAAATTAAAAAAAAAAATATGATCTTAAAATATATTTTTTTTTTTCTCGCTAATATTTAAATTATTTACAAACCATATTAAAAATAACTTTATGTTGAAATATATTTTCTTTTTAGACTTAAAAACATTCAAATACATTTTATTAGGAAATTACAAAATTTCTATCAACTTAGATTAAGAAAATTATTAGGGAATTGGATTTGAAAAACGTGTGTGACAGCAAAAAAGAAAATTTCGCTAATGGCAAATTACATAAAAAACTCTATTGGGTGCAAAATTTGTCTTTAAATTGTAAAATATGCAAAATTATGCTCTTTAGTGTAATATATGCAAAATTGTGCTTTTAAGTGTAAACGATGCAAAAATATGTCAGTTAAATTGTTAAAATATGCTATAAAAAATGGATTTTCTATGAAAATATGACAAGAGCATATTTTGTCAAAATATGTAAAAATAAGCTGTTAAGATTAAAATATGCAAAAATATGCTGTAAGAAATCGATGTAAAAATTTTTTAAATAGTCTGAAAAGGATTAATAACTAACAGTTTGGTTTATTTGAAGCCCAGGAAAAAATATGATTTTGCAAATTTTTTTTACCCAGGTTATTAGTAATTTAATAAACAATATTAACAAATTCTATATATTTTAATGGCAAAAACATTTTTTATATTTCTTATTTAGTACTCACTTTTTGAGAAAAATAAGAAATGTATAGAAATTTTTATCAAGTCATTCTAGATAAAATTATTCGATTTCTACAGTTTTTGTTTGATTTGAAAATACTAAATATCGATATATTTACAACAAAAATGCTTTTAAAAATTATTTTATCATTATATAGCATTTTTTTTTTAATTCTAATAAATAAACTATGGCTATGCACTAGAGAAATAGTGAATTTCCACTGTAGCAGCGAGTTGTTATAATATACAATATTATAACAACATTATATAATAATAATGAGAAATTTAGAAATGCTTAATCAAAACGGTATAATTCCTTGAAAAATTACGAAAAATTATTTCGAAACATTTTCGTTAGAAAAGGCTATTTTTCGTTAGAAATATATTTAAATTTGTAAATTTGCATTGGAATTTTTTGGGCGATTTTTCATTGAGACATTTTGCTGGCAGCCGCTTTATGTTTTATTTATTTATTGCAATATCTTTAAAAAATATCAAAAATAAATGAGGACGAGAAAAAATAAATTTTGAATTTAAAAAAATACGCTAATTTCTTTCTGACCTTATTTTTGGTTCATTTAGAATTTGTTGAGCTTTTTTAAAGTTCAATTCAGCCTCTTTTTTTCTTATCTTCTGGCAACACAGAGCGTGAGGGCCATGTAGTACCTATGCGCCTGTCAACGCCCCAAGTTTGACATAAAGTCATTCTTGAGCACATGGCTTCTCTCTTGATTAGGAGCGGAGCACATCTAAAACTCCTGCTGTCATGTTATCTGTAAATTTCTAGCAGCTCCTGATTCCCGTGAAACCATATGTAAGCCTACACGAAGAGAAAAAACATGATTACAGCATGTTCACTACAACAATATTATGTTGTCATTGTTAATTTTATTGAATTTTAATAACTCTGTGTTCATTATAACAATGATTTTGATTCAATTTTGTCATTTAATGTTTACACTCAATAAGAATTGAACTGCAAAATTTATATGTTTTTAAATATTTTAACCAGAAACAAAATTTTGTCAATATGAAACATATCATTACTTCTACAACCATTAAATATTTGCAATCTTTTTTCATGTTCTTAAACCATATTCTGTTTTCAAACCATATTAATATTATTATTCCTATAACAATAATATGTTACAAATAAGTATCATTATCTTTTCACAAACTTTGTGGAAATCTTCAATACTTGTTTGCTTTTAACTATATATGTGTTTTTTTTTTTTTTTTTAATGTGTTTTCTAACTTCAATCTAATTCTCATTTAGTTCATATATGAATAAATATAAAAAGACAAGGTTATACTCGGTGTGATTCAAGCACTATAAGATGAAATGCATGATTTCAACCATATATGGTGATTGAAAACAATGAATGTAAGTAATATATATATAAATTTTCAATAAAAATGTTATAAAAATAATAATAATAATAATAATAATAATAATAATAAATAATATATGAAAAGATGGAATAATAATATGACAAAATGAACTAATAATAATATGATAAGAATGGATGGTAATAATATGATAAAATGGAATCAAAATATGACAATGTGGTATAATAATATAATAAGATTGTTCAGTTATATATAAAACTATAATCATAACATAAAAAAACAAACCATAAAATCGGATAAAATATAACAAAGTGAAATCATCATAATTATTGCTTATGATTGCTATTTTTCGATGTAATAATCATATGGTCCAATCTTAGATTATGGTCACTGCAACTTTATTCCGTATACGGATGGATTTCGTAGCTAATAACGACTACTAGTTTTACAAATTAAAAAAAAAAAAAAAAAAAACACTTGAAAATTTACGAAATTCATCTAGGTCTTGCGGGGTGCCCCAAATGCCACCGAATTAACTTTACATGCATTTATGTTCAGTTTTCTTTTGAAAACATGGAAAAAAAATTTATGGAAAAGAACAAAACAAATTTAAATTTGATAGCGTAAAATATCGTTTTTTGTAAAGTTTATATTACTGAATTATACTACTTTTTATCGGATATATTTATACTTATGGCAGTATTTTTTAGAATTTTGTGGAAGATCTAGATAATATTTTTAAAAAATTTTAGAATTCAAAAAGAGCCCTAAAAGTTTAAAAACTAAAAAAAAAATATATATATTAAGAGATATTTAGGTCGAAGCAAATGTTACCCTCACATTTGGTCTAGTTTTTTAAAAGTTTTTACTTTAACTTGGTGTTTTAATTTGGGCCGTAAAATTTTTTGAAAATATCCGCTGATTTTCTTACATAATTCTAATATGGCTGCAGAATCATATAAATTTATCTATCCGAAGAAAGCTATACAAAAACAACAAAACGAATAGTCATTGCAATGCTTCATTATATAAATGTTTGTGTATGTATATTATTAATATATTTTTCAGTTTTTGTCCCATAACTCGGTTGTTTATAAAACAATTTAGTTGATTCAAAACCGAAATTTTACAAAAATATTTTTGATCGATCTATATAAAAACGAAATCCGTAGTTTAATCAACTACTTCAAAGAGTCAAAAATGCTTTTTGCTCGATATCTCGGTTATTATTAGATAAATCGATTCAATAACAATCGAGATATTTTTTCAGCATAAAAGTTGAGATAAAGATTTACAAATCTTCTTTGCCAAAACAAAGTCCCTAGCTTATATAGAGGCTTCAGAAAATCGCAAATCGGTTTAAAGAACCGTTTTTTTTTTTTTTTTTTGTAACATATCTCCGCTATTTTTGAACCGAGTTTCAATAAGAAAGTTCTAGAAAAGATTTTTGATCTTACATATACTCATATCTATGTTATCCACTTTTAAGTCAAAAAAAACCTCAATAATAAAGCGAGTTTTCACATATATCTCCGCCATTTATATATATATATATATATATATATATATATATATATATATATATATATATATATATATATATATATATATATATAATCGCCATTTCAACCGACAAACGGACGTACAACGGACAACGGCCTATCGGCATCATTTCTTACAAGAATCCAAAAAATATAAACCTTTTTTCTCCCCGACGAAAATTGTGGAAATTACAAACGGAATGACAATTTTATATATATCCTTTATAACTGTGATGAAGGGTGAAGAAACGGGTTTAGGGGCAAGGGACTAGTTCCTATAACGGCATTTATTTATGTATATAAAAAAACCACAAATTTCCAAAACGTTATAATATTTCAGTATATATTGAATTCGAGAATTTTTTAGGGTAAGTATTGTAACAATTTTAGAATTAGTATTTTACAAAATTTAGAATTAGTATTTTAGTAAATTTAATTTTTAACAATTTTAGTGTACGTTTTATTTACACTTTATGAGCACTTTACTATAAATTCACTTTACTATAAATTTTATTATATTTAAATAATGGAAGATCTTCGACACGAACGTTAGGCTGTTGATCTACGAATTCCCTTTTTGTATATTGTGGCTGAAGTTGGCTGTGGTTTGGGGGCATTAATAATTGGCTTCAGGGCTGGGTATTTTGTTGTTCATTGAAATGAACATCCTCCCGGGCCTGGCAACCTGTGAAGTAAAAGGATAATTATTTTTATGTGTTCAAAGAAATGGGGTTAGTGTAAATTAGGGTAATAAAATATATGTAAAGTACTTCATCACATATTTAATTGGTTAATGATCCCATGATCAACCATCCAAGGGTGGAGTCTTGTGCTATAAGGGATCTCCCATCAATATGGATTACATTTGGCTGGATTATACTAGTGTACAGATCACCTCCAATCTCCATTGCCACTGGTGTATTCGAATAGAACTCTGGGTCGGCAAGGGAGATCCTACTCACTTTGTTTTTGATGGACTCATCCATTGCATTCTGGTAAGGGGTTTTTGGCAAATCGTTCACCACCTGCATGCAGATTTCATACCTTACATTTAACGCGACGCTTGAAGCTATCAAGGCTTTGACGTAAACTTCGTCATCAATTTTAAAGGGGTTTAACCAGCTATCCTTCACAAATGCCAGAGAAATACGAGATTCTGTAAGGGTAGGATTTAATATGGCTCTCGCTTGTTTATTTCCTTCCTCCATAATCACTTCAACCATTACCGTGGGAACAAATGTTCTCGTCATGGAGGTGGTTATGGTAGTTGTCGTAATTGCCTTTGTTAATGATCGTCGGGGAGCAGGTATGGGTGTAGTGCTCGTGGCAGGGGGTGTTGCGGAGCGTTCTTTCGTCAAATCTTTTAGAATTCGTTCTGGCCCATGCAGTGTAGAGTGATGTTTTCCACCGCATTTGTGACAACGAGCCTTGCTGGAACACTTCCCAATTAAATGGTTCCTGGCCAAACAATTCACACAATAGTGAAGACTTACTGCGGTTTTGTATTTCTGTGCCAAGTTCATTTTAATGAATTTATTGCAGTCCGTCAAACGGTGATCGGCCTGACAAATACCACAACCAAAATAACGTTTTGGTTGAGTTTCTTTTGGTTTGCGGTTTGAGTGGCGAGAAGTGTTGTGGTTCTGTGAACGAACTAACTTGCGGCTAGAACGTTGGTTACGCTTGTTGCTGTTGTTAGGTGCCATTCTCTGTGAAAAATAATATGCATATGAATGATTAAAAGTATGGAATGAGTTAATGGGTTAGAGTGAGGGGTTAATTCAAAGTAGTTACACATAAGTAGGTTTGTGTATTGAGTTGGTTAATTAGTTGAAGATAGGGTTATACTAGAAGTATTACACTAACTAGTGGGTAAGATGACAATTTTGGTTATTGGTCGAGTCATAATTCCAGTTGAAGTTCGTAGGTCAACAACTCGGTTTCTTTGATCAGAACCTGGGTAAGTCTTTACAACCCGTCCAAGTAACCATTCGTTCGGGGGTAGGTTGTCTTGTTTTACAACAACAATGTCATCAACTTCAACTTGACGTTTAGGGTTCTTCCACTTGTATCTTTTATGGAGCTCTTTAAGATATTCGTCTTTCCATCTTCTGCAGAAGTAATGATGTTGAATCTTCAACTTTTGCCATCTGTTTGCAAGGGTAATATTCTCATTACTTAAATCGGGTTCTGCAGGGGTTAATATGGGTGAGCCAATTAAAAAATGACCTGGGGTTAACGGGTTTAAATCTTGTGGGTTTTCACTTGACGGGCTTAAGGGTCTTGAATTCAAGCATCCTTCAATTCTTGCTAGAAGTGTAGTAAGCTCTTCAAATGTATATTTTAGGGTGTTCAATTTCTTTAAGTGTGACTTAAAACTTTTAACGCCTGCTTCCCAGAGTCCGCCCATGTGTGGAGCTCCGGGGGGTATAAAATGCCATGTCAAATTTTGTAGACTGTTCATGGATGTGACAGTTCCTTTTAGTTGTTTAATGAATTCCTGTCGCTCTTTTTTTAACAACTTATTAGCTCCAATAAAATTTGTTCCATTATCTGAGTATATGGCGACAGGGCATCCCCGCCTCGAAAAAAATCGGGCAAATGCTGCCATAAAGGCTTGGGTAGATAGGTCAGATGTTGGCTCTAAATGGATAGCTTTTGTTGCAAAGCAAACAAAAACACATACGTAACCTTTAGTTATTCTACACGCTCTACCATTATAAACTTTGATATCAAATGGTCCGGAAAAATCAACTCCAACATTATAAAATGGTCTAGTTAATTGTGTACGTTCTGGCGGCAAAGCTGCCATGAACTGGGTGGTTTGTCTATTCCGATATTTCGTACATGCTAAACATTTATTAACTACAGAACTGATAAGATTCTGAAGTTTCGGTATCCAATATCCAGAACGTATTAATCTCAACATAAGTTGATTTCCTCCGTGTAGGGTTACCAAATGCACATGTTGAGTTAATAATTTTGCAAATGGACTTGCATAGGGTAATAAAATTGGGTGTCTTTCGGAATATGACAAACTTTTGGAATTGGCCAGTCGACCATTTGCACGCAATATATTGTTAGAGTCTAAAAATGGTGTTAGGGTAAGTAGGTTACTATGTTTGGGTATTGGGTTTTTCCTTTTCAGACAATTATATTCGTCTTTAAAATATTGAGTTTGGCATATAATAATTAGTCTATCACGGGTTGATTTTATTTCAGTCGCATCGAGTTCAATACTTGGGTGGGTAAGTAGTTTATCAAGTCTTTCTTTGACTGATTGGGTATTACTTCGATCAAGAATAATTCTATAATTTCTAATTGTATTTCTACTGGTATATGATGCGCGATCACAAAATCGATAGACATATGACATAACTCTTAAAGCTTTAGATAATTTTGAAAATCGTGACAAAATATCTGGGTTAGGGTTATTCGTATTTTCCAAGGAAGGGTTATAAGGGTGAGTATTAACCGTTGTAGAAAACGATTGACTAATTTTAGCTTCAGCTTGAGTTATAAAGGGTTTATCTGTTGTTGGCCATTTCGATGTAGATTCTTTTAACCATGAGGGACCATTCCACCATAGATTGTCATCCTTCAATTCATCTGCATTGCATCCTCTGCTAGCAACATCAGCTGGGTTGTCGTATGAGGCAACATGATTCCAGTTATCAATGCCTACTGTTGTCAAAATTGTAGAAACGCGGTTAGCTACAAATGTGTTCCATGAGTTGGGTTGTTTATTGAGCCAAGCTAACACAATTGAGGAATCTGTCCAAAAATAGGTTTGGTGCAGGGGTAATTTTAACTGTTTAAGTAAATTATGTGTCATATTAGCCAACAACACAGCACCACAAAGTTCTAGTTTGGGTAATGAGATAACTTTGATTGGTGCAACTCTCGTCTTAGCGAAGAGTAGGTTTACGGTATTTGGACCGTCTATGGGTATGACTCGTGCGTATAAAACTGCAGAGTAGGCTTTTTCAGAAGCATCTGAAAAACCATGAAACTCAATTTTTACTGAAGGTGAAAAATTAATCCATCTTGGAATACGAATTTTATTTATATTATCATAGAACTGCAAAAACTTTTGCCATTTTATTAGGGTTAGTGGGTTAAGACATTCATCCCAAGCTGTGTTATCTTGCCAAATTTGCTGCATGATAATTTTAGCAGTAATTACAATCGGCGCTAACCAACCAGCTGGGTCAAAAAGACGAGCTATATCTGATAAAACAGTTCGTTTAGTGTAAGCTGATTTTCTCTCTATTAAGGGTACATTAAAGAAAAATGCGTCCTCTTTCGCATTCCATCGAATGCCTAATGTCCTCGCGTTATTGGATTCTGGTAGGGTAAGCAAATCCACATCAAGTAAATGATCTTGTGGTAAATTGTTCAAAAGTTCTTTAGTGTTGGAAATCCATTTCCTTAGAGGAAAACCAGCAGTGTCAAGAGCTTGGATCAACTGTGATTGAGTCTCTTTAGCTTCTTCAACAGTATGACCACCAGCTAAAACATCGTCTACATACATATTATTTCGCAACACTTGTGAAGCGATTGGGTGGGTATTTTGAATGTCTTTAGCTAATTCGTGTAGGGTTCTAATTGCTAAATAAGGGGCACAATTGACACCAAATGTCACTGTTTGCAGTTCATATTCTTGAATGGATTCATTGACGTTTTTACGGAATAGTATACGTTGAAAGGGTGTGTGGGTAGGGTTTAACATAATTTGCCTGTACATTTTTGTAATATCGGCGTTAAATACTATCTTAAAAAAGCGCCATTTCAAAATGAGTACAACTAAATCTTGTTGCAGGGTAGGACCAGTATATAGAGCATCATTTAAGCTGTTACTATTTGATGTCTTGCTTGAAGCATTAAAAACAACTCGAACTTTCGTTGTGACACGATCGAGTTTAACAACAGCATGATGGGGTAAGTAATAATGAGTGTTTGAAGATGCATTTGGGTTATTTTTAATAGCTTTCATATGACCTAAATCAATATATTCTTGAAGGACGTTATCATATTCTATCTTAAGTTCGGGTTTCTTCATTAAATTCTTCTCATTTCTCAAAAATTGTGCCATTGCTATATGGCGTGAGTTTCCTAACTCAACAGGTGGGTGTCGAAATGGAAGATTTACTTGATAACGGCCATTGGGTAAACGACGGGTAGTTGCCGTGTAATTATCCTCGCAAGAACATTCTTCCTCGGATTTATTGGGTTCTGTGGGTATTTCTTCAATTTCCCAAAATTTGTTCAAACATTTATCAAGTGTGACAGAACTGAAATATGAAACTATGGGTTGGGTGTTGTGTGATTTTTGAACAGGTCCTGTTAAAATCCATCCAAACTCAGTTTCTTGAGCTATTAAAGTGTTGAGAAAATCTTTCTTAACACCGGGTTTAATTATTTGTGGGTAAA
This sequence comes from Protocalliphora azurea, assembly GCA_932274085.1. NCBI lineage: Eukaryota > Metazoa > Arthropoda > Insecta > Diptera > Calliphoridae > Protocalliphora > Protocalliphora azurea. The sequence continues at coordinate 143,779,720 of OW026522.1, read as the reverse complement.
AATCGCTACCAATAATGAAATCTATGGGTCTACTCTTATAGAATTTTTGGTCAGCTAATTGAATATTCTCCAAGTCTTTTATGAGTGTGGGATCTAAATTTTGGGTGGGTAAATTTTTTGTAAGGGTTTTTACAACAATTGCTTGGATATTCAATTTAAAATGATTTTGGGTGTTGGATTTCAACATAACTTCGCAAAGTTTATTAGAGCGAGCTGATACCACTTCATTCAATCCTGAAATTTCAGCAACAATGGGTGTAGTGGGTAAGTGTAATTTTCGTCTAAGTTTATCAGAAACAAAGGAAAAGTCGGAAGCTGGATCAATAAGCGCTCTTGCTGGGAATAATTCTCCCTGGACATCAACGTACAGTACTACTGTTCCCAGTAACTTCGTTCTATCATCTAATATGGGTTTGTTCGACAGGGTTTGGGTTGAGAAAGACTGACCTGCATTTCGTGATATTGACGGCTGATTATCGTCAACTTGTGGGTTTGGGTTTGAATTTGGTTTGTGCAAAAGAGTATTATGCCTTCCACCACAATATCTACAGGTAAATGTGCTTTGACAATCTTTGATTACATGAGCAATGGCTAAACAATTGTAACAAATTCCATTCTTTTTTACAAATTCTATCCTCTCGCTTACTCCTAATGAAGTAAACGTTGAACATTCCCTAAGTGTATGATTATTTTTGCATAGTTTGCAAATAGACCCATCTGGTTTATTTTGGGTATTTGGGCCGTTTCTGGTATTTGGGTGATATTGAGTATTTGAATACTTTTGACTATTTGAGTTATTTTGGGTATTAAATTTAGAGAATTTGTTCTCATTTTGAGGTTTGTTCTTCGGGTGAGTATCATTTGTAGAATGGGTTACATTGTGAAATGCTCTGCCTCTTCTATCGAAAATATTCCTATTTTCCTGAGAATTTTTGGGTTTTGGGTGTGTATTTGGGTTAGGGTTAGTGTTAGGATCTACAATATCATTAACTGATGTTAGTTCCTTGAAAGTGTTTGTCAAAAACAGATCTAAGTCTGTCCAAGAAGGCATTTCAGCACAATCTTGCAGAGTTTTTTCAAACTCTCTTCGGGTTTCTCTTGGTAGTTTCGTTGAACAGAGATATACAAAGATAGGATCCCAATTATCCGTATCAATCTCTAACGAATTTAAGTTTGAAATGCAGTAGTTTATCTTTCTTTGGAGTTTTCTTATAGAAGCACTGCACATGGTGTTGACGGCGGGTAAATTAAAAAGGGTCTTTAATTGTGCATTAATTTGCATTCTTCTGTTCTCATATTGAGATACTAGTTGGGACCAAGCTATAAGAAAACCTTCATTTGTTAGAGGAGCATTGTCTACAATTTCTTTGGCTTCGCCGCTAGTTTTTTGCTTTAAATAAAAAAGTTTTTCAACTCCACTTAAACGTGTGTTGTTTCCATATATTGCCTTAAAAAGGTCTCTAAAGGAAGCCCAAAACTTGAAATCACCACTAAAAGTGGGCATATCGCAAGGGGGTACATTAAAGGCTACGGAATTATTGTTTTGCGAAGCCGGTGGTTCGGGTAAAGAGGGTCGGGTGTTGGTACGGGTAACTTCCTCAATTGATTCGTCAATTGTTATCATGCTGGTTCTATAAAAGTTCTTAGCAGATCTGACGTGTTTTACAATTTCCGTAAAATTAATATTTTCCACCCCTTCTGGGTTATTCAATTCAGAAGACTCCCTAATTTGTCTAAATTTATGGTCGATATTCTTCCATAAATCTTCAAGCTCGCGTTTCTTAAACTTGAGCGCGGGTAGTGATTGGGAACTCTCTGGGGTAGCGCGATAATCCTCATCGAAAGCTTCCAAATCGATTTGGATGTAGCGCATTAAATCGGCAGCCAAAGATTTTAATGAAGACATTTTGGGTAAAAAAACAATTATAAATCGACAAATAAATAAATGAAACAAGTTATTTAATCCTTGTCGTGTATAAAATTTAAAGTCTTAAAGCTTAAAAAAATTTAAAACTTTTGTACCAGCAGACAAAATTTCCAACTGGGTCTTTTATTGTCAAAAGTATACGCTACACAAGAAAGTAGGTATTATTATTTCCTAATAGGAAATATATATTCCCAAAATGAAATATCTTCGTTAAACTTCAAGTAGGGTGGGTGGGTAAATAGAAATATATTTTAATAATATATTGTCCCAATATATAAAGAAGTTTATCGCAAAGAATGTTGGAAATAATAATTTATGTAAGTTGCAAAAATTACAAACTTACCTTGTTTGCTGGGTATAGGGTACAAACCTTAACAAGAGATCAAAAAAAATCTCTTGTGTTTTAGTTTCTTCTTTGTTCTTTCTTCCCGCTGTAATATGTTGTGTTGATTTACAGTGTTGTTGTTGTAATATGTAGCTGTTAGTATTGTGTGTAGGTGTGTGTATATATATCTGTTATGAAGTTTTTATTATTTGTAATTTTAGGACACTTGTATATTGTTTTTATTTATTCTGTTTGTTGTGCTGATATTTTTGGTGGTGGTTTTTTGTTCAAAATAAATATTGTTCTGAATATGTTTTTTGTTAATTTAGTGTATTTTGTTTATTTATATTTTGTTTTATAGTTTATGTATTTTTAACAAAATTATTATTATTTTTTTTTTTTTTCTTAACAAAATTAGTATTTATAAGGGTATGTTTTAAATTCTATAAATAATTTTTATTTTTTGAAATATTTATTTTGTTTTTTAGAGTAAATGTATATATTTATTTTTTTTTTTTACAATATTAGTTATTTTGTGTTGTTTTCACTGTTTTGTTTTTATTCTTTGTTTATTGTGAAAAAAATGTTATTGTATATTTGTTGTTTGTAATTATTGTGTATTTATTTTTAAAATTTTTATTTGTGTTTTTATATATTTTTACTTGTGCACGATTTTGTGTTTTGTTTTTAATTTTTGTTTTGTACTTTGTGTAACTTTTTCTTATTTTTGTGTTTACTTATTGTAATAATATTACAAGATTTGTTTGTTTATTTGCGTTTATTGTTTGTTGATTTTTATTTTAGAATTTTGCGTAGTTTTTTGATTTTTATTTATTGTAAACTTTTATTTATTAATTTTGTTTTAGAGTTGTGGACTGTATTTTGTCTATATTCACTGTTTCACTTTTAATTTGTTACACCGAAAGGACCATGAAGAAACGGGTTTAGGGGCAAGGGACTAGTTCCTATAACGGCATTTATTTATGTATATAAAAAAACCACAAATTTCCAAAACGTTATAATATTTCAGTATATATTGAATTCGAGAATTTTTTAGGGTAAGTATTGTAACAATTTTAGAATTAGTATTTTACAAAATTTAGAATTAGTATTTTAGTAAATTTAATTTTTAACAATTTTAGTGTACGTTTTATTTACACTTTATGAGCACTTTACTATAAATTCACTTTACTATAAATTTTATTATATTTAAATAATGGAAGATCTTCGACACGAACGTTAGGCTGTTGATCTACGAATTCCCTTTTTGTATATTGTGGCTGAAGTTGGCTGTGGTTTGGGGGCATTAATAATTGGCTTCAGGGCTGGGTATTTTGTTGTTCATTGAAATGAACAAAGGGTATAAAAAGAAAATTCCAAATATAAAAATCACATACACAAACACAAGCTCATTCAAGTATAATGAATAAAACGTATCAGAGTAAAAGCAAAGAAGACAATTCTAATGAGGTTCTTAGCAAAACAGACAGGATATACGAGTATAAAAATGTTAAGAGTACAAAATGTAAATGTATTTTTATATTTTTGCGTGAGAGTGTGTATGTGATGATATAATAAATCTTCAAACGTATTGTGAATAAAAATGAAATTGTGTACAAATCTACACATTTTTACAGGCTTCGTTAAAGATACGTATACATGTGTCATATATTTATATATATATATATATATATATATATATATATATATATACCCAAATATACACATACCTTTACATGAATCTTTTTAAGATTCGTTGTGCACTACCTCTGTATTTAGTTAGTTGTATTTCTTTGAGAATTGCGGTATGTATGTATTTATGTATGTCTAAATATACATATATATATATATATATATATATATATATATATATGCGAGTATGTATGTATATTTTTTCTTATTCCTTCTATTTTATATAAATGACATTCTATAATACTTCATTTCTTTTTTTTTTTTTTTTTTCTTAAGCTTTATTTCTATTTTTTGTGTAAGAAATATTTTTTCAAATAACCTTCTTTTAAGCTGTTGTAAGTGTATGATGCTATATGTTTGTTTGTTTGTAAGTGCATGAGCGTGTTTTAAAGGTTCACATTTTAAATTGTTGGAAGAACCAACTTGGGTGGTGTTGATTTTTTGTATATGTATGTGCGTATATTTTCTTGTGTCTGTTTAGGTTTTTTCTTAATTTTTTATATGTTAAAGTCTTGAATTTTTTTTTCTTTTGTGTTTATCTTTTCATCTCTAACTCGTATAACAAACCAAAGTGATTTTATGTTTGGGATCTTGAATTAATCTTTTTTTCTTCTATTTTTGGTCTTCACTTTTTTGTAGTTGTTTTAGTAGTAGCAATATGCTTTTTTAACAAATTTTTCCTTAAGAAGCTTTTTCTCAAAATAATTGGAAATGAGTGCTATAAGGATTTTATTGCCAACAGAACTTTAATGATTTTGTGTAAAAAAAAAAAAAAAAAAAATACATATTTCAAACAAGAAAGAAAACTAAAATTTATTTTTCATAAAGTAAGCAATATTAACAAGGTCCTCGTAGAAAGGAAGGCATACCAACAAATATAGATTTTACATCACAGGCACCTGAGATGATGAAAATTTGCGATTTCCAGAGATTTTAGTATAATTTTATTAAATGATTTTATAGAAAAAATTTTGATTCGATAAAAAATGTTTATAGAAAATTCTCGATAAATTTTCTTTTTATAGAAAATTTTCGATAAATTTTCTTTTTATAGAAAATTTTCGATAAATTTTCTTTTTATAGAAAATTTTCGATAAATTTTCTTTTTATAGAAAATTTTCGATAAATTTTCTTTTTATAGAAAATTTTCGATAAATTTTCTTTTTATAGAAAATTTTCGATAAATTTTCTTTTTATAGAAAATTTTCGATAAATTTTCTTTTTGTAGAAAATTTTCGATAAATTTTCTTTTTATAGAAAATTCTCTTTAATTTTCTTTTTATGGAAAATTCTCTTTAATTTTCTTTTTATGGAAAATTCTCTTTAATTTTCTTTTTATGGAAAATTTTCTCTAAATTTTCTTTTTATAGAAAATTTTCGACAAATTTTCTTTTAAAGAAAAATTCTCGATAAATTTTCATTTTATAGAAAATTATGGATAAATATTTCTTTTTATAAAAACCTTGATAAATTTTTTTCTATAGAAAATTTTCGATCAATTTTCCATAGATTTTAGGAGAATTTTATTAAATTATTCTATAGAAAAAATTTTGATTCCATAAAAAATGTTTATAAAAAAAATTTTCGATAATTTTTTATAAAAAAAATTCCTTTTCAAAAAAATTTTCGATAAATTTTCTTTGTATAGAAAATTTTCGATAAATTTTCTTTTTATAGAAAATTTTTAATAAAATTTTCTTTTTATAGAAAATTTTCTGTAAATTTTCTTTTTATAGAAAATTTTCTTTAAATTTTCTTTTTATAGAAAATTTTCTTTAAATTTTCTTTTTATAGAAAATTTTCTTTAAATTTTCTTTTTATAGAAAATTTTCGACCGTTTTTTTTATAGAAAATTTTCGAAAATTTTCTTTTTAAGAAAATTTTTCGATAAATTTTCATTTTATAGAAAATTTTGGATAAATATTTATTTTTATAAAAAGCTCGATAAATTTTTTTCCATATAAAATTTTCGATGAATTTTTCTTTCTTACAAAAAATTTTGGACAAATCTTTCTTATAGACAATTTTCTATAAATCTTCTATTTATAGAAAATTTTAAATAAATTTTATTCTTATAGACAATTTTCGATATTTTTCACTTTATACTAAGTTTACAATAAATTTCCTTATATTCTTTCTATTCAATACTTTCTAGAAATTATATTCTTATGCGAAATTTTCAATAAATTACCCTTCTATATAAAATTTTCGATAAATTTTTTTTTTATAGAAAATTTTTAATAAATTTTCTTTTTACATAGAATTTTGAATAATCTTTCTATAGAAGATTTTTGATAAAATTTCATTTCATAGAAAATTTTTGATAAATTTCATTTTTAGAAAATTTTTGATAAATTTTCTTTTTATTTATAGTTATTTTTAATAACTTTTCTTTTGTAGAAAATTTTCGATTTTTTTTTATAGAACGATTTTAGTTGTTTTATTTTTATGAAAAGATTTTGCTCATAGAAAGTTTACGTTAACTTTTTTTTTTTTTTTGAAAATTTCTGATATTTCTTCATGGAATATATTAGATTAATTTTCTTTTTATAAAATATTTTCAATAAATTTGCTTGCATAGAAAATTTTTGATAAATTTATTTGTAGAAAATTTCTTTCAAATTGTTTTCTCTTATAAAATTTTCAATAATATTTTTATTTAAGGAAGTTTTTCTGAAAATTAATAGAAAATTTCTATAAATTTTGCTTTTAAAGAAAATTTTCGATAAATTTTCTTTTTATAAAAAATTTTCGATAATATTCTTTTTATAGAATATTTTCGATAAATTTCCTTTTAATAGAATATTTTCGATAAATTTCCTTTTTATGGAAAATTTTTGATAATTTCTTTTTTTTTTAATTTGCAATCAATTTTCTTTTTATAAAAAATTATTAATAAAATTTGTTTTATAGATAATTTCCGATTTTGCAACAAAAAAATGTCTTTTAACTTAAACATCTTTTTCCATTTAGCTAGCTGCAACTTAAATGTATCATAATTCTAATAAAATAAACCAAAAATAAGCAATCTATTTTTCGTGTCATCGTGCAAATATTTACTACTAATAATAGTAGTACAATCTAGTATTCATATAAATGACATAATTATAATGGGTCACAAGTCATTTTTTGCGGATACAAGTTTAAATGTATTTATACATTTGAGTATATGAAAACCTAATTAATTAACTGCCACCCTCTCTATCTAACATTGTGATCTAATAAATATTTTCCGTATATTGTTATTCTTATTATAAACATTATTATTAATCATGTACGAATATACTTTTTTCACCATAATGGAAAAAATGTTTGAAAAGTTATTTTTTCTTTCTCGTCAAGCATATTTTGAAAGGAATTAATAAAACCACAAAGAAAGAAAAGAGAAAAAATAATAAATACAAAAATAAATTAATGTTATAGTAAATAAATTCCTTGAAATGTTATTTCATACTTAGTACTTTACTTGTCCTTATTTTTGTTGCTACAAATATATATATATATATATATATATATATATACATATATATATATATATAAACATAAATATATATATATATTAAGTAAGCGTGTTGTACATAAAACTTTGGTGTCCCCCAGGGTATTTTAAATAATAAAAGTAAACATATTTAATAACAAATGACATAAAACCCCTATCACAATTGCACCGTGATTGTATGTATGTAGATAAGTTTGTGGTGTATTTTTACACTAATCAAAATGTAATTGTTTAAAAAATTCAATTTTTTATTAAAAGTGAATTTTTTACTTGGAATGAGAGTGAAAACTTATTTTTTTATTTCTAAATTTGATCGCCTGTCTGCTGGAAACACTCTCAAGTCCAATTTCCTAACACCATTTAAATTAAATTTACCCCGATTCATTGCTGTTTTCCCAAAAAGTTTTTTATTTAAAATCAGCAAAATCAGTTTTATATAAGAAGTTATAGAATAATATTTGGAACAGACACAGACAATTTTAAATTGAAATCTTACTTGCAAAATTCAATCATTTTTTTTATAATTTTTATTTTTTAAACTCTCTATTTATTTTATTTAAAACTTTATTTATTAATTTCACTTATTACCAACTTTTTTCTCCGGGTGTAATGAAATTCATAAACGTACAAAGATTATTTTCAATTTTTATTACACGACAAAAACATAAACACCACCCAATATTTGCGTTTCAATTTTGCTTTTTTTTGTTTTTTGTTGTTGTTGTTGTTGGCTTTGTGCACAAATAAACAAACCAACAACTCCCATTAAAATAAAACTGTAAATCTAAAACCAATATAAATGCCCCCAAGTTTGTAACAATATATTACTTACTAACTTACTAACAACAACATCATCAGGAGTAACAGCAGCAGCAACAACAACAATTGCTATTGAATCATATAAATATACAGACACTGTTCATCCGTCCTTCAGTCAGTTTGTCAGTCAGTATATGAAAAAAAAAAGGAAATGTAAAACGGAAAATTGTATTTCAGCCAGAATAAGAGCAAGTAAATATATGTGTCTATTTATTACTAAATATGTATAGCTGAGTATTTAAATAGGTATGAGTAACAAAAGTTATATGTGTACGTATTTGTGTGGGTCTATGAGTGTTAGGAAATTCATATTGTTTAATAGAATAATTGTATACAACAATCTATTTTCCTAACCTTCGAAATAAAAACTAATCAAGTCCAGTTAAGCAAACAATTATGTTGGTGATGCGAGTGGAGGGAAAAATACAAAAAGGCCTTCTATTCAAAAGCCTCTAATCAATAGTACCCTGCTGAAGCTTTCTATTCTAAAACAATAATTTTGACTTTTTACTTTTCACTTTGAAAGTCACCAAAGGTACAATGTATTTAAATTAATTAAAATTAGTTTGGAACATGATTGAAAGACTTTGCCTTTAATAAGGCCTTTTGGAAAAACTCTTCATAGTATATTTTTCCCTTTTGAGTCACTCTCTTTTCAAAAATAAATACTCAGATAGGCTTTTATACACATTGCTACATTACAGCACACAAATTGTTTTACAGACAAATATACTATTTAACATTGAATATTATGTTGCCACTGATACTCTAATACTCTCTTATTGGTATCTCTTATTCACTCATTCTTTCCGGACTTAAATCTGTACACAAAAATGTATGTATATTGTCCTTTTTAGACTTGGCTATTTAGTAAATAAGTACATGACAGTCATGGTCTTAACTTTAAATACAGGCACTCATATTTTCATGCAACATTTACAGCACACTTGAACACTCAGAGTAGGCTTTTATTGTAAAACCTCTGTCACAGGTAGCATTACATCTTTGCGGAAAAATGTTGTTAACAGAAATTTGAATAAGTTTAATGATTTTGGAATTAAGAAAAAGTTATCCAAATTTTTATGTAAAAATAAAAATTATCAGAAATTTCCTTTAAAAATAAACTTCTATACAAAAAGTTTTCACAAATTTCCCATAAAAAGAAAATTAGTCAAAAATTTCTTTCAAAAGAAAATTGATTGCAGCTTTTAATAAAAAGATAATTTATTAAAAATTTTTTATAACATAAAGAAAAATATATAATTTTTTTAAAGGATAACTTACAAATATATTTTCTATTAAAAAGATTATGAAAAATTTTTCATAAAAAGAAAATATAGAACATTTTCTAAAAAAGCAAAATTTTTGAACATTTGATGTAAGAAAACAAAATTAATAGTAAAATTTCTATGAGAAGAAAATTAATCAAAAATTTCCTATAAAAAGAAAACTAATTTCTATAGAAAGAAAATTTATCGAAAAATTTCCATAGAAATAAAACTTATTGAAAATTTTCTATAAATATACAATTTGTCGAAAATTTCCTATAATAAAATTATTGTACATTTCCTATTAAAAAAATTATCGGTAATTTTTGTAAAAAGAAAAATTTATCGGAAATTTCCTATAAAATGAAAATTATCGAAATTTTTCTACAAAATGGAAATTTATCAATGATTTCTTATAAAAAGAAAATTTATCGAAATCTTCCCAAAAAAAATCGAAAAATTTCTTAAAAAATATCGAAAAAAAAATAAAAGAAAATCTATCGTAGATTTTCTATAAAAACAATATCCATCGAATATTTTCTATAAAAAAATAATTATCGAATATTTTCTATAAAAAGAAACTCTATCGTAAATTTTCTATAAAAAGAAAATCTTTCGAAGATTTTCTATAAAAGATAAAATTATTGTAAATTTTTAATGACAGGAAATTTCCGTAAATTAAAAAATGTCTCTAAAAGTAAAAAATCATAAAACGATTATGGACCATTTCTTAAAAAATGAAGATTTATTGAAGATTTTCTATTAAAAAAAACTATCGAGATTTTTCTATAAAATAAAAAATAATCGAAATTTTTCGATAAAAAGAAAATATCGAAAATAATGCTTTACTTTGATCAAAATTTTCACAAAAAAAAAAAAGTCAAATATTTACTGTAAATAGAAAGTTTATCGAAAAATTTCTATAAACACAAAAATTAATCAAAAATTTTCTATAAATTTAAGTTTTAGTCTAACTTCAATAAAATATCAACCAATAATCTTTTGAACCCCACAATGGTACTGAATGGGTTATTTTCAAACATTTTGCATAAAAATAATAAGATAAATTTATCTTTTGGAATTATTTTTCGGCGTTTTTTCAAATCAACTATTTTTGTATAAAATTGGAAATATAGAGAAAAAGTGAAAAGTAGTAAAAATGGCAAATTTAAAGGTATTTAGCCTTTATTAGATATATTTAAATGATTTGAGGCCAAAGTTTAAGTAAGTGATGAAAACAAAATTTATAAAAATATGCAGTTAATACTCATAGGTGTAATAAATTTCTATAATTTTCGCACACTTTATGTCTTTTTTGGACTTAGTGTGTATTTTTACAGCATCCACTATTACCGCGATTTTTAAATCCAGATCTTCTTCCTTAAATAAGCTACCATTTCACCACAATAATGCTGATTCTTGGAATTTTTAGCCCTATCGCTGTGGAGTTTATTGAGTTATTTCCAATTTTCCTATATTCTATTGCTTTTACTAAAGCATCATATTTTTGATCTATGTTAGTAGAGTTTTTTAAATATTTGCATATCGTTGGTGATTAAACCAATTAATGGCCATATTTTTAGCAAAATTGCAAAAAATATTGTTGAAAATTTGTTAAATTATACCGAATTTTATAAAATGACAAATTTTCCGCAATATTTTTGCAACTTTGCTGTGAAATATGGTTATTAATTATAACCAATTTTATTCACAACGGGACCAAATTGGTCCCAAGTGAGCTGTCTCTTATTGACTAGACAACTGCCCTCAGAACTTCATAATATTTACATCAAGAAGAAATCTGAAAAATTATTATGTTTTTGGAACAAAACTATTTTGTAGTTGAAATATGTCCAAAATAGGGCGTTCAATTTTATATTCACCGATTTAAAAATGATCTTGATTTGGATATCTTCCTCAAGAATATCAGCACTTAAAAAGGTTTTTCAGTATATTTTATTTTCTTGCACTCGAAAAGCAATAATATCAGAGATTTCAGGGATGATATATAAACTAGAAACTTAGTGAAATGATGACAAACATTTACCAGCAATCGACCATTTTTTATAAAAAGAAAATTTATCGAAAATTTTCTATGAACTGAAAATTGTATAAAAAATCATATAAAAAGATATGTATCGCTAAATATTTATGAAAACAAAATTTATTAAAAATATTCTATATAGTGCTATATTCGTCTGTGCCCTCAAATTTCGTGGGAACTTTTATCCTATCATATGGCGTTGATGAAATGAAAATATAGCGGATAGGTCCACGGGGGGAGATGGTCCCATATATATATATATATATATATATATATATATATATATATATATATATATATATAAATATAAATCTCATCTAAAGGAATATTATAGTGAAAGTCTTAAAAAAATTCAAAAGCAATTGTCATATCAAATTTCGAATAGGGTGAATAGATCCAGGGGAAGTAATAGCTCACATATAAAGTAAATATTAGTTGCCGCATCAAATAGCGTAGCGAAACTTCGGTGCAGAACAAATATTTTATAAATATAAGACAATATGGAGGAAAATTTTATGAACCGATTTGACCGATTTAAAAATCCGAAATTCGAAAAAAAAATTTGTGGTAGTTTATGCAAGAATGAGGCCCATAGTTAATACAGGAGCTTAAAAAAATCAAATAACGCGTTTTGGCCTACAACTCGGTTAATACTGGATCTACTTATTTAATATTTTCTACACAAGAATTCTTAAAAAGATTTCCAATTTTTCTATGAAAGTACGAAGTGTGTGTCTAGCTTAAAGCTTCAAAAAGTTTAAAAAATAAAATATGCCTTAGTTTATTGTTGTTGTTTTTCGTTACCCATTAAAAAATATATATTTACAAATAACTGGATTCTTTATGAACCGATTTTATTGATTAAAAAAAAAACCGAAAGTCAAGAAAAATATTTGTGATCGATCTACATAGGAACCGTAGTTTATTTAGGACTTTGATATCGGGCAAAAATGTGTTTTGTCCGATATATCTGTAACTAAGTGACCGACTGAGTTATATACATGTATATATTGCTATCATACGAAAGCATTTAGCAATATCGGTTCATAAATGACGAAAATATGTGGAACCCATGATTTTTTGATTTTTTTTTTTAACTTAAAAAATTACTTAAATGGCATTTGTGAACCCTACCGATATATATATATATATATATATATATATATAGATATATATATATATATATATATATATATTATTTTCATAAGATTTTAAAGTTGCTTTAATTATACATTTTCAGTTTTCTTTTTTACATTTTATATAAAAATTTTCACAATAACTTATATGGGCATTTCTTCAAACTCGTTTACTTTTGAGGGTAAAAAAATCTGAAATTTTTTTAATGGCACATCAACGCTACCAATAGTACCAATAGTACAGATCTTCAATAACGAAACACAAATCTGTTCGCGTGAATCACTTTTAGCGAACGGCGTTTGTGTTATTTTTTAACATTTAATTAACAAATTTTTATCAACAAAGAAGTAGCATAGATTTTGTTATCTTTTGATTTTACTTGTTGATATATTTTTAAATATTTGACAATCAAAAAAATTTTTAAGTGTATATTAATGGGCAAGAAATTACCGTTTATTTTATGGTAATTAAAAATCGTTAATTTTAAAAAAATATTGACGTTTATCAAAAATAAATGCACATGTGTAACCTAAACAAAAGTATACAAAATACAAATTAAAGAAAGCTCGATAAATTTTATATTAATGAACATAATCGCGGTCATATATCTGTTTAAACCTCCCTTTAGAATATCGAGTAAAAAAAGACGTGTGCATAGATTTTCAAATTTTTTTATTTTTTTTTTTGTTTTTTTTAATTGCATTTAACTCACTGATGTATTTTTCACATCTAACCTAAAGAAAACTCTACAGATGATGTTAAGAAATAAAAACCAAGTATTAATTATATTACTATAAAGTAAGTTTTTCAATGATAAGAATATACACCCAAAAGTGTTAAAAGTTACGATAAGTTTAAACGCGTAAATATTTTTGAGTGCCACTTGATTCCGATATAAGCCTTAATATAGCACCTACAGATTGGTATATATTTGTATGAAATATTAAAGACACCGCGATCTCAGGTCATGAATACTTGTTATGCAATTTTTGTTTTTGAATCATATTTTCTTAATTAAAACAGAATAAATGTAGTTATTACAAATATAATTTCACATAAAATATAAAAAATATAAAGTACACAAAATTGTTCATCAATTTTAAAGTGTTATAACATGTTTGCAAATTAATATTTTATAGCGCTACAATGATTTTAAAAAGTAACATGGAAGCCTTTTTTGATCACGCGATACTTTAGCTTCATTGAAATAGAGCCATTCAGGTTTTTTTCTCCCCAAGTTTGGGCATTCACTATAGCGTTACTATTGAGGGCACATTAACGATATTTGTCTTAAATAATTCATAATTACAAGAACAATAAACCTCCATTCTTTATTTTCTAATCGAAAAACTTAAAAAAATTAAAATTTTGAACATTTTGGTTTCACCACTTGCCCGCAATATAATGCAACACTGGTCAACCACAGACTGATTAAGCATAAGTTGGCCTGTTTACGTAAGTGTTTGTAGTTTACATTAAAGGAATTGGACACATATGTTGAATTCGCGATTACAGCAATCAAAAGCAATTTTCAAACACTTTTTTGGATTTTTTAAATTTGAGTGCTTGCCGGTACCTTATGGAACCATTTCAGTTTTGAAGTTTTGTTATTTTACTCCACGAGGTGTTGTTGACATAATTGCATCAAAAGTTAAATCAAAAAGTCATAATGAGATATATATATATTTGAATTCTAAGGTCGGTTTCTCAAAGCTTAACAGAAAATGAGAATTCCGCACATATTCTACAATAAAAAATTGGAATTGACAATTGTAAGGTACTTTTAAAATTACCATTGTTTTATAATCGTTTGTGTTCTTAATTTCCTATATCAAATCTACAACAATAAATGTGAATTTTACTCCTTATTATTCCGAATGACCTGAATCCACTGAAAATTTCAAAATTTCGTAATTGTATTGATTTTGTTAAAAAATTTAAATTTTCTTTAGCCCTCAGTTTTGTTTAATAGACTCCTTTAAACTCTGTGACACTCCATATCATACAAGTCAAAAAATATCACACTCTAAAAACAAAATATTCTGTCGCCAGCTGTGCATAAACGACAGATACTGAACAGAGGTGGAAAAGAAAGAATCAACAACAAACAGCAATCAACTAAATAACCAAATAACTCCACATCCAATTTCTGCTCATATCTGACAACTTTGAGCGAATGATACGTTACGGGAGTATAAAAACAAACCTAATAATAATGATGTTGATGTTTTATGTTGACTTAAATACCAAACGACATTGTGTACACAACATGCGGCAAACGTCAAATGTAAACGTCACACACGAACGTAATACGCTGCTTTGCTAACAGGCTCTCAGATTTCACTAGCAACAAGCAATACGATAAAATATATGTTTCAATTCTCTTACATTTAGCATTGTTGCTGGTGATGTTGTTGGTGGTACTCATTTAATTTTTTCTTTTAATTCTTTTTTTTCATATGCTTTGCACATTTTTACTTTGTTTTATTGTTGGTGGGTTTATAGTGCCCGTTGTGTTCAGTTTGGGTAGCAGTCAGCAGTAGTTGTAGCTGCTAAGTTTTGGTATTTACGGAGTAGTAGATAAACTTATACCCCAGTAAAGATACAGTTTGTATTCGTACCATAGGCAGGGGCCGTAAAGAATTTATGTACTCTGGCAGATTGTTAGGTTGAGTTTTTTTCAGTTTGATGCCTTTTTTTAGTACATTTTCTTTCTTTTAGTTCTTTGTTCGTTTATTAATGGAGAAATATGTTTTAGTATTAAGTTTATTATTTTGTTGGTAACAACATTTAAGGGTTACAATATCTATATATATATATATATATATATATATATATACATACATAAATATATATATATATATATATATATATATATATATATATATATACATATATAGTGCAAGCTTTGTATTCGCGATTTCCCATTATCGCGACGGCTTAATTTATAAAATTGCAGGTTGATTACAATTTCATCACGGGACGATAAATACCCGTCCTTTGCTATATTAAACTTTTTGGATAATTTTGATCTTCAATTTTGTCAGTTTATTCGTGTCATTTGTAAATATATCCTTAATTTGGGAAAAGTTCAACATATTTTAAAGCCAACGATTTCTCAAAAATTAGAGATTAAACAATTAAAAGTGGAAATTCCATAAATTCAATTTGCGTGAATTACAAGATGCATAAGTCTTCAGTTTACCGCATTATAAAGCAAGAAAATTCATTAAATAACTGGATTCAAGAAGAATTTCATGAAAGCAGTGATGCTCTAATGAATTGCAGGATTTATACGATAGTAGGCATACAATAGGATTTAGAAAATGATAAGCCGAAAACAGCACTATATGAACTACAGTATTCAACTATTATTTTAAAAAAATAATTTGCCAAAAAAGCAACTCAAAATCTTAAATTTCTTTGAAACTGTTTAAAATATAAATATATTAATAAAAACACTTCTAATTTGAAAAACTACATATAATTTCTCAATAAGCAACAGGTCCGGTTTTTAATTAGTAGCGAGCTTACATTATATATACATATATATATATATATATATATATATATATATATATATATATATATATATATATATTTAAATTAATAGAAAAAGTAAATAGGTTACAAATATTGTGGAATGAAAATAGTTTTAAAAAGCATCTAATAATATTTTTTTTTCATATAAGAATACAAAGCGATTATGCATAAACGAAAGATCTGCATATTAATTAAATTAATTAAATTAACCAATTTAAATTAACCGATTAATCGAGTAAAGTTTTTGAGTTATTCGAGTTCTTCAAATAAATTATATCTAAATATTTTGCTCGTTTTTTAACAAATAAATCCAGCATCCTGTGTTATTTTAGCGTTTCATAAAAAAATAACACAAAAATTTTGTTAACAATTAATTTTAATAAAATAGAAAAATTTTCTAAAAATATGTCCATATTAATTGAGATGACTTAATTTACAAAAAGCGGTTAAATTCCCTTCCTGAAATAGTCTTTCAAAAAAATTATGTAATGAAAATTTAAATTTTTAAAAGCCATGCACAGAAAAAAGTCGCTAATCACCAAAATAATTCATTCAATTAAAAATTGTTTAAATTTTCACCTCTCACCAAAATGATTATATCAATTACTAATAACTGTAAAAATGCAAAATAGAAACAATTTTCCAATTAAAAAATTTATTAAATCAATCAATTAAGTGATAGAATGAATTAAAATTAAAATGAGAAAAAAACTTAATGGAATTTTAGTTTTACTAATTTGTTTATTTTTGTTTGAATATATATATATTAAATTTTAATGTAAAAAGAAGCAACTGTGTCAATTGCAAAATATAAGACAATAATTTTTTCTGTGTGGTTTCTCTATACTTACTTAATATTTCAATAGGCCTGTGAGTATCACCTAAACTTATTAATGCTCGGATATTGATGTTTATAAAACTAGTAAATAAAATGTGATGGCATATTTATGAAATAGAAGATTATTGTAGTTAAAAAAATTCAACTATTCTTAATTTAAAGTATGAGCTTATCTCTATTTTAAGTCTAATCCCTTTTATATCACAAGTTTCATTCAAGCCATCATCATTAAATCAACTAAACCTCGATTGGCCCATCATCTTCATCCATACTTACAGCTATCGACTGCACTGTCAATGAAATTCAAAATCTTCCAATTTGTTGCTGACGGAAAATTTAATATAAAAATGTTAATTATTTTCTTTATCTCCTCCAAACTCAAATTAAAAATTACAATTGACTTATATTTTATATTAAAATTTTTTAAAATTACGTTTATATAATAGATTTAATTTTTGTGATTGAAAAACGACCTTATACTTCAATCACGCGTTGTATTTCAGACACATATTTGCTACTTTTCACTGAATAAAATTTGTTTTAAATAATTTAAAATCATGGTATCATTTTGTTGCAACAGTTGTTATCAAGCAAAATTAAAAAAAAAATAAAAACATATTTGCAACTAGTTAAGACAGGAAATTTTTGAACTATTTTTTACCCCATTTATTCGATTAATCGGCATAATTTGCTCGAATATATTTTTAATCGAAATTATTGATTTTAATTTATTCGAACAATTATTATTTAAATTTGTCGATTAAACGAACAAACATTATTCCAGTGAATACCCTACTGCATGTATATTTTTATAAATAAATATAAAAGAGATTAGAATTCTAAAGTTTCTAAACCTACATTAACTTTTTGAATCTTCAAATTACAATAGCGCTCCTTTAAATTTACCATTATATCTTAAAATTAATTCGTGTCAACTTCCGACTCACGCACTTATACATTCAACTTCTCTTTAAACTTTTTTTTTTAAGTTTAATACTACTACACTAACGGTTACAACTAAAATGTTATGACTCACTACTAAATGCTTTTTCATGCCGTTTTGCATTTTGGTTAAATATGTATATTCCTGTTATGTACGTGTATGTGTGTATTTTAACTCTATTTTCTCACCATAATTACCGAGAGGACCTGTGAGATTTGTACTACTACAACAAAAATAACAACAGCAGCAACAAGAACCACGAAACACAAATTGTAGTAGACCTGTGTAAACATTTAACAGATTGCGTTGTTCGTTTCCTTAACCGTACTCCCTTCACCTTCTTACCTCTCTTCCAAATTGTTGTATCCGCTCTACAATCATTTTCCTCTAACTAGAATTTCAACTTTTCATCGCGTCTGAGATTCTGTGATTTTTAATACAAATTTACAGGCTGATCATTAAGAATTTGGCCATTTGTTAGTTGGACACAAATATTGAAGAAGTATTGTTTCTAGTAAAATGATTTGTTTTTAGATTTTATGGTTATACTGTCTAAAGACATACCTACCAAACGTCTAAATTGGGATGAATATTTTTTTTTTGGAAAGAAAAGCCATTAATGGCGAATGCATTCAGTGTGAAAACATTTTTGTTTTTGGGGGTATTAGAATCTTTTTTGTGGGAGAAAAAAATAAAAAATAAATATAAAAAAAGTGGGTAAAAATAGATAAATGAATTTGCATTTTAGTGGGAAGAAATTGAATAATGAAAGTTCTATTTCAAAATTTGTGCTATTTTCAATACAATGATGTGTTAATAAGGTCCTAATGGAAAACTACTTCACAGAGAATTTAGCAATACTTCGATTTCAAGAAAAGTTCGTATTTTTATAACGCCTTTCAAACATATTGGAAAAAATATAGCGAAATTTCTTACAGAAATTTGTATTAATCAAAATTTTTTAAGAAATTTACAAATTCGATAGTAAAATTTCCTATAAAAATTTACTATCAATCGATAGAAAAATTTCCTAACGGTTTTTGTTTTAAAAATTTTCACAAACAATTTACTTTAATCAATAACAAAATTTCTTAATAAATAAATAGCAAAATTCTCTATAGAAATATGCTATCAAATCAGAGTAAATTCTAGCAAAATTTCCTATAGAAATTTGAAACCAATATATAGCAAAATTTTTCCTATCAATCGGTAGCAAAATTTCTTATATAATAAATATACAGTAAAATTTGATCAAAAATTTACTACTAATCGATAGAAAATGTTGCTCTAAAAATGTGTTATAAATCGTAAGCTAAATTTCTTATAGAAATTTACTACAAATCGATAGCAAAATTTCTTATAGATATTTTCCTTAAGTCGATAGAAAAATTTCCTATAAAAATTTCCTATCGGTCCATAGTAAAATTTACTACAGAAATTTGCTACCAATCGATAGCAAGATTTATAGAAATTTGCTACACACAAACCTTCATAGTTAAACTTCATTTGATAAAATTTAGAAGTTGCAGTGGTGTGAGAGAAAGGAAGACCGTGATGTGTCAATGATGAGTTTATATTTGTACTCATGTGTGTTTGTAAAACACGCACATACTCGAAGGTTTTAGATCATAGACTATAAAGTAACATAATTCTAACAAATAGGAAGGAAATGAAAAAATACTTACCTACTTGTTATTTTGTAGAAAGATTTTAAAGAGTTAATTCTAATTTTATTGAATTAAAAATAAAAAAAACACTTCTCTATTAATAATAATAATTAAAATCTAAGAATAAAAACATTTTTTAATGTATTACTAGCAAAAGGTAATACGAAATGTGGGTACGCCAATAAAGGAACAGCGCACGAAAAATTTAGTGCATACAATTAAGCTTATAAAAATGGAACCTATTAATCGATTTCAAATTTTCCTGCGTATTCAATCTACAGTAAAATTTGCTCTGAAAATTTACTACTAATCAATAGCAGAATTTGCTCTAAAAATTTTCTACAAATTGATAGTAAAGTTACCTGTAGAAATATGCTACAAATCGATAGCAAAATTTCTTATAAAACTTTGCTATCAATCGATAGCAAAATTTCTTATAAAACTTTGCTATCAATCGATAGCAAAATTTCTTATAAAACTTTGCTATCAAGCGATAGCAAAATTTCATATATAAATTTTATATGAATTTCCTATAGAAATTTGCTATCAGTCGATAGCGAAATTACCTATAGAAATCTTCTATCAGTCCATAGCAAAATTTCATACAGAAATGTGGTAGCAATCGATGGGAAAATTTTCCTTTAGCATCGATAATAATATTTCCTATGAAAATATGCTATCAAGTAGTGAAAAATTGAAGCAAAATTTCCTATACAAATTTGCTACCACTTTATAGTACAATTTTTTATAGCAATTGGCAATCGATGGAAAAATTTGCTACGAAAATTGCTTTCCATTCACAGCATTCGATAGCAAAATTTCTTCTGGACAAACGCTCTCAAATTGGGACAAATTGTAGCAAAATTTTCGAAAATTGTAGAAATTTTCCGTCAACTGATAGAAATATGCTTTCAATCGATATCAATTAATTATATAGGAATTTCGATAGCAAGATATCCTAAAATATAGATAGCAACATTTCTTTGAAATTTTATGTGAATTTAATGTTATTAATCAACAGCAAATATTTGCTGTTAATGGATAGCAAAATTAGCTATCAGCCGGTAGTAAAATTTCCTACAGAAATTTTCTATTCAAAATTTCCTATAGAATTTTAAATTGAGAAAATAACAAAACTGTTTTCAATATCAATCGTTAAATTTCCTCAGGTAATTTCATATCTATCGATAATAACATTTGCTATACAAAATTTCCTATAAAGATTTGTTATCCATCAATTGCGAAATTTTTCATAAAATAATTTAACAATAGATAACAGAATTTCCTAACATATATTATTTTCAAAAGATAACATTTTTGCTATAGATAGCAAAATTTTAAAGATATATATATATATTTATTTAAATTATATTTTTTAAAATTTAAAATCCTTTATTTAAAACATCTTTCATTTTCTTACTTTATTATAGAAATCTTAAATAATTACAAGACATCTGCTCCTTTAACATCCAAAAAGTAAGGTAGGAAATATAATTATTAAAAAACGGAAAGCATTTCCCCATCAACATTATTTAAATCTATTCCTTAAAAAAAATAATTATAATTATAATAATTATCATTAAAACACACGACAAAGCAAAAAATCATAAATAAATACATACATACTTACATACATACACACTCTCACAAATTAAAATCACAACGTGCTAATATTGTATTAAATAATATATAAAATTTCCTCCAAAATCTATTTAAAACGACAATTTCATTAAATTATTTTTTGTTTTCTTTGTGGGGTATGAAATCAACAGAGACAAATTTACTACATTTAACGTTATGTTACTGATGATGTAAAAGCTAAAAAACCAAAAAAAAAAAAAAAAAACTTTATACCATTTCATGTTAAGTAACTTAATTAAATGTTCTCTCACACTATGAAACAAATATAAATATGCAAATATACACATACATTTACAAACATATTGTAATTATCAACTACTGTGATTAAGGGAGGCCTACTATGTTTACTATAATGTTTGTTAGAATTGATTGAGAGAAATTCTTGCAAGAAATTCTTCAGTTCATTATTTGGGTGTATTTAATTCGTATTGTATGACACTCATGAAGGCAAATCATTATTAATATAAAGTAAAATATGTAAAATTTACCAACACAATTTAAAATAATGTTTAACACACACACAAACTTTCATACTTAAATTTCATTCATAATATTAAGATATTGTAATGGTGTGAGAGAAAGGAAGATTATGTGTCACTGATGAGTTTATTTTTGTGTTCATGTATGTTTGTAAAATACGCACATACTTAAAAGTTTTAGGTCATAGACTATAAAGTAACATAATGCCAACAAATAGGAAGGAAATGAAAAAAGACATACCTACTTGTTGTTTGGCAGAAAGATCTTAAAGGAGTTAATTCTAAAATACAATAACACTGGTCAGTAGAAAAAATCCTCCCTGAAATAAGAATAGGTGGACTAGATGCAATTTGGCATGCTAAACACGAATCTGCTTTCAGTTTCTTCTATTAGGTCCTAATATTCATATTACCTTAGTAAGGCAAATACACGAGTATATTTTACCATAACTCGAGAGCGGTCTGTACGATTTAGTTAGATGAAACTCCAGAAGATGTGGACCAAAATTGTCTTCAAGTCGCTTTTTTGTATCTGCTCAACAGTAGTTGTTCAGAAATTGGAAGAATTTTGTTTCTTAAAAGTTCTTTTAAGAAATGAAAACAGCGAAAATGTTCAGCTTTTTATCCATTTTATCATAAATTTTGTAACACTATTAATGATTTTTCGTTTTTGTTTGTAATTAAGAATTATGTCAGCTAGACAGTTTAGTTTATTTGAAAAAATGGAGCCCATAGTTTTTCTAATTTTTGGAATTTAAGTAAAATTTTTTTATTTTTTTTTTTTTAGAGAAATTATAAACATTTGATTTCTAATAAAATCCTTTGTTAACATATTCTAAAGAAATTTATCGGCGAATGTTGACTTTATCATTTGAAATGATAAAGTGTAGAAAAATTTAAGATTTTTGTGAAAACAATTCCACAATTTTCAAAAAACTGACGAAAATCCAAAAAAATGGATTCTTTTTTTGTTTATTGAATTTTGCCTATAAAGTCCATTTATTGCAGGTAGGGGAAAAGCCTTTGGTAAAGTCTCTGAAACACATTATAGTTCTCGAAACTGTATTCGGTTTACAGAACTAGCCTTTGTGATTTTAGAGATACAGGTTAAAATGAAAATTTTGATATAAAATAGGTCAAAATTTTACAAAAAAAGAGTAAAGGTACCTTTTTGCAAAAAAAAAAAATTAAAAAAATCATAATTTTTACAACTTTCAATTTCAAAATCGTTTATTGTTGAACTCAGAAGAGCTATCGACTTATTTTTTTTTTTTTTTTTTTTTATTCGATAGATAATTTTGTTGTTTAACCAATTTCTTAGAATTTTACAAAATCGTACAAAAATATTGGGATATATATTGAAAAATCTGGACCAAGATTAAAAAAAATAACTTGAAAACTATAAGAGATAAATAGCGTATGCGACTTTAATTCCTTTTTTTTTAAAGAAACATTTTTGGGTGATTTTTCGTTTTATAAGATTTTTTTTAATAATATTCATAAATAGTTTCTATGGTTACTGTACTTTATTAAAAAATAATTATAGTAATCGATTTACTAAGTCTATAAAATTAGTTGTTATCTTTGATATGGAGAATAAAGCGCCGTATGCGAAAATTTTTGTTAAATGCCTATACTTTTTTGCTACTAAGTACACAAAATTCTTAAGTGATGATGATTCTGTCAAAATAAAATTGGTATGAAATAAAAAATAAGAAATTATTTTATTCGTTGTTGACATTTTAGCCTTTTTTAGGTAATGTTAAGAATCAAAAAAGGCCAGAAAAAAGCAAGAAGCTAAAACGATAATTTACATGCAGGGAAAAACCTTGATTATGGCATTGTCACAACAAGAATATTATGTTCTCATTGTTAATAATCATTAATTTTAATTATACTGTGTTCAATATTTTTATTTCAGTTTTATCATTCAATGTTTACATTCAATCAAAATTTTAATATAGTTGACTACAAAAAATTTATGTTTTTGAATGTTTTTACCAGAAACAAAATTTTATTAATATTATTTCTACAATCATTAAAGATCATTAATCTTTTTCTTTATTCTTAAACCATATTTTATTTCTAAACCATATTAATATTCTTATTCCCATAACAATAAAATGTTAGAAATAAATATAGTTTTTACAAACATGGATAAAAATTCAAAACTTGTTTGTTTTTGAATATATTTGTTTTTTTTTAAGTTTGTTTTAAATTTTATCACCTTCTAAATTCTCATTCAGGTTATACATGAATTGATATAAGTAGACAAGGTTTTTGTAATGTTTGATGTGATTCAAGCAATATAAGATAATGATCAACTACTAGTAAAGGGTATAGTTAACAAAAAAATATCTTGTATTATATTGCGCAATATATGATAGTACAATATATAACTAAATATATAATTTATAAAAATAATTTTTAATTAATATGTTTTATTTTATTATATAATAAGATGGGATAATAATATTATAAAACGGAACGGGTAAAAAAGAACCATAAAATCGGACACAATATAATAAAATGAAATCATAACAATTGTTATTCACAATCATATCTATTTTTAGCTATGATCATATATTCCAATCATAATATGTTACTCTTCGATTATGGTCAATACAACTATATTTTTCTCTACGCGTAGAGGCTAAAAGAAAAACAAATCATCAAAACAATATTTTTCTAATATTGTATTTTTATCAGTTGAAAGAAAATTAGGCAATAAACAAAAAAAAAATATGTAAAATTTTAATTTTTTTATTATTCCTATCCTAAAAATATCGCTCTGTTCTCAGTAAGGTGATTATCACCTCCGCAATAAATTGATGATATCCTATTGCGATCATCTGGAAGAAATTAATGCAATGCTTTCATTTTTCAGTCACAATTTTTTCGCTTTTTCGGTTGTCGAAAATGAGAAAAATATTTAAGAAATTTTTTTGTTTTTAGCAAAAAAAAAAAAAAATGGATATTTTATATAAGTGTTAGTGTCTTATAATATTAAGATTTATGTGCATACATGCTTTATAAGTTGTAAAAGTTTTCTCTATTATATTATTTCAAGATTTGTTTAGTGATAATTTTTCTATATATTTATTATATCTTCCAGAAGATTATCTGGCGATATCTTTTATTCACCAAGATAATTGCCTATTTTTCTTTCAGGCGTATTGATTTGTTATTTTTTAAAGGTATCGTCTGTAACGCAAAATCTTTCCCAATCGGGGAAACCTCCGCAATACGAATGTAAATATTGCGGCAATAAAATTTTTCTCTATTATATTAATACGAATTGGAATAAATTTCGTATTATTTTGCGTTAAAAACAGTAATATTATAGTTATGAGATTTTAAAATTACACATTAAATTAATATTAAATTTCCCGGGAACTATAAAAAAAAATTCCCGAGAATTCCCGATAATATTTTGCCTACTTACAACGGACACCCTATGTTTCTAGTATTTGGCCATAATTTTTTTTTTGTTTATTAACCGAATTTGTACATTTTCAATACCAGACAAACCTTATGTAAGATAAATATTTGAGCCAAATTTCGTCCCCCTAGGTAGTCCTCACGGAGCATTATCCTGACTTCAACAGACAGACGGACATAGCTAGATCGACACAGAATCTTACCAGGACCTAGAATATATATACTTTTTGTGGTCTTAAATGACTTTTCCGACATGATCTTGTTGATGGTGGGTGCAAAAATAAATAAATAAATAAATATATATATATATATATATATATATTTAGTAGCAGTGAAATAGCTAGCGAAAGGTACTAATGTACTAGATTAACAACTCTTCTAGGTTCTACTTGGTTACCAACATTCTTTTAAAATTCTGTATTCTTTATAGTCATATGTGTAGAACAACCTTTAAAATTTTATTTTTCTACATCGTGTTTTTGCCATACAACCAACTACAAAAATAATACATACAAAAATTACCTTTGATATATATATAGAAAAAGGTTTTTTAAAAATTTTTTTTTTTTTAAATACAAACTTAAAAAAACTTCCCAGCAAAAACTTGGTAATGACATATAGTTACGGATGTAGTTATTTTTCAGTGACAAAAACAAGTATAATATATAGAAGTAGTTTAGTAACTACTTATTTATAACCCGGTATGTAATTACTTATTTATGATCAAATTTTTGAAAATACTATTTTTTTATTGATTTTTTTTCTGTTAACCAATCACAAATTAAAGAAGGGACAAAAATAATGAAAGGCAAAATTTGAGCATTATTTAATTTTTAATCGGAAATAGTTTTTAAAATATTTCATTTTTGGTTATTGTTGTTTTTTAAATTAAAATTTACAAAATCTTTTTATGTTTAAAATAAAAAATAAACTGGTTATAATATCCTGAAATTTCATTAGTTATTGTAATCTAAAATGTGTTTAGTTCCTATTTTTTACTAATGACTTAAGTAATATTTTAAAATCTATGAGTTATTGCACAGCTTAAAAGTAATTAGTTCTTGTAATGACATCTAAGTAATTATATTTTAAAATGCCTACTTGTAATAATATGAGGTTAATAATTGCCTCCAATGGGACATTCGGCTAATGTGTAATTAGTGAAGAGCCATTGTATTAACTTTTTAACTTATAAAATGACAGCCAAATTTTTTGCTGGGTTATTCATACGCAAGTATTCATACACAGAGAATACATATAAAAATTTAGGTACACACACACAAATAATTTCAACATAGAGCTATTAAATAAAGTTGGCAACACTTAATGTCTTCTTAGCAAAATAACAACAAAACAACAAGAATTACAAAGAAACTAATAAAATAAAACAAGGAAGAAATACAAATAAATATAAAATAGCACCAACACAATATCATAAAAGCTTATATACAATAAAAAAAGGACTAAAGCAATAACAACACCTACAACAGCACCAACCATAATGATAGAAACATATTAAAAGAAAACATATAGATTCACATATAAAGACGAAACATCACAACAAACGATTTGCTAGTAATGAAGCCAAAAAGCACAAAAGTGTAGAAAGACAAAGTAACAAAAGAAGTGAAATAACAACAATATCATCGTTATCAACAACAACTACACTCTAAGTACATTTATATACATATAAAAATTTTCTTTTGCTACATGTCTATACATACAAAACAAAATATGGTAAATACAGCAACAACATTAAATATAAAGACATAGACTTTTCTAAATAAATATATCCTTAACATTGTTCATATACATAGAAAGAAAATACACATACTACTAAATATACAAACTTCAACATATTGATATTATTTATAGGTACAAATGTACATAGCGTCACCTAAAATGCAAAAGAACGTAAGCACACTTAAATTTTTTACAGCAGAAGTAAACAAATTATGAAAATGCAAAAGGCCATAACCGCAATTTAAAATTTCTTGCTTTATAATTATGGAATTAAGTAAAAATTTTTAATCGCTCACTTAAAGCAAAAATAGATAGAGCATAAAACACTCATCAAACAAAAATTTTTCTTAAATGGAACAAATTTTACGACTATTTCATTTATGAAGTTTTGACGTTTTGACTTTTGTTAATGTGGTGTCATTTTTGAAGATACCGTACAAGCAAAATAATAAGAAAGTGATTCGAATTCGTATTGCTTAGAAGAAAATTTTATTGCCACAATAATCGCATTCGTTTTGCGGAAGTTTCTATCATTGGAAGAGATTGTGCGACACATCAAGCAATAAGAATTCAGTACGCCTGGAAAAAAATAGGCAGTATTGCTGGATAATTATCCGGGTGAAAAAAAGTAGATACGTGAGATAATCTTCTGAAAAATTTAATAAATATATAGAAAAACTATCACTAAATAAATCTTGAAATAATATAATATAATAATATTGGGTTTGTCATTCCGAAAAAAAAATTTAAGATCCCATAAAGTATATATATTCTAGGTCCTAGTAAGATTCTTTGTCGATCTAGCTAAGTCTGTCCGTCAGTCTGTTGAAAGCAGGATAGGAATCGGGGGGCATTACCTAGGGAGAAGAAATTTGGTTCAAATATTTATCTTATATAAGGTTTATGTAGTATTGAAAATGGGAAAAATCGATTAGTAAACAAAAAAAATTATGGGTCAAACATTAGCAACGCACGGTGTCCTTTGAAACTACCCAAAATATCGTCGGGAATTTTTAAAGTTCGCGGGAAAATGGGAAATTTTATATTAATTTAATGTGTAGTTTTAACATATAACATAGCAAAAATATTATTGTTTTTAACGCTTCAATGGGATGTTTTAACGATCTCAATGGGACGTCATCAATTTATTTCGGATAATCATCTTACTGAAAAACGGCGATATTTTGAGGATAAAAATACTAATAAAAAAATTTAAATTTTATATATTTTTTGTTATTTTTTGCCTAATTTTCTTTAAACTGATAAAATATTAGAAAAATATTGATTTGATGATTTTCGTCCAAATAATAAAAACAAGATACTGCGTAAATTTCTTCTAGGGATGTATCTTCCAACATCTTTGTAGGTAGATGTGATGTGTGTGTTTGGTCATTACATTATAATACAGTAAAAAACTAACATTTGATTTTCCATTGGTTACGGCCTTTTGCATTTTAGACGACGGTGTATACTTATATTCTTGCTAGAATATTTGTAGCAATAACCCAACTAAATGAAAAATTTATAAGGAAACATAGCAAAGAAATTGCTCTTAAAAATTAAAGATAAAAATCAAGATAAATCTTATTGAATACTTTTTTTTATGTATAATAAATGCAACAAATTACTGATTTAAAAAAATCTTTTCTTCATAAAAATACCTTCCAATTTTGGTATTGATTTTTTTTCCAATAACATTGTGTAATTTATTTATTTAGTTTTGTTTTGCTGGGATCGTAGCGGTTTTTGGTGGTTATTGCGAACTAGTTACTTAAACGACTACATTAGGACACCTTTAGTTACTTTATTCACTACGTGACTAGTCACTTTAACATGGGCATGTCCTAGAAGGAAGCCACGGCTAAATGGTGGCACTTTTTTCCACACACAATCACCTCCACTACTACCAAAGGGTCAGTAAAATGACAATCGCCACCTCCACGACTACGATATGGCTCTTTTTTACTCGCACAATCACCCCCTTGGCTACCAAATGGCACTTTTGTGCACAAACTATCACTTTACTTACAATGTGTCAGCAAAAATGTTTTTTAATTTCTCTTCGTTTTCTTCTCGCTTACCATAGGGTCCGTAAAGTGACAATTGCCATCATGCTCATTGCTGATAGATGGAAAGGTGATAGGAAGCTATACTTCAATAAACTTAACACCATATAAACTGCTGGGATATACTTGTACGTAAACACTTACATACATATAAAACACATATGAATTCTTATATAAACATACTTACAGTTAAACTTTTTGTCAGGTTTACCAAAAAAGTATTTTTCCAGCTACATAAGTTATGTTTTATTAAAAAAGATCTGAAAGGTATTTCATATTTATAATTTAATCAGAATTTACTGGAATTTGTTCCCGTACTGAGAATTTATGTGTATTTGGTTATTTTTCTGACTAAAACTTGCAAGTTTGACAAATTTTAGTCAGAATTTACAGCAAAGCGTTCCTGTACTAAAAATTTCTATGTATTTTTTGTTTTTCTGACAATTTCTAACTAACTGTATAATTATTTTTTTTTTTTAATTTTTGATAAAAGTCAATCACTTCAAAAAATTCAAAGAGAAAAATAGAAATCGTTTGAAAATTTTAATAATTTCTAACTGCTCGGAGTTGGTTGTGTGCTTTTCACAAAGACAAAAGAGTGAGTAAAATTTTTTAAAATGATAGATAAGATTGTTAATCGTCCAGTAACGTAAGTTGATATCTTTTGTATTTCAAATTTACATTGACGTTTTTTACATAGAAAACAACTAGAAGTCCAACTCTTTTAATTCATTCAGCACAAAAATACTCAGAAACCAATGCAACGATGAAAACTTACTAAAATGTAATGGCATACATATTTTTTTCCTATTTTTTTTTATAAATCTTCATGATGGTATAATTATTTATATTCATACGTCGGCACAAAATTTAAGCATCGATTGTATTATTTTTGAGATTTATGACTGATAAAAATATCCTTATCTATAAAGTTATATCGTAGCTTGAGCTATGGCATGACTTATTTTAGATTAGCGACGATTTTCGGCGCCGAAGTGATTTTTAGCGTTCCAAATTGTCCTTAAGAGCTGCGGTGATGTTTTCGACAGATTTTTGGTTTTTTTCCGACTAAAAAAATTATAAGAAGACCACTTTAACGTTGCGTATTAATGAGCAGAATCCAGAAGAAATAAAATGGAACTTCGGTTCCCTGTCAGAGCTCAGTGAGTTGAGCAGTAACCATTTTGGCGCTTATTTAAATAAACCCATGATTTCATTATATGAGAGTTTTCATAACATATTTCTTATAAAAATATATTGGAAATTCACAAGGATATGGAATGAGAAATAATTTTAAGGACATTATTTACAATCTTTCCTTTAGATGAATAAAGAAAAAATGTTTACAATTTTGTTTTTTGCAATGAAAAAGTCTCTAAAATGTTTTAATTATTTTTTGGAAATGTACATATCCTAAAATATTTTAGCCCTTTATCGAGGAAAAAATATCAGAAAACTTATAACATGAGTACTCAGTTTTTATAAATTTTAACATATACAACTTTTTGCAGAATTTTAAATATTCCACGGCAATAAAGGTGATGTCTTTTGATTAGGGTTTGGGGTTTCCCGCAATATTTCTTTTCCCGGGAAATGTTAAAGAAAAAATCAATATAAAACTTTAGTTATAAGAAAAAGAAGCATTATAAATCATATTAAATTAACGAATAATGAAATAATATAAAAGTATAACGCCATTTCTAAAATTAAAAAAAAAAAATATATTAAAACTGTATATCAGATTTTGACATTATTGTGTTTTTAATGCTAAAAGTTTTTAAAAATATACAGTAATCTATTGGATAAATTTCATTGTAAATAGCTTGCCGTTTATTTACAATTTATTTCTCCAATTTATATTATTTTTTTTTTTTAACTAACTAATTCTCACTAAATTTAACAGAAATCTGAAAAATACTAAAATTTGGTTCGCAACAATGCTTTTCGGATCAATCTTAGTGTTCAGAAATCTGATGAAAATAATCTCATATACGCAAGAATACAACATGAGATTAGTTTTTTTATAAGTATTTTTGAAGCTATAACATTTACGGATCTGATGGTACCTCTAAAGAAAATGTTGTGTTAGAACTAAAAATCTCCTAACCAAGTAGTTTTTATAATAGTAAGTATTTTCGAAGTTCAACTTCTTTAATATTCATTACAAAAATAAAGTTGATATAAAATTTCATGTGAAACAACTTGTAAGTAAATTCGTTAATAGATAAACTAATGCATAGAAAAAAACCTAATTCAATAGTCAAAAACTTAATTCATGCAAAATTAACGTTCCTCTCTGATAACCTTCTAGTTGTATTATATGCGTTAAACACTTGCAAGTACCATATTTGGAGTAACGTCAGTCTTGATATAAGGTCATAAAAATATTTGCTATAGAATTTTAAAATTACTTCAATATTTAATTTCCCATTTTCGAGGGAAAAGTAAAAAAAATCCCTGGAACATATTTTTAATTATATTTCTTTCTAAAAAAAAGAAAATTATTTGAAAGTGAAGCAAAAAGGTGCAAACTTTTATATGCTTTATGAACTATTTAACTGAATTCACTTTCTTTCTTTAAAAAAATCCAATATTTGCAAACTCTGTTTTTAAGATATTCGTTTTTATACAAAACATTAACAAATACATGACGTTAAAAACGTAATTATACAATTTTTCTTCTTATAGATTTATGAAAGAAAATAAAGTCTTAAAATATTCTTAAATTTGATTCTTCCCCAATTTTGTAAAAACCCAAATAAAATTTGGATTTTATGAGTAAAATATTGAAGAATTGTTTTCCCTAACAATCTCAAAATTACTTTTTTTTTTTGAGAAATATTTATTTCGACTAGAGACCACATAATTTCTGTTTTTGGCAAAACGTACTAGACCCGTGTTTTTCTATCGCTTTTAATATTTCGTTTGAGCGGTCTTCTTACATCAAAATAACAAAAAAAAAAAAAAAATAAGTTTCTTGGGACACTCGTAGTAAGTGTTGTCAGATTAGCGGATTTAACCCCAAATTTGAGGATTTAGTTACGGAAATAGAGATGAAAAATTTGGTTTGGGGATTAGGATATTTGTAGGGGATGAATTTTTAGGTTTTAGGGACTTTTAAAAATTTTATAGGAATTTTTATTTTTATTTCTAACATAAAAAAACTTAATATTTCGACGGATATGTATTTTTTAATAAGACAAAACTATATTTATTTCAACAACAGTATAATTAAGACAATAAAAAATAACTGTTATAGTGAATATGTTATACCTATAGGAAATTTTCTTTTTCAATATTGACTATTTAGGTAAATTTACCTACCCAAACCTGCATATCTATAAATGAAATGGATTGAAGTGCAAATAAAAACTAATGTAGTTTATACTTGTCTGTAAAAAAAAAGTAATTATTTTAGTGGGAATTTTTGGGGATAATATAAGCAATTATTTGGAGATTTTTGGGGATGCAATTTTGCTACTTGAGAATAAGACTCAAAACAATCTGGGAACCTTGATCGTAGTATAATTTTAAGGGAAATTTATTTTCCAAGCATTGTGTTTTTTATTTCTTTCTTTGAGGAACTATATAAACAGCAGTGCTAAGCTGTATATTTCGGTAGCCCTGTATTTTATTTTTAAATATTTTTGTATATTTGGAACGACCTTATTTTGTTTCTTTTGTTATTCTTAGCAGTTATTTGCCTGTGGAATTGTCATACCCATTCCATAGATTATATCAAAGAAAAATCTATATGCATGCTACTAGTTAAATAAATTTAAATTTGTCTTTCGATAAGTAACATTCAATAAAATCCTATCAGTATTTACTATCATTATTATTTTTTAATTAATCATAAACATTCATATTGCACAATTATATCCTATTTCATAAAAAATTATACATTTAAAATTTTTGAGAAATAATCGACAATAAAATTGAAATTATTGCTTTTTAGTTAAAAATGTAATTTTAAAAACTTAGATTTTCCAATATATATATTTTAATACAATGACAATTTTGATTCCTGTTTTTTTGGGACTAATTTTACATGAACGATTTTGAGAATTTTAGAAACAAAAAATTATTTAAATTTATTAAAAAATTCATTTTTAAATATTGAAATAGGGTGCTTTCATATTCATTGTAATCCATTTACATGCTATAAAATGTGCTTTAATCATACCATCATTTAAAAAATAATAAAAGTATTTCTAGTCTCGTCTTATGCTTGTGTGCTCCATTAGGTTTTTAGATTTTGTTTCCTATTTTCTTTTTCCTTTTTTTTTCATTATTAATTTTTTTCTCTTGTTGCTGTAGTAAATTATAAAATGAAACAAAATAAAGCCAACAACGGCAACAATATTTAAGAAAGAAAAAAAAAAGAAACACAATTTAAGCTCTGTTCATGTAGGTGTAAGTATAAGAGTGTGTTTGTTAACTTGAACAATAAAAAAAGAACACATACAACAAAGTATAAGAAAAAAAAAATTCATATGAATTTTGCTACAATATATATATATATATATATATATATATATATTTTTTTTTTGAATAACTTAAGCATACTATAAATGCAAACACAAACTGATTCACATATACAGATGTATTGTATATATGTACACGCAGAGAAAAATCATGGTTACACAATTATCACTGCAACAATATTATGTTCTAATTGTTAATTTTCTTGAATTTTAATAACACAGTGTTTACGATAATAATGTTTTTGTTTAAATTTTGTCATTTAATGTTTCTACTTAATAAAAACTTTAATATGTTTGACTGCAAAAATTATATGGTTTTAAATATTTTTACCAGAAACAAAATTTTATTAATATGAAAAATATCATTACTTCTACAACCATTAAATATTTGCATGCTTTTTCCTAGTTCTTAAACCATATTATTTTTTTAAACCATATTAATATTATTATCCCTTTGACAGTAAAATGTTTTAAATAAATATAATACTTATCCTTTTCACAAACTTAGTGGAAAAATTAGTAACTTGTTAGTTTTTAAATATATTTTGTTTTTAATGTTTGTTTTCCAGCTTCATTGTAATTCTCATTTAGTTTACATATCAATAAATATAAGTAGACAAGGTTTGGTAATATTCGGTGTGATTCAACAATATAAGATATTGATTAACTATCATTCATTTACACCAAATATGGTGGCACAAATGAATAATGGACAAATAATATATAATTTTTTTTTTTTTTTTGGTTAACGAACGGTTTTCTCTATTATTTTAATAAATAAAAATTTATAAAAATAATTTATTTATTAAATGTTTTATTTTAATATATGATAAGGGGAAATAATACAACAAACTGAAATAATATGATAAGATTGGATAACTATATGATAACATGAAATAATAATATGGTAAAATGGAATAATAATATGACAATGTGGTATAACAATATAATAAGATAGAATAATAATATAATAACATCAGATCATAATCTGATAGATCTAGCAGAATTATTCAATTATATGTAAAACTAGAATAATAACAAGAAAAAGCAAACCATAAAGTTGGTCACAATATGACATAATCATAATCATAATAATTATTAGTTATAATCATTTCTATTTTTCGTTGTGATCATATGTTCCAATCATAATACGTTGTTCTTAGTATATGGTCACTACAACTATATTTTTTCTCTTTATAAAATCGGTCACAATATGACATAATCATAATAATTATTAGTTATAATCATTTCTATTTTTCGATGTGATCATATGTTCCAATCATAGTACTTTGTTCTTAGATTATGGTCACTACAACTATATTTTTTCTCTTCATGTATGTACATGTATAGAAATTTTCTATAAACATACAAGTATACTTGAACAGCCTTTGGCGCTTTTTATGTTTAATACTAAAAACATCACTCACCATACATACATATATTAATACTTGCATTACACACACACATGTAGAATATATAAATATTTTGACTCCCAACACCCCAATACTATTATGTGTTTTCTTGTTTCGAATATGAGAATGTGAGAATACGAATATAAAACCATTACCATGACTTTGACGCCTTTCTGCTACGACTACTACACGTATCATCATGGTGCTGTTAAGTACTTACATACGTACACACAGATTGCCTTGCATTGTGTTGTTGTGCCGTTCCTTATTTTTGGATGTTTGTATAAATGAAGTATTTATTTATTTTCTGAATATACGAGAACTTTAACAAAAAGGACGTACTAGTTGAAAAAGAATTTTAGGGATTAAATTGAAGAGTTGTTTTAGAGACAAAGATCTAGGATCGAAACGATTTTCAAAATATGTTTGAACACAAAAGAACATTTTTCAATTTGAAATGTAAAATAGTATTAAATTATAAAGCCTTGGCAAAGAAATCTTTGTTAGTAAATATCTGTAGAAGCATTTCTTTTAAGGACCAAGGAACAGAAAATCCTATAACTATTATTTCGAGACTTTGATTTTAAGACTCTTGTTGAAACTTCTCCAAATGTTCAAAATAAATTTTCCTTCTTAAAAAAAAAACGCACACATATAGAAAGTAACTTTATCCAACGGAAGCTCCTACTCAATGCTGATATTCCGTATTGAATTAAATTTAAACTTTTAGTCAAAAAATAAAAAAAAAATAAAAAATCGAAAAAGATCGAAAAAATAAAAAATCGAAATTAAAGAAAATAAAAATAACCCACTAAATGCAAAAAAAAAACACACACACACAACTGAAAATAATATACAAATGTATGAATGTATGTGTGTTTGTGTATGTATGTATGTATGCAATGTCTATTTGTATATATGTGAATATATGTATAGATGTGTGTTAAAATATAACTTAAAAGAATATAAAACATTTTTTCCCAAATTTTTATTCTACATACCCGCAGGTCTAACCCAAAAGTTTTTATACTTTTTTGTTGTATTTCAGAACTTTTATTTGGTATTTTTTGTAATACAGTGTAAATGTGTATATGTTGCTCATGTTGTAGTTGTTGCATTTTTACGGTTTTAATAAAACAATCTGCCAACGTAAGCTACTAAAAACATTCATTGCTAACAGTTAGTCAAAAAACCCTACCGAACACCAACAACAACAATGATAAAAGATACTTGAACAGCCAAAATATACTTTTATACTAACACATACATATGTGCATACATACATACATACATACATACATACATACATATATATGGGTCATTATCAAAAATATTTCATCTTAGGCCTTCAAAAAATAATTACTTTTTGTTTTTATTATTATTTTTATTTTTTTGATGACACATTAAAATCTTATAAATATAAGATGATTCGAATGAATGTAGAATCACTTCGAGTTAATCATTTCGTGAAGAGGTGAAAGGTTGCATAAGTTATAGCGGTTTTAAGTTTAATATATAGACATTTTTACACATTAGTATTTTCTGGTAAAAATTAGGTGTAATATTAAAACCTACTGAATTATTCAAATAAAATTTATGATATTTTGAACGTTTCCTAATAAAATTAAAAAATTGTCTTTATACTAAAAATCGCGGTTTTTAAAAAATTTGCGAAAAATGGGATTCCAATATAAGTTATTTCTATAAATATATATATTTTATTAGTGTTTATTAACAGGAAATGCTATTTAACACTGTGATCATTTTGAACCCAAGTAATTTTTTTTATCTATAAAATTTGTATCTTTTCAAATTTTTCGATGCGTCTCTACATTTTAGTTAAGCATTAAAAATACTATCTATTATTTATGCCAATTACTATTAATAACATATTGTACGCGATGCGATGTGCTTTAGTGAAATCTGTTTTGACAAAAGTGTGACTTGAATTTATGGTCCCGATCAATTATATTTATAGCCGTTGTTATAGATTTGTACAAATTGCAATTTACTATGCAAAAATACAAAAACGAAAAGTGTAATTTTTCTGTAATTTTCAAAAATTAAATTTAAAATTTATTTTTAATGCTCCTCTATTAGTTTCAAATATTGCGAGTTTAGATTTATAAGCCATTTGTTTAAAATAGTATTATCACAAAACATATTAAGGATTAAAGTCCGTTTCAGCCACGTTAAAAATGTATGGTAATCGCCCATATATACGAGAGAATATTTCAAATTTTAACACGAACAAAAACAAATCCTTACAAATATACAAATATCTACTACATTTGCACATATGCTTGTATGTGATATGCTTACAAACTTACATACATACATTTTTATGCTGTTGGATGTGTATTTTAGCTTTCAATACTAAAAACCATTTAGTTCACTTCCCATTTTTCCTTCTCCCTTTTAGTTTATATTTAATATATTTAGATGGTTGTAGGTAGGATCAATGGTTGGTGGGTGTTTGGTTTGGGTTTTGGATAAGCTTTGGCTTGATTTTGAAATTGTTACATTCATACTGAGAACGGTTTAGCAGTTGTTGTGGCTTTAGAAACGTTTTATTGCTATAGTTTTTATATTTGGTGGCCTTATAGGAAAGTAGGAAGTATTTTGGGTTTATTTAAGAGCTGTTCATTAAAACTTGAAAAAATTTCGCCATAAAAGGTCGTAAAAATTTTAGTCTATTAGAAATTATGAGATATTTTGAATAATATTATTTAATTAATAAAAGTAGGACTAAAGGAAGTTTAAAATCTAGAACTGAGTATTAAGATTTTTTAAAATTGAAATATCATAATATTGAGTGATGCAAAAAGTACCCGCGTTTTTTGACAGTAGATGAGTTTGATGCCCATAAATCACGGTGCACTAATTCGATTGTATCAAACGAACACGTCTTTGAATGGTGACATTTCAGCTTAAATTTTTGATGAAGACAGTTCTTTAATTTGTTGCTCGTATAAAAATTGGTAAATATCTGAAGAAATACGCTATGTGATGCTTTTTCACTACAAAAAAAAGAAAAAATGAAAAAAAAAAAATCCGAAGAATAGGTAAGGTGTAAGATGAGATTGCTATGAGTGAGCATCGGACCCAAAAGTAGTTTGTTCAATCCCGTGCGGAAAATTTCGATGAAAAATTGGTTGAAAGTTTTCAACTGGTAGAGCAAAACCGACACACAAGCTGTCGGGTTATGCGAAGGCACAAAAAATCAATCACATATCAGTTTGGAATCATTTGAGAAAACTGGCTGCAAAAGCAGCTCGATGTTAGGGTGCCACATGAATTATCGCAAAAAAATTTGTTTGACCAAATTACCATCAGTTATACGCTGCTGAATCGCAACGAAATTGAACCATATTTGAAGACGATTATTATTGCCGATAAAAACTGAATTCCTTACGAGAATATTAAACGAAAAAATCATGGTCAAAGGTGACTTTCTCTAACAACTTCAAAATTTAGCTTGATGGAATACAATATTATGTTGATTGTTTGGTGGCATTGGAAGGGAATTATTATGAGCTGCTACAACCTGACAAAAAAAACAATTCTGAATTTTACTGTTGACAACTCGACCGTTTGAACGAAGCGAAAATGAAAGAAAGATCAGCATTGGCCAACAGAAAAGGTGTTGTATTCCATCATGACAATACCAGTCCACACACATCTTTCATAAGTCGCCAAAAATTTGCTGCACTTAGCTGTAAAGTTTCCACTAAATTATGGTCAGTTTTGTAGTTATCATAACAAATAAAGTTTTTTTATATTTGTAGATATTTTTCATTCAATCTTTTTATAAATACACTTGTATTATTTGTAGAGAACATTCGTTTTTTTTTTACAGAAACTCTGTATTTTCGGGAATTACAAATCTAAGGATCCCATAAAGTACTCTGGGTTCTTATAGGGAATAGAGTCGTAATAATGATGGCCCAATGGCTATTGAAATCAGCTATGAGTCAAAACAAGATTTCTTCGATAAACTTATTATTTTTACTTTTGGCATAAAGTTGTGTTCTTTCTCTATATTTGCCACAGTGAAAGGCTGTATAAATAAAATATTCTGAAAGTAAATCTATAATTTTAAACTGGCTGATTTTATGGATTGCAATTTACACACAATTCTCAGGTCCCAAAAAAGACACTTAAAAGAGAAAAAAGAATATTTAAAGTTGATTTGCAAAAAGCTATGGCTGACTTAACGCATCCAACAATATATAGCTGTATTACATGGAATTATTTTGTATGTGGTTAATATTTTAAACTCTCGACAGTTTTTGTTTTCTATTATTCCATTCTTTTTTTTTTTCTCTTTTCTTCTTTTTCTTTAATTTATATAACTATAGATATGCTGAATTTAAATTAATTAAATTTTTATATAGTGAATATTATCTATTATTATAAAACACAATATGTTTATTTTTTAAAAAAATACCTATTTTGGCAAATATTTATGCAAATTTTATTTACTTTTTTAAATATTGAAACTCACTATAACAATACTAGTCTTTATTTGCGTTAAATGAAATTAAAAAAAAAAGAAAATGATATTATTAGAAAAAGAAAAAAAAATATATTAAAGTAACAAAAAGATTATTTGCATGGAATTTTCTAGATTACTTGCATGACGCAAACTTCTAGATTAAGTTAAATACACGAAGCAATTAGTAGGTATAAATACCAACATCTTTTCAAACAACTCCACAGTATTGCTAGCGCAATTGAAGCAAATAACATTTAAAACGAAAATAAAATAGAACGATGAAGTTCTTTTCTTTACTTTTCGGCCTATTGGTCATTATACTTGTCCTAGTGGCTCAATCTGAACAAGCTAAATTAGTGAATACTATTTCTGACAAAGATTTTTCTGATTTACAATATAAAATTTATTCGAAAATCCAAAAAATTAATGATGTCAAGAAATCCATAACTGATTTGAAGGAAAAAGTGTATA
This sequence comes from Protocalliphora azurea, assembly GCA_932274085.1. Lineage (NCBI taxonomy): Eukaryota > Metazoa > Arthropoda > Insecta > Diptera > Calliphoridae > Protocalliphora > Protocalliphora azurea. The sequence continues at coordinate 143,739,780 of OW026522.1, read as the reverse complement.
AATTGAAAGATGAGTTAAAAACTGCTGCCAACGAAACGAAAGAACAAAATAAAGATGCTTTAGAAAAAGCTGTGGCTGATTTGAGTGCGAATAGAGGTGAGCTAAAGAAAAATCTAGTTGAATTAGAAAAAGCAACTAAAGATGCTATAGAAAATGTTGAAGCTAAATTGAAAGAAATCGAGACTACACTTAAAGAAAGGATAACCGAATTAAAAGAAAAGGATGCGGAATTAGATAAAGATGCTAAGGCTGCTTTAGAAGACAAAATAGCTGACTTAAAAAAGTCAAAGAATAAGCTACAAGAAACAATATTTAAACTGAGAAAAGAAGATCTTGAACTGAAAAAAGACAAAATAGCTAATAATAAGGAATCCATTACTGATTTGAAGGAAAAAGTGTATAAATTGAAATATGAGTTAGAAACTGCTGCCAATGAAAAGAAAGAACAAATTAAAGATGCTTTAGAAAAAGCTGAGGCTGATTTGAATGCGAATAGAGATGAGCTAAAGGAAAATCTAGTTGAATTGGAAAAAGCAACTAAAGATTCTTTAGAAAATGCTAAAGCTAAATTGAAGGAAATCGAGACTGCGCTTAAAGAAAGGTTGACCGAATTAAAAGAAAAGGGTGCGGAATTAGATGAAGATGCTAAAGCTGCTTTAGAAGACAAAATAGCTTACTTAAATTATGCAAAGAATAAGGCACATAGCATAATATTTATACTGAGAAGAGATGATTTTGCATTGAAAAAAGAAAAAATAGCTAACAATAAGGCATCCATTACTGATTTGAATGAAAAAGTGTATAAATTGAAAGATGAATTGAAAATTGCTTCTAACGAAACGAAAGAACAAATTAAAGATGCTTTAGAAAAAGCTGTGGCTGATTTGAGTGCGAATAGAGATGAGCTAAAGAAAAATCAAGTTGAATTAGAAACATCAATTAAAGATTTTATAGAATATGTTGAATCTAAATTGAAAGAAATCGAGACTACTCTTAAAGAACTGGTGACCGAATTAAATGAAAAGAATGAGGAATTAGATGAAGATGCTAAAGCTGCTTTGGAGTACAAAATAGTTTACTTAAATTATGCAAAGAATGGGGCAGATGACATAATATTTATACTGAGAAGAGATGATTTTGCATTGAAAAAAGAAAAAATAGCTAATAATAAGAAATCCATTACTGATTTGAATGAAAAAGTGTATAAATGGAAAGATGAGTTAAAAACTGCTGCCAACGAAACGAAAGAACAAATTAAAGATGCTTTAGAAAAAGCTGTGGCTGATTTGAGTGCGAATAAATATGAGTTAAAGAAAAATCAACTTGAACTAGAAACAGCAATTAAAGATTTTATAGAATATGCTGAAGCTAAATTGAAAGAAATCGAGACAACGCTTAAAGAAGTGGTGACCGAATTAAAAGAAAATAATGAGGAATTAGATGAAGATGTTAAAACTGCTTTAGAGTACAAAATAGCTTACATAAATTATGCAAAGAATGGTGCACATGACACAATATTTATACTGAGAAGAGATGATTTTGCATTGAAAAAAGAAAAAATAGCTAATAATAAGGCATCCATTACTGATTTGAATGAAAAAGTGTATAAATTGAAAGACGAGTTAAAAACTGCTGCCAACGAAAGGAAAGAACAAATTGAAGATGATTTAGAAAAAGCTGTGGCTGATTTGAGTGCGAATAGAGATGAGCTAAAGGAAAATCTAGCTGAATTAGAAACAGCAATTAAAAATTTTGTAAAATATATTGAAGCTAAGTTGAAAGAAATCGAGACTATTCTTAAAGAAGTGGTGACCGAATTAAAGGAAAAGAATGCGGAATTAGATGAAGATGCTAAAGCTGCTTTAGAGTACAAAATAGCTTACTTAAATTATGCAAAGAATAAGGCATATAGCACAATATTTATACTGAGAAGAGATGATTTTACATTGAAAAAAGAAAAAATAGCTAATAATAAGGCATCCGTTACTGATTTGAATGAAAAGGTGTATAAATTGAATGATGAGTTAAAAACTGCTGCCAACGAAATGAAAGAACAAATTAAAGATGCTTTAGAAAAAGCTGTGACTGATTTGACTGCGAATAGAGATGAGCTAAAGGAAAATATAGCTGAATTGAAAACAGCAATTAAAGATTTTATAGAATATGTTGAAGATAAATTGAAAGAAATTGAGACTACGCTTCAAGAACTAGTGACCGAATTAAAAGAAAAGAATGCGGAATTAGATGAAGATGCTAAAGCTGCTTTAGAGGACAAAATAGCTTACTTAAACGATGTAAAGAATAAGGTACAAGAAACAATATTTAAACTAAGAAAAGAGGATCTTGCATTAAAAGAGAAAATAGATTTTTGATTACTTATTTACAATAAATTTGTGTAGATAATTTTTCTAATATTTTAAACTTATACTACTTATTTTCTATAAAATAATCGGTTGTATCTGTATACATATCTAAAAGATAATAAAGGTCCTTCAAGTCTTCAGTATTTTGAGTTGATAAAGGCTCATAATAAATCCAACGTTTTCTCATTGATGATAGTACAGGGTCTGATGATAACAATATGCTATTAAAAATATCCTAGTTTTGTGACGTTCTGGAGCATATCCTGGAGCTGAATAATTGAACGTGCTTAAAATCTCTGTTTCTTGCTTCTTGAGCCTCTTCTCTAAGCTCTCCAAGTGGAAGAATATTTCGTTCAATTATAATTTCACCATGGCACAATACTTTATGTACTGTTGGTGTCATTTCTTTCCATGGATATAGAGAAATAAGTAGTTTAGATATTTCTGTTGCATATTCTAAAAATCTAGCAGAGTTAATTTTGTGCTTACTATTAATTGTCATTAATAGTATGTTAGTCCTTTCAAGTATCCCTTTGTTAATACCAGTTATTTTTGAAATTTCCGAAAAACCTTCTTGCTGTGTTTCCATCATTTGTACTAACACCAGTCGGCAGAGGTTTGGCGATGTTTAATCCCGTCTCTTCTCTGAATTCATCCTGGATTCTACTTTTCACAGATATTCGAAGTGTTTTTAAATCCTCGTTGTTTCTGGTAGATTTTGTTAAATTTTCTGGCACACTTTTACACTTTAAATCATATACATTGCGCAGAAAATGCTTCATGAACCGTATTCAGGCGTGAAGTGGAGATATTCCGAAAGACATAAATTCTTCATTAATACTCCTTGCTTTACCAATATCCGAAAATTTTGATTTCGTCTCATCACATAGTGAGCATTTCCAAAAAGAAGGTGTTTCCGTAATGGCATTACTAACCTTTCCATCAACCATTGTTAAACTAAGTTGAAAGGATATGTCGAATATGTATTGGTTTATGGTTATTAAAAGAGGTTGTAAATCATTTATTTCATCTTTAATATATTCCCCTAAATCCTTTGTTGTTGTCTTCGACTCCCTTGTGTATTCGAACCAAAATGTTTTGATCCTGGAGTGGTGTTAAGCCATATATATATACAAATGAGTTTTTACACTTTGATGAAGATTGCTTTAAGAAATAATCCTCCATTTTCTTACGTCCACTAGCATGCTTGTATTCAGGAAGGGCTGACTTACAGATTGATACAACGTCGCTGTTATTTACTTTTTCCAACTGATCTGCAAAAAAATCTGAAACTATCCTGGTAGCTGTATTCTCAAGCAAAGAAGGTAGCTCTACACATGCTTCCTTTTCGGTAACCGAAATTGATGGTAGTTTGCTTTTTTTCTTGAATATCCTTGTATGATGGTAGAATTGAGTGTCCCTTTTCAAGCAGAGCTTTTCTTAAAATTTGATATTTGTTTCGGCTGAGGTCCAGTTCAAGCATTAAAACAATTGCTTCTTCCTCTGTAAAATTGGATTGTGATGTTGGAGTAGGTACACTTTCGGCAATCCGTTTAAGACGTTTTGGTGATGTAGTTGACAATATTTCAGCATTATTAATTGCACTCTTAGGTTGCTTCTCCTTTTTTAACATTTCTTTGAATGTATCAGAAACTTCTTCATTCTTGTACTTAAATCATCATATGTCTTGCATGGTGTCCAGTTGATATTTCTATATCGGTATCCATCCAATCGGAATGTTTAATTTTAAGTCTATATATACGTTGATTCAAGGACTTCATTTTTACGTCATACAACTTTAAAAAGCTTTCTATGTGAGATTTACCAATGACGTCGGCTTTTGCATGATATGCAGTTTATATGAATTCTACTATAACTTCTAAACGACACAACACAATTGTTCATGTTTCAATGTAATCACCATGGTAATCAACTTCGTTATGATGTCGATAAGGATTAGCTGCGCATTTATGTATATATCTATTAGATATATCGCACAGGTATATATGTTTACAGGTATTCTGTGAATTTTCATTAGGTAAGATATCTGAAATAGTCAATTTGGAAGAGTACCTATATCGAATTCATTGATATTATATGTTGCTGTTAGATATCACCGGAAAGGATATTACCTGCGCATTGTCACTAGCACATAAAAATATAGATTTTGAACCATCAGTAATAGATAAATGCTGCAGCTAGGTATCACCGGAAAGGATACCTGTACGTGTCAATAGATCATATATATATAAATTTTAAACCATCACCAATAGATAAATACATTTGTTAAATTTAGGTAAACACCATAAATGTGAACTAATAAATAAAATACTTATTGATTAAGTTAAAATAGACATTTTTTGTTTGTTTTGTTATTTTAAATTCATTAATAGAAATATATGAATGCTTAGAAAAGGATAAAGATTTACTTAAATTGGGAAATGTGGCAACCTAAATAAAAATAAAAAATATTTATTAATTATTTTTATAAAAATATTTTGTATAGATATTATTAAAAGTATACAGAAATATTCATTTTTTTCTAAGTAATTATTCACGCAAAGCTAAAGGCAAAAGTTGCAAGTTTGTAAAAATATAGTAATATATACAATAAATTGGAAATATAAAAGTTTAAAAGCGCATATTTCTGAAATGAGGCTTTATATTGACTTGAGTCTTTTTGCAGGAGATCGGAAATTATATATGCTAAAGTATAAGCTTAATTTGAAATACATATTTTTAAAATTTCTTTCGCTATTTAGAAATAACCCAAACAAATGGCCCAATTTGGGGTTTTTGGAGAAAATACAAATTTTTTTGTATTTTCGGCTATAGAATCCACATTTTTCCGAAGTCCCATAGATTTTGATTTAAGACCTTTAACAATATATTGAAGATTCTTAAAATATATTCCACTTGTCGAGTCGTGCTTTGGAATTTGAGAAAATATGGTCTAAAATCAAAACTTTCGTATAAAATGGGTCGAATTCGGGAGGGTGTGTACCATGACCAATTGAGTTATTGGGCTTGTTTTTTTATCTTAAAGTCATCTCTGTGAATCTACCTTTCAAAAAAGTGCAAAATTGTTATATATTTCTAAAGAAAATTTTATTTTAGATAAAAAAGAGTGTAGATACTTTTTCGGCTAAAAAAAAAAAACACAAAATGTCGTCTTTTTTGCAATTTTCAAATTCAAAATCGTTTATTTTTGGACTCGGTAAAGATATCGACTTAAAATTTTTTTTATTCAATAGACAATTTTGTTCTTTAACTAGTTAAGAAAAAAACTAATAAAATCGGTCGGAAATACTAGGATATATATGAAAAAACTGGACCAAGAACATACAAAATTAAGGTGCTTAAAAATTCAAACGCAAATAACTCGAAAACTATAAGAGATAAATCAGGGCCTACAAAAATATATAAAAATATTTGAAATCGGACGAGAAACAAAAAATTGGCAAGTGATTAAAAATTTTTTATGTCAGAGGTACCTAACTTTGAGCCCCCTTAGCTCCGCCCTGTGGGATTGTTGTACCCCCCTTCCAAACTTAACATTATACACTCCTCTGCTACGCCTATACCAAATTTCATGAAAATCCAACCAGCCGATCAGAAGTTACAGATTTATTTCCAAAAAATTTCGATTCTGCCCCACTGTGTAATGTGAGGAATTCTTCTTTTCAATCATCTTTAATCAATTTTTATATAATTTTTTTCATTGGATAGATTATTGTTTTTATAATAAAATTGCATTTTTATAGTTTTTATATATCATCGCATCACAATTTATGAGTCTGAATAAGTTGTTTCCTCTTATTTGGAATATTTTTCATTATTCGAAAAAGTTTCAGAATTCTAAAAATTGTATAGTGATTTATTGAAAAGGGTTATGCTGGAGTATAGTGACCCTTACATGCCAATTTTGTAGAATTTTCGCTCAAAAGTATTCATGAAAGAGTCGGTCTTAAGATACAATCTAAAAGTTTTTGAAGAAATAAGTTGATTCTTTTCCTTTAACTAAAATTCTGACTAAAATTGTTTAAACTGAAAAGAATTATTTCAGAAGTATTCCCAATTAGTAAGAACGCGTTCAACAATTTTTAATAATAACTGTATAATATCATATCAAGGACTTTTGGGGTATATGTCATCGCTATAGGAAGTATAGTAAAGGATTATCAAAAGGTAAATATGTCTTATCATGCTATTATTTGCGTTTTATTGATATTTAGTTTGAAAAATAGGAAATTATTTTGTAAATTTAAAATTTTTTCAATCACACCTATTATCCACAGAAAAATATTGATTTTCTTCTAAAAGTCTTCTCTCCCGTTCTTTTTTTTTTTTATTTAATAAATAAAACATGAATATAAGTTTAAAAAATTTCTAAACATAAAATTTTTAAATTTTTTTCATTTAAAGAAATTCAAATTATCCATGTGTGTATATATCATATGTATAGCTTAATAAAATTTCGACTTAATCCTATAGTTGCACTTGCTTTTGAGTTTCTTTATTTCACATTTTCACATTTTGATTTTCATCTCGCCACTTTTTGTGCGCTCTGTATTATGTCCCTAGAGTTTTTAGTTTCATTTTCCCCACAAAACTTCTCTTATATGTATAAGAGTATGTGTGCTTGGTTTGTAGGGATCCACTTTTTGGGTAGAATATCAGGTTGTTGTTATTGAAGCCAATGCATGTGTATGTCGCTCTGTATTTGTGTGTGAGTGTGTTTATTTGTGTATAAATATCTATGTGTATATATGTCGTTTCGTTGTTGCTTTACCATTTTACTGCCAACATATTTAGTGGGAAATTCAGGATTTTCTACGAGTTGTATGTTGTCTTCTCGTTTATGTGAAATTTGTTCTTTTTTCAGCTTTTCAGTTTTTGTTAGATATTTGCTGTTGAGTGTGTATGTGTTTGTAAATTACCTAACTTAAATTCACAGTTATATTTTTAGTCTACATTTATGTAAGAGTGTTGTAGGGTAGGGTATATATGAATGTTTATGTTTATTGCTCTTTTTCGTTTTTTTTTTTACGTTATGGAAAAGTTTTTTTTTTTTTTTTTGGACGGAAAACTTTTTACCGTTGGCATGGTTCGAGCTTGGCATACATGTGTTTATACTTATATGTATGTATTAAGGTATGTTTGTATATCAGTCTGTATATTTATTTTGTGCTAAAGTTTGATAGAATTTTTATTTTACCAGTACCGTTTTTATAGTAGAAGTAGATTGTTAACAGAAAAAGTTTACATTACTATGTTTGTCATATTGTTTTATAATACTATCGTATCATACAACAATAACAAAATGAAATTAAATTTTAACACAGTGGCTTGGATTTATTTACAAACAAAGCACACTAGGGCAAAAAAAGGAGGTTTTGCGGTATTAACTAAACCATAAGTTTTTATAACAAGATGTTGATATACAATTTGAAAAGGTAAAGATTTTAGCATCTTAAAAATTTTAAAAAGTTATATTAACATTGAATAACCAAAATAATAAGTATAAATATACTAAGATTTTTTTTTTTTTTTTTTGTAATTATAACTTGTAAGATGTGCAGTTTTATGGCATTTTTAATAATGCTTATAATGCGCAAAGGCAATGTTATTTAACCACCTTCAAGTGTTTTATTTGGTACTAAATAATTTACTAAACCGATTCACCAGTATAAGTCAGTTCGTTCGTCTAACCATTATTAATATAAACGTTCTGATCAAACTATAGTTTAGAATTTGCAAAATGCCTTAATAAAATTTGAAAATTTTGAATTTCGTGGAAATCGCGATAAAAATGATTTCGCGAAATACGTTTTTATCGTTTCTCTTAAAATTAAAATTATATATTTTTTGCGAAGATAAGTTAGACGATTAAAAATATTGTTCAACAGGGCAGACCAGGGCAGAATAATTTTATCATATCTTTAGTCTTTGAAGTATTCGCTATAACCTGCATATGAATTTATGTTCTCCAACCTATGCCTTATAAAACTAATAAATCTTGAAACTTAACTAAAATTTTCATAATTTTTAGTTAAAAAATTATTCACTTTAAAACATTTGTCATTCTCTAATTGATAAACGGACATTAAAAATATATGATTCTGTATTTTGAGATATTAATAATTTATTATATAAGGAAAAATAAAAAAAAAAACGTTATTATATATAAAATTTCTGTATTTACAGTTAATGCTATATTGCAGTAGTTAAAAAAAATATTAATATTTGAAAAAAGGAGACGCACACCTATTTTAACAAATGACAAAAAACAAAGAATTTAGGCCAAAATTCAGCACACTGTTAGTTACTTAATGAAATATTTAGTTTTGCAAAATTCGAAGCTTTAAAAGTTCCGAAAAACTGTTAAATAATAATCTTGAATAATCTTATAAGGGAAATAAGCTCTAATTAACAATCTGATGTTATTTCTATCTGCCTACATACAAAAATCCGCCTTAAACATTCCTAAAACGAAAGATCTGAATAAAGTGGTTAAAAAATTCCTTAAGATCGCATACTCATTTAAATGACTAATAAAAATTAACTGAAATTAGATTTTTTTTTTTTTTGTTTTCAATTATTGACAATTTTTTTTTTAAGAATTTCTAAAAATTTCCACAAAATCTAATTCATTGTGTTTTATCAACATTGAGATAACAATAAATTTTTTCCACTCTATGTTCGCTAGTCCATATATTAGAACTAAAGGCACGAGTTTGTCTTGAGCTTCTCTTGTTCACTACAAACAAAATTTACGCAAAGTTCTAAAGTTGTTGCGAAATGTACACAATAAAACTTATAGATACAAACACATGCACACGTACATATAAATATATAATGCCAACATAAAATGTAACATATATATACTAACATTTTCAGAACAGATATATAGACTCAATATGGTTGAAAATATCTACGAAAGTTGTGTGTAAATGTATTTGTGCCATGTATAAATGTATGTTAAACAAATATAATGGATTCAGAATAAACAACTATGACTGACTATGGGAGTGTATGTTTAAGCTATTGTTGTTGTTTTTTTTTTTTTTTTTTTTTTTTTTTGTTGTTACTGTTGTGTATAGTATATTTAAGCAAAAACAATGGTACATTTGGGGGATCAACTTTGAAACAAAATTACATACTCTACATACTATCAAGTTACCATACTCGCAACATAGACAAACACACACACACTTTCATTTCATGATTGCAGACATACATATATACAAATGCACATTATATGAAGTATTTTTAGCTTTTTTTTTAGCCATATATACATAAAAAAAAAAAAAAAAAAATAAACAAAGACAATTATGTCAGCGCTTATATACAGTTATATAGACTGAAGAAGCCCATCTAGGAATTCAGGGTTAAATGAACAGATCCGAATAGCTTTAAAATTTTACCATTTATTGTCATTTGCTTATTAAAAGTGTGTCATTTTTTTACTTACGCTTTTCTTAATAACTTTTTTCTGCTAATAACTTAAGGACTGCGCACGAAAAAATCCGTGCACACTTTAAGGCTTCTAAATTTTATTATACCTGAAAAAATTAGTACCGTTATCTTGTTTTACATTTGCTATTACTAGAATATACCTAGGATGCTCCAATATCTCTATCGTATTGAAGTAAAACAATTTAGTGTAAATAAAATTAATTTTTAGTATAGAATATTTTTTAGAAAATATAACACGCTTCGTGAAACATGAAATAACCAAAAATAGAAATAACAGTTAAATAAAAATAAAACCAAACTTTTTCTCCTAAAATTCTGTAAAGAAGAGATAGCAAATAAAGCTCTAGTTAACTGTAATAACTCTCCTCCTTTTTGGAAATTTTTCATATTGATTATCTTTTCCAGTTTGAAGGTTTTTTCGTTCCATAGTTTCTCCCGACTTGGCATATTTTTTTTCTTTAAATTTGTTTGCGATTTGGTGATTTTTTCTTATTGGCATTTATTTCCTTTTTTGCGATTTTTTTAGCATTTTTTTAATTTTGACGTTTTTTTTTCGTTTTAGCAACTTTTCCTTTTTAGCGAATTTTTTCCGCTTTGACGATTTTTTTCTATTTAGAAGATTTCTTGTTTCATCTTTTGCGTTTTTTTTTTTTTTTTTTGTTCTTTTCGGTGACTTTTCTTATTTTGTCGTGTTCTTTGTCGAAAAAACTTGCCAAAACGGAAAAAGTCGCTATACCGTTTTGGCATTTGCTTTCCTTTTTGGTAGTTTTTTCGTTTTATCGAATTTCCATTTTGAATTTTTCTTGTTTTGACGATTTTGCCCTGTTTTAGCGATTTTTTCCGTTTTGGTAATTTTTTCCGTTTAGACGATTTTTTGAATTTTAGCGTTTTTTTTTCTATTTTTGAGATGTTTTTCCGTTTAGAAGAATTTTGGTAAATAATTAAAAAGGATTGGTATAAAAAAAGCAAAATAGCTTTCAAAAAGTAATACAAATTGTTTACTTTTTCTGCTTTGTTTCTAATAATGAATAAGAAAAAATAAACAGAGTAATTCAAAATTCTAATCTCTATTCTGTTTTGTTTATTAGTACTCTCACACAAATCTCTGAAATAAGATTGGAAAAAAATCCTAACACAATGTTGCTCCTAAGTGAAAAAAGTACCTAAATGCTAAAAAAAAAAATGTGAAGGCAAAAGGGAGGACGAATATTTTGAGAAAAATTTTTTTATAAAATGTACGAACTGGCGGATTTTTTACAACATCCTGGATTTAAATTCTATATCATTTGTACGTATAGGGAAAAACCACTTTACTCGTAACAAAATACTCTTTTAACAGAGAAAGGTATCTAGATGAGTGCTGTCTGAAAACAATCTTTTCTATTATTACAAAGCACAACGGACTCTAATTTTTCTGGCCTCATCTCGTTTCTCATCATTACAACCAAAAAGTAACTGGGTAGTATCAAACAAATCGTGTTTTTAAGTAGGAAATATGTTGGGTTATAATAAACACATATATTTAAAGGACACTTAAAGATGAGTAAAGAAAACAAGATCTAAAGTGTTAGAGTTTCCAACAAAAAAGTAACTAAAATCACAATGAAGATTTTCTTCAGGGTATTCCAGAAAATATTAAATATTTTATTAAAAACAAATAAAAAATTATTTTTACTTTTGAATTTAAAACCAGAATATAACTACCTTTAACAATACAAGCGGTTAAGCCCGATAATATGATACCCTACACCGTTGTATATATACATACAAATTTGGTAAGGGTTCTTATATGTGACCTGTGGTCAATTGTTAGTCACTACTTTTATTAAATGGATTGCATATTTCATACATATGCATTATATGTATTGTATTGATATTAACATTTACATGGGATTTATGTACTTTAGGGTGATTCCTAAAGAGGCTTTATATGAAAGCCACGGTCAATTGTGGAACGATTCTCACAATATTTGGTACTATAATTTGCACATATATAAAACTTATTTGAGACATATATTAACTTTATACCAACATTTATAAAGGATTTGTGCACTTTAAAGTGATTTTCCCGAACTGTCAATTATTGTCATTAAAATATTGCAATTTTTAAAGTACATATGTATAGTGGTTAGCTGTACCAAATAGCTATTTTGGTATTGCAAAATAACTGTTAGTGGCAAATTTCATGAATATATTTTTAAAATTCTGACATATATTTTGTTCGCAAGATTTACTAGCCGTCCAGCCAGATAAATGAACATGGTTAAATTCTCAGTCGAATGGTATAATTTAAGTTGAGTGTTCGAAGAAATTTTCCGTTTCAAAAATGCGAATTAAAAAAATAATTATTTTTGAAAAAAGTTCTATTAAAAAATATGTTTCTATTTTTTTTAAAGTATAGAATTACTTAAAACACGAAATTAAAAAAAATCGAATTTGCAAAGAAAAAAATTCAAAAAACACTTCATTTTTTTAAAAGTTTCTTTAAAAAAGCGAACTGAATATGATCTAGTTTTTTTTTTTTTTTTTTAAAGTTGCTAGTATTCAAGCAAACAAACAGACATTTTAAAAAAGTAGGTACAATTTTTAAAAAATACGAATTTTTAATTTGCAAAAAAATACTTAAATAAATGATTTATCATATTTCAAAAAGTACCAATTTTAAAAAAAGTTTTAATTTTCAAAGAAAATGCAAGTTAAAAAATTGCAAATATAGGATCAATTTAAAAAAAGTACTCATTAAAAAAGAAGCGCCAATTTGTAGTAAATAGTACCAATTATTATACGAAGTAAACACTTTTAAAAGTAAGTTTGAAAGTACTAATTACAAAAAAGGACTAATTCAAAATTCTCAAAATACAATTTAAAAAAAAAATACACATTTCTGTAAAATAATTTTCAAATAAAAGTACGAATTTAAGGCTCCTTTTACAAAAAAAAAAAACATTAGGTACTGCATATAATTTATCAATTAAAAAATACTAAAAAATACAAATTAAAAATGTTTTCAATTTTCAAAAATGTAATAATGTTCTTAAAATTTTTTATATTTAAAAATACAAATTTTCAAAAAAAGTACAATTATTTTAAATAAATAAAAATTTACAAGCACTGAACTAATTTTTAAAAAAAAGTTCGAACTTTCAAAAATTGTCAATATTAAAATTATATCAATTTCTTAAAAGGTACCAGTTTTGAAAAAATATGAAATATTTTTAAAATTTTGATTTCGTTCAATAATGTTTTATTCAAGTTTTAAATTTAAAAGAAAAATTATTTGTTTTATTAGTTATTAATAAAATATTTAATATTTTTAGAAATACCCCATAGAAGCTTTATTGCATTTCCGGTTACTTTTTTGTTGGAATGGGTCCGATTTTAGTTTTTAATCAGCTTTAAGTATTCTTTAAATATTTTTTTACTATGGCTCAATACATTTCAAATGGACAGACATCTGGACAGTTTAGTTAATTTCCCTCCTATAACAGTGCTATTTGATTACCAGTTTAGCCTTTTTAAGGCTAAATCTATCTCTTATATTTTGCTTTTAGCAGCATAATTTTCGTTTTAGCTTCTAGCTTTTTTCTAGCTATTTCTAGCTTTTTTTGATTTTTAAAATTGCTTAAGAAGGCTAAACAGTTAAAATGTCAACCACGAAAAAAATTCATTTCTTATTTTATATTATTAATTTTATTTTTAAAGAATCATCCATTTAAGCACTTTTTTGTATTTAGTCGCACAAAAAAATAAGAGTTTTTAAGAGTTTTTTTATTTAACTCACTTAACTTGGCTAATATTATGCACTTTACTGATTATTATATTATACTTCATTAACCGTAGAATCTATAGGAACATAATTAGAATTTGAAAATCCTTAATAAGAACGGAATTATAACTAAAAAATTACAAAAAAAAAACATTTCATCGTTTTACATGTGAATTATAACCCAAAATTGTATGGTAATTTTGGGCGACTTTTTATTGGATTATTTTTCCTGGCAGCCTTTCTATGTTTAGTTTAAACATCTTAAAAAAAATATCAAAAAGTAATAAGAACGATAAGTTTTTAAATTAAAAAAAAACAACACCAATACTCAGTTACTTTTTTGTTGTAATAATGAGAACAGAGATCAGGTCAGAAAAAATAAGAATTGCTTGTGTTTTCTAATGATAGGAAGGAATCCCTTATGACGGCACTCATTTACATACATTTCTCTGTTAAGAGTGTCATTTGTCATGAGTGCTTTTTTTTCCCACTTTTACAAATGTCTTGCCAGATCAAAAGTCTTTTCGACAATTTCGAATTTTTTACACGATATTTATCTGGTAAATTTCTCATTATATCTGTGATGTGAACTTCATGATTTGAATGTTATAAAAACTCCGCCAATACTCTTTATCACAATTTAGGCAGTATTTAAATAATTTTCTTCACATTATTTCTAGCGTTCCTATTAGATTTTTTATATTTGTCTGTCTTCAGGCCGGTTTTTTTAGCTTTTCTGATAAAAGATACAGAGTAATTTAAAGAATACATCCAGAGATGTAGATTTTCTTTTCAAATTCGTGTTATTTTGTCTGCAATCCTTCAATCTCTAAGTCAACTTTTTCTTTACTTATGGAGTTCTCTTTGGTGATCATGAAATCTTTGTATTTTTTGTGACTCAAGAAACTGTATTTCAAACTCATCTACGTTCCTAAAATGTTTTTATTTTTGACATGTGTTTCTATAACAAATGTGAATTTTGTTCAGTGTTGCCAAGACTTTGAGGCCATGTACCACCAGATTGCGTTTGAAAACCCCTAGAAACCTCCTACACTTTAAATACCAAGCAAAAACTTTGCTTTCCTGGTAAGCTAGCAGGTATAATTGGAAACAAAAATAAACTACTTATTTTTTGCCTGAATAACTAGTTATTTTTGTTCGAGTTGTCCACAAATTCATGTAGTTATTTTTTGACTCTAGCGGTATTCAAAAATATGTACCTAAACGAAAACAAAAATAAAAAAGAAAACAAAAAAATTTTACCGCCAGTGAGACTTGAACTTGGACACAAACTAACCATTCGTTTTTAATGACTAACGTTTTACTCATTACACCATCTCGCACATAGCTTCCCCAGCGACAAAAAATCTTTTTAGTTTAAAATATCTTTTTAGACATTTTGTTATAAAAAACTAACAGCTTCAGAATGGGGTTGAACCAACAACCTTCTGGTTGTTAATCCAGCGCTCAAGCCAACTCATCCACGTGATTGCAGTATTACTGTGCTATTATACTATTGAGTACTTATTAATGTAACACAGAGTAGGCAAATAATAATGACGCCTCATTACCAAGAAACTACTTTAATAAGTGGTTGTCATTACTGAAAACCAAAAAATTTTGCTGGGTAAAGACAATCGCTAAAATATTTCTTATTAAAGAAACTAAAAATTTATATTTTTGAAATTTTAAACATGTTGAAAATTAATATCTGTTCTTTAAAAAATTTTCATTTTGAGAACTTAAATAAATTACAGGGGTTCCAATCAAAGTTGAACACTTGTTTAGATTTTACTATATTCGGCTGTCTTAAAACATGTTTAACATATGCATAGACATATGGAACATTTGCAGGTAAAATCAGTTATTTAATTCTTTAAAAATTCAGTTTTTGCAAAATATCAAACCATTGCATAATGCGATTCGATGAGAGTCATTCTAAAATGTATTTCAAATACATGGATTTTTGAAAACCTTTTCTTTCAAATCGAATTACGTAATAACCCTCCAGTGTTTGAAGAAATTGTCTGTATAATAATGTAGAGGTGATTTAAAATTTTGAAAAGTTGATTTTGTTTCTTTTCTTATATTTTAAATAAATTAATTAGTTGTAGTAAAAAATGTCTTTGTATTTTCATATTGCTGTTTCAAGCCCAAGTTTTTATAATAGAAGAAAAAGTTCCTAGAAACTAACAGCTAGAAAATCCATTCAGCTGTTTTTATGAAAACAAAATACCATCATATATAGTGAGAAAATCGCTGTTTTGGCAAAACTGATTATGTGTTAAAAAAAAATTATTTAATTTTCATTTTACGAAAAGCTAGTTATGCTATTTAAAAAAAATAGCAAATAGTTACTGAGAACAATAGTAAATGTAACCAAGTTAACGTTACTAATTTTGTCACGTATAATAAAAGTTCTAAGCTTTAAATTGCGGACTGTTTTTTTTTTTTTTTTGTGCGCAGTCCATATTATACCTTAGGAATCACTTAGATGACCGACAATTTTCATCTTCATCGTCGACGTACTGCTTATATGATACATGTAACAATTGTAGAGCATGTCACTCAGTGTCGAGTGATCCCATTTCAATGCAATTTTTTCCAAGAACTCAATATTTATTATGAATTTTTAAGATCGTCTATAAGACATTTGTATGAAAAATCAACAAAAACTTGACTAAATTAGAAATTAAACGCGAATAATATTTTCTGAAATCCTAAATTTAAAAAAAAATCCCAACCGACTTGCCTTTCCTGCAAATATTTGAAACATTCTGCATTATATACAAAAAGGATAAACAAATACTCAACCATTTAGATATGTGTTTATGAATACATATATATATATATATATATATATATATATATATATATATATATATATATATATATGTATGCATTTAGTAAGTTTTCAGCTAAAAATGGTTGAACACGTTTTCTATAACTACAAAATTTTCATCTTCATCGTCTTTGGAATAGTTAGTAGTATATAGCGTTATGTATGTGTCTAAAATGTTATAGCAAAAGTTACTACTAAATTTTGTTTTATGTCTGTATGCAAACACACACATTTACAAACAAGCGTACTCATACCAAGATAGTTTATAGTAATAGTGTAAGCATAAGTTTGTAAGCAAATGTATTTAGGCTACAACGCAAACAACAACAACAACATTAACAAACAAATAAAGTACTATCAAGGCAATCATCAGACAGTAATGTTGACCAACAAAAGTTTCATGTTTATCATCATACACATACATTATAACCAGGGCAAACAAAAATATGCAAAATCATATATTTTCATATTTTGAGCCTAGCAGCATATTTTGTCATATTTTCATAGAAAGTCCTTATTTTAGGGCTTGTTTCAGTAATTTAAATGACATATTTTTTTCATATTTTATATATAAGATAATAATTTTGCATATATTACATAAAGAATTTTACATATTTTACACTTAAGTGAAAATATTTTGCATATTTTTTATCCAATAGAATTTTTAGCATAAACTGAATATGAAAAAATTTTCTTTTTTACTGTGACATACGTAAGTAATAATTTTCATAATATAAATTTTTAGAAATTTTGTAATTTTCTGATACAATTTATTAGCTTTGAATGGTTTTAAGTGCAAAAAGAAAAAATTTTTTAGCAATTGCTAATGAAAATTAAGTTATTTTTATCACAAATAGCGAATAATTTAAAATTTTCCCACAAAAAAAGTAATATTTTAAGAGCTTATTTTTTAATTTTGAATGTATATTTTTCGATTTTAAAAGCATTTTTTATGCAAATAAAATACTTTTTTAGAGCATATTTTTGGTGCCCTGATTACAACAAATACTTATAGTACTTATGTAGATATGCATGGATATTTGTATGTTAGAGTTAGTGTATATTTATTTGTATGTGTGTGTGTGTGTGCATGTTTATATACAATTTTGTGCAAATAACAAAGTTTAGCATTAGCAAATGTTTGCATGTGTTTGTATTAGTGTGTTTATATATTGTTTGTAGATGTGTATAAAGACAGATTAACGAACACATAAATGTTTTACTTAAATATCGTTACATATATAAACATACCTATACATATATGGAATATTTATATACATATATATGTGTGTGTATTTGAATTTTATTGAATATATGTTTGTGCTTGTGAAAGTATGTGCATTTATACAAGTGTATATTTAACTAAATTTTGTGTTCAGATGACCCAAAACAGTATGACAATACTAAAGTAGATACAAAAGCAAATATAAACAAACACTTTACTTAATAAATATATCAAACACTGAAAGAATTTTAAATAAATAAATAAATGTTTAAATAAATTAATAAATAAGTAAGTAATAAATAAATAAATAAATAAAAGGCGAAATTAAGCTAATTCTATATAACCGTTTAACTATCAAGATGCTCAAATTTGAAACCCTATATGTAGCTTAATCCTTCTTCAAGTGGAATTAATACATATATAATCAGTCTTCACTATATTCATTATTCGTTATATTTATTATTCATAGTTTATTAAATGCCTTTACTGATTAGTAAAAATAACAAACTTCATCCACCAATTTATAATAAGTTGTGCGTTCAGATAAAACATAACATGTTTTTTCTTTAAATAAATGAAGAACGGAAAAAGTTGGTATTAAAACTAAATCAATTACTTGTAGCATTTACTCTACAGATTTTTCTGATATATAATTTTATGTAAAAATTTACTATTAACTAGATTATTATTAGTTTTTTAGGTACGACTTTTGAAAAAAAAATTTCAAAATATTTTTATGAGATCTTTTTGTGGTATCTCTCTACAAGAATTTAAAATTAATAAACATAATTGATAGACTTTCTTAAATTCACTTTTAACTTGGATTGAATTTCTTTACAATTGCCAAAATTCTGAGTAATTTACATAACTAATACTCTGTAGGACTAAAATAACATACCAAATTTTGGGTGTTTCTACTGTAGCTACAAAATTTTAAATCTGGCCAGAAAATTTTAAAGACACAGTTGCATGTCACGACTGTCATACATATCAATCACATACCTTGTCGCATTTTGAGTAAACTTGTTATGCGACAAATTGTTTTGTAAATTTTTATTGTTTTTGGTTTTTGGTTTCTTTCTTTTTTTTTTTGTGATTATTCGGTACACAAAACTTCTACCTTGGAAAATGAGAAAAGTGTTGCCAGGGATAGCTTGGAAGAAGTTACATATTTTTGTCAAAAAAAGTTACAATTTTTCCTAAAAAGTTACATTTTCAGAATTTGAAAAAGTAAGTGGCCACGTATTTATTTCCTATTCAAAATTTGGAAGAAAATAAGAAAAAATTTGGGTATAGATCACCAGCACACTTAATTTTTAAATAATTTTGGCAATGATTCAGTAGTACTCTTACTTGTGATTAAAGTAATGTAAAATTTTTGGCCACTTGCTCATAGTTTACAAACTAACTTGAGCCTCTAAAATTTTGATACATTTCTCTAAATATCTTTATTACTACACAAGCCATTTAAAATATATTAAAAGTTTAAAAATACGTTAAAATACCTTTCTAATGATATGTAACAAGACCATATTCAATAAATCTTGAAGAGGAAAAATTGAATTCTTTTTTGATATTACCGATAATTACAAAATTTTTAATTTCAACAAAAGTTCTATCAGAGAAGCCGGTGTTCGACATACATAGAGGAAAAAGTTCTTGAGTCCGGCTGAAGGCCGGCAACACAGAGAAACCTTTATTAGCGTTAAAAAATAACGTTAATTTTAATGGTGCTGGCAATTTTTATTTGCTATTCAGCTGGTTATAATGATCTGATTTTGTAACTTTTGTTGACTAAATATTTCCTAAATATATGCATTTTAAAATACGTATTGCCTTTTTATATTGTTGAACATGATAATAATCATCGGTACTTAAATTAGTAAGTAACACTAATGTCTTGTGATCGAGGTAAATATGTTGCCAAAATTTTCTCGTGAATAAAACATTTTAAATTAGAAAGTTCATTTAATAACTCAATTGTGCCATATTAGATCAAAATATCGATTCTTGTAACTGCTTTTACGGTTTAAACATAGTATTGTTAAAATCAAATATAATATTTTAAATTTTACAACAAAGATACTATTTTCTTATGTGTGATAATTCATCTGGTTATTTGTTTATATAACAAAAAGTTCACGAAATTTTTCATTTGCACAAATTTGGTTTTTAACCATTTCAAGAGCACATTACTTCTACACCGAGTCTTTTAGAAAAAAAAAAAAAATACTTTATATTTTGGGTTGTAATAATGTTTTTAATGAAAACATAGCTAAAGTTACTGTTTGTGTAATTTTATAGAATGAAAATGTATTAAAAAATCATCTGTCATTAAAATAGGAAAATTTCCACGTGCAAGAAAAAAACAACATATTTAAAATTTTGTTCTCTTCAAGAGAAGTGACGTGTAAGAAGGTAATTTTTGAGAAAGTCTCAAAAAACTTGTTCTAAATGTTGGTAAATACATATTTGCATGATCTATGTACGTTAATGATATAATTTTTATACATAGTACTTAATCCTTAAATGATGCAATAACAGAAGCATGGAGTTCAATTTCGCTAAATTACTTAGAGTCATTATACAAGTCGATTCCAAATCTCATTTTTGAGGTTAATTCTAAAAATGGTGGCAGTACTCATTACTAATTGAATGCTAGAAGATAATAACTTTCATTTTTATAACCTAAAATTTAAAAATAAATTACAGTTTGCTTAGTTTTAAAATATTAATTATTCAAGTGACACACGAAAAAGTACCACAGAAATACAAGTCTTTAAATAAATGCATAACTTTAGTATAATAAAAAAATGTATATTTTATATTTTTTCAGGAAACTAAAGCCAACACCTTGAAATTTGGTTGCGCAAAAAATTGCTTTTTTTCTGAACTTTAGTTTAGGAGATATACTTAATTAAAATTAAAAGAATGTGATTCTTTATTCAAGTGTGGTTAAAAACAAAAAATATGTTACATGAAGCGTTGAAAAGTTATGAAAAATTTTTAAAATGTAACCAAACGGTAACACCGGCAATAACGTATGTTTTCCACGCTAATACAAATCTATTTAAAACATTTTTATTTTTTATTATTAAGGAGCAGCTTTGTTATTTAAATTCTTTTTAGCTTTAGTTGACTAAAGCTTAGCCATATGTAGCTTTAACATGGCTCATATTTGATTTTAAAGAAATGAACACAACGTGTCATTACACGGCCGAACATGTTTGGCATAGCTCTTAGCAGCTTCTCTACTTTTTTGGGCTTTGAATTCAATCTAGTGATTTTTTCTTTTTCTGAATCAAGTTTCATCTCATTCTTTAGGTCCTTATTAAGCTTTTTTATTACCCTAAAATATAATACTTTTGTCAAAATATACTCAGTCAGCAATTTTTAGTAAGTTCAAGAAAAAAAGTTTAAAAAATTCAAATTTTATTTTATACATTTTTCTTTGATTGCAATCGGATTTCAAGAATTCTTTCTACTGTTAAATCTGACATGTTTCTAGTTGATATTGTAATCAGGAAAGATATTTAAAATTAACTGCAGTAAGATTTATTACGAAAATTGTGTGTTATGTTTTATTCGAATGCACACTTTACTGCACAAAATTTACAAAATATTTTAAATTTCTTTCAAATTTTCCTCAAAGTGTATAATAACTCACTTATATTTAGTTTATCGGGTGTATTATGGAAATACACACCAACACTCACTGTGATTTCAACTGTTTGGCTTAACAAGGGCGCAATGCCAACAAGGATGTCTTTTCAACAAAATTACATTTATATATATGTTTGTATGTGTATATATCTAAGTATAACTCTATAACATTTATATCCAAACAGAGTGGTCGATATAATTTTGGGGCTATGATGGGCTCCACTTCCCAGAGATGTGATGATGATAATAACAACGACTAAAACGACGTCTATGACGACTATAGAAATTTTGTTATAAATGTATGGATGTTGTTGACGACGATGATGATGATGATAATGATTATGGTATAGTTTTTTATTTGTATGTAAATAAGAATGCCAAGAAGAGAAGAAAAGCTTTCACATAATAAAACTAAAATTTCATAGTAGAAAATCCAAAAAGCAAACAACAAGTACGATTCTGAATGTTTATTTTTTTGTAGGGATGTAATGACGTTTATACATTCAAACATGATATTTCTATAGAAGGTTTTACATTTGTACAAACGTAGTTGTATTGTATACGAGAATAAATTTAGCACGTAGCATAGAAATGAGTTTGAAAATAAATGTTCATACCATTTTGCCAACACGATATGAAAGGAAAATGAGAAACAAGACAAGTTGGGCTGCTAGATTCGGCTATAGAGAATCTGAAATGCACTTCTTGTTTGACAATTATTATTTATTTATAAAATTAGTCATTTCCTGAACAATTTTTTTTAATTTGCAGATTATGTGTGTGTGTGTGTGTGTGTGCGTTTTTTGTTTTTTCTCTTCTAGAAATTCTTCTGAATTAAAATTTATTATTTTTAAAATGGGTATTTTTTATAAAATCTATTTTTTGAAAGTTTTTTTCAAAGTTGGTAGAAATCAATCCCTTTTTTAAAAATTAATATCTTTTAGAAAACGAGGAAAACAAAAGAAGTTTTTTTTCTCCTGAAATTTAGAATTGATTGCTTAAAAAATATTAAAAATTGGTGTTTAAAAATTTATTAAATACCTTTTTAATATTACAAAAATTAATTGTTACCCTTAATCATTTTTCTTTTTTTAAATTGCTACTTTTTAAATACTTGAAAACTTTTTTAATATTGATACTTTTTCAACTTTGAACCATATTTTTTTATTGGAATATTATTTTGAAAAATTTTGCTTTTTTCTACATAAAATACTTTTTTGAAAATTATGTACTTTTTTCAATTTATTATCTTTTTGAAAATTTTGTCCTATTTTAAAACACATATATATGTAATTTACTTCAAATTAGCACCTTTTTAAAAATAGATCTTTTTTGAAATTTAATACCTTTTCGAAAATTGATACTTTCTAAAAAAATTGGTACTTTTTAAATTGGTTTTTTTTTTTTGAAAATTTGAACTTTTTATATAGGTATCAATTTTTAAAAACCTACTTTTCTAATACATATTGGTATTATCAAAAAATTGTTAAAATCGGTACTTTTTTGAAAATTCGATTTTTTTCTTTTTTTTTTTTTGTAAATCGGTACTTTTTTGGAAATTGATACTTTTTTGGAATTAGACACCCTTTTGGAAATTGGTACTTTTTCGAAAATTGACATTTATTGAAAAATTTGTACTTTTTTTTAGGAAAATTGTTATTAAAAAAATGGTACTTTTTTAATCGATTTCAACCATTGCTCAAAAAATTTTATTTATATCTTTATTTATTTTTTTTTTTTTAAACTTAAAAAAAATGTGCACTTATTGAAAATTTATATTTTTATAGTATTATTTTTATGAAAAATGTGTACTCTTGTTTAATAATACTACTTTAAAAAAAAATTGTGCATTTTTTTAATATTGGTACCTTTTTCTTATTTTTATTTTTGTTCCTTTCAACTTTATACCTTCCAACTTTATACCTTCTTAGTGTTTAGTGGTTTCTATTCTTTTTTTTTTTTTTTTTTTTTTTTTGTTTGGTGGAAATTTTTTAAATTTTTTGATAATATTTATTTTCATGAAATCGGGCAGTTTTTTCAAAATTGTTATTTGTCTTATTTTTTTCATCTTTCGTTTTTTTTTTCTTCCATGACTCAGCAGTTTTTAATTCAATTTGATTTGAAAAAAAAAAAAAATAATAATAAAACTTAAAAATAATGTACTAAATTTGCCAGACTCTTGTGAACCGATTTAGATAACTTTCAAGTACTAAGGACCATTCCCGATACATCTAGTAGTGTAAAATATGCCTCAAATTTTTTAAGGACCTTTAAAAAGTTAATTTCAACCGACAGACTAAGAGACTGTTATTTTTTCGAATTTTCTTCCTTTAAAAATCTGAAATATTTAAACACTTTATGTGGCCTACATAGATATTGTAGCAATTACAAACGAAATAGCAAACTTATGTATACCCTTGACACCTTTAGTGAAGGGTATAAAAAAAACACAGTGCTAAAAACATATATACGCGCGTATATATTTATTGAACTATATAAACTTTGTTAACAGTATGAAACAAAATGCTGAAATTTAAGAATTTTTCTCTTAAACATAAATTTCAACTCACTGAAAGGGCTATATGATAGAACCATTATTTGATAATATGGCTCGGAATATTTGCATCGCATTTCAAATTTGAACAAACATTAAAAAATTAACCTTCGATTCCTTTTCAAATGCCATAAAACTTTTATTTAATTTAAAAATATTTGGCCCCAACTGTATAAAGCAGTACGAACTAGCAGGGCTTAATACTCATACATATTTAAGCACACACACACACACACAATATCTATACACCTCGAAACATTTAGACTTATTCGTGAAGCATTCATTCTATAGTATTCAATTGAACATAGCAAACTATAAACAGCAGTGGCTGTAGCAGCAGCAACAGTAGTTATAGTCAAACCTCTAGCTAAAGTCGTTTTTCATCTACATACTATGAACACAAAACAGGACAATGAATAAAAAAAAAACAAGCGAATGAAAAAATATAAGCTCTCACAAAAAGAAATAAAAATGCCATGAAGGACGAATATTTTTGATGGCAGCTGCTTAACACTCATTCCTGAACCCAACCAACCACCCACTCCCTAACGCATTTACCGACAGCAACAACTCACAATTGTACCCACAGACTGTTATAGTCAGTAGTAGGTTAACAAAACGAGGGTGAAGGATAAAAGTTCTTGTATGTGTGAGCGCTTGTTTCTTGTTACGAGTTTAATTTTTTTATGATTTTCTTATGGCTCAACTCATATACTTGCATAAAAGTAAAGAAGAATGAATGAGCGATTGAGGGGGAGGTGGTTGGTTGCTTGTTGTTATTGTCGCTGTTTCTTTGTAAGGATAACTTTTGACATGGATGTCTATGTTGATGGTGTACGTAACAAAAACAAATAAAATAAAAGTATGAGTGGTAGTATTAGTGGTGGTGTTTTCTACAACAAATAAAATTGATGTGGTTGTTGTTTTCTCTTTTAGTATTTATTGTTGTTTTTGCTGTTGCTGTTGCTGTTACTGATACTGTTGTTGTTGCTTAGTTGCCAAGAACAACAACATGAAAAGCTTACACTGACTGATACATTCACAATCATGGTTATGGTGTGCTATACGGTATTTTAACAATTTCTCGAAACGTATTGTCAACGTAGTTTATTTTATTTTTATTCTTTTTGTTGGCTTTTTTTCTTATATATATATATATTGCTTTGCTGTAGCAACATTTATCGCAATACACGCATATACATAGAAATATTCCCATAAAAATGCGCTGTTTTTATTAAGATGAAAACAATGGTTTGTTTTAAAGCAACAGCAACTGAATGGAAAAACTTAATAAATATAAAAGTTGAAGCAACAATATTCCCACACACAAATATAATAATCCTTACAATTACATACATATATACATGTAGCCTAAATTGTCACTCATAAAAACCCATATTAAAGAAGACGATAGACTTTTTATTCGAATTTCTCGGGCGAAAAAAGTTTTTTACATTTATATCTGTTAAGAATGTTGAATGAGTATTTTGGAGAGGATATCTTTTTTGTTATGAGATTTTTTTCGACTATAGTATATGGGCTGAACTATATTATACTGTGCGGACTATAGATTGGTCTCTGCTATAATCTATAGTCTGAACTATAATCTATAGTCTGGACCATAGTCTATAGTATAGACTATAGTCTATCGTCCAGAATATAGTCTAAAGACTGGACTATAGTTTACAGTCAGAACCACAGTCTATAGTATGGATTATAGTCTATAGTCCAGATAGATATAGTCTGGACTGTATTGTATCTGGACTGTAGCCTATAGTCTTGACTATGTAGAATATATTGTCTGGACTATAACATATAGTTTGGACTATACTTCATAGTTTAGACTATACTTCATAGTTTGGACTATAGTCTGAACTATAGACTATAGGCTGGACTATAGTCCGGACTACTGTCTGGTCTATAATCTGGACTATAATCATTAGTCTGGAATTTAGTCTGGTGTATTCTATCCGGACTTTTGTTTATTGTCTGAATTATAGCCTTTAGTCTCAACTATAGTCGAATATGTAATATAGACTACAATCAGAATTATTGCCTTTAGTGTGGACTTTAGTCTATAGCCTGGACTACAGTCTATAGTTTGGACTATAGTCTATAACCTTGACTAAAGTTTATAGCCTGGATTATAGTCTATACTGGACTAAGGTCTAAAGTTTGGACTGCAGTCTACAGTGTAGACTATAGTCTATAGCCTGGACTATAGTATGGGATATAGTCTATATTCCGGACTATAGTATGGGATATAGTCTATATTCCGGACTATAGTATGGGATGTAGTCTATAGTCTTCACTATAGTCTATTGTCTGGACTATAGTCTGTTGTCTAGACTATAGTCTTTAGTCTGCACTATACTCTATAGTCCTGACTATATTGCATATTCTGCACTATACTCCATAGTATATAGTCTGTACTTTTGTCTATAGTCTGAACTATAGTATTTAGTCTCACCTATAGTGTACTCTATAATATAGACTACAGTCAGGACTATAGTCTATAGCCTAGACTATAGTCTTTAATCTGTACTATAATCTGCGCTATATTTCCATTTAATCTATAGGTATGGAAGTATGTTTTAAATTCGTATTAGTCCCATAAAATTTAGTCTTCAACATTTTCCCCTATTTTCCTACAATTATATAACGTCATACTCAACCTTAAATGTAGAAAACATTTTTTTTCTTTCGTTGCCTCAATTTGGTGGGCCAACGACAAGCAATGAAATCATTTCTCAAATATTTTTTGGGGACGAAATGGAGATAGTAAAAATCAGATGCCTTTGGTACTACAAAAAAAAGGATGAGGCAACGAATGACAGTAAAAAAAAATAAACTAAAGAAAAAAATATTTAACTCCATTGAGGGTTGATGGCTACAACCTACCATGACCGAAAAATTTTTAGATATTTTTCAATATGATGACTGTTTAATTCATCTTTCTCTCACTCGATGACCGAGTAATTGTTGTTACAATAATCTAGCATGCTAAAGATAACTAACTCACTGTCTGTCTCAATACCATTGTTATGCTTAAACTTCGAGTATTTCCATGCATACATACTAGGCTATTCATTTTACTCGACTTTTTTTATTCGATTAATCAATTAACTCGAAAATGCTGTTTTAAAGTTAGTCGAAGAATCGAGTAAATATAATTAAAATAAATTAAATCTTTCAAACTTGCTCGTTTTTTAATGATTATTAGAAATTAAAACAAGCATTCTGTGTTGTTAAGGTGTTTTATTAAAAAAGGAAATAACAACAATGTTAACAATTAACATTAATAAAATGCACAAATTGTCTAAAACATCATTGGTAGCGCTTAATTTACAAGAAAGGTTTAAATAGTCCTTCAGAAATAGTCTTTAAAAAGAAATGAATTTCAAGTTTGAGTCTATTTTTCGCTTGCGCTTTTAAAAATTCATTAACTTAATTCTTTGATAGTTAAATAGATAGGACTAAGAGCATCATCTAAACTTGTTAATGTTCGCATATCATTGTCCGTAAAACGGTTAGATTAAAATCTAATAAGACACATTTATTTCAAAATTCAAAAAAAAAAAAAGATGTCTAAATTAGTCAGTCCAGTGATTCTTAACACAACCCAGCAATAAAAGAATTTAAAAAAGGCTGAAAAAGAAATAATTTTAACATTATGTTCCTATTAGAAGGAAGTACTTAGTGCTGAAAATAGCTGTGGAGGGTTTTTTGCCCATGGTTGTCATTGATAGGATATTCTTCTTTTATGCTTCTTGTTGATTGCTTTTGAAATACTTTTCTTAAAACTATATTTATAAATTTGTTTATAAGAATATAATTTTAACTTTGATAATAGATAATAAAAATACTTCTCAATTTGCGAAACTTATATTTTCTTAGAAACTATTCACTTTTTTTCCTGCTAAAAATACATTTATTTTAATTTTTTTGCAAGTTCTAAAAAACTGCATAATATGCACTTAGTTCTCCTTTTGAAGTGTTGGAAAGTTCCTTTTTTGTTGGGAAAGTAAAAGTTTACTACTTCTCTTTCCCTTTTATATCAAAATTTTCATCCAAGCCATCATAACTTCTGAGACAAGCTGAGGTTCTCTTAGTATATCAACTCCATACTTACACGTATCGCCTGCACTGTCATATGTATGTAGAACCAGCAATATATTTTTATAAAACATGTTTAAAATCTTACAATTTCTTTCTTATGGAAAACTGAATATAGGAGGGTGTATCTTTTTTTATCTCCTCCAAACCCAAATTAAATACTTAAATATATCTTCAATTACGCGTTGTATTTCGGACACTGAATAATTTTTTTTAAATATAACTCCAAATTTTGGTGTCACTTGGCGGCAGTAATAAAACATTTAGATTTTAAACTGAAACATTTTTAAAACCAGTTAAAAAGCAAATTTTAAAAATATTTTTTTACTCGAATAATTCGATTAATCGGCACAATTTAGTCGAAATTAGAGACTTTAATTAAATCGAACCGAAGTTTGATTTTAATTTGTCGATTAATCGAAGACACATTATACGACTGAACACCCTAATACATACATACGTTTTTGATAATGTTACATTTTTTGTGGCTCTATTTTTGTGAGTGTAAGACGTTCGGTCGTTCTGTTTGTAGCATATTGTTGCAAAGTCTTTTGTTTTCTTTTCCACAGTTTATGTATCAGTATGTATGTCTATGTTTTGTGTTTGTA
Organism: Protocalliphora azurea; assembly: GCA_932274085.1. Taxonomy (NCBI): domain Eukaryota; kingdom Metazoa; phylum Arthropoda; class Insecta; order Diptera; family Calliphoridae; genus Protocalliphora; species Protocalliphora azurea. The sequence continues at coordinate 143,711,164 of OW026522.1, read as the reverse complement.
TATGAGGAATATTTGTAGATTTTGATTATGTAGTCATGTCAGTATAATAGTCAACTTACATGCCAACGGCCATAACAACTGAGAAATTTCAAAAATAAAACCAAAAGCAAAAACAACATTGGTAGTAACCTTCATTCGTCCAACCATGCGTTTGTCCGTCTTTTATGATAAATGTCCTTCCTTTGGTTTAACTAACGGTACTCGTATATGTATTTGTATATCTAACTGGCTGTTAGATGGTTTTGTGAAAAGTTGATGTAAAGATGTCGACTTTTGTTTGTCGACAAACGAAAAACTAAACATGATGATTTTTATCTTTATCAACATCATCATCGTCATGATGATGCCACAGTTATAGTACTCATTTTCGTACAACTTAAATATCAACATTCAACAAACTACTTTTTTATTTTTGTCCTACAACTTAACATACACACACGGAGCTCTATGTAGCTTTACAAAAGTATAACATTAAATGAAATTGGTGCTTTTGTTGCTGTATTAATGTTGAATTTGTAAGATATTTATATTTTTTTTATAAATTTTTTCATGATATTCTTCATATAAATTAGCACTCATTTGTGTGTAGGGATTTAAAATTTCTCCAAAACACACACACACACACACATACATATGTACATACATACATACATAAATACAAACACGTTTCTATGATTATGGCTAACAATGTTGCCAGAAAGTGAATGATATTCAATAGATAGAAATTTTTTCAAATATTTTCTACAGAAAGTAAATTTAATGAAAACTTTCCATAAAAAGAAAGTTTATACCAAGTTTCATTTCAATAGAAAATTTATCCAAAATTTCCTATTAAAAAAAAAACTAAAAATGTACTGCTACAAAACAAAAAAAAAATTATTGAATATTTTCTATAAAAGGAAAATTAATTAAAAATGTATTGTAAATTTTCTGTAAAAATAAAACTTATTGAAACAAAAGTACAATATGAAAATTTATCTAAAGAAAAATTGAAAAGTTATCGAAAATTTTCTATAAAACGAGCATAAATCGAAAAATTTCTATAAAAAGAAAATTAATCAAAAATTTCGTATAAAAGGAAAATTTATCAAAAAATTCGCCTAAAAAGAAAATTTATTGCAAAATTTCGTATAGAAAAAAATTTATCAAAAATGTCAAATAAAAAGGGAAACTAAAAAGAAGATTTATGGAAAATTTCTTATAAAAAGAATATTTATCGAAAATTTCTTATAAAAAGAAAATTTATCAAAAATTTTCCATAGAAAGAAAATTTGTCGAAAATTTTTCATAGAAAGAAAAATTTTCGAAAATTTTCCATAGAAAAGAAAATTATCGAAAATTTTCCATAGAAAAGAAAATTATCGAAAATTTTCCATAGAAAAAAAATGTATCGATAATTTCTCTTAGGAAAATAATTTCGCAAAAAAAATATCAAAAATTTTCCATAGATAAAATTATCGAAATTTATCTATATAAAAAGAACATTTTACTATAAAAAGAAAATTTAGAAAAAATTTTCCATAGAAAGAAAATTTATAGAAAGTTTTATATAAAAATTAATTTAATCGAAAATTTATCAACAATTATTTATAAAAATAAAATTTATTAAAAATTTAGTATAATAATCGAAAAATTCCTCTAAAAAGAGCATGTCGAAAATTTTCTATAAAATTAAATTAATCAAAAATTTTCCATAGAAAGAAAATTTATCGACAATTTTTCATAGAAAGAAAATTTATCGAAAATTTCGTATAAAAGGAAAATTTATCGCAAAATTTCGTATAAAAAAATTTATCGAAAATTTCATGTATAAAAAGAAAATTTATAAAAAAAAATATTTCTTATAAGAAGAATATTTATCGAAAATTTCTTATAAAAAGAAAATTTGTCGAAAACTTCTTATAAAAAGAAAATTTATCAAAAATTTTCCACAGAAAGAAAATTTATAGAAAATTTTTCATAGAAAGAAAAATTTTTGAAAATTTTCCATAAAAAAAAATTATCAAAAATTTTCTATAGAAAAAAAATTTATCGTTAATTTAGCAAAAAATATATATCAAAAAATTTCCAGAGATATAATTATCCAAATTTTTTTATAAAAAGAACAATTTTTTCAAATTTTTTGTTGAAAGAAAATTTATCGGTGGTTTTCCATACAAAGAAAATTTATAGAAAATTTTACATAAAAAGAAATTTAATCGAATATTTTCTATAAAAATAAAATTTATCGAAAATTATTTTTAAAAGAAATTTTTCTTTTAAGAGAAAGTTTATCAAAAATATAAAAATAAAAAATTATTTAAAATATTTTATAAAAAGAAAATTTATTTAAAATTTTCTTTAAGTGTATTAGTTTGGAGACCCACATAGTTTTCCACGAAGATTTCTTCTCAAATAGTTTTTAAAGTTTCCAATTGGGATATATGTAAATCATCTCATCTGGTCACACTGGTTGATGTGTGTATATTCTAAATATACATTTACATGCAATCATATTTACTTTTATATTTTATAATCTTTTATGAGCAAAATTACACTTTGAGTATTTACAATAGTATGAAAAGAAAAACTTTGAATTTTGAAAATTGGAATTTCAACACATTTTTCCTCTAATCCCAGAAGCAGAATTTTTTATCCCAGAAGCAGAATTTTATATATTTTTTTATATTATATTCACACACATTAGTTTTTGACTTGTTTTTTGAAAAACACAATGAACATCAGTGTTCACATATTATTTTATTGTGTTTTTCCTTTAGACCTGTTTTTTGTTTGCCAAAATATTAAAAAATTTTTTCGATTTATATAAAAATTTCACACACAAATACTTTTTAATTAAAAAAAAGAAAAAAAAAACTAAATAAAATTTATGAACAAATATAAATTTCATTCATAATTTTAAAATTTTGGTTTTTAATCTTTTTGACAATTTTTACAAATTATTTTTCCAATAAATTTCTATGTACTAAAAATACTAAAAATTTCTTCCCTGTATAAAAATCTAGTATGATTTCTTTATGTTAAATAATTAAAAAATTCGAATCGAAATGTTTTTTGGCTTTGAAATATACGAAAAAACAAATCAATTTGTTTGTGTTTTTTGAGAAAACGATTCGTTTTTCAAAAAAAAAAAAAAAACTCTATATGTGAATATAGCATTACAATTTTGGGTTTTATTTGTAGCAAAGGAGTTTTGAAATCGACATGATCATTTGAATTTGTTAAAAAATTTCTTTCAGTGTACTCAACTAAATAAATTACTATGTAAACACATACAAAGATTTACACATGCATATGTATGTATAAATGTAATATGTAACTCTTTTTTTGCGTTTTGTTTTTTTAGTTCAAAGGTTTGTGTGCAGTAAATAATTTCTTTATTTTAAAAAGAAATATTTGTAAAACTTTGAAAACTTTTTCCGTTCTTTATTTTTTTTTTTTTTTTTTTTTGTTAAAAGTTAGTTCGTTTCAAAATGTGTATACTTGTGTAGTAGAAATATATTTCTTTATACAGAAGTAAGTAGAATTACTTTTATTATTAAAAGTAGCTGTAGATATTGTAAAAATACTCTAAACATATGTATGTAGATATGTAAATATAAATGTTTAAATGTAAATGTGCTTTAGTCGAAAGGAGTAAACGTAGAAGGATAAAATATATTTATATATACATATGTTTTACTGTTGCTCTCAGGTGGGTAAGCTGATAAACTTTCTATACTAACAAACACACATATAAGTTTATTTGTATGTATTTAAATGTATGTTTGAATAAGAGTTCTTGGCTGCATGTTGTACCTTTTTGTTGCTTTAGTTCATTATGAGTTTGTGATTATTCTCTAAGTTTCCTTTTTTTTTTTTTTTTTTTGTTTTGGGAAGTTTAAGTCTGAGTACGTAAGTGTAAGTGCTTAATGATTATATATTTATATAATTTAAGTAATTTTGGTTAAATTATATGATTTAAACAAATGCGAAAATTATATAGTACGACATAAGTGCCAATATAACATACACTATTATAGGAAAGGATTTCTTTTAAGTTAAAAAAAAAATGGATTTGCATTTTTTAAGAACAATCTATTTGAGTACCCAAAGATGTTTAAGAAAACATAAGCAACAGCATTTTGGTAAAGGTTTGAAATATATATAACTTTTGATTTTGAGGAAATGAAATTTCAATAATAATGACGATAATTAAAACTTCTTTAAGTGCACAAACAAAAAAACTTTAAAAGTCCTAAAACTAATTATTCCAATTTATTGTACAACTAAAAGAAACATAATCCCTCCATTTTCTGTATACTGTTCAAAATAATTATCCAGAATGTATATTAGCATTTAATTCCCATTCTTATAAATATATTCTGAATCCTTATAGATAGGATAATCCGAAATGGAAGTCCATTTATTTGTTGAGATCACGAAGAGACTTAGAAACAGACGTGGATCCAAAAATTAAAAATTTTGAACTTGAAAATTTTATTATTGTGTTAGTTTTAGTTATTTTTATTATCAGATGACCAGAAGTTCATAAAAGCATAGCGCTCAAAACTAAAAAAAAAATAAAAATTTTTATTTACATACGTACATACATACATATATTCATACAAACATACATACATACATACATACATACATACATACATAGATAGATACATAGATACATACATTAAACAAATTATGCTTTACTTTTTAAATCTAAAATGTAACCTATTTGGTACTACGAGTTTTCGGTATATAGACATGTGATTCTAACTATTTTTTAGATTATTTTTGTGCAGCGATTTAATATATGCATATAAAAAATACCCACCATTTTTTACCTAATTTGATATTTGATAGCTCCATCTAATATATTTTTTTTAGCAACTTCTCCTTCAACGGCCTTAAATTTATTTATGGCTTTGAAAATGCGTTTCCACTTAAATATTATGATATCCAATCGTTTGACTGTCATTGGGTGATTATTGACGAATAACCGAAATTTAGTTTTCTGGAATTATAAATTAGATCATTTTTTAATTTTATGATAAATTTATGTCAACTACAGTCACTCTCATTTATAGTCGGGCAGACGCATGAATATTTCTGGACCTAATATTTATATTTTTATAAAAGAAAACACATCTCATTTTTTCCTATTTTATGACAAAAACCTATCTATTTAAAAACAACAAAAGAAAATTTATTTCAAGTTCCGCTATACACTTTTCTGTCTTACATTTAAAGTAGGGCGTTACATAAAAAATCTAAATTATTTATAAAAAAAACGCAAAGTTATTATTTTATTGCACCACCTTTATGATTCTCAACAGCTTGTAGGGCTTGGCATAGATTCTACTAGTTTCTTGCAAACATCAAGAATAATCTTATTCCACAGTTTTTAACATTTGTTTTGATGTACACTACCTGTCCTGCATCCTGCGTTCTAATTCGTCCTATGAATGTTCTATAACATTGAGATCGGGACTTTGTGCAGGTATTTTGATCACCTTCGCACAATTATAGAGCACCCAGTTCTTTACATCAAGTGCTGAATGTTTCGGGTCGTTTTCTCGATAGAATTTGAAGTTAGCTTCAAGTTTCTGAACACTTTCTTTCAAATTGGTCTTAAAAATTGTTAAATAAACATATTTGTTCATTATTCCATCGATGAGATTGCCAACTCCCGAAGCTACCATACACTCCCAAACCATCACCGACCCTTCACCATGTTTGATTGTTTTTCTTCAATTTTTGCCTTCTAGTTCTTTGTTTGGTTTGCGCCATAGTTTACCTCTTCCATCACATTCAAACAAATTAAATTTACTTTCATCAGTAAATAGTACCTAAATATTAATTTTTAAAACCATAAAATTATTTTTGCCCCTACTTACAGTGCTCCAAAAATCAAAATCCTTGGCCATATATTGACGAGCAAAAACAAGTCGGTTTTTTGCTTATGAGGGGCTTTTTTTCGTGCAACTCGGCCCTGAAAATTATTTTTTCGAAGAAATCTTCGTATTTTTTCTAGATTAACCTCCGTCCCAGAAGCTTCTTTGACCATTATAGTCAATTTTGGTGCATCCTTGGAGGATAGTTTCTTTGGTTGGGGTTCACGTTGTTTGTTCGAAATTAATCCGTTTTCTCTATATCTCCAGATAATATCATGTACTGTTGATTTGCTTTTTTCTCAACCAATTTCGATATTTCATCTTCAGATTTTTCTTCTAAATGCTGTTGTCTAATATTACTCGACATTTTACAGAAAACTCTAATAAACTTCACTGAATTATTTATAAAATAACAATGACCAATAATTTTGAAAATAAATACAGAAAACACTAAAGTAACGGTATATTTACCGTCTTAATTTCTCAAAACATTTCTTGCCCGACTTTTAATGTGAGACAGAAAAGTGATATTTTCTTAGTTTAGGTTTCATGTACATTTTATAACGGAACATGACTTTTTTTTGTTGCTTTTAAATAATAATATAGAAAAATAATAATATAGAAAAATGTGAGAAATGTGTTCATGCTTCTGCCCGACTTTGAATGTGATTGACTGTACATATTTTTTAACCCTCTGGACAGTCAAGGCTGCCTCAGGACATCTTTTCTTATTTTTATTTTTTTGAAACCAATTTATGTTTCAACTTCTTTTCGTATTATAATCATTTGATTAATTAGTTAACATAAAAAAAAATCTTGCAAAGTTTTTACAATAATTATATTTTTAATATGAAAATTTATTTTAAACTCCGACCGTTAAAATGACTGATATATCCCAGAAAAATAAATAAAAGTAATTTTTAGGAAAGTACTTTTTTCATTACTTCTAAGGTATCAATAGGTGTAGGTTTTCTTGTGCTTAAGAAGTAATACAAACAGCAAATTTCATTTGAATAAGATTCAAAAAAGGTTTTCTGCTATAAAAGGTTGAGATTCAGTTGTTATTTTTGCAAATACTTGCTACTAAAAAGAGCTGTTTTAAACAAATGCAAAATAATATCCATAATTTTGTTATTAAAAAATCCATTGATTTAATATAAATTAAAACAAATTTCTTTACGAATTTGGTTGTACATTGGAAATTTTTATGAAATCGTGGCCTTCAATTTCTTCTCAGTGAGTAGGTGTCAAAAAAGAGAAAATTTCCAATTAAAGGCTTCACTGGAAATATTCGGAATTTTCACCTAAGCTTGTGATAATAGAAATTATGAAACATTGTTTTGAGTAAAGTAAGTTCAAAGTTATATAAGTTAAAAAAAATTTAATTTCCATCAACAAATTACACGTAAAAATACCAATATTAATTTTCACTTTTATTACAAAAAATTATTCTTACGTAGAAAATAAATTTATTTAAAATATTTTGTAGTTTTAAGTCAAAAAAAATTAAATTTTTACAAACAAGTGGGCGAAATAACTAATAAGATGAACTATTTGTAAAGAATCTATATTATATTTCTGAATAATTATTTCAATATATTAAATACTATAATTAGTGTTATTTATATGTTTTTTATATATTACAAAGACTATTCGATTGAACGATTAATTTGTCATTAACCGGTTATTAACCGATCAACTTTTAACCTCATATAATTATTTGTTGAATTAAACGATTAATATGAAAATTCGAATAATTGGATACCCTACTAAATATACAAAAAATTCGATGTCATTTTAAAGCAAACTCTCTAAACTTTCGGTCCCTGTTTATTATTATTTTTTCAAAAAAACTTAAAATTTTCAATTCTAAATTCTTTATTTCTTAAAAAGACTTTCCAAACAAATCTAATCAAGTACTATATAAGGACTAAGAAAATAATCTATGATTAAATTTACGTTAACCTTAAAAATTATTTTTGCCATAAAAGAAACGATTCCATAATTATATATATAGATCTTGTTATGTTTGTCTGTATTACTGTTGAAAAAACTATAGGGCGGATCACCTAAAGAGACTATATTTGGATAAAACATTTGGCTAACAAAAGATTTTTTTTTTTTTTTGGTATAGAAAATAGCCCAAATCGGTTTATAAGGGTCATATACTAGAAAAAATTTTTGTCCATTCATATTTTACCGACGATGTCTTCTAAAGAAAAAAAAAAAACATGTACGGCAATAAAATTTCATACAAATAGTACGGATCGATAAAAAACTTTACCATCCAATATATACTTATATGGGAGATATAAGGTAAAATTTTAAATAATTGTGATTTGCAGATGGTAACTTTAATAGATTCGCCAAATCCGAAATTACTTTCTATTCGGCATAAAGGATTTTACTTATTTACTAACACGTTTGCTAACGGTTTGAAATCGTACAGTTTTACAAAATAAAATCTTAAAAATATTCTTCCTCAAATTCTAATTTTTAAATATTTAAATACCCTTCATGAATTCATAATGATAATTCATAGCAGTAGTAGCACTTTAGTATCTGTTCATATTTATGAAAATGATTGCGTTTTTTTATTTCTTATTCCTTAAATATTTCATAAAGCTCACACTCCTTATCCAGCGATGGATGTATAACCACCCTGAATCTTTGAAATTCATAATCATGAACTAATGTTGATGGTTTTTTTTATTATATTTCATAATATAATTTTTTATATTTGTTCTTTTTTTATTATTAAATCAAGAGGAATGGGAGTTTTTATTATTTCCTCCAATATTACTTTTATACATAAAATAATTTTGTCTTTTTTTAATTTTAAAGGGGGGTGATCAGGTTTAGTAGAATCATTGTAGCCAACAAACATACTACAAATTTACGTTACTATGCTCTAAATTACACATCTTAGGTAAAATTACACATTCACACAATAAAATTAAAAAAAAAAAAAATACATCCAAAACTTAATAATCTAAATTCACAAAATTTATTTGTACTTAAACTAAGTCTCTTGAAAAAAAAAATATTTTCCATTTAAAAACCAACTTCAGTTTACTTCTAAATAAAAATATAACCTTGTTGATCATTCATTTCAAACAGCTTAATGTATAAAAAAAATTAATATATCATATATATATACACTGCCTGCCACTTGAATAAGGAATCAAATTTTTTAAATTTAATTAAGTACATCTCCTAAACTAAAGTTCAGAAAAAAATAATTTTTTGCGCAACCAAATTTCAAAGTGTTGGCTTTAGTTTCCTGAAGAAATAAAAAATATACATATTTTGTTATACTAAAATTATGCATTTATTTAAAGACATATATTTCTGTGGTACTATTTCGTGTATCACCTGAATAAGGAATTTTAGTATAACAAAATATGTATATTTTTTATTTCTTCAGGAAACTAAAGCCACTTTGAAATTTGGTTGCGCAAAAAATTAATTTTTTCTGAACTTTAGTTTAGGAGATAGACTTAATTAAAGTTAAAAAATGTGATTCCTTATTCAAGTGACAGGCAGTATATATATATATATATATATATATATATATATATATATATATATATATATATATATATATATATATATATATATATATATATAAATATATTTATATATATACTGTGCTTTCTATAAAAACAAATTACAAAATCAATTAAAATATCCTCAAAATATCGTTTGTTATAATCAGGAAAATCAGAAATATGCACTTGAATGTTTTCTACTGAATGTTTAATAAAGCCATCGATAAAATATTTCCGTTTTAGAACAAATACTTCATTTTGATATCGATATGTAAGTGCATATTTTTGCATATTTCACCCTTAAAGGTATATTTTTGCTTACAGTGACCTTTATAGTATTCACGGCACAGTTTGCTTTTTTTAGAGCATATTTAACCTTCTTAAAATATATTTTGACATTAGGAATATGTTTTTATACCTTGTGGGAAATCTTTAAAATTTGACTTGGGCTGAATAGAAAAAAGTAGAAATCCAAAAATATTTTGTATTTAAAATCAATTTTAGTGAATATTGCTAAAGTTCGTTAAAAATCTCTGAGCAGCTTAGTTCGTAGCAACAAATCAAGAAGTTTTAGAATAAGATTAATTGATCTCTATTAAAGCCATATTTGAAATATGATATAACTAATGCAAAGTAATATGCTGGGTAAGTAAATAGAAGATCAGTAATGTTTTTGACACAGTTAACAGATATATTTTAGTTTTGAATTATTTTATATGGTTAAGATATTAAGAAACATTTTGTTTTATTAAAAAAATAATTTTTAAAAATTACAATTTTTTCGTTTTTTTAGGGCTTCTTTTTGCGTTTTTAAAGCATATTTTTCATTTTCTACTGCATATTTGCAGTTCCCCTGGTTAGAAAATCCATTAAATTGCAGCAAATGTTATTTTTGTGCGGTCGAAATATGATTTAAATAGGATTTGTAGAGAACTTCTACTAAATATTTCAATAAAAAGATTCCAGTTTTGAAAAAATCCAACTTAAAATAAATATTTGAAAATATAACAAGTAATACCAAATTACACATTAACTACACATAAGAGTAAAAATTACACACAATATATGTAATTACACATGAAGTGGCAACACTGAGCGAAATAAATATTTCAAGCAATTATTTGAATAATGTGAGTGTGCAATAGTATTAAAACGTAGATATAAAAAATAATTTGGTAGTTAAATTATTATTTAAAGAAAATTATTATTTTATTCGATTGGGAACTTTATATGAGGAATTTCAAAAAATTTGAAAAATTTTAACACAAATATTTCCATAATTTTTTTTTTTTTTTTTTTATTCTGACACCGTCAACGATTTCCGGTTTTATTAAGCAATATTTATGCATGAAAAGAAAAGAGTGATTCAAGTAGAGATACTTTTTTCAATAGACTTTTTTTGACAGATCATGTGTGAGTCGTGTCATGCTGTAATGTTAGTTTTGTTTAGAATTGTTTAGTATTTCATTATGGAAAGACTTGCGCCTGAACAACGTTTACAAATCGTTCAACTTTATTACGAAAATTCACGTTCTGTGAGGAATTTATTTCGTGCGCTTCGCTCAACTTATGGTCAACATAATCGGCCTACTGAGCGTACTATTCGTAACACCATCACCCATTTTGAGACCCAGCGTTCATTATTGGATAATATTCGACCGAATAGACCATGTCCAGCACGCTGTGAAGAAAATATATCGGCCGTAGCTGAGAGTGTACACGAAGACCGTGGAGAGTCGATTCGGCGCCGTTCGCAGCAACTCGGACTGACGTATGGAACGACTTGGCGCATTTTACGTTGAGATATTTGATTGAAGCGTACAAAATACAGCTTGCTTGACCTTCCCAAGCGACTTCGGTTCGCTCTATGGGCTCTTGAAAAGTTCCAAGAAGATCCGACGTTTTCGAGGCAAATTTTGTTTAGCGATGAGCTCCATTTCTGGCTCAATGGGTACATGAAAAAACAAAATTGCTGCATTTGTGACGAAGAGCAACCAGAAGAGATTTAAGAACTGCCACTTCATCCAGAAAGAACAACGATTTGGTGTGGTTTGTGGGCCGGTGAAATCATCGGTCCATATTTCTTTAAAAATGATGCCGGTGCGAACGTAACCGTCAATGGCGATCGTTATCGTGCCATGATAACCGACTATTTGATGCTTGAAATTGAAGCTCGTGATCTCGGCGACATTTGGTTTCAGCAAGACGGTGCCACTTCCCGCACATCGCATCAATCAATGGATTTATTGAGAGAACACTTCGGTGAGCACATAATTTCACGTTTTGGGCCGGTTGATTGGCCATCAAGATTGTGTGGTATCACACCGTTAGACTTTTTCCTGTGGGGATATGTAAAGTTTAAAGTTTATGCGGACAAACCCGCTTCGATTCAGGCCTTGGAGGAAAACATCACGCATGTCATTCGCCAGTTACCAGTCGAAATGCTCGAACGAGTCATCGAAAATTATATTCGCTTTAATCATTTTTACTAATGCGTAAAAGTTGTAAAGGTTTAAAGTAGAAACTCAAAAAAATCCTTTTTTGATTTTATTTTTCACCAAGAAAGGCATTAAACTTTATGTTAAATTTATTATAGTTAAATATCTTTACTTTTTCAGTTATATTTAAAGTATAAAATATTCAAGTCGCACTTGTTGTTGTTACCCAACAAAAACTTTTTGGTTCTCGGTAATGGCAACTACTTATTAAAGTAGTTCCTTGCTAATGAGGCGCCATTATTATTTGCCTGCCGTATATTACATAAATAAATACTCAATAATATAATAGCATAGTAATATTGTAATCACGTGGATCAGTTGACTAGAGAGCTGGATTAACAACCAAAAGGTTGTTGGTTCAACCCCATTGTTTTGTTCCTTTCTTATTTATTTATTATTTTTTTTAACAATATGTCTAAAAAGATATTTTATACTAAAAAAAGGTTTTGTCATAAGGTTTGGTTCATAAGAAAATTACAATTCGATCAATTCCAATGTATTTTATTTAGTTTTACCTAAGTAAAATAATATTTATGTAAACATTACTTTTTAAGCTTTACTTTTTTTAAGTAAAGAACATAAACTAGGATTTATTTTATTTCTGATATTATCTGATAGTTTTGTTTCATGAAAAGTTGGCAACCCAGATGGCAGCTTTAATATATTTGTCCAAATGTATATTGTCCAAATGTTTAAACAAACACGCAGAAGAAATAAAAGCAATATATTAAACTTTACATTTTGTAAGTGAACATCGTTGCCATACTGTTGATTGTTTTATAATCAAGAATACATTTACGTAAATTTTAAAAGAATAAAATAAAGTGTTCATTTAAAAATTATGCTGTTAGAAAAATCTAAATATTGCAAAAGAAAAAACGTTGTAGTTTTTCTACAACATGTAAAAGCATATTGAAACATGTAAAAAATCTGAAAACATTTACTAAACATGTAAAAAAACTCTTTATAAATAATAAGATATATATAGGAAATGCGAATATTTCTTTAATTTTAAAATATATTTCAAAATTAGATTTACCCAGCTAAACATATGCAGTTCAATATATATTTGGATCTGAAAATTTAGGATGTATGGAGATATATGACCATACATATTTATATACATATATTTATTAATACATATCAGTAACTGTATTGTGAATTAAAATTAAAATTAATTCTCCTTTTTATTTTTTTAACCTTATTTGAAATATAAAAAATAACATACAATAAATAATTTTTAAAAGACACACGTTTTAATGCAAAAACTGCAATTTAAATATATATATTGAGGAAAATATCAGCTGGACTTGATATATACTATTGTACATTTCCTCTTAACAGCATACAATATAAATAGAACATACTTACGGTAGCTGGTTCTAAATATGCGCCGAAATCAATAAAAATTCCCTCACCATGACACTGTTCTGTATATCAGAGCTTCACTCTTCCCACCGCAATCACTGATGATTGCCGAAGACCTAGTGGTCATCCACCGCCAAGTAGTACTTGATCGTCATATAACTTGATTGCAGAAGCCCCAGACTGAAGGTTTAAATCCGTTTAAAATATTGTCTATAAATAACGAATGAATTTTTCTTATCTTAATGAATTTCGTTACATATTTGTTTTTTCTAATATTGCAGTCTCTTGCAAGTTTTTTAGCTGTTGGACCTCTGCAAAACTTTCCTCATTTATATTAAGCAAATTTGTGTCTAATATAAAAGGAATTCTTGCATATTTTTAATAATAAATATTTAGAATATTTAGTCACTTACCAACTTTTAACAATAATAATTAACTGAATAAAGAATTCACTTTTGTAAAAATTATTAAAATATTTTTATATTTGTTTTAATTTATTTTGGTTAAGTCAACAAACTTTATTTTGAATATATTGACAAATACTTTATCAAAGACACAATTTATTTAGTATTAAAACCTATTATATGAAATATAGTAAAAACAAGTAAATTTGTTAAAGATATTTGTATAAAATAATACAAATATATAAGTTCGCTATTTAATCGATTTAAAATTGTATACAATTTCATAAGCAAAACCATTAATAGTCATTTCAGATAATGTAGCTTTAATATTTTTTGATACATATCGTATATGATACTCACTGACATATATATTCCCTAATGAAAGTGTTTTTGGATTTTTTGGAAAATGTGAATTTTTAGTCATATATAAATATGACTAAAAATTCACATATATAGTTCCATATATGATAATATTTTTGATATATGGTTATATATATGAATCCATATATTACAAATATTTCTATATACGAGCGCCTACTATTTCCTACATGGAACCATATATATCCATATATTTTCATACATGGATCATATACAATAATATATGATCGTTTTTAGCCAGGTATGTAATTTTGTTTAAAATTTTTAACTTGTATGATATTGATAATTAAATTTAAAATAAACGATGTTAACATGTAAAAAATAGTAAATGAATGAAAAACTATATTTAGTTACTTAGAATTTTATAATTTGCATTGATATTTTTAAGCTACTTAATTTTTTATTAAACTACTTTAACTGTCACCTCTGCTACTCCCTCTCCTTTCTATCCCTCTACTTTTTATTGCTACTCAATTTACTACCTTTAAAATTAAGCAAAGAAAGTAGCAGTTTTCTTTTATGAATATAGGTAAAACTATTATTACTTATATGTGATGATAGTAGTAGCAATAATATTATAAAAACTACACTACTTTCAAATTTGTAGCTTTTGACTACAACTAAAAATACTGCTACAAATATGTGAAGGTAGCAGTAGTTTAAGCAAATGGACAACAACAAGTATTAAACTATAATTTTAGTTATTTTTTGCTGTTTTGACCACTTGAGGTATAGTTTTTCAAACTCTGTTATTTATATCATTTCTATTGTTAAAGATTAAATATCACTAGAGGAAGCTTTTTAAAAATATAGAACTTTACTCATAAAATAAACTTAAGAAAACCCAGGATTCTGTAGTTAATAGATTTTTTCATGTTTTTCCCATTAAAAATAAAGGAACATAAAAAATTGTTGCTTTCTCAAGTGCTGGCATTATTTGTCATTTATTTTATTTGCCGGTATTTGTATGCATTTCAACTTCTGTAACAAAAATTTTCCACATTTAAAATCTGACTCATCCACAGGTTCTTCATCATCCCTTTTCCCCTGGTAAACGTGTGGGTACAACTGCTAATACAATTGTTAATAAAATAAGCAGAAGAGGGTGATGTTTATATTCTTCTATAAGGTATCTCTTGTCCCTTGTTTCCTTGTATGTGTCTCATGCTAAAGTCAAGCTATTTTCTCACTTTTAGAGAATTTTATTTACTTGTAACCGTTCTTAATACTTCTAGAATATTATTATTATTTCTTGGTATTTTTTAACATTTCGTTTTACTTTATTTTTAATGCTGCTTATTTTTTTTTTTTTTTATTGTAAAAAACTTATGTGTGCATGTGTTTGTAATTTCAATTGTGGGTGAGCGTATATGTGTTTTGTTGGGAATAGATTCTGTGGCATTTGTTTTTACCAAGATTTTTCATTCATTCAACATATTTTTTGTTGTTTTGCTTTAAGAAAAATTTTGGATTTTTATAGCTTTTCATGTTTTTTTTTTTTTTTTTTTTTTTTTTTTGAAGGAAGGCAGGGATTTGGAAAGAGATAAGAAAATCATTTTCAAGTTTTTGGGTTTTCTTGTTACCATTGTTGCTTTGGTTTGTGTTGGTGTATTAAGTAGTATATCTGTGTGCGTGAGTGTAGGAGTTTCTTTATTCACTTGAAAATTCATTTTCCTGAATAAGACCCAAAGTAAAAGAATAATGAGTTGCTATAAATATTATTTATTGTCAGCATTTTTATGACATTTTTGTCTTTTATTTGGATTTAGAATTATCTTGCTTTAATGTTAAAGGTTTCAAATGACCGGCGATTTTTCTTAACATTAAATATTATTAGAATTTCTGAGTTAAAATTATTTTTTAAACCATTCCTCAGGCTTTAATTTCAAATTATATTTGATCTTTTATCTTTAAATTTGAAACTTAAAATTCCTTCAGAGAATTTCTTTATTAATTTTTAATACTAAATTATTACTTTTCATTAAAAATCGAAAAACTAATTTTCAAACTACATGATCACTTGACTTCCATCCGTCTGTTGCCATTATTTTAATCCATTCTCTGTCAATTCATTTACCTTTGCCATAAACATAAACAGCTGGAAGTTCCTTGGGTTTATAGCCAGAATTTAAGGCCACATTGAGGATAATAGGAGGAATAAGAAGGATATGTTTGATAAGATGAATAAATTGGATAATATTGTTGCTGATATTTATTATAGTATTGTGTATATGAAGGATAAGGCGAAGTATGTAAAAATGATTGAGATGTATCAGTTTCTGCGGAAGCAAGCTTAACAACAAAAGAAAAGAAGCAGCCTCTACAAATAGTTTCAGGGAATTCTGTAAAACAAATCTGATTATATACAATTTTTTCGAAATTACTTTAAAATTAAGGCTTACCATGTTTGTCAAGTGATTGTTAACAAGCTTATGATATTTCGTTCAAAATTAGACCAATTTATATAGCAAAAGAATTTTTGTCTCTTAAAAGATTTTTTACCTTTTAAATAATTTATTTTTTATTTTTTATTCTACCGGAAATCAAACTGATAAAGTTAATTTTAAAGCACTTAATTGCGGGAAAGAGTTAAAGAACTCTTCAAATGACTTTAAAGAAAAAAAAATTTTTTTTTTTTTTGTGTTAAAAGCAATCATTATTATTATTTATTTATTTCATAAACAAATCTTCTTTTAAGAAATATTTATTTTAAAAACAAAATCTTGTTGAAAAATAAAACTTGTTAGTGGATTAAGCTTAAGCATTCAATTTTATTCCATAGAGTAAGTCATGAGTGAGTGTAAGACCCAAATTTTGAAATTTAAAAAAGAAATAATTTATAATTAAAAACAATATAATTTATTGCCATACAGTAATGGTCTAATAAAAAGTTAGCAAAATGCAGAAAAAAGATATCTTCATCCAACCTTACACCCAGAGAAATATTGACCACTTCTGTTTACAATATGCCACCAATAAATGTCAAGAGATTTTAACCCTTCATGTGTTTAAATAGTACACTACGTGATCAAAGCAATAATAAAGAAAGAATACCGCTTTGGTATCAACTTGACACTACATGGGATAGAATTATTAAATAACAATATGTATACGATTCCGTGTATTTAAAATTTGCTGACAAATGATGCAAAAAAAAGCACAAATTGTCAATGTGACCATAACCTTTGAAAATTTTGTAAAGTCATTTTTCCCTCAGCGTAAGGTACTTAGAACTGGGCTCGAACTAAACTAGAACTGAATTTGAACTAAATTAGAACTGAATTAGAACTGAACGAGAACTAAACTAAAACTGAATTAGAACTGAGTTAGAACTGAACTAAAACTGAAAAAGAACTTAAACAGAACTGAACTAGAACTAAGCTAAAGCTGAACTAGAACTTAACTTGATCCTGAATATGGTTTCCTCTATGATTTAAATCCAACTTAATACAGTACTGGTAAATACATTTTCAGCAGAAACGCGAATCTTAGAAAGAAAACATAATTAAGTTAAAAAGATATCTGTAGTTTGAGACTATTATTTTATTAATTATATAAAAAAAATGGACTAATTCCATATCCTGAAGACTCGTCACAAAACAATTATTTTTCCACCTTCCACTCTTGCAGTTGCGTATTGATGTTTACTCTGAATCTTTCATCTAAAGAATAACTTATACAAATTTCTTGATAAAATTCCAGAAATATTAAAATTATTAAAAGGGAATGTAATTTCATTATTTTTTATCATTTACCAGTACAAGTTGCAAGTGATTTGAACATTTAAATTTCGACCATTCTACAATAATTTTTTATTGCCTTAAACATAAAAAATGTTAATAAAAATATTAGTAGGGCAACTAATAAATACAAAAGTGATATATCATTTCGGTTCCGAATATTTTGAAAACTACCTTTTATACTTTTCAAAAGGCAGGCCTCAAAAACCCCTCCATATTTATAAATAATTCAAATTGGAAAACTAAATGGATTAATCTATCATAAATAAAATATAAAAAAAAAACTAAGTGAAAACTTGCAGACATCAATATATCATAGTTAAGCTTATTCTAAGTGTTTTAAATAGCCATATTTACAAGTTTGAAATTTTAAACTTTTACAGTTTTAAAACATAATTAATAACACATATAATTTAGTTAAATGCAACAAACATTTTTCTCAACTTTGGGACTACATAATGTTAATAAAATACAAATGTTGAGAAAAAACTTTTTCTTTTAACTTTAATCCATCTTAAAACTCATGTATATTTTATACTCTTTTTTTTTATAAACAATTATAAACATTATTCTTAAAACACACAGTCACTTATACATACAAACAAGTAACACATAAAGTCATACAAAATAATACAAAACCAATTTCCATTAAAACAAAGTTTTCTAAATGTAATTTTCGCTTCATTTCTTTTTCTGTTTCATTGTTTGTATGTGTTGTAAATATGTGTGAGATATATTTTCTGTTTTTTTTTTCTTTTTTTTCATTTTTATTTGTTTTATTTTGTAGCTTTCATTGTTTTCAGTGGCAACCACATGCTCACACATTTACGTACGCACATACATACATATAAAACTTTGCACACTTACATATACTTACATATGTATATATACTTATACTCGTATATCCTGACACAAATTCTCTGGTGTGTTAAGTGATAGTAAACACCTAAACACATGAACATGAGCAACGAATGAAAGAATGAATGAACGTTACGAATGAATACAAGGGGGAATACAGTCAAAGAAAAATGTTTGTTGAAATTGATAAATGAATTAAAAAAGAGTGAGCAAAAACAAATAGCATCATCATCACTTTGAGAAAATATATTTAACATATTAACAGGGTGTCATTAAACAAATCATCATCCTAATCAAGATTTTTTTAGAGAGTAAAGAAAATAAGTGATTTAAGGGGAATTTAATAAAATAGTTTCAAGATAAAAAAAATGTTGTATTTTTTTATTATTTGAGGCTAATTTTTAGAGTTTGGTTGTAAATAATTTTTCTGTATTTTTTTTATAGAAATAATAAATATAGTTGTATACTCATAAAATGTATTTAATACTAAAGCAAACAATATGTATTATAGTGAGAAAAATAATTATAGTAACAAAAAAAAAAAAAAACAAAGAAACAAATTTTAATTTGATGAGTTAAATATTATGAACTCTTAAATAGAAAACCGAAAATTTTATCTTTAACAAACAGATGGGTAGACTACCCAGCTAATATAATATATATATATATATATATATATATATATATATATATATGTAGGAGTTAGATGCGTTTGAAATTTTTTAAATCATTTTTTAAATCATTGATTCCCCAGCAGCCGAGTGACATTCTTCTTCAACAATACTCATACTAACGAATATAAACATTAAACAAAAATCAAAGAAAGAAACAATGCATTAAATTTTTAATATCCCCTCATTGTGCCGAGTGTTCTAAATTCCTCACGGTTTGAATCTTCTTAATGCTCTTACAATTATTTTCCATACTATACAAAACCCCTTCTATCATATTAAACCATTTGAACACTCAATAGATAATGATTATGGTCACCAACCCATCTTACCCAATAAAAATACTCTGAATACATATCGCCACGCGTAGGGATAAAAACTGTTATATGACTGACAACATTTCTCTTTATTTTATGATGACAGCAGTCAGCACAAGTAACCCCCAACAACAGTGTGGGTCAAATGGAATGTGTAAAAAAAGGAAATCGCCATATGAAGCAAAAAAATAGCAACTAGCGTGCTCGTATTAATACAAACCACAAAATTTTATGGGAATTTTATTGATAAATATGAACATGAATTTTCTAAAAGTTACAAATATTAATTCACACACTCTTTAATATAAATTTCCCTGCAGTTCTAATAATAGCAGAGGATCCCTCGTTGTTGTATAAATTCTTTACTAATTTGTGGTTACTTGGCTGACTATGGCTAAATTAAATTTCCGTTTTCTATAATCGCTAGAATTCACGTATTTAACACATAAAGTGCTTTAGTCGTCATAACAATGGTAGCTGCTATTCGACGAATATCTTCTTGTAAAAGCAACAACTCTCAGGATCGTAGGACTATAATACATAGATATATTCATTTAATATACAAAGTATTAGAAAAAAAGTGTTTGAGTTTGTTAGCAAATATGTCTGTGTTAATATCCCATACAAAGTCATAAATACAACCACATAAAGTTTACGATGTAAGTGAATACAAAGCTGAAGTTTTGCTATGTTTAATGTAAGTATGTATATACATTCAGGCGCGTATCCTAGGGGGGGAAAAGAAATTTGCATCTTCTTTCCAAAATTTTTAAGTAAATCAAGAGATTTTAAAAATTGGCAACTGCTTAATAAAAAAAATGTGGGAAATTCACATTTCTAAGTATTTTTTTTATTTTAATTTTTATAAATAACTATAGAGCATATTTATGATTTTTTTTTCTTATAATTTCATTTATTTTTTCATGGTTTTCGAAATTCTAAATTTTCAAATTTCTTTAAATTTAAACTTAAGTTTTACAGGCCTTACGATTAAAAATGCATTTTTCGATAAAAAAAAAAAAAATAATTTGTCTAAGTAAAAATTTTGTTTAGATGTTAGTCTCCAAGACTCATCTCACTATTAAATACAATTTTTATATTTCAAGTTACACATTCCATTCTACTTATTATCCGAATGGAAAAGCACATGGTGGTACTGGTATAACAATTAGAATTCGAATACGACATTATGCCCTAGATTAATTCTCAAAAGATTAATTGCAAGCAACATCTACTCATCTTAAATATTTCTCAGGTGATTTAACTCTAAGCTCGGCTTATTGCCCACCACGATTTTCAATGACTAAGGAAAAATTTGAAGAATTCTTTAACACACTAGGAGATCGTTTCCGGGCATGTGACACTTATAATGACATATCTAAAAATATAAACCGAAATTTAATAACTACAGAAATTTCTTATGATTTAATTTCTGATCATTCTCCTATAATAATAACATACTATGGATGGACTACCATACGAAATTATCCCAGGAATAATTTTTATAATACAAATTGTTTAAAATATAGAAAATACATAAGTAGTCATACCCACACGAATCCAAATTTTCAGTTTAAGGAAGATATTAATGAATGCATCAATGAACTTACGTCATTACTTTCTTGAACAATGGAGCATTCCAATAGTCAAACTTTTATAAAGGTTGATAAGATTACTTCCAATGCTGAAATTGAAAAACTTCTTCTTGAAAAAAGAAAACTCAGAAGAGAATGGCAACAGATCAGATCACCAGCTGCAAAGCTAAGGCTGTCCATAGCAAGCAAAAAACTAAAAAGAACCCTTCAATTAGAAGAGGATCGCCAAAGTATAAAATACATTGAAAGCTTATAAAAATAATAAAAATACTAATTGTTCAATATGGAAGGAAGCGAAGGATATTAAACCACCATTAGATGCACAAAGTTCTTTAAGGAAGGCTGACGGTACTTGGGCCCGTTGTTAAGAAGATAAGGCCAATTTATTTGCATGCTACTTAACCCAATACTCAAACAAATGACTTTGAATTAGTGGAGGCACTTCACACTATACTAAATTATTACTACATAATTGTTGTTAGCCCAGAGGACATTGATAAAACAATTAAAGAAAATATAAATGTTAGAAAAATCACCTGGATATGATTCAATAAACCTACGGAATGTGGCAATAATCTTGAAGCTAGGAGTATTTCCAAAAATTTGGAAAATTTCTCTGATTAAAATGACATCTAAGGCATAAAAAGATTCTGCTATAATATCTTCATATAGACCTATTAGCTTACTTTCTTGCTTGTCGAAGCTGTTCGAAAAAGTCTTTCAAAGAAAACTCTACTATTCTCGAACGAAAAACAGTTTGGTTTTTGGAATTATAGAACAAGTGAATCGTCTAACTGGATAGATAAGGAAATGTTTCGAATTAAAGAAGTATTGTTCACCTATTTTAGCATTAGACAAAGTTTGGCACAAGGGCCTCATCTATAAAATTAAATGTTTATTACCACCATATATCCATAAATTGCTGGAGTCCTATCTATCTGACCGTATATTTAGGGTAAAGTATAATGACTTCGTGGCAGAAAAAATTGGTATAAAAGCCGGTGTTCGACAGGGAAGTGTTCTTGGATCAAACAACTATGATTTACTTGTATGTGATGAACTGACAATTTCAACATTTGCTGATGATACTGCAGTACTCAGTTCTCATTAAAACCCACAAATAGCATCTAGCCACCTCCGACGTGTGGAGACATGGTTGAAAAAAATGGTGTAAATAAAGTAAAAAGTATCCATTTCATATTCACCTTGAGAAGAGTTAACTGTCCTCCAGTTACACTTATTGATATAAGTTTACCCAGTCACATCGTTTTACATACCTTGGCATTCATTTAGATAGGGGACTAACTTGGCATCGTTATATAGAAGCCAAGAGACTTCATATGAAGTTAAAATCTTTCAGTCTTCACTGGTTAATTGACAGTTATTCAAAACTATTCAAAACCGTTTTAAAGACAATTCGGACAATCCGCCCAATCGAAAATTCTTACGACCATGACGGGTGCACCATGGTATAAAAAAGTGAGAATATCCATAGGGATTCAGAGGTACCATTTGTAAGAGACAAGTTTAGGAAGCTCAGTAAAAAATACATACAAAAATAACATACTCGCAAGGCTTCTTGCTGAAGTTCAAACAGATACGAGGCATCGAGGAGCCGACCCCGTTAATAGTAGGACCATGGAAGAACCAATGATCTCGATAGAGATTGAATGGTGTTTAATTTTTAGTTCTGAAGATTTTAATTTTAATTGTGGGGTTTAAAATAAGACAGATTCAAAATACAAATAAAACGTATAAATAATAATAATAATAATAATAATAATAATAAAAGATTTAAATAAATTTTAAGCGCTACGTTCTTTTTTTCAAAATTTGTTTAAAATTCAGGTAGCTACGACACCTTTAGTGGATCAGCTGTCATCAAAACTTTTTTTTTTTTTTGAAATATCTCAAAACTTAGAGGGTAGTTCAAATTTTTAAAAAGTTATTAGTTTTTCGCGTTTGACAACATTGTTTCTTTTTTCTTACAATTTTTTACTTTTTACAAATAATGAAAAGTAATGGACCAAAGCTATTATTAACTAAAATCAAATAAAAATAAAGTAGTTATTTTATTTTTTTAAAAATAATATCGATTTTCAGTACGGCTCCCTTTACCAGATTAGTGTCAAATTTTGCATCAGTAATTTTATGATATTAAAGCACATAATTAGATCTATTTAAGTAATATTGATATTTTAAGTATCCAAACCTACGTAGCTTAACTTTACGTGTTTTTCAGGTCATGTATTTTAATAAATTTCATTGAATTTTTTTAAAACCTATTCAATATTCCCTGAAATTTACGAACTATAGATACATAAAAATGTTTGTTTGTATTTCAAAAACCAAAAAGGAATAATGAAGCAAAATAGCGAGTTTTTTAGTGACATAAATAACAAGATTTTATAATTCAAAAGTTATTATTAAAAATATTGTATAAAACTTTATTGCCACTTATCAACTAAAATTTTTAGATATACAGTCCCCCCCCCCCAATTGCTTTGGCTTAATACGCGCCTGATATACATACATATATACTGTATGTGAGAGTGTAAATAACTAAAGGTTTATGTGCATTCACATACATGTGTATGTATGAGAAGTGAGGAAGTGACTGATGTACTTATCTGCTGCATAAGATTACTTGTATTATACAAAATAAAGCACAAAAAAAGGTCATTCATATGGTCATATATGTATATACATCTGTATGGAGGGAAGTAGTTATGTAAGTATATATGTATCTTGATACATATATAAATTGTAGTGATATATGTTGTACTCTCGCAGTCATATATATACAACTTATACTTATACGAAAAGTTTTCTTAAGAACCCAATAGAAAATTTTATTGGAAAATAACTTAACAACAAATAAAATGGTTTTAGGAGAATAATCCTCAGTTTATAAGGGATCTTCATATTTAAAAAAAAATAAGAGACCAGACATGAATAATGATGACGTTCTACATTGATTACGATTAGCATTCTATACCCAGCATTGTTCAAATATAGATGATTTTTTATCGATATTTTAAGTTCATCGATCTGGAAAGAAGTTAAGTCATGTCTATCAAATTTAGTAACGTATATATTCATCAATTGAGTCCCTAACTGGTTGCAAACGGTCAAAAATATTGTTAGGACAAAATATATTTTTAATAACGTATGAGGAAAAAAATTAAAACAAAATTAAAACTGTTCTAATTTCTTTAAAATTAACATAAATCTTATATTATTCTTTTAAAAAATAATTTATTATACTGTTTATATATGTCCAATATTTTGATCCACTTTGTGGACTTTTGGAGCACTTTTTTATTATGAGTTTAAAAACTCGATGTTGGAAATTTCCGGACTTGTTAATCGGTTATTATATTTTAGTTTATCTTGAAATTTTGTCGATAGGTTTCTTCAAACTCTCTTCTGTTTAAATTGGTCCAAAAGTTATTAATCGATTATAATTTAAGATTATGAGGAAATTTTTAATTTTAAGACCTTAATTTTTTTCTTACCATATCTCTATTGGATAATATTCTTCGATATTTTATGAAATTCATCAACTCTGTGTTACGTACGTTAATATATTAATCAAAAAATGCAGTCAAATCAGAATTAAAAAAAAAAATTAAAGAAAATTCGCCACAAATTTACTTTGATCCATATATTTTTTTTCTGGGAAAACGTTTGACTTTCATTTTTGCAGTTAGCCTATCAATGGATTTATATACACCGAAAAAATATTTTATTTTCTTGATACTTTGCCATCTGCGTTTAAATATAAATCTTTTTATATAAGGTAATTATAAAAAGAATCCAAAAATTAAAAATTTTTTTGTTCAAGGTAGTTCCTTTCTTGTTATCATTTTAAAGAAACTGTCGGAGTTCCGATCTTTATGCAAATTAGCATATTATAATATTATATTATATTATAATGGGAAAACATATATCTATCCAATCTGAATGCTAAATCGTCATTATCGTTAATATACTGTTATTAAAAAATTAAAGTCAGATTAAACTTTAGAATTATTCCAAAAAATGTCCGCCTTAAATTGACATTGACTCAATTTCTTTTCTTTAAATATCTTTTGGCTGTAATTTTCTGCTTTTTCTGTCGTTAGGCTTATATCTATAGAAAACAAATTTTTGACTCTCTTTGCAATCTGCGTTAAAATATAAATCATTTTTTACAAATATTTTTTTCAAGGTAATTCGGCTCTTGAAGAAACTAGAAAGTTCGATTTTAATAAAATTTTCACAATAATATGTCACGACTTGTGGCCATTAAAATTAATGATAAAGAGTCTTTATCATTAGTACACTGTTTTTATCCAGTGCCGGAAATTTTGTTGCACTTTTATTCCCCATATGGTATCATTTTTAAAGCAACAAATCTAAAATTTTATTTGCGAATAAAAAAATTCCTAAATATTTCAGTTAAATTAAAATATTTTACTTATCAAAGTGTTTTTAGAAATATCTCAAAAACCACTTAAATCATTGTCAAAATAATAATAATAATAATATTAATAATAACAATAATAATAATAATAATAATAATAATAATAATAATAATAATTAATTTTTAAACTATATGATGATGTTATTGTGTCCGGCCAGATATCTTTCTGGAAAATTAATCTTTGATCCCGATGAGTGCTCTATTAGTATTTTTTAAATTAATTAAAATATTTCTACTAATAACTAATAACTTAAGCCAAATGTTCAAATTTCTCAAACCGCATTTGATAAATTTTTTAAATAATATAATTTTCTTAATTTAATGACAATAAAAAATTCTCGAACAATGTCATAGACGATTTAGCTCATATTAGGTAATATAATGAAAAATATTCTAAAGGCTGCGTCCATTTATAAGCAAAGGTTAAAGGTTACAGACATGATATAAAATAACAAACAAAAAATTTACCACTATGCGTATGAGTGATATGTAAAATAATATGTTAAATATCGCTCATACGTCAGTTGAAGTCATATGATTTAATAAAATTAAAAAGTAAAGAATAATATCAGGAAAATTCTCTCATGTTGTTCTCTGTAGCCCATTCAGACTTTGTAACTACCATTCGTAGCACTTATATATCTTACCGTTAAAGTTGATGCTACATATTATTGTTGAAGTCATCAATGTTGCTGTTGTTGTACATATATCCCTTTAATTGTTTGCTTTTTACTCCACATACACACACACCTATATACATTAGGGTGGCCACAAAATACAAAGTATAGAAAATCTACTTCATTCTGTGATACCGTTTCTCAAAAATTTCGTTCTTAGATTAAACTTTCTTGAGTTAGATCAAATTGAAAAAACTTAATTTTTCGGGTATTTTGGATTTTTTTTCATATTTCTGCCAAAAGAACAATATCAAAATTTAGTATTGAAAGAAAGGCCCTTTGGACGCGCATTTAATGAAATAACAAAAATATAAGACCAAGAACAAATAAGCCCGAAATTTTGCAATTATTCACATAAAAAAAGTGGATATTTGAATTTATTTAACATAAATATTTAAAAAACGAATTACAAAATAATACAATATAATCCTCTAGTGATTATACTGAAACAGTATTTTTCCGTTTTTTTTTTTTAAATTCCACCTTGTTTGAATTTTGTTCGATTTTTTTCGAAATTTATTTTCCTTCATATACAAATGTTTCTATATGTCGACAAATTAAATGAACTTATAATCAAAATGCGCGTATATGCTTTCCAATGATATATAATACTTCATACTCCTATTAACAAGGAAAGAAATAAATTAAGCTTAAGTGAAATATCCCACAAAAATTATGCTAAAAAGTGTATTTGTTTTTTGTATTAGAAAGCATATAAAATTACTTGCATTTTGATGCTAAATTCATTTAATTTCCCCTCATATAGAACCATTTGTATATTAAGAAAAATATGCTTTGAAAAATTAAAATAAAATATGATTAAATTGAAATTTTTAAAACGGAAAACACCGTTTTTGTATAATTGCAAGAGGATTATATTACACCTATTTTTTGTCTTTTTTAAAAGTTTTTTTGTGTAAAGAATTCAAATATTCTAATATTCAAATTTCTTTCTTTTTTTTTAAAAAAAATTGCTAAGTTTTGTACTCGTATGTTCCTGGTCTCAAATTTTTCTTACGTCATTAAATGCCCTAATAATAAATTAATAAATTTTCATAATGTTGCTTTGGCAGAAATATGAAAAATAATTCGAAAAAATCCGAAAAAAAAGGATCTTTTACATTAAGATCCAGCTCACGAAAGCATAATGTCAGGATAAAAATTTTGACAAACGTTATCTTAGAATGAAGTTGATTTTCATTTGAGCTAGAAATGTCAATATTTTATTTTCTCTCCATATAGACGGGGCCACCCTAATATACATACATTAAAGTACATCGATTTGTATGAAGATAAAAAATGTTGCAAATGTACCCCCTAAAATTAAAGATTATCATATCAATCAAACCTAATACATAAATTATTTCGGTTCAAGTAAAAATATCTCCAAAAATATAGTTTTCGATAAACAGTGTACTTTTAAACCTTTTGTTAAAAAAAATACAATATGTAATAGAAAAATGCCGATTAACACGTCATCGGCAAATATTTTTTTTATTAGTTTTCGTTCTCGAGAAATGACGATTTTAGTAAAATTTTTAAGAAATGTTTTTTAATTCAATTTTGTTAAAGTTTTAATATTTCAGACATTTTCCACCGTTATTTAAATTTTATAGCATCATTGGAACGTCCTTATTCAGTACTATTGATATATTTATTCACTTAAACCTTTAGTAAGAAGAGTAATATTTTTGAGATCACCTGTTCGTAATAGGTTAAGTTAATTTTCATGTCATAAATGATTAGTTAAGAAAATAAAAGCATAAATTAAAAAAATGGTAAAAAATAGCGACTAAACTACAAACACTTTCTTTTATTCGATCATTACCGCGGTTTTAAACGAATTTTTATATTTTTCACGAATTCATTGATATTTAAGTATAATAAATATTTCCGTACAACTCAATTGTAAAAATGGCTGATTTAACTTTTTAGAAACCAATGTATAAAATCCTTTTTGCTTTTAAAGGGTTAATTATATGTAATTTTTAATAGTATCATAATACCCTTTCAACAATACCTTAAAATCGAATATATGTTGAAAAATGTTCAAAATATATACAACTATATGTTTAACTAATGAAATCGTGACAAAAAATGTTAATAAAATCTTGATATTTCGCAAATAAAAAGAAATGTAAGAATTATTTAAATGTATATTTCAAGTGTAAATATCTCTCTATAATACTTTGAAGTTAATTTTCTTATAACGAAGATTTTTATTATGCAATTGAAAGAAATACGTATTTTTAGAGGTGTTTTAAAAATAGTCCAGCTCACGTAAATGAAAACATTTAGACGTAATTTTTTTGAGAATCATAAAAGAACATACTAATCTTCATTTCTAGATGGTTACATTGGTAAATACGTAAGGCGCTTTAACATATATATGACATCGTTTTGGTTGTTTATTTGGTTTATTTTATGACCATAAACCGTTGCAATGAACAAAATACAAAACAAAAAAGTAGATATTTTTGAACTCATAACACTGTACTAGGGATAAATTATATACACACACAGATACATATACATATGAATATACATAAACATATGTGCGAATATGTATGTACTAAATGTGTAAAGAGTCATGGACACGTGTGTGGATTACTATTGCTGCTGTTTTATGTCTGATCAGCCATTTATTCAGTTTTAGTTTTTTTCTTTTTGTTTTTTACTTATACTCTTACACTTTGAACATTATGACCGAATAAAGCATATGAATGTATATATGTTATTGTATCTACTCGTGTTTGTTGGAACACGTACATTTATATCAATTGAGACAAACACATCATTCGTTGTAGTACTCCACTTCAACATAAAGAAACTGGCATAAATACACACACATGTGAGTCTATGTTTATACATAAGGACAGAGATAAGTTAAACTTTTGATTCCATACGATAAATAGATTTCAAAATAAAGCAAAATTCTTTATGGAATTGTTATGCAAAAATATGTTAAATGTTTTTTTTTCCCCAGTTGCTTTATGAAATTTGCCTAATCTCTGTCCTTTTTTTGTATGAATATTATTGTTGGGCATTATAATGTTTATTTGAATTTGTACTTGTGTTACTTTGTAAAGATTCGCCATGTATCTACAATTTCTGTGTTTCTGTTCAATTTTATGAATGTTCAGATATTATATATACACACATATAAAGATAATACTCTTTTCTGTGTATGCAAGTATATATGTGTATGAGTATTATCATTCGTATGCTTGTTGTTTGTGCGTTTATCTCAGTATCTCTATAACTATATGTGAAAGTGTGTATCATTAAATATGTACGTTGATTCACATAAGGTGTGCGTTTAAATAAAACATATCTTGTTTTTTTTTAGTAAAAGATGGATTTAAAATAAAAATTGTAAAGTAATTTTACGAAAATTTTCGCGGTATCTCTTTATAAGAATTTAAAATCAATAACTACAATTAAGCACTGCTGGGTACTTTTTAAATTCGCTTTTAACTTGGATCCAATTCCTTTACAATTGCCAAAATACTGTGTAATTTAAATAACTAATGCTCTGTGGGATTAAAATAACATTCACAATTCTGCGTGCTTCTACTGTAACGGCAAAGTCTTTTTGTGACACTCTTTGTTATAACACTATGCGACAGTCAAAATCGGGATGGGATGAAACCAACGGGAAATGTTATATCGGTAAAAAGGAAGTTATACGTGTCCCGGCGTTTCGCTGGGTCACATCTAGGAATCGAGATATATCGATTTGAAGTTAGTAACTATCATATAGGGGAAATTGTGACCTTTGGTGGTCTTTTTTTTACATAACTTGAGAACCACCAGTCCGATTTTGCTGAAACAAATTTAAAAAAATTAGGAATTACAATTCCTTTAATCTGTTCATACAACGTTTCGCTACATAAGCAACAGTTTCGCAGTTATAAATAAATGTATGAAGAAAAAAACTATTTTTTGCCTAAAAAATTGAATTTTTTTTTATTTTTAATTCATAAAAAATCCAAAACGGTAAAAAAAAGTGTCAAGTCCTATTACTTTCACGTAAAGTTACATATCCTTTAAACAAAATGAGACATATATCATGAAAATCGATGGACGCATTTCGCTTTTATTCACAATTAAGTGAAGGTATCTCATTTTGACAAGAATATTGATTTTATGTTTCAATGAATTTGGATAATATTTATTATGTATTATTTATTATAATTATTATTATAAAATTATTACAGGTAATTATTATAGTCGTATTCGATATCCGGTGACTTTGACATTAGGCTCCAAATTGTTGCCTTCTTCCAAAAGCTGAGCAAGTTTTTCTGCTTCACGTTGAGAAAGGTTTAATTCTGCAACAATCTTGTCCATTCTTAATTCAGTCAAAGGAAGCGAAATAATCTCATATCTTGTCGCATTTTGTGTAAACTTGTCATACGTCAAATTGATTTGCAAATATGTATTGTTTTTAGTTCGATACTATTTAGGACCATTTTCTCGATTATTCGGTATACAATACTTGTACCTTGGTATATGAGAAAAGTCAGCAATAACGTGTGTTCCAGGCTAATACAAAAATATTGAGTAGCTTTGATCATTCTTTACCTCATAATTCTTCTCAGCTTTGTTATTTAAATTTTTTTTTGTTAGCTTAGACTGACTAAAGCTAGACATAGCTTTAATATAATTCATATTAGATTTTGAAAAACTGAAATGGCATAGCTCTTAGAAGCTTCCCTAACTTTTGGCCTATGAATTCATTCTTGTGACTTTTCCTTTTTCTGAACTGATACTCATCTTATTCTTTAGGTCCTTGTTAAGTTTTTTTATTACTCTGGTATGTAATACTTTTGTCAAAATTTACTCAATAAATATTTTTTATTAAATTTAAAAAAAAAATCAAATTTTATTTTGTACATTTTTCTTTGACTGCCATCTGCATGCGAACAAACAACCAGATTTCAAGAATTTGATCTTTTGTTAAATTTGGCATATCTCTAGAAGATATGTTATCGAGAAAGATATTTAAAATTAACGGCAGGTAGATTTATTATGAAAACTGTGTATTATGTTTTATTCGAACGCACACTTTATGTGTTTGTATGTGAAATTGTTGATGTGTGTATATATTTGTTGATTTTATCCTTAACTCGTTTTGGTTCCGTTTTCCATACATTCATTCGTTTATTTGTTTTTTTTTTCTCCATCCCTCTCTATTAGTTTTGCGCTCCAACTTTGGCATAAAATCTAAAATGGCTTAAATGCCATTTGTATGCATTGAATGTTATCTGTGTGGGTATGTATGTTTATATTTATGACTAAATGTATGTTCGATATATTTGTTTGAAGATGTGCATGTATCTATTAATATGTTTTTATATGTCCTTGTGTATGTAATAAATACTACGTGTGTATCTGAGTTATGATTACTTTTTTTTTGCACATTTATTGTTACGCGTTTGTGTGAGTTATTTAGATACGTGCTGGTGTTATTTTTTTATGTATATTTCAGATATTTATGTGTGTATTTATACGCATATGTGTGTGAGGGTTTTCATATTGTTTGAGTATTCTAGTCAAGTTTTTGTAGATGTGTTAATATTCATACTCGACAAATTCATATTTTTGGTATAGGTTACTATAATATTTGAGAAAATTTTTTTAATATCAATTGTACAGGGTGCTGTTAGATTTTTAGTATTTTTTTTTTTTTAACTAATCTGTTATTTCATTATAATAACTAATTTTATTTTACAAAAACTGATTTTCTTTTTAATTCAAAACAAAAAGAAAGTGTATATATATATATTTAAATTACACAAATGTGAATGTAATATATCGCGAATTTTTAGACTATATTCTGATTTCTTTATAGAGAGACCTTGCATAGTATAAAGGATGATTAGAAACGTTTTAAAGATATTGGGCAAATCTTTTAATCAGTTTTTGCCATTGCAGATGTCACGTCGTTAATGCAAGTTGATTATATCAAAACGTCAAACAATATAATGGTTTCCTGTTACTCTCTTACCCACACTTTGTTTGATAACATGGTATCTGCAAAAGTATATACATAATTACTTTATGTATTTCCTAGTCTTCATACATTACTTGCATCGTATAAAGTACATAAATTATTTTTGTGTAATTTGCAATAAACATTTTATTTGAAAACTCAAAATTTTTATTGCCATTTTATTTTTTATACATTGGTATAGATTCAGTTTAATTTTCAATCGCATCAATTAATAGTCTAAATATAATTTAAATCATAAAATGTTTTGATCTAATAATTTTCTTAAAATCCGTTCAGTATTTTAGAAGTTATTAGCAGTAAAAGTTACTACTGATACATACATACATGCATACATACTCACATATAAATATTTATATAAAACTCAAATAAAGGAGCGTCTCAAATTATTAAAGTCTTATCTATTTTATATCTCATATGTCTTTCAGACAACTCTCTCAATTCAAAGCATTGACATTGTTGTTATTTTTTTACAAAAACAAACCAGTTAAATTACAATGACAATAAAAATATTTCGTTAGTGTTTTTTTTCCAAATTTTAATTGAGATGTGTGAGGTACAAAATAGGAAAGAGTTTAATACTTTGAATTGCTTTGTTTATTTTTCTGAGTTATGTATAATGAGAAACAAAATAGAAAATGTGAAAAATTTTAATTGCTTTCTAAAATGTGTTTTGCTTTTATAACGTTGCTTTTTATTTTTAGCAAATGAACACCTTTTTAAAAAGTAATCATTTTATATAAAAATTTTACTTACCTTTTATTTTGGATATTTACAATCAGGGACCGTAACTGATGATAAAAGTTAAAGAATTATATTTTCCTTTCATAACAGTTATTAGGTGCTTTTAATTTTTGGAGCTTAAATAAGTTATTTTCTGGTTATTATTGGCAGTACTATAAAGAAATAAATTGTCAAAATGAAAAAAATCGCCAAAATAAAAGAAATCGTCAAAACAAAACAAAAAATAGAAAAACGGAAAAAGCGCTAAAAAATTAAGAATAAACGCTAAAATAAAAACTTCCCAAAACGAAAAAAAAACACCAAAGTGATAAATCATAAAAAAAGTTGAAGCAAAAAACAATACCAATAAAAAAAAAATAACCAAAATGAAAAAAAATCGTAAAAACGAAAACATGACAAACTAAAAAAATCGCTAAAATAAAAAAAGCTAATAAAAAGAAACGCAGAATTAAAAAAAGCAACAAAATGAAAAAATTTCCAAAATAAAAAAATTTCATAAAATGGCAAAAATCCCAAAACGAAAAAAAGATCTCCAAAAGTGTATAAAAAACGCCAGCATAAACAATCGTTAAAATAAACAAAATCGCCTAAGTCGAAATAGAAATTTTGCTAAAACAAAAAAACCAGCCGAAATTAAAACAACGCCAAAAAGGAAAAAATCGCCAGAACGCAAAAAAATGCTAAAAAAATTGCCAAATCGGGAAAAACAATAGAACGAAGAAAAAATCGTCAAACTGGAATTAATAATCAATATGCAAAAATCCCAAAACTTAGTAAAGCTCTTACTAACACTCAGAGTTTTATTCTCCCCCTCTTCTTTAAAATATCTTAGGAGAGAGAAAAAGAATTGAATTGTTTAAGGATTTTGTTTTTCTATACAACCGTTCTTTTTATGTTGGCTATTTTATTTTTCAGCATTTTTTAGAAAACCGGGATCTATAATATTTTTAAATTGATAAAAAAAAATATTTGAACAGTTAAAATCCTTAAGCGATACTACTAATATTTTCTATTAGATTGTTAATACTTACACCAAAGTTAATTTTATTTTTATTTCAATACGATAGGGACAGCGGAGCACTCTAATCTAATTTCATTTAGTATAAAATACTTTTTTGTCCATACTTAATAAAGAGTTTTTTATACAATTTTATTTGTATTGACATTTTCTCAAAATTACTCCTCAATATCTCAAATAATCCATTTTTGTTATAGAACACAATTCGCACATTTATAAGATTTCTTTGTGATTTTTTTTTTATAAACTTAAGATAAATATAAAACTGAAAACAATAAAAAGCATACACATGACAGACAAGCAATGTCAATATTTTCAAAAACTTAAGCATTGAATTGTTAAAAATAACATATGAATGAATTTTATTTATTCAAGTTTTTTTTTTTTTTTTTTATTTCAATACGATATATATATATATATATATATATATATATATATATATATATATGTATATATATATAAGTGTGTAAGTGTGTTTATTTCCTTTAACTTTAACAGTTTGAAAAAGAAATAATAGCGCCATATTCGGCTGTTCCGAGCCTCTTATACCTTTCACTACTTTATCAATAAATAAAAATTAAGTTATACTTAAAAAAATAATACATACATTTGTTTCATAAACAACGCTTGTTTAACAAAATCAAAAATAGAAAAAAAAAATACACACACACAACTACAACTTATAAGCGTACATTATCGACAATTCCATGAAAGAACGAACGAAAAACGGAATTTTTTTTACCTGGTGTATTTTAATTTCTATAAAAATTTGTGTGTACAAACTCCATTATGCCATTTATCAACTTAATTTTTCAGTCTTGCAAAATTGCAAAAACTCGCGATTTTATTTCGCTTTTTCACATTCTCAAAAGCCAAACAAATTTCGAAAGTATGTAACTTTAAATAAGCAATATCTCTGGGAAGGCTATATGAATTTTAATTCAATTTTGCTTATTTTGGCTTTAATACGAACATTTCAAAAAGAAGTAAGATTTTTGAAAAATGCATTTTAATGCAATTGCATTTTTTTAAATGCATTTATCGCTAAAATTTTAAATTCTTCAGCATATTTGGAAAGTATGAAATCTTTACATTAAAATAAAAATCTAAAATGTATGAGATGGACAAATCTACTATGTACAATAAAATTTTTCAAAAAACATGTCCTACATTTTTCATATAAAAATTAAAAAATAATTTAAATTTCTATAAAAGTTAAAAAATTATAGAAAGTATGCAATTTTAAAATATTCATAGCTCTTGAGTTTTTGACGGATTTGTATAATTTTAAAAGTATATAAAAGGCTACTATATACTTTTTTAATAATTCAGTCAACATTTCAAAAATATCTCTTTCGTTAAAAAATATTTGCAAAATAAAAAATCAATTTATGTATGCATTTTTGACAAACGTGAATTTATTAAATTTTAATTTTTTTTATTTACTATAAACTCCAATATAAAATTATCAAGTATATTCGTATAAAGGTTTGCTATTTATAAAAAATTTTCAAAAAGTAACAGAAAATATTTTTTAAATAAAATACACTACCTTTAATTAAGTATATCTCCTAGACTAAAGTTCTGAAAAAAATAATTTTTGCACAACCAAATTTCAAAGTGTTGACTTTAGTTTCCTGAAGAAATAAAAAATATACATATTTTGTTATGCTAAATTTATGCTTTTATTTAAATACATGTATTTCTGTGGTACTATTTCGTGTATCACTTGAATAAGGAATATTTTAAAAGTAAGCTAACTGTTTTATTATTAAATTTTAGGTTATAAAAATGAATGAATATCTTCTAGCATTCAATTAGTAATGAGTACTGCCACCATTTTTAGAAATAATCTCAAAAATGCGATTTGGCATCGACTTGTATAATGTCTCCTATGTAATTTAGCGAAATTGAACTTCATGCTTCCATTATTACATCCTTTAAGGATTCTATCGTTTCAAATTATATTCCTCCTTCATAATCTTTTCTTGCAAGTCAACCCCAGGCATTTTCCATTGGATTCAGGTCTGGTGAATATGGGGGACAATCCAAATGTTGAACACCTTGTTGTTTAATCCATTGTTTTACAGCTCTGGCGTTGTCATGTTAGTACGTCTAAGGTATGGATCCAAAGAAATCATTAAAATGCTTCCTCTAGGATGTTTTTGTAAGTTGTTGCAGTCATTTTGTTGGATACAAAAACCAATTCTATGGTACCATAATACCAAATGGCACCCCATATCATAATTCCGCCCTCTCGGCTGTGCCTGCGGCTCAAAAATAATTCCCCCTTATTTAGGCCATGGAAGTAATAGTTATACCCTTCAGGACCATCAATATTAAACTTTTTTTTCATCGGCAAATACAACTTTAAACCATTTGTCGGACCATGTCATTATATTTTTGGCAAACTGTAGACGTTGTAATTTGCGTTTTTCCTTAAATGGTGATTTTTTTCTGCAGTTTTCGTCAGACTATATATGAGCACGACTTTAAAATACGGTGCACTGTTCTTAGACTGGCACTGACTTCACATTTTTCACGTATTTTTGATACCGACATTGCAGAATTTGATGCAATTCTAAAAATCTTTAGTCTTTCCTTTGCAGTTGTTGCCATTTTCTTCCGCCCTTTAATGTTTTTTCCATATCTTTCCAGGTTATTTAAATAATTGTACACAACTTTCTTTCCTCTATTGATGTTTTTTGGCTATTTGGACTGAATTCTGACCCTGAGATTTCAAAATCAAAATTTTTCCTTTTTCAGAGTTATTACCACGTGAATAAAAACTATTTAAAAACAATCAAATTAAAAATTCTCTAGTCGTTTATGTTGAAGGAACTTCAAATCATAGCCTTCCTAATTAATATTAAAAGAATTCCTTATTCAAGTGACACACGAAATAGTACCACAGAAATACATGGTCTTTAAATAAATGCATAATTTTAGTATAATAAAAATAGGTATATTTTTTTTAATTCTTCAGAAAACTAAAGCCAACACTTTGAAATTTAGTTGCGCAATAACTTATTTTTTTCTGAATTTTAGTTTAGGAGATATATTTAACTAAAGTTAAAAAAATGTGATTCCTTATTCAAGTGGCAGGCAGTGTATGTAATTCTAAACATATTTTAAAAATAATAGCAGAAAAAAAGAACCTTTTTATGAAGAAATTTGACAAGGTTTTAGAAAGAGCGAAATTGTGAATAGTATATGTGTGCGTCCCAAAAAAATTGGATTTTTAATGTAAATATGCAAAAAAAAATATTTTTAAAAACAATATTCATCAAAAAATGCATTTAGAAAATGTAATTGTATTAAAATGCATTCTTAAAAATTTTTTTTTTAATTTTTACATTTAAGACGCTTAGATCATTGAATTCCGAAAAGTCCTCTCAGAAATTTTGTGATTTAAAATTATATACTTTTGAAATTTTTTAGGTTTTTTAAAAAGTGAAAAATTGAAATATACTCATCAGTTATCGAAACTAAAAACTGAAATCGATATAGATATCAATGAATTATTTGCTCTCAAAATTTTATGTAAATCGAAAGACACTGGATAAACTTGTGGGTATTCTTTCATAAAATTGTCGTTATATATTTTTGTATGTATATACAAAAACAAAAAACAAACTGGTTGTATATACAATAAACCACAACACCAATAATCATTATAATACTGCTGTAGTCAACCAAACTATTTGCTTATACAAAAAACAATAACAACACTAATAGCCATTGCAATGCTAAGTAAAAATGTTTATATGTGTGTATATTAATAACAGATTTTTTTCAGTTTTTGAACCATAACTCGATTGTTTATGAACCAATTTATCTGACCCAAAAAAACAGAAATTTTATAAAAATATTTATGACTGATTTACATTAAAATGAAAACCGTAGCTTAAACAAGGGCTACAAGAAATCAAAAATACGCTTTGTCCGATATATCGGTTATTATTGCACCGATTTTGTTCATTTCTTCAACATAAAAATTCAGAAAAAATTTCCAAATCTTCCCTAGTACCTAGCTAATATAGAGGCTTCAGAAAACTGGTTAAAAAACCGGTTCTTTTAACATATTTTCGCCATTTATGAACCGATCTTGCAGGATTTCAATAGCAAAATTATCGAAATTATGTTGGTTTTCCCTAGCACCTAGCTAATATAAACGCTTCAGAAAATCGAAAACCGGTTTAAAAAAACACCATTTCAATTCATTTCTTACAACGATCAAAGGGAATGAAAAACTTTTATATACCCTTTACACCTATGTTAAAGGGTATAAGAAGTAGAAAATCAACAGCCACCATCATCATCACTATAAAATAACCTTTTTTACCTTTTTTTTTATTACATTTCTTTTTCTATTTTTTTTTTTTTTTTACTAAAAAATCTATGCCATTTTACTACTCACAAATACAAATGCCAATTGCCCGCAAAAGGGTTATAATAGATTAGCTTATTATGCAATAGAAAGGTGGGAGGGTAACTGTATGTGAGTAACCCCCACAGTCCTGTATGTTCAAATAGCATAACTGCAAATGAAAACCCTTTTATACTTTTACCCTTTTCTCTATTTTATTTTTCATATTTTTGTTACTTAATCTACAAACAAATTGAATAAAAGAATGAATAGAAAAACAAAAACTATAAAATATAGAAAATAAGCAAGAAAATTATGACCAAAGAAGGGGTAAATTATTGTTATTATTAAAATGTTGATATGAGTATGTGTTGAAGAACAACTACACTTTTATTCACATAAAAGGGTGTTTGTGTATTTTTTAACATTTTTATTTCCAGTTAGATATTAGAATAAAGTAAATGGATGTGAGTGTATATGTTTATGCCATAAGTTAGTTGGTAAAGTGACCGCTCTGTTTATATGTATCACTTTGTTATATGTACATGTATTTGTAATTTCTATTTTCTTGTTCATTTTCTTTTTATTTGTTTTGCAATTTTTTCCCATATCCTTATGTTTGTACCTTTCCCAGCACCCGCATTAAAATATGTTCATTGTCCGTTTGTACCCCTTTACCTTTTGATCCTCTTGTTGTTCCCAAGAGTTTTAAGTTCACTTAATAAATTTTTATTTTAGCATTTATTTTTATTTGGGATTTTTCCACAATTCTTTTGTAAAAAAAAAAATTCTTATGTTTTTGTCGTTGTTGTAGGAGAGTTTTTAGTTACAAACTGAATAAAATTGCTTATTTTAAATGAATTTTAACTAAAATTATTGGATGAGAATGGAAGGAATCATGAAAAAATTAAAATGTGCAGAATATGAAAACACTATGGGACAAGAAAATTATAGATAATTCTTTATATATAATATTTATCGAAAATTTTCTATAAAAAGAAAATTTATCGAAAACTTTCTGTAAACAGAAAATTTGTGGAAAATTTTCTATGGAAAGAATAATTATTAGAAATTTCATATAAAGAAAAAATTTATTGAAAATTTTTAATAGAAAGAATTTTGTAAAAATTTTCTATAGAAAGAAAATTTAGCGAAAATTTTCTATAAAAAGAAAATTTATGTAAATTTATCTACCAAAAGAAAATTACCAAAAATAAACTTCAAAAAAAGAATTGATCGAAAATTTCGTATAAAAAGAAAATTTAAAGAAAATTTTCTATAAAAAGAAAATTTAATGAAAATTTTCTATAAAACGAAAATTGATTAAACATTTTCAATAAAAAGAATATAATAAAAGTTTTTCGTAGAAAGAAAATTTAACGAAAATTTGCTGCTGAAAGAAAGTTTGACGAAAATTTTCTATAAAATGAAAATTTATTTAAAATTATCTATCAAAAAAAATTACCGAAAATAATCTATAAAGATTAACAAAAATTTTCTATAAAAAGAAAATTTAAAGAAAATTTTCTATAAAATGAAAATTTATTGAAAATTTTCAATAGAAAGAATTTAATAAAAATTGTCTATAGACAATGTGACGAAAATTTTCTACAGAAAGAACATTTTTATTTAAAATTATCTACCAAAATAAATTTACCGAAAGTAATCTTCAAAACAAAAAATTTAACAAAAATTTTCTATAAAAAGAAAATTTAACGAAAATTTTCTGTAAAAAGAAAATTTTACGAAAATTTTCTGTAAAAAGAAAATTTAACGAAAATTTTCTGTAAAACAGAAAATTCAACGAAAATTTTCTGCAAAAAAGAAAATTTAACAAAAATTTTCTTCAAAAAGAAAATTTTA
This sequence comes from Protocalliphora azurea, assembly GCA_932274085.1. NCBI lineage: Eukaryota > Metazoa > Arthropoda > Insecta > Diptera > Calliphoridae > Protocalliphora > Protocalliphora azurea. The sequence goes on along the minus strand of OW026522.1, from coordinate 143,670,756 downwards.
ACGAAAATTTTCTATAAAAAGGAAATTTAATGAATATTTTCTACAAGAAAATTTAATGAAAATTTGCTATAAAAATAAAATTTAACAAATTTTTTTTATAAAAAAATTTATCGAAAATTTTATATAAGAAGAAAATTTAATGAAAATTTAATCGAAGAAACCAAAATCTTCTACAGAAAGAAAATCCTCAAAAAGTTTTCTTCAGAATGATAATTAAACGAGTGTTTTGCAGAAAGAAAATTTTACTAATATTATCTAAAAAAAAAAAATTAACGAAATTTTTTCACCTAAAGAAAATTTAAGGAAATTTTTTTGTATAGAAAGACGGATTAACGAAAATTTCCTATAAAAAGAAAATCTAATGAAAATCTTTTACAGAAAGAAAATCTAACGGAAGTTTTCTACAGAAAAAAATCTAAAGAAAGTTTTCTACAGAAGAATTTATATAGAAAGACAGTTTAATGAAAATTTCCTATAGAAAGAATTTAGTAAAAGTTTCCTATATAAAAAAATAATTAACAAAAATTTTCTATAGAAAAAAAATTTATAAAATTTTCTATAAAAAGAAAATTAATCGAACATTTTTTAAAAACCAAAAATTTACCGAACATTTGTATCAAGAATTTTGTACAAAGGAAAATTTATTAAAAATTTGTATGAAATAAAATTCATCAAAAATTTTCCATAAAAAAAAAGATTTAACGAAAATTTTGCATAAAAAGAAAATTTGTGAAAAATTTTTCATAAAAATAAAATATAATAATCATTTTCCATAAAAAGTTAATTTTCTATAAAAAAAAAAGTTTTCGAAAATTTTCTATAAAAAGAAAATATTCTGGAAAATTTAACAAATTAAAATAATAAAAATGTATTTGGGCACATTGTGTCGCATTCTGTGTAAATTTATGCCCTTTTAGGAAACAAATATTCTAGGTTATTTTCCTAAAATATTTGTAACACAAATGTATATGACAGTAAATGATAGCATTTCATAAAAATGTAACAAAAAGATATTTAGTCTCCCTTTGTCTTCAGCCCTAAAATAATTACAAATATCTTATGTCCCCAAATTAGGTATAAAAATATAAATCTTTAAAAATGAGAGAAAAAAATATCTTAACTTGCAAAATCATGAACAACCCTAAAATCAAAAACCCACAACAAACCCAAGAAATGAAAATGATGAATAAAATAAAAAAAAAAATCCCCCTAAATAAAAGACTCAAAACGAAAAGCTAAATAAAAATCTATATCTGTCATTAAGTAAAAACTAACTTATTTTGTGAATTAAGTGTAGAGTTTTCCTTTTTGTTAGGGCTAGTAAGTTTTCTTATTCTTTTTTTTTTCTTTTTTGTTAAAAATGTAGCCCTTTTCTTGTGAAGTGTGTATATATATGTGTGTTATCCTTTTTGGGATGTCTGCTTTCATCTTTTTGTTGATTTTTTTCTGCCAACATTCAGTTTTCGTTTTTGCCATTAAATGAATAAATGAGCATATAAAACAATTCGTTTTAGTTTGTATTACTTTTGTTAACACACACTTGTATGGCCGACAGGACCTTTTTTATATCGTTCAACATAGGTGGCAAGGGTAAACATATAAGTTAATCATTCTATTTGATATTACTATAATATACTCTCAGTAACAAAAGTACTTATTAAAAAATTGGGTTTTCTGCAAAAACTCTAATATTTAAAAAACAATTTGTTTCACCAAAATCTGGGTTCTCAGTGAAACTTTCACCATTTAAAATACGAACATACTTAAGTGTAGGGCATACAAGATTCTTCACAAACAAATATATCACTTTAACTTGTTATATTTTATAAATTTTTCTTGATTTTTTTTATGATAAGGTCCTTTCTTTTTCTTGTTACTTTTTCTTTGTGTTGACTTAAACATACAATACATGTTGGTCAGTCATTTTTATTTATATACCCATAAACTTGTACACTCCTTCTCTAGTTAAAGTTTCAGTTTTTTTTCTTGTTTTGTCTTTCATTTTCTGTAGTTGTTTAATATATAACCAACATTTTTTGGGTCCTGCCTTGTGGCTGTATTATTAAGGGTTTTAAAGAATTTATTCTTTGGGCTATAATGCAGATGCAGATCAACTAAGCACCATGGTGCACCTTATAAAAACCTATCGGAAGTTTTCAATAAATAGAAATCTTATCAAAAGATTTTTATTAACAGAAAATCTATCAAAAATTCCCTATAGAAACAAATTTTGTCGATAATTTCCTATAAAAAGAAATTTTGCAGCAAATTTTCTACCACAAATTTTCTAAAAAAGAAAATTTACTGCAAAGTTTCTATAGAAAAGAAATGATATTCTATATAGAAAACAAAAATTTTTTATAATTAAAGAATTTATAAAAAATTATATATTAATAGAGTAATTATCGAAATTTTTCTTTAGAAAAAACAAATTTATCGAAAATTTTCTATAGAAATAAAATTTATCGAAAATTTCTTATAACTATAGTAATTATCAAAACTATTGTATAGAAAAAAAATTTATCAAAAAATTTCAATAAAAGAAAATTTATCGAATATTTCCTTCTGTAAGAAAATTTATCGAATATTTTCTTCTGTAAGAAAATTTATCGAATATTTTCTTCTGCAAGAAAATTTATCGAAAATTAAAAAAAAAATATATATATATATTAAAAATTCTCCACAAATAAACAGTTCAAAGAATATTATTAGAAACTGAAAATTTATCGAAAATTTATCATCAAAAATTTTCTGCAGAAAAGAAAATATATCGAATATTTCCTACAAAAAGTAAATTTATGGAATATAAAAAAAATTGATCAAAAGTTTTTTATAAAAAATATTTATCGAAAATTTAATAAAAATTTAGCGAAAATTTCATATAAAAAGCAAATTTATGGAAAATTTCCTTTAAATGCAAAATATGTAATCTTCATTTGAATTTATCGAAAAGATTTTATAGAAATTAAGCGACAATTTAGACAAATTATATAAATTTATTGAAAATTTTCTAGAAAGAAATTTTATTGAAAATTTTCTAGAAAGAAATTTTATTGAAAATTTTCTAGAAAGAAATTTTTTCGAAAATTTTCTATAAAAAGAAATTTTATCGAAAATTTTCTATAAAAAGAAATTTTATCGAAAATTTTCTATAAAAAGAAATTTTATCGAAAATTTTCTATAAAAAGAAATTTTATCGAAAATTTTCTATAAAAAGAAATTTTATCGAAAATTTTCTATAAAAAGAAATTTTATCGAAAATTTTCTATAAAAAGAAATTTTATCGAAAACTTTCTATAAAAAGAAATTTTATCGAAAATTTTCTATAAAAAGAAATTTTATTGAAAAAAACTTTTATCAAAATTTTCTATGAAAAGAAATTTTATAGAAAATTTTCTGGAAAAAAATTTTCTACACTTTAATTTTCTGGAAAAAAATTTTCTACAGAAATAAAAACTATCGGAAAATTTCTGCAAAATATATTATGGAAAGAAAATTTTCTAAAAATTTCCAAAAAAAAAAAAGAAAACTTTGGTATCGAAAATTCTCCATAAATGAATATTTTTCTTGAAAAAATATTTCATTCATAAACAGAAAATTTGTCGAAAATTTCTTATAAAAGGAAAATATATCGAAAATTTCAATTTAAATTTCAATTTAAAACAATCAATTCATTTAAATAGATGACAATATAGTTCTATATAAATAGCTCTATATGTGTGTATGTATTCTTGTGTAAATGTAGAATATAATAATATCCTACCAGTGATTTTTTTCTTAAAACATTTTTTTATAATATTTTTTTTTTTTTGGTTAAAGTATCCTTTTTTTTTGTATTGTTATAATCGTAGAAATGTCCGTAAGTGTATAAGTATTTGTATCAATGTATGTATGTATGTATGTATGTATGTGTGGTTGTATTAAGGATTTATGTTTGTTGCTTGCTATTGCTGTCCATTGTGTTGAATTTTAAGCTTTCAAGAGTAGAACGAAACACGAATGTGTTTGTTGCATGTTCTTTATGGACATGATGGTTCCGTTATACTTATGTATGAATGTATGTGTTAGTAAGATTTAATGTTTTATTTTATTTTTAGTTTCATTTTTATTTTTTATAAATATTTTTTTCCTGTTTTGTTGGGTGGTATTTATTTATATTGTGTTTTTTTTATTTATTTTTGAATACATTTCTTTTTTTATTAACATTTTTATACATTTTACTCTGTACCATAGATTTATTTGTATATACAAAATGTGTATGTATTTGTTTCATTTACTTTTGGGAATTACTATCATTATTTTATTTTTCCACAGATTTTTCTTAACTAAAGTAGAATTATTTATTTTTCCATTTTTCAATTTTTGAAGCTTGTTTTATTTAATCTTTAATTTTTAACTGAAATTTTTTAAGTGTTCCATACATACGGTTGCTTTAAGCTTGAGCTAGTTAAATATATTTATCTTGCTTTCACTCCCTTTCAGACATTTAATAAATAAATAATTTTTTTTTATTTAACCAGGGTGTTTTTAAATTTTAATATTTTTTTCTATTTATTTCAGATTATATATATAAATATATGATTTTGTATTTTATATTTATAGGTAGATTACTAAAATTATATATTTCTTTACTTAATGATATATAACTTTAAATTAATATTTTTTTTAATGGTATTAGTTTTATAAATAAAATTATTTAATAATTGTAAATGCTTTATTTGAAGAAAATAAAACTGAAGAAATGTGTGTAATACATAATTAGGTATTATATATAAAATTACAATTACACTTTGATTAAAAATAATTTCTTAAAACCAACATTAAATTAAACCTTTACCCGTAAAAACCTGAAATATAATTTTAATAACAAAATAATATAAAAAAAAATCCTTAATTTTCATCTGCGTTTATTTTCCCCTAAAAATTTTACTTCATTCCTTAATATTTATATCAATACCTTTTTATTTAATTGATCTGGTAACTTTGTCACCTTAATTTCTTTAGTTTTTCTCACATTCTTCTTTTCTTTTACCGTAAATGTAAATGCGTAAACTTCATTAGGTCAGTACATTACATTTATGTTTACGGTAGAGTAACTGGGGCAAAAGACGGTCAAGTTTATGTATTGGACATTTCAAATTATTAATTACACAGGTCAACAAAATAAAATATTTCCATCATGTCATTTTTTCCAAAGAAAATATTGAAATTGTTAGGTTACATAATTTTCTAGGTAATAGGTAGAGCAAATTATTCACTCATGTTTTATAGATAAAAAGTTGTGCTACAAAAACGTAATATAAGTCAAGTCTCCAACTTGTCGCACATAGCCCTAGAAGTTTTAGAAAGTAGTAAAAGTAGATTTTCTCAATTAACCCTCATAAAACCATGAAAAAATTTAAATAAAAAATAAAAAAGAGTAAGATCTTCTCTCTGTAATGCCGTTTAAAAAATTTGAAACAGATATTCGAGATAAAAAATTTTTGATGTCGCGAAGTCCAGAAATTTAATTTTTGAAAATAACTCCTGATTTTTAGGAGTATATTCAAAATTCTAAAAACGTTTGAATAATCTACTCAGCCATACCTACAATCTACACTATGTTACATTCCAAGTGTATTAATTTTTGTTTTTATTTTGTAGCACCGTGTTATTAATAATATATTAAAAATAAAAAAATAAAAATATTTCTTTAAATTGGAATTTTATGTTTTTTTTTTTAATATGTGATATGTAAAATGTGCATTAGAGTTTTTTTGGTATGGAATTGATATTTAATTCATTTTATGATACCATTTCTCAGAATTATTGTCCCAGCAGTATCCTGTCGCAAGCTGGAACAAAGTGAGTTTTTTAGAGTAACATTTATTATCGTAAGAAAGGTCTTTGGGATGCGTATTTATTGATATAACTAAAATTTTGGATCAGGCCCAAAAGTGTTTAAAATTTTGCAATTTTTAACAAAAAATTTATATATTTGGATTTTTACACAAAAAAAATTACAAGAAATTATTTAAGAAAACTTGTATAATTTTGGACATAAAATCAAATAATCTCAAAAAAGTACATTTTTAATTTTAATTTAGCTCACAAAAGGATAATGCCAAGACGAAAGTCTACTTAAACTAAAATATATTTTTATTTAACCTTTTCAGTCACACTTTTTTGTAATGACTTTTATTTTCGAGATAAAATATTATATGGAAAATTAATGAGGTTTCAGCAAATATTGCAACATATTTCGGGAACAAAATGTTTGATTTGGTTTCATAAAGTAGAGAAAAAAATATTTTATTTTTTATTTATTTTCATGTTATACCTTATTATTTTGTAATATGCCCAATAGTTTTGGAGATATTAAAAAAATTTTGTTAAAAAAAATAATAAATAAATTTCTTACAAATTAAAAAAAATATATATATAAACAAAATATTTTTAAGAAAATCTTTAAAAATCAAAAACGATAATAAATTATAGTTTTTCTGTTTCATCATAAAACAATCCATATTTCATTTCCATAAAAACACGATTAAGTATTGATCACCTTAAAAAAGTTTTCCCAAATCCTATTGAAATATTTTTATAATTATTTAACCTAGTTTTGATTAAACTCGAAATACATGCATTGTCTTTAATAAAATGTAGCGTGCTTTATTTGAAACATATACAGCTTTTTATAAAAGATTTTTGAAAAAAAAAAAAATTTAAATTTTGTAAAATTTATTTTCAAGACTCCAAAACCGTTGAGCTAATATTTTATTAAACCAAATCAGCCAAGCCGTCAATTAAAAAAAATGTTTAAAGGCTTAGACACCATAATCATGATTATTTAAATTGACGGATAAATCCTACATAGCAGAATCATTGTTACCCTGTGTAATAGATAAGCAGTGTTCCCAGTATAGCAATTTTGAGGCTATACTGCTACAAGCCTACAAATTTTCGTTTTAGCTTCTAGCCTTTTTGATTCTTAAAATTGCCTTAAAAAGGCTAAATTCTTACCACTTCAGCAACGAAGAAAATTATTTCTTATTATCTACTACTAATTTTATTTTTTCAGAATCATTAATTTAAGCATTTCTGTGTATTAAATGTTACAAAAAATTTATATTTTTAATACTTAGCAAAAGTTTTTCCCTGCGGCGCTTCCTGATCCATATGAAGAACAACTAATATACTAAAATACTAATAACAAACGCCAAGAGAAAAAATGGTTGATAGCAACCACAAACGAATACTGTCATAATATGGTTGGAGTTTATGGTTGGATTTATCACCATAAAATGGTTACGCTGCAACCATATAATTTTTGAAATATTTGCTTTATATTATGTATGTAATAATATAGTTGGATCACGATACAAATATTGTTGACATGCAACCATATTTTAGTTGTTTATGTACTTGATTCATGAACATCTATAACAAGTAAGACCCATTATGCCTAAAAATAGAGAAATAAATGGCAATTTTTTAGTTATTTATTTAATTTTAATTTTTATTAAAATTAATTATAATTTAGTTATGTTGCTGTATTTTAATATTATATAATACTTAAGCATATCCAATATATTTTGACTCAAGAGAATTTAAATTAACAATGAAATATATGTCCTCATATTCTATGCAATCTAATACACTTATGTAAAATATTTATATCTTGTTTAATTTTAATTAAAATACAAAAATATTATTGCTACAACAAACTTGTTTTTAATGTAAAATATATTCAACAGTAGCGATGTTTGCGATGACAATATATTATTGTGGTGAAAATAATATTGTTGCGGCAAAATGTTTTTTTTTTTTTTTTCGTGCAATTTTGATGGAATTATTAACTATCTTTTTCTTTTTTCCTTCATTAACCATAGAAACTATTTATAAACATAATTTTAGTAAATTCTTATAAAATCGAAAAATCACCCAAAAAACTTAATAATGCTTAATCAAAAAGGAATTATAGTTTAAAAATGTCGAAAATTCACTTCAAAACATTAGGTAGTTTTTCGTAGGAAATACCACCCAATCTGCATGGGAATTTTTTTGGCAATTTTTTATTTGGATCATTTTACTGACAGCTGTTCTATGTTTTATTGACAAATTTATTACAATATCTTAAAAAAAATATAAAAAAACCAATGAGAACGAGAAAAAATAAGTTTTTAAATTAAAGAAAAAATTTTAACTTTTTTCTGACCTCATTTTTTCGGACATTTAGCCTTTTTAAACCTTTTTTTAAAGTTGAATTTAGCCTCTTTTTTCCTCGGCTCCTGGCAATAGTAGTAAAGCTTTGTATAGTTTACTTTAAACTAAACATTTAACTCATTATAAGAAACTTATTGCAATTTCATTTTCTTTACTGAAATTAGTCTTTTATTTTTGTACTAATTCGTTGCATTTTCTGAAAAGGTTAGGCTTGATTTTTAGTAATTAAACTGAATTGTGGAAAAACAAAATTTTTTTTTTCTCTAAATATATTTGGCTGCCAGAAATTGACCACGTTCACAATTTCGATTAGTTTTCATATAACATTTGTGTAAAACCAATATATTTAGTTTTTCTTTCTCTCTCCCCCATTCTTTGTTAGTTTTCAAACAACAACTTGACCTCAATATCCCATTTTATAGTGACTTACTTTGTGTAATATTTTCCACACATTAGCAGGAGGCTTCCAAAAAAAAACAATAATAAAATAAATTAAATGAAACAATTTTAAGACATTTTGTAACCCCTTTTACACCTGCAGAATACAACCAATTTTAACCAAAAAATATACCATTTTGAGAGGCATTTTTTACAGATGTACAAAATAAAATCGGATTACTATTTTAGGAGTTATAAGCATCAAATTGTAGTCTTTAAATGCTCAGGTCAAAAGTTAAACATTTGTATATATATTTCTTATTTCACAAATATCTCCTAATGTAGTGAACCGATATAAATGGAATGTATATTGTCCATATCTGTACATAAATACCTATCAAGTGGTATAGATTTTTATTTACATTGGGTGCATTCTGAAGTTGTTAAATTAAACACAAAATTTTTTTAATTTCTAACAAAAAAGAAGAACAGGAGTTTTTTTTCAGAAAACAAGGAATTTTACTTTTCTTCATATCTAAAATTCCTTTATTTAATTTGGTTAAAATAAAAAGAATTTAAAGGGTACTTAGAATTCGTCATATACTCAAAAAGCATATAATTATATAACCTGTTCTACTTAGCCAGATAGGAAACGAAAAAAGTGTTTTATCGTTAATTTGTTTTACTTCGGTTTTTATTATTTTAAGCACTTAACTAAATGTGAATATATTTATTGAAAATCAGACGCACACGCCAACAATAACTTTACCAATACACCAACAAGTCTATATACAAATGTAATGAACAGTTCATAGAAACAAGCAAGACTTTGACGAATTTTAAAGACACTAAAAACTAAAATTAATTAAAGTTCTGATCCTACACAAGCAGAGCAAAAAATATGGTTATAATGAGTATAATCTAAGAGCAATATACTACGACTAGATTATATGGTTGCAATTAAATTTATTATGGTCGTAAATAATAACAAGTATGATCAAAAAAAATCATAAAACGTTTAAACTTTATCATATTATGTCCAATTTTTTATACTGCATTTAAAAATTTCATCATATTATACGATTTTATCATATTATCATAAAAGAAATATGATAATAATTGTGATTATTTAACCATTTTAAGGTTTAAAAAGTTAACATATTATGTTTATTTGTAACATTTTATAGTTTTACACATAATAATATATTTAGCACACTTTGTTTTTGGTAAAAATATAATATGTTGAAGTCAACCATATTAAAATATTTAATTAATTATAATAAAACTTAAACATAAGCATTATTTTCATGAACATAATATTATTGTAGTAACACATATTTGTATTCAGCTGTTACACAGTGGTTCTACAATGCTTTTCTTTTTGAAAATAATTCTGTAACTTGTGAACCTCTGGAAATATCTCAATAAAATTTCACCTGGCTGGAGACGAGGCGGTTTTGAGTTGGTTTGAAGGAGCATAGATCCTGAGCGGGTCAGGGTGAGAGTGGGTGGATCTGCAAGTTGGTTATCTCGGATATGCCACTTTTTTAAATCGACTTGAAATCATTTATGTATGAATTTACAAAAAAATTATGTAGATAGTCCTTGTAAATTTTTAAAAAATATATGCTTGCATCCATAGATTATATCTTTTAGTTTAAAAGATATTTAGATCGAAGCAAATTTTTCTCTCAGTTTTGGCCTTCTTTTTTTTGAGTTTTTTAAACTTGGCGAGCTTAATTTCGGTCTTAAAATTTGCTTCAAATGTCCACTAGATCTTTTACAGGATTATAAGTTATAATGCTGCAAGAATCACATAAATATAAGAATCCGGTAAAAAAGTTTTTTTGTTCCAAAATTCAAAATTAAAAAAAAAAGAAAATCACATTTTTGGGATTATTTTCCAAAAAGATGGTAAAGTTCTTTCGATTCTAAAATATTTCTCTTGTTTTAGATAATATACCTTTTATGTTTTCAAAAGAAATTTTAAGGTAAATATGTGCAAAGTAAAACCCTACCCAAACTTTGTAAATTTTCAAGAACTTTTATAAATTTATTTGTAAAAAATATGTCGGTTACCTCCAAAGAAGTCAATAAGATCCAGAAATTGTGATTCAGAAATAGTGTAAATTCGGATTCTTTCCAATAAATTTAACACAGGCTTGTCATTGGAAAATGTCCCCTTTTTTTGATACCTATTCACGGAGTAGGAAGTCATGTTCACGATGTCATAAAAAATTGATTTTCTTAATGTTGTTTTTTATCAATTCAAGAAAGTCACTTTTAATTTTTATATCAACTAAATAGTTTTTATTAAAAAAAATATATGAATCACTGTTTAATAACATCTTTGGATTATGTTTATATAACTTCTTAAGAACGAGAAACAATTATTGAAATTTTGGAAGTAATGAAAAAGTGTTTCCTTAAAAATTATTTATTTATTTTTGCTGATTTATATATATATATATATATATAAACGAGATATATATATATATATCCCGCTTGAAATATATTAATTAAACACAGAAATTAATACAGAACGACGATTTCAATGGAAAAAACTTTTCAAATACATTTTCCCGGGTTGGTATTTTGGGTATCTTGGTTCAAAAAAGTAGGAGTGATCTTGTAATAAGTTTTGCTATATTATTTCCAATTTTCAGTGATGTATCTTTATTTGTTGAAATTTTATTTCAGTCCAAATATTAACATTATTTCTCAAAAAATCACTTAAAGTTTAAATATTAAATTCTACGGTTCATGTTCTGAAGAAACTTGGTCCCATTTAATTTATTTTTATTAATCAAATTTTTCCATATTCTTACGAGTTCTGAGATAAGGATCAAACTACATCCAAAAAAAAAGCATTTTGGAACCACTGTGTGTTGCTGAGAATAATGCTATCTGTTTTTTTTTTCTGCATTTAATCAGCAGTGGTTTTATTCGTTCTGAATCTTCTCTCATTAAATTAAAATTAAATATTTATGAACAACTCTGTAATTTTATATTAGGTTTTTATTTAGACTAAAAGTTTGGATTACTTTTCTTTATACCAGTAGTTACTAAAGTATGCAGGGACTGATTTAAGTAGCATAACATTGCACTATGGTTTTGTTGACCATTTTATTTTTTTATTTATTTTTTTTTTTTTTTTTTGGCCAATATTATTAAAATCAACCTTTCTCTTTTGAAATATTTTTTGAATAAAAATCAAAGTAATTTAATGAATTTATTTTGCATTACACCCCTTTAATTGTCATTTCTCTTATAACTCCAACCAAATGAAGAAATAATTTTGATACGCAAAGAAATTACATCGATCCTAGTTAGTTTAATTTCTATTTTTGTATTTTTATTCTTGGGTTTGTAAATGATAATAATTGCCAATGTTAACTTATACGGTAAAAAAAAATATTTTCTCGAAAAATGCAAAAAATAGCAAAACCAAACAATATGGAAAATATAGCTCAGATATCAGTCTATTTGTTTCCATTGAGTTTTTGTTTACCAATTTTCAGCTAAAGCTTGTGGGCCTATCGTAAATTAACATTTTTTAGGAAACCAATTTTTTTCACATACACTTTTTCCATGATGCCAACGAGTTCTTACTGTATTCGTAAAACTAAATTTAAATTGAATTTTGGCCAAGGAAAGTGGTCGGTGAAAACATAGTGCATTGGCAATTTTTACTTCTTTTAACTGTAGGGTGTTTCTATGAATGTTGCTGCAAATTGAACATGTCCTTTTATTATTATTTTTTTATATATATTTTTTTTTCTCCTTTTTCTCTAATAAAACTTTTGTTTTTTGTTGGTCTATACACATATTGAGCAAAATAACAAAAAAATTGGTATTTTTATAACATCAAATTTTATTTTTATACACAATTTTCTTTCACAGAACTAGAGAATAATAATAAAATTAGGGAGTTTTTCTAGTTTTTTATTTTCTTTTTTGTTCTCAATGTTTGACTTAATTTATATTTTGAAGGCTAAAATGGAATTCATACGAATATTGTTCAGTTTTGCGCTTCCTTTAGTGCCTTTGGCAAATATATATACACATGCAATTACATACATATACAGAAATATATAAAATATATACACATTCAACAAACGGAAGTGACAATGGATGGCGTCGTTGGCACATTTGGGTGCCACTTTTTTTTTTCTTCGCCTATTTCTTGTAGTATGGATGCCACCATTATGTTCTACTTTATTTTTATTTTACTTGTATTTTTTTTAGTCTTGTTGTTATACTTACAATTTTAATAGGAAATTTTCTATATACACATACAGACATACATACATACTTTCTTCCGGGCTTATTTACTATCACACATTTACACAACTTGGTTTTTGTTTTTTAAAGAAATAAAAGGCAAAAAAAAAAAGAAATTATATTAACAGCGGAAAAAAGGACATTTAAATGCTTTGGCTTTTTACTGTAGTTGTTGTTTTTAGTATTGTTGGTTAAGTTTTAACAAGTTGTTTTTGTTTAATTTTACATAAGCATGTTTTGTTGTTTTTGCTATGAAATTAAAATAAAAATGAGGTCATTTTCATACAATAAATGCGTTCGAAAGGAAGAAGCAACAAAATTAAAAATAAGAAAAACAAAAATAAACCAGCAGCACTACAACTTAGGGGGTGATTTTTATACCCTTCACCACAGGTGTAAAAGATATATATATATATAAATTTGTCATTTCGTTTGTAATTTCCACAGCAGAAAAGTTTATATTTTCTAGATCATAATAAGAAATGATGTCGATAAAACGATGTCCGTCTGCCCGTCTGTCTGTCCGTCGGTTGAAATGGCGTTTATGAAGCCCACTGATATATATAATATATACATCAAACGATCGGAAATCCTTTCGGGAAGATCATTTCACAAATGACGAAGATATGTGCAAAAGACCGTTTTTCAAAGTTCTTTTTCGACTTAAAAATACTTTAACAACGGAGATATTTAAAATAAAAACCTGTTTTCGATTTTCTGAAGCCTCTATATAAGTTCTGAATTTTTCCACTGAAGAAATGAAATCAGTCAGTCTATTAGTTACAGAGATATCGGCCAAAAGGCATTTTTGACCGATATTTAAGTCGTAAATAAGCTACGGACTTGGTTCTTATATAGATCGGTCACAAATAGTTTTCTTGAATTTCGGTTTTTTGAATCAACCAAATCGATTCATAAACAACCCAGTTATTAGTAAACATATTTTTTTATTTGTTTAATGTCTGCTTCCCTTATAGTTGTTGTTTTCATGGGTGTTGAAAAACTACAACAACAATAAACTAAGGCATATTCAGTTTTTTCAACTTTTTGAAGTACCTATATCTACTAAAGTCTTCGGAAATTTTCTTAAGAACTTTTGTGTTGAAAAAATGAACTAAGTAGATCCAGTATTAACCGAATTATACGCCAAAATGTGTTATTACTTTTTTTGAAACTCCTATATAACGTATGGGCCTCATTCTTGCATAAATCTATAACAAATATTTTTTTTTCGAATTTTGTTTTTTTAAATCAACCAAATCGGTTCATAAATTTTCCTCCATACCCATTTTTACTTTAATATTTATTATCTTATATTTATAAAATATTTGTAAAATTCCAAAGTATTAAATTTGTTACTTACTACCTTTAAAGGTGTGTTTAGCTACCCTATTTGATGCAATAACTAATATTTACTTTATATGGGAGCTACTACTCCCTCTGGACCTATTCACCCTATTCGAAATTTGATATAAAAATTACTTTCACTGTAATAGTCCTTTAATCAGATCAGAAAATTTTTATTTTCTTTGTATGGGGGCTACCTCTACCCCCTGAGCTATCCATCCTTTTTCCATTTCACCAATGCAACATAATAGGATAAAAGTTCCCATGAAATTTTAGGGCTCTCATTGAGGGAGGGAACTACGCCCCCAGCACCGATTTGAAGCTAATTTGTTCATTCGTTTGAGAGTTTTAAAAAGTGGGCATAAAATATGGGAGTGGCATCCGATTAAGATCCAATATAACATTCTAGAGTGCAAACACAATCTGTGCGCTTCATTAATAACATGTGGTATTGAAAAAATAGATTTTTTTTAAGTACGCATAAAACATAGGTCCTACTTCCAATCGATAACTAAGAAATAAATCGGCTCAGCCGTTTAAACGTGATTTATACACAAACAAACTTACATCTTATTTTTATAACATATATTTCATATAACACATCTCAACACTTGTGAAGGGTATATATAGGATTCGGCATAGCCGAATATAGCACTCTAACCTGTTTTCATTAAATTTGCTTTTAAAGGTGGGTGTATAATTGAAACAATTTCTAGCTTTTTTTTTTTTTTTTTTTTTTTGTTATTACTTAATTATTAATTTATTAAAGTGGAGCGAGGGAATATAATATGTAATTATAACACAAATTTTGTGTATGAGTTTTAAACTAATCGTATTTGTGATGAATTCACCATGGGAAAAATACAAAATTGAGGCTATTATAAATCCAAATGCCCTCAAAATTTAATTTTGATTTTAGGCTTTTATACTTTTTTAACCGTCTTTACAAATACTTATATTCTCTGGTTTGAAAAAAGAAAAATTTTGAATAAACTAATGTTTAGTTAGAGAAAATGTGTAAAAGTTATATATTTTAACACTTATTTTAAACTACTTATGTATTTTTTTTAAATCAGAAACCGCATAAAAATGAAATCAATTCCATTCTAAAAAAAAAAAAAATATTAAACGTAACTTTGGCACTTTATAGAAATTCCAAATTTGCTGCGCATAAAGCTGTAAATTCTTTTGGTGCTTTTCTTATTAAAATTAATTTTTATGAGCTTCTATTATGATACATTATTTATTTTTATTTTTTACTCTAGGAGTCAACGAAGGAATATATATATATATATATATATATATATATATATTAAAATCATTGGCTATTTTTTATTTGAAACAATCCAGCAAAAATTTGTTGGTCTTTGGTAATGACTACTACTTACTAGACTCATTACCTGGTAATAAGCTGTCCTTATTTTTCTTATTTCTTGAGTAGTGAAATAACTAGTTACCAGTAAATAACAAGTTCATTTAGTTCTATAATGGCTCAATTCGCTAGAGCGATTGCGTAACACTCAGAAGTTTTTAGGTTCAACACCAAACTAAAACATTACTTTTTAATGGAAAATTATTTGAATTTCTATTAGTATGTTAAGACTATTAGCAACGTATGCAAATTTAGCGTATACATGGCGTAGTGAGTAACACAGAAACACGTAACAAAAGTTTTTATTTTATATCAATTTTGCAGTTTTGTAATATTTGTAGTTTAATAATGTTCGATCAACTACTTATTTAATTGTTTAAAATACATACTCTAGTAAGGGAGATCCATGAATTCGTGCATATCGCCATATAAGGTAATGAGTTTTTTACCGAAGTTATAAGTAGGTACCACCTTTTGACAATGTTGGCTTACCGGGTAAGTAAAGTTTTTGCTGGGAAATTTCCATAAAAAATATTATTTTTAAAACTTATTCCGGACAGGGTTTTAAGGTCAAATTTATATATTTTTGGTCTGCTATAATATATTTTAAACATTGAAGTCATACTTTTTGATTTTTTAAATTAAAACCGATAAATCTATTAAATGGAAAAAGTTTTCGTAATAAATATATATCCCCTAAACTAAACTACTGAATTTGTAAATTTCGATTTTTATCTTGAATTTTTTTTCCTTTTTCTCAAATAATTTCCGTAATATAGGAATGAAAATTTTCTGAAAAATATCTTAAGATTCTCAATACATTATAACATTTTTTCTTTTTGAATTTTGAAAAATTATCAAACTTTAAACTTTAAACTGAATACGATAAGTTTCCGTTTTTAAGAAAAAAAATGGTGTGATTCTTTTACTTTTTTCATAAAATTTATTTAACAAAAAAATATTTTTTTTTCACTTATTTAAAACGATAAAATTTTTAAAATCGCCCTACGTCCAGCATTGATCGAAAATGGTGAAAATTTGAACATTATTTCAAATTCATCGGGCTAAAAAGAAAGTCACGGGAGATTTTTCAAATTAAAAAAATATTTTTATTAAACAGAAGACTATATTTCATGAAATTAGTTAAATTTTTAGAACAATATTTATTAAGAGCATAAAAAATATATTACGACTAATTTTTTTAAATTAATGTAATATATTAAAATAATAAAGATGGTGTGTCAAAAGCCATTTTGTAATTTTTTTATAAATTTTCAAATCTAAAAAAAATCTTCTTAAAAACTAGAAATAATAAAATATACATTTTTTTAAGAAAAACTTGCTAAAATTTTTAATTATTTAAAAAATTATTTTATATAAATATAGACTTATTTGCCTATGTACTGATATACATATTGTGTACATACCTTTCTAAATTAAGTAAATATAGCAATTTCAATACAGATATCTCAGCCAAAATACATTTATTAAAAAAAACTTTTGCGATCGGCCCACTGTGGAGCATTTGTAAAACACAAGTTTATCGACTAAGTATCTATGAATTCTTTTTTTTTCATAAAAAATTATAACATATGAAATAATTACTGAGTTATGAGCAAAAAAAAAAAAAGAAAAAATATATGAAAAATTTCAAACATTTTCGAAAATCTTTGAAATGCACTTTTGTGTCTTCTATTAGAAACCAGGAAAACTGTTGATGCATTTTAGTAAACCTAACGAAATAACTAAGAAATCCAAAATTTTATATTATTCACTTAAAATCTCAGGAAATACAGCAATGTAAACCCCAAAAAATTAAAAACACTGAGTTGAAACTTTACAAGATCTTTTGATTTATTTCAGTTTTGCATTGACTCCGAAATTCATATGTTTTTAAATTTGTTAAAATTTGCAGTTTTCATGACAGAAAATTTTTGCTCATAAGTGAAATTAAATTTGGAAAACAAAATGCCGCGTAAGGAGAAAAAATAGGTTAAATATGCAAAAAAATAAAAATGTAATAAAATAATAATTATATCATATGAACAGGTAAAATAAAAATGGAAAGAATGTTGGGAATAATTTCATTCAAATAGAAAAAGTGCTCTACAGACGGCTTCAGACAGGTATAAAAGTTTATATGGAGTTTCTTCTAGTTGTTGCAAAAGTTGTTTAACACCTTTTGACCCTCAAAAGTTCTATTCCACTAAATTTCAAACATGACTTAAATATAGTAGCTGAGAAAATATTTCATAACATAGCAGGTATAAACGGCACAGTGGCACATCATACCATTTCTTAACGACTATTATCCTACCAAAATAACAAAAAAAAAATGCAGCGAGTTTAGTATAGTTTGCGAGTATTGATAATTTTCTTCTGATCAAATTTACAAAAATTAAATTTTTTTATAAAATAACATAAAATATTTGTCTTTAACAGCATGCCACGCCTACAATTTTGATCTAAATGGTTGGCCACCTTAATTTCAATATGATTACTATTGAATGGCATTAAAATTTTGGAATAAAAATTTGGTTAACAAAAAATTAAACTTTTGGCCAATGAATTTAACTTCTGAGCCAGCGGCATTCTTCTCTAAACACAATTACCGCGAATTATAAATTATGTTAATCTTGATGTCGAATAAAAGCATTTTATTGGCTTAATATTAAAACTCAAGGGGCGTCAAAATATTTTATGGACTTATAATTGTATGGAGCACAAAAGATGTGCACAACCTCAAAAATCAGCCCCACATATTTCCCATTATAGTTCGAATTTTGAAATAATGAAAACTATTTTCGGTGTAAAACTTATCACTAAATAAGAGACATGTTAAAAATTTTGCAAAAATTCACTTAAAAAAAAAAATAAAATAAAATAAAATCTCACTTTTTTATGGAATATTATCATGAGTAGTTAGGTTTAAACGAATATGTTTTTGAAACCAGTACTGATACTCATTTGATTTTTTTCAGCAAAATATCCCAAAATATACCTGTTATTATCCACTATTTTTAGATATTCCTAATCTAAAAAGTTATTTTGCTATTTACAAAACTGTGCAAAATATAAAATTAAAATTTTTTTATAATATTCATAAATTCTTATTTCTTGCTATGTTTCATAAATACAGTTTAAGTTTAAGTAATAATTATCCTGAGTGAAATAAGCATATTAAGTTATTTTGTTCTCTTGTAACTTTAAATACGAGGGCGGATCAATAAGTCCGTGACTTTTTGAATGAAACACAGTTTTTTTTACAAAACAAAAATTTATTTTTCAACATAATCTCCTTTTAACTCAATACACTTAGTGTAATGTTTCTCCAGTTTTTGTATCCCTTCCAAAAAAATAGGATATTTCGAAGTCCTTCAAATAGGCATTTGTTTGATCAATAATTTCATCGTTGGAGCTGAATCCCTTTCCACCGAGCCATTTCTTTAGGTTTGGAAATAGGAAGTAGTCACTACGGGCTAAATCCGGAGAATCGTGTATTTTTCGACATTTTTGGGTGTACTGACCTCAATTGGCCGTCCAGATCGTTCAGCGTCATTTGTACTTGTGCTACCACAACGAAAATCAGTAAACCACTTTTTTACCATTGAAATCGATGGTGCAGAGTCCCCATAGTATTTATCGAGCTTTTTCTTGGTTTTTTTTTTTTCGCAAAAAATAATGTTTAATGAGCACTTGAAATTCACTTTTTTCCATTTTTAGAAAAATACACGACGTTGTATGTTTTGAACAGCTGTTAAACGCAAAGTAAATGATCCGACCTCGTATTTTATGGATTCTTTATTCCAATATTTTTAATAAAAGCTAAGTTCATTTTTTAAAGGAGTTGTATTTGAAAGATATCTGCATGTAAAATCGATTTCCGAAAAAATTAAAACAAGCTTTTTCCATATTAAGCCTTAGTTTCTACTTAAACTTAATAAAACCTAGTCTCATTTTTTGTGATTATTTATTTTCTACCTTAATTAAAATATCTGCATTTAATTAACTTTAAAATCCAATAAATCTTATAATATTCAATATAAAATTTAATGGATTTTTTTTTTTTTTAAATATATTTTGATAGAAATATAAACTTCTGTAAAACCAGTTCTTTCAGAATTTCAAAACATACAACCGGTTTTCTAAAAATACCAACTATTCTAAATATTCGAAAATCGCTTTCTTCAAAAAGCTGAATAATCGTTCACCCTAAAAAATTTCGAAAAAAAAATTGCAGTCAACCAGTTCTTTCAGAATTTCAAAACATACAACCGGTTTTCTAAAAATACCAACTATTCTAAATATTCGAAAATCGCTTTCTTCAAAAAGCTGAATAATCGTTCACCCTAAAAAATTTCGAAAAAAAAATAATAACAATAATAATAATTTTTCAAAAAAATTTAATTTTTCTCAAAAAGAAAAAACTTTTTAGCAAAAAGTTAAGAAATTTTAGTGAGCTAAGATCTTATTTTTGGAGTTTTTGAAGTGAAAAACGTAATAACTGCAAATCTGAAATCAAACAAAAAATGATCCAACTCACATTCAATAGGATTAAAACCGACAAAGAAAACATAAAATAAATTCTGCGCTTTTAAGGATTAGGATTTTAAGGTGAACATTAGTCAGTTTCAAAGATGAGCCAATTTTGAAAATTCGTATAACAAAATTTAGGTGAAAATCAGACTTGGTCCGAAATTGTTGCTACGCTTTTAGTTACATTTCTAATAGACCTTTCATATGAAACAAAATTTCATATTGTTTCCTTAAAACATATATAAAAAAAATCTAAAAATCCTGTTCTTGAAAAATAATAAAATGAAACATACACTTTAACTTAAATTATAATTCTTGAATTTATAAATGACAAACCCTCGACCTTTATGTAAAATTTGTAATTTGCATAATTTGGCTCAAAAGCTTTTTTGATTTAATTCCTTTAAAACCTTAATTGACTAAATTAATTGATTTATTATTGTATTTGTTTCACAAAACTCATTACCCCCATAAATTGATTTCCTAAGAAATTTTATACATTATTTATTTGTCAATAACTAGTGTAGAAAAAAATTGTACTTTGACTACTTTGCCAGTAGTACAGCAGAAAAACATAAATTTTTTCCTAGAAAACAGATGTTGTCCCTATCGTATTACAACTATTATAAAAAAAAAATGTAATAATAAACAATTGAAATATTTGCAATACATGTACATTAGAGTGTCCCGTGGAAACGTGGAAATCTCTAATCTATGTAGGAAGACCTTCAAACAAAAAGTATTGTTAATGTGAATATGAAAAAATATTTTTTTTTTTTTGTTTAATTCATCTTCAATTCTCTACTAGCGATTGAAAATCTCAACTTTGCTACATTTTGGTTAAAAGTTTCGATTTTTTTCGAGAAATATGTTCAAAAAATTTCGTAATTTTCAACTTGTTATGGAAAAAATATTTTTAAATTTTTTCCAATGAGATTTTTTTCTACTAGAAGACTTCTTAGTGCATTTTTTTGAAGACATTTATTGAAAACAATTTATTATGCGCCTTACTTAATACAATGCAACTTTTCAATTTTTTACCCATAAAAGGAACAAAATTATAAAATTCTTAACTATTTTGCCCACAAAAATATGGAACTTTTTTTGGCATGATTTACTAAAATGATGATTTATGGTCCAACAAGTTTGCAAAGAATTTTTTAAATATTTTTTTTTTTTTTTTTCATAACAGACAAAACTTAAAACTTTTGTTTAGACAAAATATTCTAGAACCGAGACTTTCAATCGCTGATAGGGAACTAAAGAACAGTTTCCAAAATTTTTTAAATATTTTTTTCATATTCAGCTCATTTAAAAAATTCTTCTATACGGGACACTCTAATGTACATAAATAACTTTTTTTAAGTATAAAAAAATAAAAATATAACTGTAACACTTGTTGTGTATTTTTGTACAAAATATAAATATATAAAATAAAAAGACTGAACTATTTGTAAAAAAACGACTAACGAACATTTACTGAATCACTAGGCACAGTGGGTGATTGAAAAGAAATGATTTTTATTTAAATTTATTTTCATAAAAATCAAATACAAGAGCATCTCTTTACTGAAAATTCTTTAATAGATACTTAAAGAATAAACCACAAATTATTTTTTAACTCAAATAGATTTCTTGCTTTCTAGAACCCAATCCAAATCCTTAATGAAAATTTATTACTTTGAAAACTTTTATGAGTTAAATTAAAATAGTTATAAATCCCCCATAACAAAACAACAATAAAATTTGTAAACAATTTTTCACATTCCTGCCCACTGTAAAAGCTACCATATTACTTTTATATACCAAATTTTCCAAAAGCACACTTGTGACAATTTAATTTTTTTTTTTTTTTTTCTTTTTGGTCTGAATGTAAATAAAATTGTCTGAAACACATATTATCATGTATTGTATTCCTTCACTAATCGCTCATTAATTTTTCCACTAATTGCTCAATCTGCTGTTCAGTAGATTTCAATACTGATTTGAAATAAATAAAACAGTCCAGACTTTACAGCTTATTAAAACTCTATTCAATAAAGTTTTAAAAAATAAATAGATTTTCAAACGCACTCAAGTATCGCCAGAGTGAAAATGTGTCGCACGAGAGAAAAAAAATTAAGTTTTCTTTCGAAAATAATTTTGTGAATTTCCAAAGAATTTAATGACAACGAAATTTAAGTTAAATAAATTGAAGAAAAAAAGAAAAAGCAGTGAAAAATTAGACAAAATTTCTCTGATCATTTAAAAATGAAAAAATTTAAGTTTAAAAAACCAAAACCTCTCGCTGATGTTAAATATGGCTCAAAAATACGTTGCAAGAAAATTGCCAAATGTTTGATACAATTGGAAGAAGCATTAAGGTTTGTAGTAAAAAGAAAAAACAACAACAACAACTGATATTTTAATAAAATTGATAATAAAACTATGCGACAAACTTTGGATCATTAAATATTGCGTCAAAGATTCCAAGGCATTAATATTAATAAAATCTCTAAAGGGTTTTGCAAAGTTAGTTGGAATTTCAATTTTATGAACTTTTAAAATTTGGATATTTTGGAGCACTTTTTTCGTTATGTGTGAAAATAGCAAATATTTAGATCAGAAAAATATCTCTTAACTATTATGCAAAATTTTTATGTCCACTTTTCACAATAAGATTCAGATTATTCAACCGACTTAACTATTATTTTGCACTAATATATATATATATATATATATATATATATATATATATATTCTCCCAAAGGAAATATAGCATATGATATTAATAAAAATATCACGCCCACTTTTTGTAAACAATTCTTTTTTTTAAAGTTTAAATGAACACATATATTAAGTATTTTGAGGAGAAAACTAGGAGGTAAAATATAAGTTGGATGTCACGCCCAGTTTTTAGCATAATTTCAGTAAAAATTAATTTTGCTAATTCCTTGATAATATTAAGACAATTATTTATTTATTTATATTATTTATTTATTAGTTTCAGTCTATGGATACAATATTATCCTTACAGACATCAATGATAATTTAATGTACATAATTAAATTAATTATTTAAACAAACTGTTTAACAAATTTTTAAATTCAAGATTTGATATACTTAAGTCTAGTTCATTAGAATATTTCTTGAATAATCTTATAGCTTTTATTAAAGGTTAATTCAAAGCATATGTTGTTCTATGAATATCTATATAAAAGATATAATTATTTTGCCTCAGAGGCCTAGGAGGTACATATAGTTTTATGGTATGAAGCAAATCAGGACAATCAATTAATCCACGAATTATAGCATATAGGAAATATACAGGAGAAATTTTACGTCTTGTTTCTAAAGTTTTCATAGAAATCAAGGCACATTTATCAGGGTATGTAGGAATCGAAATTAGAGGGTTTACAAGTGAAAAGTTTAAAAATGAAAGAGCAAACTTTATAAATTTTACTTGAATTTTTTCAATTCTATTTGTGTGTAATTGAGTACAAGGACTCCAAATAAATGAAGCATATTCTAATCTAGATCTCACAAAGGATGTATATAGAACTTTTTTGTGTAATGATCAAAATTATTAGAATTACGGCATAAAAAACTTAACATTGAATAAGCTTTAGGTATAATATAATTTAAGTGATTATTAAATGATAATTTTTTATCAAATAATACCCCTAAATCTAAAATTTCATCCACGGATGAAAGTAAATGTTGATGTATTCTATATCGAGATATAACAGTGTTACAACATCTATGATAAGTCATAGAAAAACATTTGTTTAAATTAAAAGGTAAACCATTACGGACTGACCAAGAACTCACCCTATTTAAATCCTCCTGGAGATTAGAAACGTCATTGGCATTAGAAATTGTTTTAAAAATTTTTAAATCATCAGCATACAATAAATAATGAGACTTTCTGAAACATAGGTCAATGTCATTAATAAATATATTAAATAACAGTGGACCCAGAACACTACCTTTGGGAGTACCAGAAGTAGGAATAAATGATGTGGAATAAACACCATCAAGAGAAACCACGGATTGTCTATCCGACAAGTAATAACGAAACCAAGATAACATTCGGGAATGAACGCCCAATTTATATAATTTTAATAATAAAAGTTCATGTGGTACTCGGTCAAATGCCTTAGCAAAGTCCGTGTAAATCGCATCAATCTGCAATCGATCTTCAAAACTATCAACACAATATTTGGTAAAAACAGCCAAATTAGTACAGGTTGATCTTCCAGTCATAAATCCATGTTGTTTACATACAATTTTACATATCCCAGGTATAGAAAGTACTATATATTATAAAATTTAACCTGTATGAGTACTATGCCACTTTTTCGCCTAATTTTATAATGTAAATGTGTTATAATATTTGCAGACATATTGAAAAAGGACTAAAACTTCAAGAGGCTGTAAATACGAATTTCTTTGAAAAACCCTTTCACTGCTGCGTTGGAATTATTGAAAAATTGTTATTGATACATATATTTAATATGACAAATTTCTGACAAACTTTGAAATGGCCAAAATTAAAAATACAATTTCCATTTTAACTAATTGTTTAATATAATAATTACTTAAAACCCCAAAAAAAGTTTTAGCATAAAATGTCTTAGTTTAAAATCTAATCTAAAATATAAATATGTCTCGACATAAAAACATATTAATACATAACTATTTTAAACATTTATGTTAATCTATTTTCTGTTAATATTTTATATCTCCTACTTATTTTTATTGCCTTTGTCCTAAGTTTTCTCATCTGAAGTTTATTTCAACAAAATCCTTTTAACCAAAAGTCTCATAAATCTATTAATTATATTTATGCATTGCTGTAGAAATATGTAAAATATCTACATATGTAGACTTACAAACACAAACAAAATATTAATTACATGCATAAATATGTAAATACGTATATATCTGTCTGTAAAGGTGTGTAATTATGATGATACTTGTATGTGATTGTTCTCTCTTTATATTAATGCAATAAATAATTATGGTAGGGATATAATTATGTGTATCTATGTTGAATGAACTATATTCATATTTATATTGTGTTTGTTGTTGTTTCAGCAGACCTTTAAACATAAACTGTAACAACATGCAACATAATTAAAATTTATATTTGTATAAAATTTACTAGGATGTGTGAGCTTCGACTAATTATATGTATAAAGAAAAGTATATATTTATAATTAAAAAATCAGATAACAGTCACTATTAATAATTTGCATGTATGTATATAGTTACTAAGAAAATTAGAAATACTAAATTAAATTGCCAACAACTTAGGTTATTTTACAACTTTTAAAATAGTACTGGAAATTTATTAAAATGTTTATCATCACTATGACATGGGGCATGAGATTTCTCAGTCAATTTAGATATACGTGTTAATGGAGTTCTAAGCCTATAAATTATTTCTTTTTAATTGACTAGTTTTCGAGATTAACCATAATTTAGAAAATTAATGAAGTTAAATCACGTATTGCAAACTATCTCTAAAACAAATTGACTGACTTGGTTTAATAAAATACCAAATATTTATAATCTGGATTAAATCATTTTCACTTTATCTTTTGATCTGTTCAATAGTTGCGAAAATATTAAACAAATTATGTAGAAAAAAATCAAATTTTTAACAAAATTTAAAAATTTTTGCTCACCACAGGTGTAAGGGTATATATAAGTTTATCATTCCATTTGTAATTTCCATAATTTTCATCGGAGAGGTAAAAAATTTATAGTTTCTGGATCCGTATAAGAAATGATGTCGATAGGCCGATATCCGTCCGTCTGTTGGTTGATTGAAATGGCGTTTATGAAGCCTACCCATAACTGTCATATATATACATAAACTTTTTTCTTATCACTTTTAAATGAGATATTTTTATTTAATAGTGAATAAAGACGATGTTTATGAAAAATTGATACTGATTTCAATGATTTCGCCCTTTTTATGAAAATTTGCATCTTTCATTTTTTATTTTATTTATTTTTTTTGCAAATTTATAAACTGTGTGAAAATTTGAGACGTTTTTCCATTTTTAATATTTATTAATGTTAAAATTCGGTACATTTTTTAAAAATCGATACTTTGTTACCTGGTACTTTTTGGGAAATTTGAATATTCCCAGCAAAAACTTGGTAATGAGACATCATTATTATTTGCCTTTTCTGTATTACATAAATAAGTACTCAATAGTATAATAGCACAGTAATATTGCAATCACGTGGATGAGTTGGCTAGAGTGCTGGATTAACAACCAGAAGGTTGCTGGTTCAACCCCATTCTAATGCTTTTAGTTTTTTATAACAAAATGTTTAAAAACATATATTTATAATAAAAAGGATTTTTATCACTTAGAAAATTAAGTGCGAATGGTGTACTCTGCAAGACGTTAGTCATTAAAAACGAATGATTAATTTTTGTCCAAGTTCAAATCTCACTGATGACAATTTTTTTTTTATTTTTAGTATTTTTATTTTTGTTTAGGTACATATTTTTGAGTACCCTTAGAGTTTAAAAATAATTACATGAATTTTTGGACAACTCGAATAAAAATAACTAGTAATTCAGGCAAAAAATAAATTGTTTATTTTTGCTTCCATTTATACCTGCTGGCCTACCAGGAAAGCAAAGTTTTTGCTGGGTTGATTATCTTTTTTAATTTGATATGTTTTTTTTTTTTTTTTTTTTGTAAATTTGTGATTTTTTTATTGGTTTGTTATTAGAAAAAGATGACACTGATTAAAAAAGTGAACTATTATAAAAGTTTCTTTTTTTTTTTTTTGAACCGCATTCAATTGTTTAATTCATTAAATTGTTTTTTTTTTTTTTTTTTTTTTTAAATCTCACTTTTTGGGAAATTGCTACTTTTTTAATTAAATTTAGCTTTTTTCCGTTTCTTTTATTTTTATTTATAGAATTGTAATCTTTTTTCTTTAATTGTATATATTTCCTTTAAGCAAATTGCCTATATACAAAACCCTCCATCTCAGGATTTCATGAAACTACGTTTTTAAATCCATTATATATAGGGAATATATAATAACCCTCATCTATGGTACAAATTTTAAATGAAAATTCACTGTTCTTCCAATTTTTTGTTGTTTTTGCATCCCAATGTCTTGCAAAATAAATATTCAATTTTTTCTAGACTCTCAATTTAACAGCTCGATAGATATACGATAATTGAGATTTACCTTGTATGGGGGCTAATACTTCCCCCAGAGGTGCTAGTCTTTATTTCATCTCAGTTATGCATCTTGGTAAGAAAATTATTCCCACACAATTTTAAAACTTTTATTCTAATAGCTTTTCATTTAAGCGATAAATAATTTTTACTCCAATAATAATTATTATATTGTCTGTATAGGGGGTATCATTCCCTCTGCTCTGATCCATAAATTAAGTAGCCTATTTGAATTATGTTGATTTTTGAAGTTAATAACTAGTTTATGAATTTACTAAAAAAAATTATTCATTAATGGTAATTAAATATATTTCTGCAATGCAAAACTCTCAATATTTTCATTTTATTTATACACCTTGAATATTTAAAAATGCAAAACCAGCTAGCTCTCCTTAAAATTGCCAATATTGTAAAATATTAAAAACAAATTATTGTAAATACTTGCAGAATAAGAGAAATAAACAGTTTTTTTTATTCTTCTGAAAAATTATGTTGTTCGAGGTAGATGGTTTTAAATATTAGTCGTCGATATTCTTTATATGGGGACTGCTCACCCTCAAGCTATTCTCTTTACTAAAAATTTTATGTGAACATTTTTCTAAAGTATTGGAAGATTTTCACTTAATTTATAACTAAATTAATATAATATATAAAAACTAGCACTCCCCTTGGCCCTATCTGTCCTATTTTTTATTTCATCAATACAATATAATAAGAAGGTAGTTTCCATAAAATTTGTTCCAAGAAAATTTGCTTCGTATGGGGAGCAACATTTCCCCTGGCCTTACTCACTCCATTTTTATTCTTAAATTATGGAGGTTTATGACAATGTTATTCCTACAAAATGTTAATACTTTTTTGTAGTAGTTCTTAAAATATACGCCATTAAATGTTTACGTTATACAGGGGTACCACTTTCCCTGATCCAATTCATCTCATGTTCATTCATCTCAATTGTTGAACTTGATGAGAGAATTATTTCCACAAAATTTTAAGACTTTTGTTATTTTAGTTCTTAAGATATGCGATAATTAATAATTTCTTTGTGTGTAGGGTACACACCTATTTTACTTTCGGGGCCTTCAGTATGACGCTGTGAAAATTCCATGAAAATCAGTTCAGCGGTTGAGCTGTCTATAAGGTACAAACAAACCAACAAGGAAACCAACTAGCAAACACAAATTCATTTTTATATATATTTATATAGAAGATTAGAGTGTTTTCGGATTGAAAGATATTTGGGAGTACTTTTTAAAAAATCGATACTTTCTTGGCACCTTTTTTAAAAATAACACTTTTTAACTTTTTGAGTACTTTTTTGAAAATCGATTTTTTTTTTTTTTAATTGGAGCTTTTTAAAAATTTTGTATTTCTAAATGTATTTCTTAATATCATTATTATTTTTAACTACATACTTTTCTAGATTTGGCTAAATTTTGAAAGTTCATACCTTTCCGAAAATGTATACTTTTTTAACTTTTTTTCAAAATTGGTACTTTTCTAAAATCTGCGCTTTTTAGAAATTCACTGTACCCCAAACACCACCATAGTTGGTTGGGGTATTATGTGTTTGTGCCGATGTTTGTAACGAATAGAAAAAGTCATCCAACACCCACCTTAAAGTATACCAATCGACTCAGGATGACTTTTTGGCTAGACGGTTGGATAGCTATCCATGTAAACCTTGTGCACAAAGTACGGGTCGCAATTTTAAAGATAATTCAATAATATATGGCACATGGGACTTCTATGATAAAATGATGAAGCCTATTGAAATTAGTTGCGATCGGTCCATTATTTCACCTAGCCCCATATAAAAATGTCCCTCTGGAATGAAGCTTAAACGCTCCAAAATGCCTTAAAACTAAAAACATTTCAATGACATTCGGTGAAAACAAGTTTTGTATGAGTATTAATCTTTGTACCAAATTTTATGAAGATCGGTCTATAATTGACCACAGCTCCCATATAAAGCCCTCTTCCGAACATCACTTTAACGTGCTTAATTCACATACGAATGTTGGTATCAAGTTAATATTCTACACAAATAAGTTTTATGTAAGTAGAAATAACATTGCAAATGTTGTAGGAATCGCCCCAAAGTGCATAAAATCATCTGTATTTGTATAATTTATTTTACATTTAGTAAAATTGGCCACAAATGTAATATAAGTCCCCTTCCCGAATATATATATATGTCATATTATATCATATATTGTCCGTTTATATCTTACTTTATCGGATTTTGATTTGATTAATTTATTAATAAAGTGAATAAATATCATAATATAATGCATACGTATGTTTCATAGCAATATAAACTACGCCCACAATTGGACACAGGTCCCATATAAGAGCCCTCCCCGAATATACCTAATACCTTATATGTGCATCTAGTTTTCACGTTAACCAACTAAAACAAATAAATTTATATATTATTTTAGACTTCTAAAACGTTTCTACGAAACACTACGGGTTAGGAGACTTCCAACTATATGTTTCTAACTTTTTTTGTATTATATATTTCATATATATTATCAAGGACCTTTTTTTAAAGAAAATAAACTTTAATAAACTTATTTAAAGCGTTAACTATAAATAGATATATTTTTTTATATTTAAACTACATTAAAACATACATTCGTACACATTTATACATAAATATAAACAAAAAAACAAACCTATATATATATATATATATAATCATATATACATATGTGTACATATGTGTACATGTATGTACACAGAGAAAACAGTTCCGTTGTGACAACCGAATTTTATGACTATCGAATTTGGAGTACAGTCTTTTATTTCGGTTGAGATAGCAGTATTTTTTAGTAATCACAACCGTTAAAGAAATAATTTGGTTGGAATATTTATTAATCCAATTTATATTTTATACATTTTATTAAAATTTTTATATAAGCAAAAATATTTAAATAAATTAATTTAGCTTTTTTTATTAGTACGTCTAGAGTTTGGATAATCTTCTTTAGTCAAACGTTTGAAAACAATAATTTATCACAAAACGATGCAAAACGATTACTAAGAGGACACATTTATATCTGCAATGAAAGAAATATGAAACAATAATGATACCTAAATACTAAAATGATCGTCCATATAATACACTTACCAGCAGAAAAGGTTACATAGGAGTCGTAGTCAGGTTCAGGCAGCTTCACACAAAATCATTAATTGTAATTTTTTAAACAAAATCGTGGGCTAGGTTGTCTTCTCAGTAGAGGTTTATTATCATTAATGTAAGGCTTAGGACATCATTGACCACCTAAAGCACAATTTCAAAGCGACATTTTCGAGATTGTGACAGACGGGTGAAATCGGCTCTAGATTCAATAAGTTTACTTAAACGTAGGTGTGAAGCCTTTAAACAGCACAAATGCATCTACCCATTGTTGTGTAACATTCATCTAAAAATCACCAATTTAATAAAGGGATGTTTCTTTACAAAATTTAATTAATAAAAAATAGGAATTGGAGCTTAAAATTTAAGGTTGAAAAACATTTAAAGTGAATAATTTCCACTAAAAATCTGTTCAAATAAATGCACGAGAAAACAATATGAAAATACACGATTCTGCAACAAGTAAAGTATCACATATTTACCCTTTTACGACAAACAGAAAATAGATATAATTTGTATTTAAAATTTAAATTAATTAGTTTTTATTATTTATTTTATCAAATTGTCAAAAGGAATAATTGATTTGATTAATACAACATTCAATCGGTTGATATAACCGCACTGATTTTGTATTATGAGATATAAACGATTTTGTTTTTATTAATTAATATTAATTAACAATTAATAATTCATTGAAAAACATGAGTTTAATATGGTTTAATTCCGACCGATCGATTTTAAATTATTTTATTTAATCTCAAATTCATTCAAATAACTATCTTTACATTTGCAAGAACCTTAGTACCATTATAATAATAATTTTACTTCTAGTATTGAAGAAAGTCTGTTAAATTGTTGTTATTATTATATTTATAACACATCTTTTGCTTATTAAATTAAATTTTAATAACAGTAATCATTTTCAAACCAATCTTTTCTCTGTGTGTATGTAGGTGGCATCACCTTAAATATTTAGTTAAAGTTTACAAACACATATTTATACCTAGTTAAACTTATTCTTATATATATGTATGTTCATATGTATACAGATACATATTTAACAGTAGATTATTGCAATTATTTGCATACTTAAATATAAAATTATTATGATGTTATACAAACGATTTTTCTCTCTCTCTCTCTCTCTGTCTCTCAGCCTGTTAATATTAGAGTATGTATATAAGTATTTGTTTATTTATCCCATATGCACATATATATGTATATACATTTACAGCTGTATGTGTATGTATCTTTGTTTCTGTATAATTATGTGAATTGAAAGTATGTATTGTATATGAAGTATTTGCAAAACCTTTTATAAGCATTATACATTATCTATGAATGAGTCTACAAATGCATAACATTTATGTTTGTATTAGGGTTGATTTCCAAAGTAAAATCTTATTTCATTATAATTTCCTAATATGTTTGTGCTTGGTATTAGACATAAGTAATTTGGGTCAAACCTAAAAAAAAATTTATCAGGATTTTTAGTGCATATTTTAAAAAGCTCGAATATATTCTGATATCTTTGTTGTGACAATATATGAAACCAAAAATTTATATGACTTCTTTGAACAAGATATAAGAAAATCTACGAGTAATTTAAAAAAAAGGCTCTTTTGTATAATCCTGCCAGTATATTTTAGTTGAAAACATTAACATTATATTTTAGGGTCACCTTAATGTAAATACGTATATATTTTTGTAGGTATTTTTATGTCAATGTATTGGGGTATACGAACATACCCAACAAACACAGAGTCAACATTTTTCAAACGTTTGAAAAAATTATGTCCTTTTTCTTTGATATCAAAAGTTAATTCGGACCTTAATTCAAATCTGCATCAAAATTATAGAAAAAAATTCCCCTTTTATTGTGAATGCTGTTATTCTAAAATGATTATCAAATCATTCTCAAATGTTTACATCTGAGAAAAAAATTTATTTCAAATCACTCTCAAATTTTAAATCAAACCTTTGGTTTGCTGTATAACTATTTACTTATGTATGTATATATTTGCATGCTTTTATGAATATGTATTCATGTATGTGCTGATATGTATATTAGTTTATCGTATTTGTATTTTAGTTTATTCTACAACAATTATTTATTTATGTAAATAATTTAATACACCGATAGTAAACAAATGACAAACTATAAATTTTCGAAATACTTATAAGCATCTTTATTTAATTTTAAATATTTCTATGTAAAGTAAAATGTTATGCTAAATTTAAAAGACCGATCTGTTTTTTTTAACCCTTTGAGGACCGAAATACCAAAGGATTTTCTTAATGTTTTATAATAAGGACTGCGCAAAAAAATCCATGCAAACTTTAAGGCTTATAATTTTTATTATACGTTAAGAATATTAGTATCGTTAACTTGTATATATTTCAAACTCATTATTAAAATGTATTATAGAAACTTATGTTGAATATAGAAAACAGTGAGTTTAAAAATACAGTTTCTTGAGTCGTAAAAATGCAAAGAGTTCACGATCACCGAAAGAAACCCTAGTAACCGAAGAAAAAACCAATTTACAAACTGTAGGATCGCAGAAAAAATAATATGAAGTTTGAAAGAGTCTCTCGAATCTCGGAATGGAATATGACTCATTTTTTAATTTTTTTTTTTTTTAATCTTTTAGCAGAAAATTTAAAAAAGCTAGTCTAGAGCTCCACAAAGTAAAAAAGTTTCTAATTGGAAGGTTAGAATAAATGTAAGGCAAGAGAGAGGATGAAACTTACAGAGACCAATCTTTTTCAAAAATATGAATGCGGTCTAAAGAGTGATAAAAGTATTCCACATCACAGATGTTATGGGAAATGTATCAGATAAAAATCGTGTTGAAAATCGAAATTGTCGAATAAAGTTTTAGTCTGGCAAGATATTTGTACATGTGAGAAAAAAGTTCTTCATTCATAACAATTGACATATTTAACAGAGAAATGTACACAAATGAGTGGCATCAGGAGAGATTCTTTCCGTTCATTACAACACACAAGGAATTATAATTTTTCTGCACTGAACTTCTTTTTCATTATAACAATAAAAAATAAACATACAGTGCTGTTATGTGCCAAAAGAGGCCAATCCACTAGACTGTCCAGAACTCTGCCCATTTTTAATGTATTGTCTCATAGTTTAAGAAAAAAAATTAAAGAATGCTTAAAGCTGGCTAAAATATAAACAAAATTTTAAAAAGAACTGGACCCATTCAAAGCTCCAGAAAATATAAATATTGTCTTAAAAAGAAATAACAAATTAATTTTTCTTTTAAATTTAAAACTTGAATAAAATAGCATATAACAGAAGAAATTGATACATTGGTTTCATTTTTTATAAGCTGATTTGTATGCAATCAATTTTTCTTGCGCAGTCCTAACATATTCTATAGAAACTAAAAAATAATAATTTAACTTTGCAAGATTTGTTTGAGATATTGTTCTGTAACATATTTTAAACTTAATCGATTTAATTGATTATAACTAGTAAACTTCTTGGAAAGAATCAAACCAATCTGTTTAAATTTCACTAAATTTCAGTTAGCAATTTGAAGGTAAGAATGTTTCCAAAAGACGGATATGAAACATAGAGTTAAAGCTACGCTAGGGTACAATGAGCGCAGATATTAGTACTTTTACAGCTCTTTTTTATTCTCTAAAAATTATATTTATTTTATCTCTTACCTACACAAATATATATAATATATAAGCCAAGAGGTATTTTGCCTGTGGTAATCAGAGGGTTAACGTATAACTATATATTACTAAAAAGAAAAAAAGGAAAAATTGGAAGAAATATTTAATTTTTCATTGAAGCAAAGTGTCTAAAACTAAATTCATTTTTAAAATAAAATTAAAATTCTTTTTCAAATCTTAGTTAATTTATTAAAATTTTTTCTCTAAGTGTTTAAAATTTATGTGAGATAGTTTGTATGCAGATACACTTAATTACCTCAAATCTGTAAAGAAATTTAAATTTTCTATTATATACATAATTAATTTATTAATTTTTGACAGGCTTTTATATTGTTTTTCACAAAATACCAAAAATACCATAAAATTGTAAATAAAATTTATACATCAAGGGTCATTTAATGTATGTATATGAAATTAATCATACGCCCCACATGACAAACCAAACATAAAAAAGTTAAATAAGAAATGAAAATATAATAATATTGTAAAATATTTATATAAATAAAATAATACCATAATATCAAATTCTAAGCTTTAGTAGGGCATTTATATGCCAGAAATCAGTATTTCTATCTATCATTTTATTATACCATCATAATTTAAATTTAACATAAATTTGTTTTATTAACAAAAATTTCCAAGAATTTTTAAACAATTTCTCAAACATTTTGTGGAAAATATTTTTAAAATAATAAGCAAATTGTATCATTGCAAAATATTGATTTTAAAATTAAACAATTAAATCTATATAAACATGTTGCTATTAAATATTTTTATATAAATATCGCGAAAAAAATTAAATCAACTACAATGTGTTTTAAACAATTTATTAACTTTGTCTAATTTTAATTTCTCTCTATAACAAATTTTCATTTAAGAATAATCATAAAAAAAATTGAGGCGGCAACACACTTGAAGTAATTTTCCATGAATTTGTTTAAAAACAAATCACTAAATTTTATAATAAAAATTCATATACCACATTAGATTTGTGTGTGTGTGTGTTGTGCTCATTGCTTTTTGAATATTTAAAAATAATCAAGAAATTTATTCAACAAAAATAATTTTTAAATTAAATAAAAAAAAACAAGAAAAAAAATAAGTATTTCAAATAAACAAGCTTTGGTGGAGTAAAGAGCAAAAAGAAAAGAAAAATCAATAAAAATACAATAAATATTTGGATGCACAATACATTTAAAACAGACAGACACACATACTCTTAAATTGTTTTAAAAATATGCAAAAAAAATGTATTTTTAATTTTTTATTAATATTTTGTAGAAGTGTAAAACAAATTAATACATTCAGTTAACTTAATTACTTATTATGATTATTAAGTATAAACAGGAGTCAATTTCATAGCAAATGGTAAGAAAATGTTTAATTATTTTTTTAAGTTTCTGAGCTTTATCCAAGGCACATGACTACATAATACAAGGTGACTATAGAAGAGAGCGAATTTTTTGGTTAACTTTCTTTCAAAATTCTCTCTGAGATACAAATATCAAACTCTAAACTATTGCCAATGAGCCTTGGCTTTGTCCGTCCGTCTGTCTGTCTGTCTGTCTATAAGAAACAATCTCCAGTCCAAACTTCTAGTAGAAATTAATTGAAATTCGAATTGATTATTTATTTATTGTTTTCCAAAGCAGTTTACTATTAAGAACCAGCTAAAACGAATTATTGGAAAAAAAGTTATAGAATAAAATCTAGAACTCTGAAAAATTTTATATTTATTTGATATAATTTTCAAAATATCTATAAACTAAATGAAATTTACCCGGATGTGAGCTAAACTTTAAAAAGTTCAATTTTTAAACTGAACACTGATTCTGTGGCAGTTTATTTTTTAGTGAATTTAGAAGATGGATTTCTATGCCTTCAGTTCTTTAATACTCAAATATTCATAGCAGAGGAGTATCCAAGTTTAAAACTGGAAAGTCGATTTCTCAAACTTCTTACAAACGGAAATATTGAGAGGATAATAAAATAATGTTAAGGTAACTTGTAAATAATTTTAGTTATATAAATTTGATAAACCGTTCTTGACTTATAAAAATGTGACCATGCCCTTAAAAAAAAATCAGTACTTGTTAGAAAAAAGTGAAAGCAGATTTTTCTTTTTTTCGTTAAATTCCATATAGTACACCTATTTTTGTTTAAAGACAAAAAATTACAGAGTGCCTTTCGATTTTAATAAGAATTTTACTTACAAATAGTCTGACGACATCTTCATCGATTGCAATTTCTAGATTCGCGAAATTTGGAAAACTCGTGATTTTATTTCGTTTTTTCAATTTCCAAAAACCCTAAAAAATAAATAATAAATAATAATATTTTTGGAAGGGCTTTGCGGAATTCCATTATTTCCACGGTTTTTAAATTGCTTGAATACGAATATTTCACAAATAGAAAATATGTTTTAAAAAATGCATTTTAATGCAATTGTATTTATGAAATGCAAAAAATAAAAATTAAAATATTTGTTTTTTGACATATTTAGAAAGTACGGATTACTTACATTTAAAATAAAAATCTCAAATCTTTTGGGACGCATATAGCTACTAAGCACAATTTTGCTTTTCCTTTTTTTCATATAAAAATTATATTATATTGCTTTATAAAATATGAGTAGGTTTATATATTCTTCTAAAAAAATGCATTGGGATACTTTTTCAAAATTTATTAAAAATAGTCAACTTTTTTGCACTAGGCTAATAAATAAAACAATTTTAAAAAAATTTTGAACGAAAAGGATATTTTGCAGATGATGAATGAATTATTAAAAAAGAAGATAAAATATTTTTATATGCTTTTTAAATTACACAGATCCGTTAATAACTTTAAGAGATATGAATATTTAAAATTGCATACTTTCTATATGTTGTTAAATTTTATATAAATTAAAATAATTAAAAATAAAAAATAAGAAAAATATTATTATGTTTTTTTTAAGAAAATTTTGACACTTAAAAAAATGAATTTTTTATTTTATTTTAATGTAAAGATTCCGTACTTTTCAAATATGTCGAAAAAACAAAAATTTTATATAGGATATTTAACGGAAAATGCATTTAAAAAGTGCAATTACTTTAAAATGCATTTTTGAAAAAATTTTCTAATTTTTTAAAAACTTCCTGTTAGAGCCGATATAAGCAAAATTCAAAAGTTGTCAAAGTCATTGAAATTCGTCATGCCTTCCCAGAAATATTGCCATTTAAAGTTATATACTTTTGAGATTTTTTTTTAGGTTTTTGAGAAAGTGAAAAAGTTAAGTTTTCACAATTTCAGGAAACGGAACACTAAGATCGATAGCACAGTTTAACGGATTTTGTGCATAAAATTTTTTATGGAAATTAAAAGACATCACGTAAAATATCCTTATTATGGGCGAAATATTAGATACGCCCATAAAAAATGATTCAGACATGATGGACAAAGATTCGTGTTTAACACATAAAAATCCATACAGTCCATCCATTCGTATTTAAGGGATATTTTCTTGCCGACCAGTGTTATTTGCAATAAAATTAACGCGAACAAAACACATATTTAAATTATTATCGACAAATTGTCCAGAGTAGAATGAATGCCAAAGGCTACCATCACCATTTATTTACAGCAATGTAAAACAACTGTAAACCATAACCCCCTTGACTCTTGCGGCTGCTTCACAAAAAAAAAAAAAAACATTGTGCTTATTTCTGTTCATCCGTCCGTCTATCTGTCATTCTGTCGGCCGTACATCAATGATTATGAAATGAAAATTTCCATAAATTAACAGTATTTATAAATAATAAATAATAATAATAAAAAAATAAAAACATTTTGCAATAAAATACGATTTATTAAAAAATAAAAAACAGCAAATAAAATCCATAAAATACCAAACATACTCAAAATTAACTGAATTCTACACAGAAAAAAATAAAAGTGGAATTCATTTAGTAAAATCTTTACATTAATTAAATTTTTAATTGATTTTGCTCTAATTAACAAAATGATGATATTAGTTAACTGAAATAATTGTTTTTGTTTTAAATATCAATTAATTTCTTTTTAACGATTCAGTAAGAATTGTAATCGAATTTTGATTTAAAATCAATTAAAAGATTTTTAATTTGGTTATAAAATTAATCAAAATTTTATTATTGCATAAGAATGCTTCATGTAAATTATATATTTTTCTTTTATTACTATAAATTTAAATAAAAACTCTTTTACAATTATAATGTGAGTAACCAAAAAAATAGCTTAGGTTCAGAACACAAATTTTGTAGGAGATGAATTTTTGTGATTGTTTGCACCATTTGAGATAAAATGGTTTTTGCTTAAAATCTGATTTATCATATACTTAAAGCTAATTCCATGAAAAACTCTTATTAACAGCGATCAACACGATAGCATGCACTAACAACTAAAATTTAAATTATCACTAAGTAGAAGGAAAACCTCAGGGACGGCATAAAAATACAAAAACAACATTTGGTGCCTGTTGCAAGAAATCCTGAAATTAATCGCTATAAACTTACCCTTTACACATAAAAATTATTCCAAAAGGAAGCCTAATATATCCAAAATACAAACGTGGGCTTTGTTGGGAAAATCTATCTACAATGACACCGAAATAATCTTATTATTTTACTCTCAAGTCTTTAAAGCTTTATTTACCAAATAATTCTATAGTCACATCCTTTGACACCTCAGAAGACATTATAATCTCCATTACATGGTATTGTACTTTAGTAGAGTCCAATCGGTTAGGAATATTTCAAAATTGTCATAAAAGTACATTCTGCTTCCAAAGGTTTTCGTTTTATTACTATTTTTTTTACGAATTTATGTCACAAAATTTAAATCAATAAAAAAGTTTATTACATTAATAAACGTATTTTATTAAGTTTAAATTTTAAATGAAATAACAAATGAAACGACAAATTTTATGAAATATTTTTTTTCTGTGTGCTTGTCTATAGCAGATGTATGTATAAACATACATTAGTATGTGTATCTGTGGAGGA
Source organism: Protocalliphora azurea (assembly GCA_932274085.1). NCBI lineage: Eukaryota > Metazoa > Arthropoda > Insecta > Diptera > Calliphoridae > Protocalliphora > Protocalliphora azurea. The sequence continues at coordinate 143,631,558 of OW026522.1, read as the reverse complement.
GGTTGAGGTTATAATTGGTAGTTGAGTATCTTCTCTTCTTCACCAAAACTCACACATACTTACAATCATTCATCCATGCAGATGGCAAAATAAAATCTATAACAGATACAAATAAAGATTCATTTAAATAATGAATATAAATACATTGTATGTATGTATGTAAGTATGTATGTATGTATTTATGTATAAATATGGTGATGATTGAATTGATATACTTCATGAAATATAGTAATTTTTCAATTAAAAAATATATTTTTGTTATTGTTTTTATGGCGCGGCTTTTTGAAATGAGAAAAATTTCAAAAAAATAAAATAAAAATTTTTAAAGAATAATAGAATAAATGTTCAATGTAAACAAACTGTTTTTATTCATAAATAATAAAGAAAATGTGTGATAGATACACACTTTTTTAAATGTACATACATATATATATATATATATATATATATATATATATATATGTATGTATGTATGTATGTAAATACGTATGTATCTTTAAATGTGTTTAAAAGTTTCTGTATTAAAACAAACAGATTGAGTGTTCAATAATAAGTAATTTTCAATTTCGATTTCAATAAAAATAATAATAATAATAAAAATCTAACAATAACTGCGCATTTGTAGGATGATTTGTTTTTACTCTGGTGTGTGGTGCGTGTGTGTGTGTATCTTTTTAAGCGTAGTGATATTGATCATGTTTGATGTTTATAATGATAATGATGGTCATGATGATGAAATTGTTTTTATGTTTTGTTTTCATAGTAAAAATATACAAAAAAAAAAACTTCATTGAATAAACTAAAATGTTCAAATGAAAAAAAAAACATAAAATCATTTATATGATATAATTGTCTTTGAACAAAAATGAGATATAAATAAAAATAACCAAGAAAAAAACAACCACAACTTTAGCAACAGATAAATATATACATAATGAAAAAGATCAGCCCAAGGCAAAAATATTCATATACATTTATATTATCTCAACTTTTAGATTTTTTTATTTCGAAACGCAAATAGAGTTTATCAATAACTTTGTTATTCACGTACACACCATGATTAAATTGAATAGCGACACAAAGTATTTTTTTAAAGATTTTATACATATATATAAAGCTGAAGTTTTGAATAGGAAAGCGTAAAAGTGATTACAGGTTTTCTTAAGTTTATATCTAAAACCATAGAATAAATATCTAAAATATAAATATCTACTTATTAATGTATATCTAAAACGTCTGGCTAAAATTTTAAATTTAATAAAATCTAAAAATCAATTATTATTGATACGATCGCACAGTGGTTCCAAAACGGAAATAATTCTGTAACTTGCAAATCGATGGAAATATCTATGGTGGCTAGAGACAAGATGTTTTCGAGTTGATTTGTTGGAGAACAGATTCTTAGAGGGTTAGAGGGGGAGTGGGTAGACCTCTTAGGTAGATCACCTCAAGTATGTATTTTTTTTTTTTTTTTTTTGTTTTTTTTTTTTTAATCACCAAAAAATCATTTATGATTTGACTGAAGAAAAAAAATTATATATAGATATTCCTTGTAAATTTCTCTAGACCATGACCTCAAATATTTAAAATTTAGATTTTAAGTATATTTTTTTGAAAAATAATTTCAATATTTGAACCTAAATAACATTTTTATACGAGTAGAGGTATTCCAATGAAATTTTGGAAAAATATAGACAAACTTATGTCAAAAATAGAAAATTAAAAATCTTTCACTTATTTGTACCAATATACCCAAAATTCCAACTCTGAAAAAAATGTGTTTCAAAAGTTGACTTTTTTCCCTCAAATTGTCACCTTCTCGCTTTAAGAGACGTCGGTCAGAAAATAATTTTTGTGTGTTTTCCTAATATATGCAGGCATTTAATTAACATAATTTCTTTTTATTTCCAGCTTTAAGTTTTGAGTATTTTACAAACAAATTTGAAAAAAAAAATTGTGGAAAACAATGTTTGGATAGGACTTGTGGAAGTCCGTTGCCTCTAGAACCTCCTGGTTTAGTTTACACGCATCTACGTTAAAGATACTTTTGAAAACATGAAACAAATTATATAGCCCAAACCAAAAAAACAAATTTTATAAGTGAACAAATATTGCCACCTTAAAAAAAAATGATTTTTTTAAATTCCAAATTTAGATTAATATAACTTTTTATCGGACCTATATATTTATATGATTTTTGCAGCAATATTATTATGAATTTTGTAAGAAATCTAGTGAATATTTAATTGGCCCGCCAATTAAAAAAAACGAGGTTAAAAATAAGAGAAAAATGTATTTCGACCTAAATATCTCTTAAACTAAAAGAGTTAACCTACACATGTAGGAGTATTTTTTATAGAGATTTTCAAGAGATTTTAAGATATATATATAAATTTCTTTTCTGTCAAATCATTCATGAACCTTTGGCGAATTTTTTAAAAATTTACATACCCGAGGTGGCCAAATTTGTAGGTCTGCTCATACCACCTCTGACCACCTAGAGTTACACATTATATGAATACCCTTAATAAATTAAATATATTTTCTTCTAACTTGTTTATTGTTATCTTATTTTTATGATCTTATTTTTTATTTATTTATTTATTTTTTTTTTACTCTTTAATATATATTTAATATTTTATAATTACATAATTTATCAATTTCCTTAAATTATATTTTTGTTCAATCTATGCTAAGCAGGATCCAATAATAAAATGTAAAAGTGAGTTCTTAAGCAACAGTAGAGATGTTTAGTTGAATAATTTGGAAAAAATAAACATTTTTTTAATATAATTATTCTAGGATTCTGTGCTCCTCCAAATCAACTCCAAAATACCTCGTCTCTGGCCACCTGAAATTTTATTGAGATATTTCGAACGGTTCACAAGTTAATTATTTCCAAAAAAATTGTGGATCGGTTTTTTAAAAGTTCGATTTTTTGGTAAAAAAAATCGATTTTTATGAAAACTTGTGAAATATAATGATTTTGATATGTTGAATGAAAAAAAATTTTTATTAAAATTTTTTATATTTACAGGGAAAATATTGCGTATACGTCATGTATGCCACACAATTTTTTTATATGTTTTATTACAGGTGCCTTCACCTAATTGTGAATAAAATAACGATTTTCCCATAAACTTTCATGGCTTATAGCTTATTTTATTCGCAGTGTACCCAGTATTATGATAAAATATTAAAAACTTTTTATTTTAATTATTTTTCTTTTTTAAAAAACTTTTAATTAACAAATTTCTTCCACTTTCACACGAACATTTCTTTTTCCATCACTAATTTTTAAATAACTGCAAAACTATTAAGCGGATAAAAAAAATCATATTAAAATAGAGTTCTCGAGGTTTATTAGTGCGACCGTCTTTTGAAAAATGTCATATTAGTGATATCCATGAAAAAAGATGAAAAAAATCTTAAAAAAATATTTTTTTTAGTGAAAAATATTTTTTTTCTTGGATATGGATATGACTGGATGTCAACGATATACATGCAATGTGTCAAGCTTCATTTTAATCAGTTTAGTACTTTAAACATAAATTCTTCTTAAATAAAGTAAACAATAATATTGACTAAAATGGGTGTAAAAAAGGTGTGGCTTCCAGCAAAAATCTAGTATAATAATCATGGTGTTCTATAAAATAACAAGACATAATAACATTTGGATTAAATAATTTAAATGTTTTTATTTCCAATTATATTGAAAAAAAGGGCTCCGAAAAATTCGAATTACAAGTGGCCGTAAAAACGAAATTCGAAACAGCTTTGAAAAACCCTTTGGGGTTTCGTTGGACTACTATAACGCTTTCATTGGAATTATTGAGGCAATTTTTCTTGTTACACTGTATAATTTTCATTGCAATCCATGATTTATTTTTATAAATATAGATTTTTACCACAACTCAGCCATTTATGACTTGATTCGTCTATTTTTTATATAAAAATTCTTGAAAGATTTTGCCATATTATCATACAAAATACAAGTCCATAAGTTTTTCGAAACCCTTCAAAAATTTTCTTCAACAAACGGATGTATGCGCACGAATCGAATTTCCTACGAAAACGGGAATTCTTTTTATTATGCAAAGCAAAATTTAAATTTTAGCTGAATGCTCTTAAGCTTTTAATATTTTCCGTTAACGAACTTTTAAGTAATTAGTATTTCGTTTTTAAATTAACCCCTATTTAAGTAGATCACAGTATAAAAACTGTACTCGTTTATGCATATTAAGTCTTAGAAGTAATAACCTTATGTTATAATTGCTTTAAAGTCGGCAGTTTTTTAGATTTTTTTCTTAGTGTTCTCAAAACAAAAACAGTAAAAAAAATAATAATAAAATCTTCCATTGAATATATTGAGACATTTTTTGCATAAGTTCCGTAGATACAGAAAAGCACACTTAAAATAATCATCATGAACATTATCACAATAATGATCAGCCACCAACTACTTCATTATCAGCAAAAGTAAAATGGAAAAAAAAGTGTCGCCATTGTTTAGAAATACATTCTTTGTTACATTTTAGCCCGTCCAATGATTGAGACAGTCAGTCATTCAATCAAGCATTCATTCATATAGTCTGTCAGTCGGTCTGGCTCCTAGCCATTTAGTCAGCCAGCGTTACAAAATAACACAACAAACTTGTCATCCAGATAACCAAACCAAATCTAATCAACCATTCATCCATCCCAAAGTACGAATATTTACACCCTTCATTCGACCAATCTCCTCCATTCAATTTCATCTGTTAGTTCGTCGTTCCCTTTATTTCATTTCATATTTTGTTCAATATTGTCTCAGTATCTGCGTTTTATATTTTATTTGTTTTTATTTGCTTTTTTTTTTGTTATTGTTGCCTTCGTTTCGATTTTGTCATTATAAGTGCGGGTGTGAGATTTAACTCACTTTGTTTTGTCATTTTGACGCATCTACCATTATCTACAAATCATATATACATACTTACATATAAACATATTTAAAAATGTATGTTTAAAAGTTTGTAAGATAATCAGGGTTGTCAAATTGAAAATTAAAGAAAATAAATAAATATTAAAAAAAGTCAGTTTTATTAAAAAAAAATTTTCAAAAATTAGATTAACTTAAAAAATCGATTTTTTGATTAAGCCCTGTTATCCTAAAAAAGATTCTATCTAATTTTCTTATTCCAAAATTATATATATATATATATATATATATATATATATAAAAATTATATATATCTATATATATATCTATATATATATATATATATATATATATATAAGTAAATTTTTTAAAAAATTCTTTTATTTGTTATAATTTTCTATTATTAAATTTTCAATACGAGCAAGATGTTAATATGAAATTTGTCATACGAAAATATCTAAAAGCAACTAAAGTTCCATCCCTGTTGCCTTTGTAGCATTTACTTAGACTTTGTATGTGATTCTTTTCGTATTTCAATTTATCTATTTATTTACTTTTCTGATTTCATTAATAGTTTGGTAAATATATTAAACTGTTTTACACACTTGTAACATTTTTTGGGGGCATTAAAAACTATGTATGTCAAGTGTGCGTAAAAACTATATAAAAAAATTTGAATGGGGTAGAATTTTTGTAAACAATATTGAAGAAGACACATTGGTAAAATTCCACTATCTATTATTATATTATTTCCTAAAAACTATTTGTGAGACAGTCATACATGCGTAGAGTTAGAATCCCCCTAATTTTTTATTTTGTTTTCTCTAACATTGCTAAAGAAAAAGAAAAAGAATTTTAATAAATATTTAGTAAAATAAAAAAAATTTTAAATCTCATATAAAAATTGTTTAAAGGAACTTTTCTATAAAAAGCATTTTTATTGAAAAATACATGTAAATTGAAAATTTATAGAAACTTTTCTTTCGAAAGTAATTTTAACGAAAATTTTCCGTAAAAAGCAATTTTAACGAAAATTTTCTATAAAAAGAAGTTTTAACGAAAAATTTTAATAAAAAAAACAAGAATATAGCATTCTGTAAAAAGAAATTTATCGAAAAATATTCTATAAAAAAATTTTAAAGAAAAATATTCTACAAAAAGAAATTTTATCGAAAAATATTCTATAAAAAGACTCTAACGCAAAATATTCTATAAAAAATTAACGAAAAATATTCTATAAAGAGAAATTTCAACGAAAAATATTCTATAAAAAAAATTATCGAAAATTGTCAGTAAAATGGCACTTTTATCCAAATTGTCTATAAAAAGAAACTTTTATCTAAAATTGTTTATAAAAAGAAATTTTTATAGAAAATTGTCTATAAAAAGAAATTTAACGAAAATTGTCTATAAAAATATTTTATCGAAAATTCTCTGTAAAAAGGAACTTTTTATAGACAATTTTAGGTCTATAAAAAGAAAATTTTATCGAAAATTGTCTATAGAAGTAAATTTTTATAAAAAATTGTCTATAAAAAAAAATTTTTATCGAAAATGTTCTGTAAAAAGAAATTTTATCGAAAATTGTCTATAAAAAGAAATTGTCTATAAAAAGAAATTTTTATCGAAAATTGTCAACAAAAGGAAATTTTTATCGAAAATTTTCTATAAAAAAAAATTTTTATTTAAAATTTTCTATAAAAAGAAATTTTATCGAAAATTTTCTATAAAAAGAAATTTTATCGAAATTTTTCTATAAAAAGAAATTTTATCGAAATTTTTCTATAAAAAGAAATTTTATCGAAAATTTTCTATAAAAGGAAATATTATCGAAAATTTTCTATAAAAAGAATTTTATCGAAAATTTTCTATAAAAAGAAATTTTATCGAAAATTTTCTATAAAAAGAAATTTTATCGAAAATTTTCTATAAAACAGAAATTTTATCGAAAATTTTCTATAAAAAGAAATTTTATCGAAAATTTTCTATAAAAAGAAACTTTTATCGAAAATTTTCTATAAAAAGAAACTTTTATCGAAAATTGTCTAAAAAAGAAATTTTTATAAAAAATTGTCTATAAAAAGAACTTTTTATAGAAAAAGAAATTTTTATAGAAAAATAAATTTTTATCGAAAATGTTCTATAAAATGAAATTTTTATCCAAAATTTTCTATAAAATGAAATTTTTATCGAAAATTTTCTATACAATGAAATTTTATCGAAAATTGTCTATAAAAAGAAATTGTCTATAAAAAGAAAGTTTTATCGAAAATTGTCAATAAAAGGAAATTTTTATCGAAAATTTTCTATAAAATGAAATTTTTATCCAAAATTGTCAATAAAAGGAAATTTTTATCGAAAATTTTCTATAAAATGAAATTTTTATCCAAAATTTTCTATAAAATGAAATTTTTATCGAAAATTTTCTATACAATGAAATTTTAATCGAAAATTTTCTATACAATGAAATTTTATCGAAAATTTTCTATAAAATGAAATTTTATCGAAAATTTTTTATAAAAAGAAATTTTATTGAAAATTTTCTAAAATAAAGAAATTTTATTGAAAATTTTCTAAAATAAAGAAATTTTATCGAAAATTTTCTAAAAAAAGAAATTTTATCGAAAATTGTATATAAAAAGAAATTTTATCGAAAATTTTCTATAAAAAGAAATTTTTTTTTTTTTAAAAGGAAATTTTATCGAAAATTTTCTATAAAAGGAAATTTTATCGAAAATTTTCTATAAAAGGAAATTTTATCGAAAATTTTCTATAAAAGGAAATTTTATCGAAAATTTTCTATAAAAAGAAATTTTATCGAAAATTTTCTATAAAAAGGAATTTTATCAAAAATTTTCTATAAAAAGGAATTTTATCAAAAATTTTCTAAAAAAAGAAATTTTATCGAAAATTTTCTAAAAAAAGAAATTTTATCGAAAATTTTCTATAAAAAGAAATTTTATCGAAATTTTATCGAAAATTTTCTATAAAAAGAAATTTTATCGAAATTTTTTCGCCATTTTTCTATAAAAAGTAATTTTGTCAAACATGATTAAAAAAAAAAGAAATTTTATCGAAAATTGTCTTAAAAAAGGAATTTTGTCGGAAATTTTTTATAAAAAGTAATTTTATTAAAAATTTCGTATTAAAACAAAAATGGAAATTAAATTTAATTATAATTTATCAAAAGTTTTCCATGAAAAGGATCAAATTGATCGAAAATATTCCATTTCAAGAAAATTGATTGACATCTTTTTATAAAAAAAAATAATATTGATAAAATTTATAGATATTATTTAATTATCGAATATTTTCTAATAAAAAGAAATTTTGCCATAAATTTTCTATAAAATAAAATTTGATTACATACATATATATATTATTTGATATATCTATAAAAGGAACACTTCTAAGAAATTTTATCGAAAATCGCTTATTAAAAATATTGTTTCGAAAATTCTATGAGAAAAATTTATCGAAAATTTTGTTTTAAGAAAGAGGTTTTCAAAATTTTTTTTATGAAAATAACCAAAAATTTATAAAAATTTTATAATTTTATTGTATTTTATTTATTGAATTAAATTTTACAAGAATATATTTAGAATGTTTTTTTAAATTAGAGTAAAACATTGTAGTGATCTTCAAGTTCATTGTGACCGGTACTGATGTTAAAATTGTTTTAATTTCGTTGATGTGTTATTATTGTTTTTATGAAATTCTATTCTCTTCTCATCTCATTATATCAGACGTTTGAAATAATAATGACATTTACATAACTTTTTAAATGGTCAATTAGTTAAATAAGTTAATTGAAAACGAATTGGAATAAAAGTTTTATCAAGTTATAAAGTAAAAATATCTCTCTTTAAAATTTAAAGAAAATATTAATAGCTGCTGCAAGTTACTTGTGGCAGATATAAAATGGTATCAAAATTTCCTTAGATCCTTCCTTTTATAATAAAACAGGTTTTATGATATGATTCTGGTCTTTTGGCCTTTGTGGTTAACTAGATATGTTTGAAGCATGACTTAATACCTTTAAAATTCCTCTTTTTTAAGAATTCAAATGTACATGTGTAAGTAAAAGTATTTGTTGTCGATTATTCGCTTACCGACTCAATCAACTACACTGAATCTGTAGTTTATAAAGTTTCATATTTTAAAAATATTTGAATACTCATACAAACACACTTAATCGTATTTCTAAGTAATCAACTCATACAAATATCTTAATATGTTTGTGTGTATGAGTATTTTCATTTGATTGTTTATATAGTACGACATTCGAAGTATTTGCGTATTGAGATCAGGGACTCATCAATTAGTAAAAATTAATTTTATTAAGACTTTTCTATTTTGCCTCTACTGTGTTTACTTGTGAGAACATTAAAATTATTCACTGACTTGTATGTATGTATGTATGTATGTATGTATGTATGTAAGTAGACAAATAAAAAATGTTTTTTCATATAAATAGTTTCATATTTAAAGATAAATATTGTTGAATATTTAGATTTTCATTTAATGGCGTAATTTTTATAATTATAGCAAGAATTCCACGAAGGAACACATAAAAAAGTAAAATTTTTAAACTCATGTCTTACAATTTTCTTCATATTCACTAAATATATCTATCCGCTGTGAAACTAATAAGATTTGTCCAGCTTTTGTTTAAAAAAACAAAAATCGGGTTGTTTTCGCGGTTTGAAATTTTAATTTTTCGTTATTTAAAATGCATTTTATTTCACATTCGCCCTCTTTATATACATTTTTTCGCGGTTTGAAATTTTTTAAAAATTCAAAAAATCGCAAAAGAATATAAATTTAAAAACCCATATTTTCCACATTTCTTATCGGTGTTTCATTATTTGAAATGCATTATATTTCAAATTTGCCCTCTTTTATAATAAATTTATTAAATAATTTTAGTTTTTTACTAAATGTATTTTAGATGCAAGTGCATTTTTTAGATGCATTTTTCTCTTTCCTCCTATGATTTGTAATGTTTTTTGTTTCATTTTAAAATGTCATTTGTTGCTTAAACAATTGAATTTAGTTTTTTTTATAGTATTTTTAATAATTTTTAGAAAAAAAATACCAATACCTTTTTTTCATACAAAAATTTACTATTTTAAATATTTTAGTATTTTGTACGTTTTACATAAAGAGTGTACAACTAAATAGACATAAAACTACATACATAAATGATAGATTTTATTTATTTAAAAATAATATTTTAATAATTTAATATTTTTTTTTAAGTTAAATAATTCAAAAATAAACTTGTTTTAGTTGTACATAGGTAGGTAGGTAGGTAAAGAAGGGTACCTATGCATCCACTCGGAGACCTAGAGGTCCATTGTGAGTCCCTTCGTGGAGTATATAGAGAGAGTTTGTAAAGGAAATTATAGAAAAGACCAGGAAAGGAAAATAATAGAAAAAGCTGAGACCAAGAAAAGTGTAGAAAAGAATAGAAAAACCTCTAAAACGCTCTAAGCCAACGATCCCCTCTTAGCTAGCCTATTCTCATGACGAATCCTATCAATCTATCGAGATCGATCCTCGATATACTGTCCAATTCTTAAACGAATTAACTGCCTAACCATTTCTGCCTACTTATTTGTAGATATGGACAGTGACATATTATATGTTCTACCGTCTCAAGCTCCTCATTATCTTCTCACATCCTGCTAAGACCGGAGGAACCTCTATCCCAATTCCCTATCATTCCCCCTATGGGACAATAACCTGTCAGAATACCTATCATAGTCTTCAGGTTTTCCCTTTTCATGCCTAAAAGTAGATTTTTATCTGCTATATCAAGTTTAGGCCATAGGACCCTTGATAATCTGCAGTCCGTTCTACGATTCCATGCATGATTGGTTCTATCCCGAATCCACTCTCTAATTAACCTGTAGTAAAAGCCTAGAGGTGATCTAACATTACTTTCACTTACAGCCCTATCCAAAGCTGAGCCGTTCCTAGCTAATTCATCAGCTACCTCATTGCCAGTTATCTCTCAATGAACCGGTACCCAGCAGAGTCTAATATGATAATTTATCATTATTCTCCTCAGAGCCCTTTTACATTCGTTTCAAGGCCTTCAGCGCTGCTTGGCTACTACATACAGAGTTACCTCTGTATTCTCTTCAATTTTACCTGCTATCAATTCCGTGGCCCTAAGAATAACCAGAATTTCCACCTGAAACACACTGCAACTATTCGAGAGTCTATACGTTTCCCTGATGTTCTCCTCAACTAGATACACACCTGCACCAGTGCCTGTATCCATTTTGGATCCATCAGTGAATACCGATACTCCACTGAATAGTTTCTCAATACCTGAACATTCGTCCCTACTCGGGATAGGGAGAAACTTGTTATACATAAATTGCATTAGATTCTCAAATGCATTTGCAATTTTTCAATTGCATTTTTTGCAGAAAAAACAAAGAAAACAAAAATTTGTTAAAAAGATATTTTATTAAAATTTGACAATATTATACCAACTTTATTTGGATACATATTTTCCCAATTTTTTATTAATAAATCAAAAAAAATTGGTTAAAAAAGTTTTTAAGTTTTAAGTTTTTAGTCAAAAACACAAAAATATTTGAATTAGTTTTTGTATGGAAAAATTTGCTGGTTTAAAAAAAAAAAAACACTAAAGCTTCTCGTCATAAAAAAAACATAAAATGAATTTTTAAGTAAATAAATAGTTTTAAATTTATTTAAGAAAATTATAAGTTATAGGGGGAGAAAATTTCCAAAAATGCATCATAAAAATGCATTTGCATTAGAAACGCATTTTTTTATTGATTCCCTTTTCTAATTTTGATATTATGAGAGGAATTATTTGCCTTTCTTAATTACTTTTAAATCAATGAAATCAGATCTAAACTTAAAAAAATATGTGTAATTAAAATTACACATAAAGAGTTCATTTTTATGAAATTAAAAACGTGAATAAAATTGAAGTTTCAAAAAATTAAAATAAATACCTCAATGTAGTCCTACAAATAGGGTGATCGACTTGGTATTCAACCGGTTTAAAAACTGCTTTTTTTCGGTTAAAGCATTGTCGGTTTTTTTTTCAAAATGTTAATAATTCGAATGTCGAAGAAAACGATTTTTTTAAACAAAAAAGCGGGTTTAAACATAATATTTTAATAATATAATATTATAATTTATTTCAATAAACTACTAATATATAATACTAATATTTGAATAGAAATTTAGGAAAAAATTTTTAACTGATTAATATTCATAAAGTATAATTTCTTGTTATATTTTATAAATATAGTTTAAGTTTAAGTTAAAATTAATTCTATATTCTATTATATTGAATGAAATACGCATATCAATGGAATTAGTTTTTATTTTCTTGTAACCTGCAACTTTCTTACAAAGAATTTAAATAGTTTACGTTTTTTTTTTTTTTTTTTTTAATTCAATATTTATAATAAATAATTGATTATTTCATTTTTTAAAGGAGTAGTATTTGAAGACCTCTTTCAAATACCTGAAATATTGATTTCGAAAAAATTTGAGACGCTTTTTTCATATTTCATATTTAGTCTAATTTTTTAGGATTCTTTTCTGATCTTATTTAATGAGTTAAGAAACTAATATAATGAATCTTGACTATTTACATATTAGCTGAATAAGCCATTATTTTAACAGGGTCATGATATCAGAGGCAACTACTTACCTCATATTATTACAAATAGGCATTTTAGAAAGTCATCACTAAAATGCCGTTACAAGAACTAATTACTTCCAAGTTGTTCAATAACTTATTTATTTTGAAGTATCACAGAAGTCATTATTAGTGAAAACAATAGGAACTAGTTACATTTTATGTTACAAATAACTAATTAAATGTTGGAATATAAAAAGCTGTTTTTTTCTCTTGTTTTTACTTTAAACGTAAAAAGAAAATTTTATAAACTTGAATTAAAAATTTCAAAAACAACTTCATATCTTTTTGGCCTACCAATTAAAGTATTTTAGTTGCAGTTATGAATAGTACATATTTATAACATACATAGTACATATTTATAACTTCTTTAAATATAAGAATTGGTAAACTGGATTAAAAAAAATCTATAAAAAGTAGCACTTTCAAAAATATTATCATAAATAAGTAATTGCATACCGGGAAATAAATAAGTAGTTACTAAACTACTTCTAGGTAATGCATACAGTATGCTATGGTCATTTAAAGGCAAATACATCTGTAACAACCCAGAAAAAACTTTGCTTTCCTGGTAAACTAGCAGGTATAATTGGAAACAAAAATAAACTACTTATTTTTTGCCTGAATAACTAGTTATTTTTGTTCGACCTAAACTAAAACAAAAATAAAAAAAAAAATTGCCGTCAGTGAGACTCGAACTTGGACACATACTAACCATTCGTTTTTACTGACCAACGTCTTACTCAGTACACCATCTCGCACATAGCATCCTAAGCGAAAAAAAAACTCTATTTAGTTTAAAATATCTCTTTAGACATTTTGTTATAAAAAACTAACAGCTTCAGAATTTGGTTGAACCAACAACCTTCTGGTTGTTAATCCGGCGCTCTAGCCAACTCATCCACTTGATTGCAGTATTACTGTGCTATTATACTATTGAGTACTTATTAATGTAATACAGAGTAGGCAAATAATAATGACGCCTCATTACCATGAAACTACTTTAATAAGTAGTTGTTATTACCGAAAACCAAAAAGTTTTTGCTGGGAACATGTCATTACCCAGTTTTTGCTGGGTATATTTCTTAAAATAATTATATTAAATAAATTTTATTTTGAATATTACAAGAGTTTTTATAAGAAATATAAACCTTTTGATGGAAATATTTACTTTTGGAATATTCAAAAATATAATAATTTTTTTTTTTTTTTTTTTTGAATTTCAAAAAATGCAACAGGTGAAAAAAAAAATATTGGAAGTATTCGTAAACCTACGTACAAAGCATGCAAGTAACAAATATGAACCAAATCTGATTTATGATATTTTTCATTTGTAATATCTCATGGAATTCATGATAGATTTTTTAATGGATTTCAAAAGAAAAAAATAGTAATTAATTGTAAAATTTTTTATTTTAAAATGAGGATTAAATGAGGATTTTAATATATCAAATTATAAATATATATTTTGCTGTTATAATCAAAATAACTTTTACAAAACATTTTTATAAATTTTATGAACTTTTTAATTTTTATAAATTTTTTTATTTTTTTAATTCATGACACTCATATAATTATTTTTATTTAGTTTGAAAAGTTTTATTACAAAATTAAATATCTTAGAATGGGTGTAACTAAGCAATACCGAAATAGGTAACTAAAATAAACAATGATACCATTTAATTCTTTTACAAAAAAAATCTAAAGCCAATATCCTCCTTCACAGTCATCCATCCATCTATCCATCATTCATATGTAACTTATAATTCTATTTCACTATATAATAACTTCTAATGCAAACTAAAAATAAATATTATAGAAATACTTACTTTGAACAAAATTATGAACTTGAAAGTGCCATAAACCATCAGTCTACAATTTATTTAATAGAAACCTTTTGAAATTAAATGCTTTTAATGTGTAATAAATATATTTTTCTACGTCGCCCAGAAGAAACAAAAAGTGGCAAAAGAAAAAGTATTCTTTAAATACAAAATTTAATAACGAAGTATTTACTTATAGATACTCATTCACTCGTATGTGTTTATTTATTTCAAGTTTGTAATCTTGTTGGCAATTGTGCAATATGCTACATACGAGTACATTATTACCATTGAATTTTAGTTTAAATGGTAAGTTAAACTTACAGGTTGTAATTTTTGCAACAAAAAAAAAAATAAAGAGAAAAAAAAATGAATAATATACTGAAACTACGAGTTGAAAAATAATAAAAATAAAAATAAAAAAATGTAAAGATGACGGACATACATAAATAAGTATGACAGTAATATGACTTTAATACTTTTATTTATTTTTTAAAATAGGGTTCGCAAATTGTAGAAATTATTGATTAAAATTAAGCAGGGGAAATTAGAAAGGAATATTCTTGGAATTTTTAAAAGTTTCATTTAATCTGGATTCCTGGATTTAACAAGTATTTTTGTACAATAATAGTTTATGGTTGGAAACAAATTCTTCTAAGCCAACAGTTCATTGATACTTAATGAGTTTACACAAATTTAAAGCGAGGTTGAACATGTGGATTCATTTGTTCATCTATCTTGTGCAATCGTCGTTAAGTTCCGCGGACTTATTGATCTGCAGGTCGAAAGTTGTACTCCAACCAGTTGGTCCGTATCTTCACCTCGAAGAATAATAATAAAATAAAATTACCCGGGGTGCTTGAATGACCCCTAACACAGACCAGCTCCAGGTTTGAATGTTTCGCCATCTTATTCAAAGATGTTCGGCATTCATGTACCAATCTGGAGGACTAAAAGACACCCGAGAGCGATTTAATTGCGGCTTGACAGTCTGTACAGATTTGGATATCCGTTCCGAATGTCCTATAGTATATTAACCAGTTCACCGTCCCCTTTATGGCCGAGATCTCTGCTTGAAGAATGCTGCAGTGATCAGGCAAATTTAAAGAAATGTTTTTCCTAATCTATTAAGGTCATTCCATCTCAATTTCTCTGGAGGAATCAACTGTTTAAGACATCTGTAAAGTCTTTAATTTATTTAATGTTCACTTTTTCCAATAGTTGTTGAGAATTATCCATAAATCAGTCTCCATTAACTTATTGCATGACCCATTCATATTCTCTTCCTTCAGTATAAATTATTTTATCTTTAACACTCTCACTCTCTGCTATAATGGCTTTCTAATCAAAATTTCAATTTCATCTATGATAAACATATAAAATACTCAAAGAAATTGAAATAAATTATAAACTGGTAAAAAGTTCTGGCGTTTCCCAGTTTCGATTCTACGGAAGAAGACTTTTGACTTGGTACGTTCAAATTATATTAGATAAAAGATTATAACACATATATTCACCACCAACAAGCTAAGGTTACAAGACAAGCCAGATACATAATGTTATCGATAATATTTTTAATAATGTTATTTTTAATAATGTTATCGATAATATTTTTATTGAAATTTAGCGAAATTTATTTGTAAACAACCGAGTTATAAACGATTTATATATAAAGTATACTAAAAGTTAAGAAGTGCGCACGAAAAATTTTGTGCATACGCATATCAATGGAATTAGTTTTTTTTTCTCTTGCAATACCTGCAACATTCTTACAGAGAATTTATATATTTTACGATTTTTTTAATTCAATATTTTTAATAAATAATAGCTTACTTACTTTATTTTTTAAAGGTTTAGTATTTGAAGACCTCTTTCAAATACCTGCAATATTTATTTCGAAAAATGAGACGCTTTTTTCCTATTAAGCCACAATTTTTGCAAAATTTAGTTTCATTTTTTAGGATTCTTTTCTGATCTTATGTAATGAGTTAAGAAGCTAAAATAATGGCCCTTCACTACTTACACATTAGCTGAATAATCCAGTAGTTTAGCATGGTGATGACATTAGATGGAACTACTTACCTCATATTATTATTACAAGTAGGCATTTTAGAAAGTCATTCTTAAGATGCCATTACAAGAACTAATTACTTCCAAGTCATTCAAAAACTTATTCATTTTAGAGTATCACAGAATTCATTATTAATGAAAACAATAGGAACTAGTTAAAAAAACAGTTCTTTTTATTTTGTTTTTACTTTAAACGTAAAAAGAAAATTGTATAAACTTGAATTAAAAATTTCGAAATCTTAACATATACATTTGCATAGAAAATATATAACTTAATAAAGATGAAACCAATAAATCAATATCTTTGAAATTTTAGTTTTGTTAAACTCTTTTATATTCAAGTTTTATATTTTAAAGAAAATTTCATTTCTTATTCATTTTTAATAAAATATTTTATATTTTCTAGAACACCTTTCATAAAAGCTTTATTGTGTTTTCGGTTATTTTTTTTTTTTTTTTTGGCATGGGTCCATTACTTTTTACTCTAATTTATTTTCTATACAGCTTTAACTATTCTTTATATATTTTTTACTATGATCCAATACATTTAAAATTAACAGAATTCTGGACACTTTAGGAGGTCAATCCATTATTTTAATAATACCGGCATCATTTATTTGATACCACTCAATTTCTCTTTTGTAGTAATAATGAGAATAGAAATAAGGCCAGAAAAATTACAATTCCTTGTGTTTTCTAATGATAAGAAGTAATATTTTTTGACGCCACTCATTTGCATATATTTCTCTGTTAAAATTACCATTTACTATGTACAAAATGATTTTCCCTGCACATAGAAATGACTTGCCAAATCAAAGATTTGTTCAACAATTTTGATTCTTTTACACGACATCTGTGATATGAAATTCATTACAAGGATGTTGTGAATATATACATGTTTCTATTGGAGGAAAAGTAAGAACTAGAGTTATGAAGGACACTAAGTAGCCCATAATTTTCTTGATTAACTGATTTTGCCCATTTTCAATACCAAACAAACCTTATATAACAGACATATATGAGACAAATTTCGTCTCATATATGTCTGTCTACGTATATTTTATCACCCTTTAGACCGCATTCACATTTCAAAAAAGAAAAAAAAATTTGTCTAATTTCTAATTTTCGTCCTCCCTTTTTTATTAGAAACCTTTTTAATTTGATGATACAGAAAATTTAAAGAATGAGTCATAATCCATTTACATACAATGAGCCTACAGTCTAGTCTGTAAACCAACTTTTTTCAGTTATTAGAATTTCTTGCGGCGATTATGAACCCTCTGTTTTTTATGACTCAAAAAACTGAATTTCCTAATTGTTTTATATGTTCGAAAAATGTTTTGATTACAAATTTGAATTATACGTTTGCATGAATTTTAATTTTAATTTTAAGAAAAACACAATACAATAAAATTTAAAAACTTTTTTTAAAACTAAACTATTTGCGCACAAAATTTAAATGCTATTTGATTTAGAACAAAAAACAAAATATAAATCTTTAAATTCGATCAGTAATCAAAAAGGTTATTAAATACTTTCCAAACTTTATCAAGATATTCTTCTTAGATTTTATTTAGTGCATACTTTTTGGGGCAAAATTGAAAAATGTTTGGAAAGTTTTGTTGTTATTCCAGATAAAATATCTTTAATAATTATTGCATCGTTGTATAAGCTTTTATAGAAAATCTTAAAATAATTTCGAAAAGTTTTGTTACTCTCTTTCTCTATATTTCAAAATTTGTTTTTATGTTTGAAAATATAAACAAATGTGTAGGATTGAAAAGATTGATTATTGTGCTGGCAAAAAAAAGTTTAAACAGAAATTATCAATAAAGGAATAAGACAGTATTAGGGATATATTTATCCGGGAAACTAGTCAGCAAGTTTTTTGAGCAGAACTCGAAATTTTGAGAGTAAATTTTTAAAAGTTATTTGGAATATCCTTAGGAAGACTTATTAGACAATAAAGTCAATAACTTTTTAGAAAGTTGAAAAATACAAATTTAAAGTCACTCCCAAATTGATCATAAACTCTAGCGAAATTTACATGCATTCAAAAATTTTTCTTTTTTTTTCATTAAAACTCTCTCATTATTTCGATAACTTTTTGTGATCTTTTGCTATTATGTCAAATTAATGTTGCTAAAAAGATATCTCCCTAACTCGAAAATACTTTGTACACTTTTGATAAATAAAACTCCAATAAATGCCGACTAAAATCACCTTCAAGTTATCTTAACATTTTTTTTATCCGATCAATAGTTGCGGAGTTACTTTAAAAAAAAATATCCTGGAAATATATAAAAGAATTGGAAAGACTGTTTCAATCAGTGGGTGACATCAACTAAAGTATGAACTTCATACATATTTATGTACATATATACATTTCTATGTAAATATACATACATATGAGTTCATGTAAGTAAAAAATGTATGTATACATATGTTTGTACATATGCACAACTTTGAGTAAATTATTAATATATACATGTGTATATGAATGTACATAAGTACGTATGTGTATATGTATGTATGTATGTATTTATACTACTATGTATGCAAAATTATGAATATCTGCATATACATATGTACATATAAACGATGTGCTATTACTCGTATTAATATAGTATATTGTGTTGTCAACGGTAAGTAGTATAAATACATGACTACGTAAACGTATGTATGCAAAGTACATACATATGTATGTACATATGTATATAGTGCATACGTATGGAAATATGTATATTAATATAGAAACTGCTTTACTCCCTTTTTATTTTACAAAAATTACAAAAAAAAAAAATATTTTTTATATTTTAAATACGAATATCATTCTTCTATTGTACATATTTGCCTTCGTTCTCGTTGATTTCATTGTCATACTTATTTCTTTTTTTATTTTTTTATTTTCTTCTGTGTTCATAGTTTATATACACAATGCATCATATAAAAACACATATGTATAAATATGTACATATTTATGTACGTATGTATGTAAAATAAATGAATGTAACAATATATAGTACATACATATTTACACTTTACATACATACTTATGTAGGTATGTATAATGTTTATATATAATGCACATATGTATGCACATATGTTTGTTCATAGTATATTCGACTTTACCTACCGATTACATTCGTTTGGTGAATAATTAAAAATGCAACGGTGGTGTGCACTTGCATTGAATTTTGTACGAATATACACATAGAATATATACATGCATACATACATATACTATAAACATTTACACATTCATACTTACTTACATATATGCAAGTACATATAGTGATGAATATAGTGTTCAACTGACTTAATATACTATAGTACTTTTTACTACTGCAAAATAACATTTAAAAAAATGCATACTATAAGCTATTTAAATATGGTAAAATATTTTAAATATTCATAATATTAGAAATCTTTATAAATACTTAAAAGCTTAAAAATAACATATTCCAAAATTATATACATATATATATATTTTTTTTTTTTTAATTTCCACCTATAACACTTCATTATTCGAATTATAAACTTATTAAATTTAACAGAATTAACTTAAATTTGATTTCTTTTCTTTATTTCATATATTGGCTGATTGCATTCTTTTGATCTACAGGTATGTAAATTTTTACTGTAATAAATTTATCAATTTCACATCAATTTTTTAACTCATCGACTTGTCTCTGACTGCTGAATTGAAATTTCTCAAAATCCTTATCCTTATAGATATGTATAATACATTAATATATTGACAATGGTTTTGAGAACTTTCGTATTTAAAATCAGCCAAATTGATTTGAAAATATGAATGTTATGCGAAATGAAACATAACTAAAATTACAAAAAATAAACGAATAAAATAGTTTTTACTAATAAATACAACTAAGGTGAAAGGTGTAAAATTCATCATAACTTGTAGAGTAAAATTAAAATAAATTATTTTGTTCATGTCTTGAAATCAAAAAACTGTCAATTTTAAAGCTTCAAAAATTTCAAAGTCTGTCAAATTAGTAGGTAAGACAACTTCTTGTGACCCCTATTACTCTCACATTTTACACTCTACTTGAACAAAAAATATTCCATTTGAAAGTTATTTAATTACAAATGTGCACAATAGATTTTTAGATATAGATTTATTTAATATTTTATTATAAAATTTTATTTTGTCATAAAAGCTCTATAAAAAAAATGAATCAAAAATATTCTACAAAAAGATAATTAATTTCCTCTAAGAAGAAAATTTATCCAAAATTTCCTATAAAAAAATAAATATTGTAGAAGTACTGTAAAAAGAAAGTTTATCGTAAATTTTCTATAAAAAGATATTTTTTTTAATTTTCTAAAAGAAGCAAATTAACTGAAAATTTACTATAAAAGGAAAATTTAGCAAAAATTTTGGTTAAAAAAGAAAAAATTATAGAAAATTTCCAGAGGAAATATATCGATAAATTCCTGCAAAAAGAAAATTTACGAAAATTTTATACAAAAGGGAAAATTGCCGAAAAAAAGAAAATTTTTATAAAAAAAATTATCGAAAATTTTGTATAGAAAAAATTATTGTAAATTTACTACAAAATAAAATTAATTGAAATTTCCTATATAAAGGAAATTTATCAAAAATTTCTATAGATAGAAAGTTTATCGGAAAATTCTGGTAAAAGAATATTTATCGAATATTTTATACAAAAGGAAAATTTATCAAAAATTACTTATAAAAAGAGATTTTATCGAAAATTTCCAATAAAAAGAAAATATATTAAAAATTTCATATAAAAAGAAAATTTGTCGAAAATTTCGCATAAAAAAAATATCGAAAATTTCGTACAAAAAAATTATCGTAAATTTACTACAAAAAAAAAATTAATTGAAAATTTCCTGTAAAAAGAAAATTTATCAAAAATTTCTATAAAGAGAAAATTTATCGGAAAATTCTGGTAAAAGAATATTTATCGAATATTTTATACAAAAGGAAAATTTATCAAAAATTACTTATAAAAAGAGATTTTATCGAAAATTTCCAATAAAAAGAAAATATATTAAAAATTTCATATAAAAAGAAAATTTGTTGAAAATTTCGTATAAAAAAATACCGAAAATTTTGTATAAAAAGAAAATTTCGCATAAAAAGGAAATATATCGAAAATTCTATATAAAAAGAAAATTTATCGAAAATTTCGTATAAAAAGAAAATTTATCGAAAATTTTACATAAAAAGAAAATTTCGTATAAAGAGAAAATTTGTCGAAAATTTCGTATAAATTTCGAATAAAATTTCGAAAATCTTCTATAAAATGTAATTTATGGAAAATTTTCTATAAAAAGAAAATTTATCAAAAAATTGATATAAAAAGAAAATTTATCAAAAATTTGATATAAAAAATTATTCTAAATTTACCATAAAATAAAATTAATTGAAACTTTCCAACAAAAAAAGTTTATCGAAAACTTAATATAAAAAGAAAACTTATCAAAAATTTCCTTTTAAAGTAACTGACTAAAGAAAATTTATTGAAAAATTGTCATTAAAAATTATCAAAAATTTCGTATAAAGAGAAATTTCATTGAAAATTTTCTATAAAATGAAATTTATCGAAAATTTCCTATAAAAAAATTATCGTAAATTTATTACAAAAAAAAATTAATTGAAAATTTTCCATAAAAAAATTATCGAAAACTTCCTATAATAAGAAAATTTACCAAACATTTTCTTTAAAAGAAAAATTTAACGAAAATTTCTAGAAAGAGAATTTATCAAAAATTTCTAGAGAAAATTTATCAAAAAAATTCTCGTAAAAAGAATCTTTATCGAATATTTTCCACAAAAGCAAAATTTATCGAAAATTTCCTGTCAAAAGAAAATTTATCAAAAATTTCCTATCAAAAGAAATTTTCTTTAAAAAGAAAATAAAATGGAAAATATTCTCTTAAATTTTCTATAGAAAAAAAGCTTATTAAAACTGTTCTTCAAAAAGAAAATAAATCGAAAATTTTCTGGTGAATTTACGATACTGTTTTATGAAGTTCTAGTGTAATTTTACTATTTTTTTCCTGTCTGTCTGTATGTCTGTATGTCTGTCTGTAGGAAACATTTTCACATTTAAATTTTGAAACCTAATATAATGAAATTTTTCCGGATTATTTGTTGTTTTCCCTAAATCAGCTAAATTATTACAGTAGAAAAAATGTTATAGAAAAAAATCAACCAAGGAAATGCAAAAAGTTGGCAAAGAAGAATTTCGTAAACACAAAATTAAAAGTTTTCAAAGTGGGTTAAAATATCCAAAAGGTTACCAATTTCGTCTTAAAATTAGAAAAAAGATTTTCTGGACATTAATGACTCAGGTTTCTAAAATATGTATTTGTGTATTACCTTATTTAAATATTTTAAAGTATAGCTTTACTAAACTATAGTTTGAAATTTATATAAGACCTATAAACGTAAAAACAGTCTACGATAAAATTTGTCATACACCTAATAAATTACAGTTATATTCAAATATTTTACTACAAAATAATTAAGTTATGCTAAGCTTTATGTCCATTCATAAATGTAAATATTCCTTTTAAAAAATTTGTAAATACTTATACTATTTGTCCAAAGAAATCTAAAACTTTTGTTGCTCAATATTTTCTTGTATTGTATACATTCCTGTTTAAACATCAATAAATAAACCTTCTTAAATATGAGTATAATACGTATGTTATTGTATATCGCTCATTTGCTGTAACAACGTCATAACTCAAAAAACGGAAATTTCAAGTTAGCATCGCTAATGCATAGTAAATAATGTGTTTTATTAACTGACAAAGTCTTGCGTATGGGTCTTATATATTTCACGCAAGATCGCGATAAAAGTATTTTGTCTTAATTACATAATCTGTTGTGTATTATTTGCAATAACGTATTATTTCATTTGTGCGTCGGCTATTGTATAGTCAACATCGTGAAGTTATTTAGGAAAGTAACTAAATTTGCCCATAATATGATTTCATTGAAAATTTTCAGAAAATTTTTTGAAAATTTTGTTTTTTAAGTTATGACGTTGTTGCAGCAAATGAGCGATATGTACTAAGTAAATATATATGTATGATCATATATACGCAGCAGTTTATTAACAATAATAACAAAAATAATATTTATCCCATTTACTACTCGCACACACACGCACACATACTTTTATTTACAATAGACGATTGATTTAAAATCGTTATTATAATTATTGTTGGTGTATTGGAGTTGTTGGTGTTGTTGTTCGTTTTTTTTTTTTTTCACCCATACATTACACTTTTTCATTATTTATTGTAATGTTACATTATAAGACAGTGAGATAGAATGAACGTCTGTCAGTCATTCATTCTGTTCAAAGTCGATTTGGTGTTAAAACTACAGTCACCGACACCACCAATATCATCACTTATTTACACTAACTGTTCGTGCTTTTACTGCTGCCGAGGCAGATGCCTCAACAACACCAAAACCACCTGTATTTTTGTTGTCACACTCGTTGCTGCTTCATTATTATTTTTATTATTATTGTAGTTGTTGTTGTTATTGTCGTTAATAATTTCCATAAAATTTATTTCTTTTTTCCGTAGCCGTGCCATGAGTTTCAAATAGTTTTAAATATTTCAGTTTGGTGGTCTAAATTATGAACATACGTGAGTTTTATTAAAATATTACTTACGTTGAGTATCTATATGATTATTATTGCTTTTTGTTTTTTTTTTGCTTTTTTTTCCTGTAATTTTTATTTTAAAACAATATTGACGTAAAAGAAATAAATTTATTAAAAATTTTTTTTATCTTTTACTTTGTAATTTGCGATTATTCTAAATACTCTCGTACTCGTAATTTGTTATAAATATTTATTTCTTTTTTTTATATATTTTCATTGGTGGACTTGATTTTTTTTTTTAATATTTTTCTTTACACTTTTTTATGGGGTGTTTACACTGTTGAAATATTTACAAAAAAATTTTTTATGAAAAATAAATGATTTGAATTTGATTTATTAAGGGCAGAACTTGAATAGAAATATATATTACAAAGGAAAGACTGCATTTCATTTTTGTGGCATCCCGAAATCAAAATCACAGAACTGAGATGGATAATTTACATCCTTAAATGAGTTAATAATAAAATAACTGTTCTGGAAATTGAAAAAAATTATCACAAAAGACATTTTTATTCTTGACTCGCAGAAATTCGAGAAAAAATGTCCATGTCAAAACTGACAGCAATCGGATTTGACATCTAAGACTTCAATGAAATTCACTAAAGATATTCATTACAGATAATGGCTCTTTCTGATCCGAAAGCATGATATTTTAAAAACCAAAAATAAAAAAAAAACCTAAAACTTAACAAAGGTGTACTTGTATAATTGCTAATCACTTCCAAGCTATACATGGTAGTTATGAGCTCATAAAAAACATACGTTGAAATTAATTTTTGAAAATATTTTAAGTTGACATACAAAAAACATTAAACTTTTACCACATTTTGCTTCATAACTTCTAAACTAAAGGAGTGTCCAATAGGAAATTTTAATCGAGTAGGTAGAACAGTTTTGTCAATTATATAATTTTTTTGAGAATTTTAAAAATACCGTTTTTTGAGATATAATGATTTCATTTTTATATGTCCAACTTTGACCTTTGAACTTTTGATATAAATTAACTTTATACATATAGTTATAAAGGTAATATCATTGTTTTTAATTTTAAACTAAAACCAGAGATCTATCATATATATTTTTGAAGAAAAAACATGGTTACAACATTATTACTACAACAGTATTATGTTCTCATTGTTAATTTTCTTGAATTTTAATAACTCTGTGTTTACACTTTTTCATTATTTACACATACTTTTATTTACAATACACAGTGGTATAGACCAAATTTCAGAAGTTACAGATTTATTTCCACAAAATTTCGATTCTGCCCCACTGTGCAATAGACGATTGATTTAAAATCGTTATTATAATTATTTTTGGTGTATTGGAGTTGTTTAAATTTTGTCATTTAATGTTTACACTCAATAAAATTTTTAATATGGTTGATTGTAAAAATTTTATGTTTTTAAATACTTTTACCAGAAACAAAATTTTATTAATATGAAAAATATCATTACTATAACCATTAAATATTTGCAGTCTTTTTCTTGTTGTTAAACCATATTCTGTTGTTAAACCAATAACAATATTATTATTCCCATAACAATAAAATGTTTCAATAAAATAATAAATGTTTTTAAATATATTTTGTTTTTAATGTTTATTTGTTCATTTTAATTCTCATTTAGTTTACATATGAATATAAATAGACAAAGTTTGGTTGTACTTCAAGCAATGCGACATATGGATTCACTACCATAAAAGGGTTTAGGTAAAAAAACATATATTGCATTTGAACCATGTATGGTGGTATAAATGAATATAATTAATAAACAAATAATTTTTTTTTTTTACTCTATTATTTTCAATAAAAAATGTATAACAATAATTATTTATTAATACGTTTTATTTTAATACATGATAAGATGGAATAATATGACAAAATTGAAATAATAATATGATAAGATTGGATAACTATGTGATAACATGGGACAATAATATGATAAAATGGTATAAAAATATAACAAGATGGAATAATAATATAATAACATCAAATAATAATCTAATAAAATGGGGTAACGATGTAGTATGATTGTTCAATTATATGTAAAACTAGAATCATAACATGCAAAAACAAACCATAAAGTCGAACACAATATGACAAAATGGAATCATAATAATTATTACATATAATCATTTCTATTTTTCGCTGTGATCATATGTTCGAATCATAATATGTTACTCTTAGATTATGGTCACTACAACAATATTTTTTCTCTGCGTGTAGCAACTAAATAAGTACATCTTTGTGAAGTTTTTACCTTTTTTTGTTTTTCATAACGTCATATTTTTGAACCAGAAAGGGTGATGAATCTAAAAGTTTATGAGTTAAGAAACATCTTCAATAGACAATACTATAGTGAATTTCAATGAAATCGGAGATGTCAAATCCAAAAAGGGCTGTTGTCTGTATATATATATATATATATATATTGAAAGAATATATCAATTTTAAAAAAATACAGCCAGAGCAGTAAAACAATGAATTAATGAATTAATCAACAAGGTGTTCAACTTTTGGATTGGCCCCCATAATCACCAGACCTGAATCCAATTGAAAATGTCTGGTGTTGGCTTGTAAGAAAAGTTTATGAAGGAGGAAAACAATTTGAGACGATAGAATCTTATCTAAAGGATGCAATAACGGAAGCATGGAGTTCAATTTCGCTAAATTACTTAGAGTCATTATATAAGTCGATGCCAAATCGCATTTTTAAGGTTATTTATAAAAATGATGGCAGTACTCATTACTAATTGAATGCTAGAAGATAATAACTTTCATTTTTATAACCTAAAATTTAAAAATAAATTACAGTTTGTTTAGTTTTAAAATATTCCTTATTCAAGTGACACACAGAAATAAATGTCTTTAAATAAATGCATAATTTTAGTATAACAAAATATGTATATTTTTTATTTCTTCAGGAAACTAAGGCCAACACTTTGAAATTTGGTTGAGCAAAAAATTATTTTTTTCTGAACTTTAGTTTAGGAGATTTACTTAATTAAATTTAAAAAAAAATGTGTTTACTTATTCAAGTGGCAGGCAGTGTATATAATTATAGCAAAGTTGGATGTCATTTGGATGGGAAAAAATCTATTGAAGCTTCATACAATATAGCAATGCTAATAGCAAAAGCAAAGTAACTACAGACCAGAAAAGAAAAAGTTATGATAACTCTGAACGAAAGAAATTGATGGCCTGCAGTGTAATGAAATGACGGATTTTTCAAATTTAAGCAAACTTTTATTTTATTGCTGAATGTGAAATAAAGGAAGAATTATTGTTTACTAAATCTTTGCCTACGACAGATGGAGCCGCATTAATTATATGATCGCGAGCAGGGTTTTTAAATCACTTAAATCTCATTGCTTCGAAAACCTTAACTGATATATTTAAAAGTGATCTTCAAACTACTATAGACGTAGGAAATTTTATAAAAATTAGTGCCTTAAGTGTCGATTTAAATGCAGAACTTAAAGATATTACTACTTCATATCAATGTCCATTGGATTTCGAAGTGAAATATGCTGATGAGATTGTACGAATTAAGGACAAACGTAGACATTTTCCTTTTATACACGAATATAGATCTTTATAAAAAATTTACAGAAATAATAAAATTTACAGAAATTTATAGAAATTTATATATAAAAACTTTGCTTATAACTCTAAATTTTTCGAGACGTTAAACATATTAAATTAATTAGATTCAATAAGTGTTTTTATGTGCAAAATTTCTTTATGGAAATTACGTTTTTAATCCCGTCTAACACGATATTCTTGATTTTATCTGATGTTCTAAAAGAACATATGAAAAGTATAATTATGTTTATACTTGGATTCACTTTACGATGAATTTTCTCGATATTATCCGTAGCGAAAAAAAAACATCAAATCTTGCCAAACCAGTTAACATTTCCATTGATTCCATACCCGATAATTTCTTAAGAATAAAAATTTGGGTTATATTTCATTTGTAAAATTACCTAATATTTTAAAGTGATTTTTCGATATTTTCAAATCATAATTTCTTTTTGTTTAAGCATTTTTAAGTTTTTATGTGATTTCTTGCTTTTATAAGAATTTGTTAAAATTATGTTTATAAATAGTTTCTACAGTTAATAAAGCAAATTAAAAAATAATTATAATAATCGATTTAGTAATTCCATCAAATTAGTTATTATTATATTATTTTTTCTTGATTTTTGTTAAATATAAATAATAAAGATTTTTTTGTGCGAATAAATACACAAAAATGCTTATATGCAATAAGAAATTGTTTTCTTCTTTGTTGAAGTACTAACATTTTAACCTTTTTAAAGCAATTTTAAGAATAAAAAAAGGCTAGAAAAAATACTAGAAGCTAAAAGGAAAACTTTGAGGCTAAAAGCAAAATAAAATGGCTAGATTTAGACTTAAAAAGGATAAACTGGCAACACTGTTTCTGTGAAAGAAGTTTTTCTGTCCTACAGTTCATAAAACTCAAAATTTAGATCACTTTTGGACATTTTATTACTTATAATATCTTTTAATTGTTTAGCTTTGAGCTTTAAAGGTCTAATAATTTTTATATTAATGAATTTTGGTAATACAATTTTATTTAAAATAAAGCCTGAATCGAAGCGGGTTTGTCCGCATAAACTTTAGACTTTACATATCATCACAGGAAAAAGTCTAACGGTGTGATATCACACGATCTTGGTGACCAATCCACCGGCCCAAAACGTGAAATTATGTGCTCACCGAAGTGTTCTCTCAATAAATCCATTGATTGATGCGATGTGTGGAAAGTGGCGTTGTCTTGCTGAAATGTCGCCGAGATCACGAGCTTCAATTTCAGGTATCAAATAGTCGGTTGTCAAGGCACGATAACGGTCGCCATTGATGGTTACGTTCGCACCGGCATCATTTTTAAAGAAATATGGACCGATGATTCCACCGGCCCACAAACCACACCAAACCGTTGTTTTTTCTGGATAAAGTGGCAGTTCTTGAATCTCTTCAGGTTGCTCTTCGTCCCAAATGTGACAATTTTGTTTCTTTACATACAGAAATGGGCCTCATAGCTGAACGAAATTTGCCTAGGAAACGTCGGATCTTCTTGGAGATTTTCAAGAGCCCATAGAGCGAAGCGAAGTCGCTTGGGAAGGTCGAGCGGATTCAGTTGTTGCACAAGCTGTATTTTTTACGCTTTTAATTTAAGATCGCGACGTAAAATGCGCCAAGTCGTTCCATACGTCAGTCCGAGTTGCTGCGAATGGCGCCGAATCGACTCTCCAAGGTCTTCGTGTACACTCTCACCTACGGCTGCTATATTTTCTTCACAGAGTGCTGGACGTGGTCTATTCGATCGAATATTATCCAGTAATGAACGCTGGGTCTAAAAATGGGTGATGGTGTTGCGAATAGTACGCTCAGTAGGCCGATTATGTTGACCATAAGTGAAGCGAAGTGCACTAAACACATTCCTCACAGAACGTGAATTTTCGTAATAAAGTTAAACGATTTGTAAACGTTGTTCAGGCGTAAGTCTCTCCATTATGAAATGCCAAACAATACTAAACAAAAATAACATAACAGCATTGACACGACTCACACATGATCTGTCAAAAAAAGGCTATTGAAAAAAATATCTCTACTTGAATCACCCATTAAATACCTTTTCAGTTTTTAACATTTTTAATTTCCATTATACTAAAAATCAAAATGTGACAAGGGGTCCTCGAAAAAACAAAAATCTCTAAAAGAGTCCGTAAAGCATGAAGAGGTGGGAACTCCTGCATTAGAATATCCTATTGAAAAATTTTTTTTATATGAGACCCCACAAAATTATTAATTTTTTTAATACCTTTTTCGAAAAAGTAACCCAAACTTTTGTAGGGAACTAAAGGCCAATATTTTTTACTCAGCTCATTAAAACGTATCTTTGAATGATCTACCCACATCAGTTTCTCGGGACGCTGTAATACAGTGATATCGGATAAGTATTTCATAAAATCCCTCCGTTGCAATGAAAAAATCCTTTTTCCATTTTTCTCAAAAAAATTTTCCTACCAATTTTATCTCTTCAATAAAATAGTTGTTTTTAATAAGAAATTTTTTAAATGAAAGTGCATGCAGACTCAAGTACACTAATGTAATTATAAATTTCGAATAAAAAATATTAATTAAAAGTTATTTATACAAATATATATTATAATGGTACCTTGATTTTATCAAATCTAAAATAAAAGTACATTTTATAAAGTTTTCAAAATTTATTAAAATCCTTTAAATACATATATAGATGTATTATAATATCTTGACATGTAATTACTCATAATATTTATTTCATGGGGTTTCAGATAAATGTTGTAGAAATCAAAAAAGGAATAAACTTATTTTGTCCGCTACTATTTGTGGTAAAGAATATAAACAAGCTTGTAATATTATTACAATTGTATATAAAATATTTATCTAAAATAAAGTTTTAATACTAAATTAGTTTGGATATCCTACTTTTACTTATCATTTCTTGCTATTTTGGAGAAAAATTTTAAACATTTAAAACAATTTCCTTCATTTCCAGAATAATTAAAATTTCCTCCCTTTTTTAAAGCATTTTTCGAAAAATGGGTTCCATATCTAAATTATTTCTCAACATATTATACGAAAATGTATTTTATTAGAGTTTACTAAAGGAAATGCTATTTAATATTGTGATTCATTTTAACCAAATTATTATTATTACTTTTTTTTTTTTTGGTCCGTAAATTTTTTATCTTTTGAAAATTTTTGATGCGCCTCCACATTTCCGTTAACCATTACAAACACCACTTAATTATGCCATGCAATGTGCCTTAGCAAAATATATTTTGACAAAATCAACTTTCATCGACATTTAACTTAAACTTAGGGCCCCGATCAATTATATTTATTGCCGCTCTTATATCTATATATCCAAGATTTGTACAAATTTCTATTTCATATATAAAAATAACAACAAAAAAAAAAACAAAAATTATTAAATTTATTTTTAATTCTCCTTGGATTTTGTTATATAAAATAAAAAAGGCCTAATTTCATTTCAAAATTTGTATTCAATTGAGGGGCTCACAGAACCCCCCCCCCCCCAAAAAAAAACCAACAGATTTAAAAATTATAAAAATTTGGTGATCAAAATTTTACTACTCTGTACGTAACTGTTGAAAGTCTGTACAACAAAAGAGAGGTGTGAGTTTTATCCACAAAGTTCGATCAGTTTATATAATATCGAATGAAATCAAAAAGTTTAAACGCGCGAACAAAAAATGCAGAAGTATGGAAAAAAGTTAAGTAATTTTTAGCCCTTTTTTTAACTTTTTGAACTTTAAGCAACAATCATGACTATAAAATGAAGCCTATGACATATACATTTTTGCACTCTATTAGTTTCAAGTCTTATAAGTTCATTTCTGTAACCCGTTTGTTTAAAATAATATCACCATAAAACTTACTAAGTATTAAAGTAAGTTTCATCCAGGTTAAAATTTTTTGATAATAGCCCATATATATTTATTTTTTTAATGCCTTGTCCGATTCGATTCCGATATTTTAAGAGTCTGAAATTGAAGGTAAATTAGTTTGGAGTGCACCTCTGCATCAAAACAATAAAAAAAAAAAAAATTATGATGCAAATATTCTAGCGATTTATCGCCAATACCTCTTCCGTTTATACAAGAGCATTCCTGTTATATTCATGTATAATAAATAATCGTAAATTATCGGGGTCCTACAAAAAGTTAATTTCAACAAACAGAAATCGTTATTTAAAATCACCAACCTATTAAATTTTTGGGGCCTAAAAGGAAAATTTGATAACTTACAAATATAATAACAAACTTATATCTCGGCAATGGCCATCAATGGTGAAGAGTATAGAAAATTTATACCTTAGAATTAATAATATTTATCAACAACAAATTATATTACTGAAACACAAAATTAAATAAAGATTCCATGGAAATATCTTAACAAATTTCCGGTTGTTCATCGTCATCATTTGTCAATAACAATAAATAATTTGGAAATTTGAAATAAATAACCATATAATAATTGATCTTGTTATCAATTTCACAATAATAAAAAAGAATTTGTTTTTCCAACTAAAATCTTATTACACAAACTTTTAAATATTTTATCATAAAGTGTGAACTCATTTTAAATAACATCTAAATAAAAAAAATAATTAATAGTTTTTTATGTATAACTTTTAGCATTGTTCTTTGTGGTACTAAAGCTAAGTTCACATTACGCTAATATTTGACGATTTTGGCAAATATTTGCTTTGCCTAATGTGAATACCAAATATTTTTACGATTCAAACAAGATAACAACTGGTTTTGGATAAACCAAACTATTTGCCTTTAATTAAAAGTGCAGCAAGTGTGAACACACTTGTAAAACATTTGCCACAATTTTGAACAAATTTTTGTTTGATCTTAAAAGATAGATGCAAGATCAAACAGTGGTGAACACTGCTGATGCGGTGGATGGCTTGAGTTGAAACAATTTTTGTTTTTTTTTTTTTTTTAATGTACATAAACTCAATCAATATATTTTAACAATCAATTTATATTTTATCTATTAAAATATAGTTTTTAAATAAGACTTTAGCAGAGTTGTTCTGGCTCATAAATATAAATTACCTATAAACAAATTTTTAAAAATTGTTCTAAATCCATAAAAAAAATTAAAAAAAGATTTTCCTACAAATTCCTTTAATAATTGATGTCAAATAAATGTATGATAGCAGTGTGTTCAATCAAACAATTTTGAGTAAATATTTTGCATTTAATCTGAACAGGCTTCAAATGTGTTTTCCCATTCACGTATTTTACGATATTTGATAAATGTTTCATCAAACAACAAACCTCAAATAAATGTTCGTAAACTGAACATAAAATCAATGCTATATTTAGTTTAAAAAATTTCGATAAAATATTTCGTGTCAAATATTTGCGTAATCTGAACTTAGCTTAAGTATTTATTATTGTTTTTATTTCAAACTAAAGCTTGTTGTAGTTGTTGCTGGCTGTCTGTTACCAGCTATTCCATTACTGTTGCTGTTGTTGTTATTTGGTTGGTTGTTGTCATGTCACACTGTGATTGTATCTGTATAAATAAACATACATGACTTAATTAACTAAATTACGCGTTTAGCATTTAATTGAAATTGAACTTAAATTTTTTTCTTCTTTATTATTTTCTTTTCCGATTCTTGGCGGTTTTCATATAACTAAAGTTTTTTAGAGACATTTTTTTTATTATTTGTTTATTTCACTACTTTTAAATAATAAAAAAATAAAAAATGTTTCATTCTGTTCATCCATTATTATTTATTTAGTTTTTTATATTCTTTTAAACAAATAAACAAACATAACCTCACTTAGAGAGATACCGACAATAATCTTGTTTTCTTTTAATACTTTTTTTTTAATATTTTATTGACAAGTACCTAATACTTTTGAAAATACAGGTAACTCTCGATTTACGCGGCTCATTGGGACCAATGAAAATACGTGTAAATAAAAAAGCGCCTAAGAAAAGATTCGGAATATTTTGGGACCATCAGTTTTATATATCGCGTAAATAGAAACACTAATTAAATGAAAAATGTTGTTTTCGAATCTTAAAACCGCGTTAAATTAAAACCCATAAAATTATTAACTTTTTATTTTTTATTTCTTGCTGATTAAAAAGTGAATCATATGATGTGTTGAATACTTGATGAGGATGATACATATCCTTTACTAACTGATTTAAACTAAAATAATGTGGACATTATTTAGTGGCATTCAAATCACCTGATGAAGGTTTTCCTTGAAATATTAATTTTGGAGAAAATGTCATTGTGAGAAAAAAAATATTTTTGAAGAATTCATCACCAGATTATAATAAAGATTTTCTAAGGGTTTTTATAAAATTTTTTAACCTATTCAAAACATTGATTTGTTTTCTATCAATATCTAAAGTGAGCGTTCGAATAAAATATAACACAAGATTTACCGCCGTTCATTTTAAATAACTTTCTTGATTATATTCTACATATTCCCATAAACGCACATCAATTTTTTTTAATCAACTTACCTAAAATGAGACTAAAAAATAATTAAGGTGCTACAAATTATTTTTTTAATTATTCATTGACTTCACTTAAAAAATTAATAACCAAAAACTAAAAATTTGCATTTTTTTTTATTGCAATTTTGGTAGTTTAAGGCCATTTTTTGTGGTATTTTCCTATATACGTACTTGAACTAATGAACCAATTTATCATTATTAATAATGTGTTGATGAATCTTTGTTTTGTAGAACTTTTTCTGCAACAGAAAAAGCTACCCAAACCGAAATTGGATTTCGACATACAAATTTCGGGACCAATTTGAATTTCTTTTCATCAGAAAAGATTACTATATTCCACTCATCTGTCATTTGAATTTCTTTTCATAAGTAAAGATTACTTTATTCCCCTCATCTGTCATTTCAAATGCGTTTATAGTAATACGCACCAGTGTATTCTAGAGACAAGTCAGATTTAACAGCAAAACGAATTCTTGAAACTCGGTCGATTGTCCGCATACAAATGGCAGTCAAAAAAAATTTAATTGTTTTAAACTTTTTTTTTTTTTTTGAAGTTACTATAAAATATTGAATGAGTAAAATCCCAGCAAAAACCTTTTACCAACCATTTATTAAAATAGTTTCTTGGTAATGTGGAGTCATCGTTATTTGCCTACTCCATATTACATAAATAAGCACTCAATAGTATAATAGCACAGTAATATTGCAATCACGTGGATCAGTTGGCTATAGCGCTGGAATAACAACCAAAAGGTTGTTGGCTCAACTCCATTTTGATGCTGTTAGTTTTTTTTAAGAAAATGTCTAAAATGGTATTTTAAACTAAAAAGAGTTTTTGTCGCTTAGGAAACTGAGTATGAAATAGTGGAAACATATGGCTAATTTGTGCCCAAGTTCGAATCTCAGTAATGATGTTTTTTATTTTTTTTTTAATTTTGTTTAGGTACATATTTTTGAGTACCCCTCGAGTCTAAAAATAACTACATGAATTTGTGAACAACTCGAAGAAAAATAACTAGTTATTCAGCCAAAAAATAAGTAGTTTATTTTTGTTTCCAATTATACCTGCTAGCTTACCAGGAAAGCAAAGCTTTTGCTGGGATTTAACAAAAGTATTACATTTTAGGATAATAAAAAAGTTTAACAAGGACCTAAAGAGTGAGATGAAACATGGTTCAAAAAATAAAAAGTCACAATATTGAATTCAAAGTTAAAAACGTACAGAAGCTCCTAAGAGCTATGTCAAACATGTACGGGGACCTAATGACACTTTGTGTTCATTTCTTAAAAATAAAATGAGCTATGCTAAAGCTATGCTTAAGCTTTGGCTATTCAAAGTTGGTTAATCAAAGTTAAAAAAAAAAAAAAAAATTTAAATAACAAAGCTGAGAAGAACTGTGAGGCCAGGAATGAGCAAAGCTTCTCTACAATAAAAAAAATATATAAATATTTTTAATATTTTGTATTAGCCTGGAAAATATACGTTATTGCTGAATTTTCCTACGTTCCAAAGTACAAGTTTTGCATACCGAATAATCGCGAAAATGCTCCTGAATATATGACAAGTTTATCCAAAATGTGACAAGATATGTGATTATTTTGCTTCTTTAGTCTGAATAAAATGGAATAATCATTATAAAGAGTGTCACAAAAAGACATTGATGACACTCATGACATACAACTATGTTTTTACAGTAGAAGCATCCAGAATTGGGAATGTTATTTTAGTCCCACAGAGTATTACTTATTTAAACTACCCAGAATTTTGGCAATTGTAAGGGAATTGGATCCCAGTTAAAAGCGATTATTAATTTTATGTTCTTCAGGGAGATACCGCGAAAAATTTCGTTAAAATAATTTTATTTTTTTGCAGATGTCATACCTTAAAAAATCGAAAATTATTCTTTTATTGATGGAACTGGACAAATATACTGTAATAGAAAAATTTACTAAATGTAAAGAGTACAACTATATTCAAAACAATCCAAAGATGACAAATTGTTTATCAAAGTTATCAATAAATAATCGAATGTTATAAAAAAAAATAATAAATTTTCACTCAAAATTGACATTTAGAGAGTAATTCTTAAAAATGTTGTCAACTCTACTGGTTCATAACTGAAATCAGTGATTTTAAGTAGTTTTTTTTTTTAAGTTTTAGCGCTTTGTTTTATAAGATAAGATATGAAGTGAGCAGCATTGTATGCTTGTTTATTTTGTATTATTTTTCTCTATTTGTTTCTTTTTATAATTCGCTGTCTCATTCTTTCAATCCGATATCAATAAAATACAAAAGGGCTAGTAAGGGCTTTAGCACTTAATTTTTATATAAAATGATATATCAGAAAAAACTGGAGCAAAATGCTACAAGCAGTTGATTTAGTTTTAATTCTATTGTATTTCGTTTATCTCTTATTAAAAAAAAAAAGAACATGTTATATTTTATTTGAACGCACACCTTATTTTTCAACACTTTTTTAAAATAATTAATTTTTTTTATACAAATTCCCACGGTACTATGTTCTCTGCAATTCAATGTTTGTCATTATTTTTTAAAAGCGTTGTGTCAAATTCACGTTAAATAAAAACACGGATTTCAAAAAATGGTAACTATTATTGAATCGTGTTATAAAAAAAAAAACTCTTAAATGAAGTACAGCGTAAATCGAGTGTTAACTGTAAAAACATTTATACATACTTCTCATTTATGAATGTATGTATGTATGCATGCATGCATGTATGTACGTATGTCTCTTTGAATAATTTAAGTAATGCGGAAATGTCGTTTAATTCGTAAAAAAGAAAAATACTTAAAATTAAAATAAAAAATATACATATTGAAAAAAATAAATATGTAAAATTAAAAAATAAATAAACTGAATAATTTGATACGTAACCCGTCCATCATTTATCGTTGTATTTTTTGTTATTGTATTATTGTTGTATTGTTTACAATAAAGCACCTTTTTGTTTTGTGAGTGGTTGTTTTTTTAATTCTTCATTGTGTAAAAATTAAAATAAACTGTATTTAGCTGTGGTTGATGATGATGATGTGTCAATTAATTGTCAACACTTAATAAAAATGTTTGTTTAAAATTAAAATTACAACAACACCGATTAAAGCAAACTACTTAAACGAAAGAATTAAATTGTTTGTTATTTAGTCAAAACAACAACAAGAACAGTGCTTACAATCTTATTCACTGTTTGTTTGTAAACTGAACTTTACTTTTACATTGTAATTCTGAAAGGTATATTTTATTCTGGAAGGCGGGATATCAAATGGTCTAAATTTCATTTTCAATATAAAATATAATTTAAATAAAATATTATATTTTCTTGATAATACTGACTAACATTTTAATTAATTCAATCAATATTTTCTTACTTTAAGTATTCCTTCTTATAATAATCAAGTTTATATATTCTATGTTCCCACCCCAAAACCGTTATTCTGGTATAAACTACAATCAATTTACTTTACTACATTCACCAAAAAAGAATAAAGAATGTATAAAAAGGAAAAGGAAAAGGAAAAGGAAATAACACATACAATGCCACAACATTATAACAAATTCTAAATGAATAACAACCAAAAATTCTACTGTGTGTCGACTTTTAACGATGTTTATATACTTTCATTGTTTTTCTTAAGTGTAAAGAAATGCAGGACTATTGAATATACAAAAAAAGTAAATTTTATATAAAATATGTGGCATATCCTTTAAATTATCCTTATTGTTACACACTTTTCTACGCCATGCATTATTAATTTATAGGGTTGTTAATTCCATATAAATTCAATATTAATAAACCCACCAACTGTGTTAGTAAATAACTGGCTTTTTGTGGTGGTTGATTTGGATATAATTAAAACTAACGCACACTTAATATAGAGTACATTAACGGTAACGTTTTAAGTTGTAAACAAAAGAACCTGAATAAACAAGAGAGCAAAAGATTTGTAAGTTCTTTAAATGCAATTAAGAAAATTTTTGAAAGAATAGTTGGATTATTTAAAAAATGTTAAATAAATTTTCTATAAATTATTGGTCATTAAAAAAATGGGTAAATTTTATATTTAAGGAAAATGTTATATATATGTATATATATATATATATATATATATATATATATATATATATATATATATATATATTATTTAAATGTAAAATTTATCCATTCCTTTACATAAAGTTTATATTTATTAAAAACAAATTTAATTTTATATTTAAAAAAATACTTTATAATTTGTTCTTTATATAAAATTTTCAATGAATTTTTCTTTGCAAAAAATTTTTAATAGACTTTCAACAAATTTTCTCCATAATTTATCTCTAAAGAAAATTTTCAATAAAGTTTCGTTTTATGGAAACTTATTAATAAATTTTATTTTTTATATAAAATTTTCGACAAATTTGTTATTAATAGAAAAATTTCGATAAAGTTTTTATTTATAGAAAATTTTGATAAAAGATTTTGTTTGCCAAAAATTTTTGAAAATTTTTTTAATGAAAAAATATTTTATTTATAGTAAATTTTCGATATTTTTTTATTTTTTTA
This sequence comes from Protocalliphora azurea, assembly GCA_932274085.1. Lineage (NCBI taxonomy): Eukaryota > Metazoa > Arthropoda > Insecta > Diptera > Calliphoridae > Protocalliphora > Protocalliphora azurea. The sequence goes on along the minus strand of OW026522.1, from coordinate 143,592,692 downwards.
TTTTTATTCAATAAACTTTTTATTTATAGAAATTTTTCATAAAATTTTCCCTATAGTAAATTCTATATTTATAGTTTCAATAAATTTTCTATTTATAGAAAATTTTCTCTATAAAGAGTTTTCAATAAATTTTCTATTAACAGAAATTTTTCCCTCAATAGAAAATTTGCAATAAATTTTTTACTAATTTGAAAATTTTCCATAAATGTTTTGTTTATAGAAAATTTGCGATAAAATGTTTGTTTATAGAAAGTTTTCGATAAATTTCTTTTTGTATAATTTTTCACTAAATTTTTGCTATACAGAAAATTTTCTATAATTTTTTTTATTTTTAGAAAATTTTCGATAAATTTTTTATTTATAGTATTTTTTCGATAAATTTCCCTTTAAAGAAAATATTAGATAAATTTTCTCTTTATAGAAAATATTCTATAAATTTTTTCTTTATAGAAAACTTTCGGCTAATTTTTACTTTGCAGAAAATATTCGATAAATTTTATATTTATAGAATAAATAACTAAATAAACTTCCTATTTCAACAAAATTTTTTATTAATATAAATTTCGAAAAACCTTTTATTTTTTTAATCGAATATTTTTGATAAATTTTTTGTTTACAGAGAGTTTTCAATAAATTTTTGTTTATAGAAAATTTTCGATAAATTTTTTTAGTTATAGTAAATTTTCGATAAATTTTCTCCTTATAAAAAATATTCGATAACTTTTCTTTACGAAAATATTCGATAAATTTTCTCTTTATAGAAAATATAATATATAAATTTCTATTTACATAAAATTTTCAATAAAAATTTTTCTATAGAAAATTTTCAATAAATGTTCTTTAAAGAAAATATTTGATAAATTTTATATTTATAGAAAATTATAAAAAAATTTCTATTTATAGAAGATTTTCTCTTTATAGAAAATAAATTTTCTCCTAACAGAAAATTTTCGATAAATGTTCTATTTATAGTAAATTATTTTTTATTTATTATTTTCTATACATAAAGAAAATTCTCTTTTTATAAAAAATAAATTTTCTCTTAAGAGAGAATTTCCGATAAATTTTCTCTTTGTAGAAATTCCTCTTTATACGAATTTTCGATAAATTTTCTCTTTATAGAAAATTTTCGATAAATTTCCTCTTTATAGAAAATTTTCGATAAATTTCCTTCTTGTATAAAATTTTTGATAATTTCCTCTTTGTAGAAAATTTTCGATAAATATTCTATTTATAGAAAATTTTTGATAAATTATATATTTATAGAAAATTATTTTTTATTTATTATTTTCTATATATAGAAAATTCTCTTTTTATAAAAAATAAATTTTCTCTCAAGAGAAAATTTCCGATAATTTTCTCTTTATAGAAATTCCTCTTTATACGAATTTTCGATAAATTTTCTCTTTATAGAAAATTTTCGATAAATTTCCTCATTATAGAAAATTTTCGATAAATTTCCTTCTTGTATAAAATTTTCGATAATTTCGTCTTTGTAGAAAATTTTCGATAAATTTTTTCTTTATAGAAAATTTTCCATTTTCCATAAATTTTCTCTATATAGAAAATTTTCGATAAATTTTCTCTATGTAGAAAATTTTCGATAAATATTCTCTATATACAAAATTTTCGATAAATATTCTCTATATAAAAAATTTTCGATAAATTTTCTCTATATAGAAAATTTTTGATAAATCCTCTCTACATAGGTAATTTTCGATAAATTTTCTCTTTATAGAAAATTTTCGATAAATTTTCTCTATATAGAAAATTTTTGATAAATTTTCTCTATATGGAAAATTTACAATAAATTTTCTCTTAATAGAAAATTTTCGATAAATTTTCTCTTTTTATAGAAAATTTACAATAAATTTTCTCTTTATAGGAAATTTTCTGTCTATAGAAAATATTCCATTTATAGAAAATTTTCGATAAACTTTTATTTGTGGAAATTTGTCCATAAATTTCTTCTATTGTAAATTTTTGATAAATTTTGTATTTATAGAACATATTCAGTAAGTTTTCTATTTATAAAAGAAAATTCTTTTTTTAGAAAATTTTCGAAAAAAATTTTCTTAATAGCAAATTTTCGAAAAAAATTTTCTTAATAGCAAATTTTCGATATTATTATTTTTCGAAAATATGTATTTATAGAAAATTTTTAATATATTTTCTTTTTATAGAAAATTTTATAAAATTTATTTATTCTTAATAAATTTTATGCAATTTATTCTTAATAAATTTTATGCAATTTATTTTTAATAAATTTTCTTTTTATTGAAAATTTTTGTGACCTATTTTCTTTTTGTGGAAAATTTGCGATAAATTTCGTTTTATAATAAATTTTCAATAAATTTTCTTTTTATAGAAAATATTTGATAGTTTTTCTATTTATATATAGAATAGAAGATATTCGATCAATTTTCTTTTTATAAAAAATATTCCATAAATTTTCTACTTCTAAATAATTTATGATAATTCTTCTTTTCGTGGACAATTTTGATAATTCTTTTATCAATGCAAAGTTTCCGTTAAGTTTTCGATTTATGGAAAACTATAAAATTTCTAGAAAATTTATTTTTTTTTTTCTGTTTTCTCTAGTTTCTTTCACTTTATGTGGAATAATTGAAATTCTCTTTTGTAGCGACAATAATATTAAAACTAAAAACACTAAACCAAAACAAAGAAAAAGGGATCAAGATCAAATAATTGTGGGTATTTTAACCCCAATTTATGTGTAAGTAGTTCATAGTTCCAATTATTGTATTAGTGTGTATGCATGTGTGCATTGTTGTGTTTATAAATATAGAAATTTTATTTCTATTAATTTTATACGTTTGTATAAATGTATGATGATGATGACTCTTTCTTTGTGTATTTATGTTTATAGTTACTTGTACTTGTTTAATACTTTCACAGCACCATTCACTGCTAACACTTTTATTTACTACAAACAAGGGGACGAAAAAAAGGGGGTCAGTCACCAGACATCAGAAAAATACTTTATTGTTGGAAAGCAGAAAGCAAATAAGAAACTTACTCATACTTTGACACATACTCATCATACTGACACACCACTACAATCAATATAATGAAAATGCAAATATGTTTGTATGTATGTGAGTCTAAAAATGCATAAAATGAAACAGCAACAAACAAACATGGTCTACATTTTATGGATTATTTAAAACAAAACAGCAGCAACAACAACAACAATATAAAGAAGTATGAGTTTAGTAAGTTGTTCTAGTCTAGTCTGGTTTGTGTGATTGTCTGCCTGTTTGGCTGTAAGTATTTTTATAAATAAAAGTTGAGGGTGTATTTTTATCCACCATCATCATGAACAACATCATCCATTGGCAACTGAATGAACATCATCGTCAACAATATCATCAGCATAATCCTCATACCAATATAATATGTATGTTTGTGTTTTTATAAATATTTATCATATTGATATGTTCGTTTCAACATATGTGCAGTTGTTGTTTTCTGTTGTTTGTTTAAATATTGCAAGTAGTAATCTTTTTGTGTGGTTGCCAAGGTATTTACTTAGACTCTTTTTATGAATACCAGCATTTGAAACAAATTTATTAAGATAGCATTTTTTATTTTTGGATTAAGTGGAGTACAGTTATATTTTCTATTAGAAGTTATGGGGGAAGGAACGTAATATTTGGTATTTAGGAAAGGGTTTGAAAATAATTTGATGTTGGAAGCTAAAGAGTTTTCTTTAATAACATAAGAGTAGCAATATTTCAACCATTGGTCATTAAATTTGGCAACCTTTTTTATAAGATCTAATAATTCGACTAAATATCCTTTGATTAGAAAGAGTTTTTTGTTCCTCATTATATGCAGTATAAATCTAGAATCACATAAAATATCTAAAGGAGTTGCCAGAAGATTTATGGATTTCAGTTTGTTACAAATTGATCAAAATTTTTCTTTTTATATTTTCACAATTTATTGGTTAAAACTCCTTTTCCATATCAGTGTTGCCAGGAGGTTAGAAAAAAAGACTAAATTGAACTTTAAAAAAGGTCAGAAAAGGTTAAATAGCTCAAAAAAGAAGACCAGAAAAAAACTAAAATTTTTTACATTTAAAAACTCATTTTTATTTTTTCTGTTCTCATTAGTTTTTGATATTTTTTTAAAGATACTATAAATATAAAAATAAAACATTTTTCTGACAGCCGTTTTGTTAGCAAAATGATCCAATAAAAATCGCCCACAAAATTCCCACACAAATTTGGGTTACATTTCATATGAAAAATTACCTACCCAATGTTTTGAAGTGATTTTTCGTCATTTTTGAATTATAGTTAATACTTTTTTGATTAATAATTTCCAAATTTTTGGGCGATTTTTCGTTTTTATAAGATTTTTTTAATATATGTATTAATAAATAGTTTCTATGGTTAATAGAGTTTATTAAGTTGCATTTAATTTGGAGAATGAAGGCGAAATTTTTCCTTAAACATAAATGATGTCAATTTTTTGTGCGAATTGATACACAAAAATGCTTAAATGGATGATTATGTAAAAATAAAATTAATAAAAGCATATAAGAAATTATTTTCTTATTTGTTGAAATGTTAAAATTTTAGCCCTTTTAAGGCAATTAAAAGAATCAAAAAAAAAAAATTAAAAAAAGCTTGAGGCTGAAAGCAAAATAAAAAGACTATATTTGGCCTTAAAAAGGCTAAACTGGCAACACTGTTTCTCATAAAACTGAATATTCAATGGAAAGCAATTTTTCATAAGGAAAATCTAATTTCTAGCAAACAAAAATTTTTCACAAATTTTCACTAAAAAAAAACTAAATTTTATTTACACCAAATAAAAATGAATTTTCTCAAAAATTGACTGCAAAAAAAGTTCAGATAAAAAAATTAAGCCAAATTATAAATATTGTAACGAAGATAAAATTTTGCATTTTACTTTCATCTAGAAGAAAATTTAAAAAAACTTTTATTGGAAAACTTATCAAACTTTCTTATAAAAAACAATTTTCTAAAAAATTTATCATTTCTTTAAACTAAATTTTTAACAAAATCAATTTCTACAAAAATCATAATTTTACTTCAAAAAGAGTAAAAATAAAATTATTACCAAACAAAATTATTTATTTTTTACCTTTTGAAACCCAAAATACAGTTGTTCATGTAAAAATAAAAAATACGAATTTTCTTCCAAAATAGAATTTTCACTTAAAAACAGTTTTACTAAAAAAAAACCCAAATTTTGTAAAGAATAGAAGTTTTCATTAAAAATTCAAAAGTTTCGGTAGAAACCTAAATTCCACACAAACCAAATTTTACTACAAAACTGTATTTTCACCAAAATACGGAATTTAAAAAAAAAAATAAAAAACAAATAAGAAAAATATAGTCGGTCAAGCCCGACCATATGATACCCTACACCATTGTATACGTGCATCAAAAATTTGGGGTGGGAATCTGTAAGTGACCTGTGGTCAATTGTTAAATGCTATTTGTAATAAGTGTAATGTATATTTCTGTAGAACATATATTATGTTTCAACTAAGATTTATATGGGATTTATGCACTTATATGGGAGGGAGCTATGGTCAATTATGCTCTGATCTTCATAAAGTTTGGCACTGTGATTTCTTCTTATATAAAATTTATTTTTGTTAAACAATAACTTGATACTTATATTTGCATGTTAAAGTGATTTTCGGAAGAGAAGATTATATGGGAGCAATGGTCAATTATGCCTCGATCTACATAAAATTTGGCACAATTTATATTATATTAATTTACACTTAGTTTTATATAAGTGACTTGTGACAAATTTCATTAAAATATCTCAATAGTTTAGGCATTTATGTTTGTTAAACTCCTATTTTGAGAGGACATTTGTATAGGGGCTAGATGAAATAATGGACCGATCGTAACCAATTTCAATAAGGTTCGTCCTTGAGCGATATAAGGCATATGTATCAAATATCATAAAATTATCACCAAAAGTTCGGCCTGTGTTCGATTACAAGGGATCTATACTGATAGAAAAGGACCTTCGTGGCCTGACCACAAACCTATCACAATCTAGCATCACGGGAGCCAATAGACCCTGGTACAGCAACACCTGCTTGTCGGTGTTGTTGTAGTGGACTGGTTGTTGGAGAGACCCTTCGGGGAGTTTCGTGGTGGCTGTGATTTAAACCTAAATCGCAGGAAGGGAATTATTCTCCTGATATGGTGGTGCTTGGCAATACATCGCCGCCAATAGTACGGCAGGAGGTTAGATAGCTCCAACTCCTAAGCAAGGAGGAGTGGACTTATTCAGACAATGAGTAACTCTAATTGTGTTCCTAACATGCACATGGGGGCTTGTTAGGAACACTCAGGTTTGTAGGCGCATTGTAGCTCACCCGGTGCTAAGACCACCGTGGGTTTGGGCCGACAAGGTAGGTACCCACGTACATCTTGAGCACATCTCCCTATCTATGCCATGGCGGCAGATGTGTCTTTTTGCAGATAATTTCCCTCCTTGATGCTAAAACGTGGTAGATTAAATTCTGTCTCTCTACATTCTAAGACTTTCCTTTGCGATAGTGAGATAGAGATAGTGATAATTAGACCGAAACAGATGGGGTGCACCAGTACCTTGTAATTTTCTGGGTTCTAAAGCTGGAAGAATGTAAGTTTGAGGTATTACATATGACTTAAAAATTGGTGCCACGGGAGCCAGCAGCCTCAAGACCAGTGGCACCACTCCAAGAGTCACTGCCTCTTGGCTAGTTATTGGTGATAGGGGGTTACGTGGTGGATGTGATTTCATGTGTTGTTTTTGTCACAGATATTTATAAGAAGTGTAAAGTTTTAAGAATTTTAATTTTATTGAAAACTTTCGATAAATTTTCTTTTTATAGAAAATTAAGTAATTTTTTGTCGAAAAATTTTGTAAATTTTCTTTTTAAAGGAAATTTTTAATAAAATGTTTTTTTTTTATTCTTACTTTCCATTTTTATTTTTTATTATTACTTTGTTTTTAAAGAAGTTATATAAAACTTTTTAGTAGATTCTGCACTAAAATATTTTGGGGACATCAAGCTTAAGTTTGGGGACACTGGTTTAATAGCTCTAATTCAACAATTTCAATTAATAAATACTCTTGGTCTACATCTCTCACTAGTTAAAGTAACTGAATTATTTAACCACTATCAAGATATGAAAACTTTGTTTAAGTGTCCTTTTTAATAAAAAGTATTTTCGATATATAAAAGTATCAAGTAATCTGAGTACTTCCGGAAGATTGATTTGATATTTCGTTTCGAACTATCCAACTAATTTTATATTATAAAATAAAATATCAACAAAACAATATAATAATAATATAAAAAATCTTTAAGAATTAAATAGGAAATTAAAAAAAATCATTTACATATATGAATTACTAACCGAAACCCGCTAAAAAAAAAATCATTCTTTCGATTTTCTTTCAAATTATAGACTACATCCATTTGTATGTATATCAATATGATTTCATTCACATTTAAGAATCTAGATAAAGTATGTTTTATTAAAATGCTTAAAGAAAATAAAAATATTATTAAAAGATGATCAAATTAGGAAAAAATAAAGAGAACATCTAAAAATCTACTCAAGAAAATTTATTGCATACGATTAGTCATATACATAAACATACTTACTTACACTAATACATAGGAATATGAAAACAGATACATACTCACAAACATATAAAAAGGAAAATACATACGTACATATAAATATTACAATTTTATGTTGATAATGTTACATATGTAAAATATGTTTATACAGATGTATATGTAAATGTTAATATACATGTATTTTACTATTTGTATGCAGTTACTTACTAATTCTATATTTTCTCAAAGACACACAGCAAAAAAAATTATATTAAATCATTTTACAAACAAGACTTGATATTTATACACAAAAATGTAAGGAAATCATAAAAGAAAAAAATCACACATTTGGGATTTGGTTGCGTTGCACAGTGGTTCCAAAATGTTTTTATTTTTTGATATAATTCTGTACCTTGTATACCGTTGCAAATATCTTAACAAAATTTCACATGGCCGCAGACAGGATAATTTTGAGTTGATTTGATGGAGCACAGATTCTTAATGGCTCATGGAGGAGTGGGTAGACTTTCAAAGTTTGTCATCTCGGGTATGTAATTTTTTTTAAATCTCCAAAAATTAATTTATGATTTCCAAAAAAAAAAAATATACATATAGATAGTTTTTGTAAATCCCTACAAAAAGTATGCTTATATGTATAGGTTATCTCTTTTAGTTTAGATCGAAATAAATTTTTCACTCATTTTGAGCCTCGTTTTTTAGGTTTTTTTTTTTTAATTTGGCGGGCTCAATATGGGATCTATTTTTTTTTAAATATTCATCTCATTCCTTATAAAATTCAAAATAAATTGATTAGATAAAAAATTATATTAATCTGAAGTTGGAACTTTAAAAAAATTTCATATTTTTAGGTTTTTTCAAAACAGATGGCAATATTTTGTTTACTTATAAAATTTGTTTTTTGTTCTATCACATATAATTTTTTTTAAAGTTTTCAAGAGGAACCTTAGTGTAGATGCGTGTGAAATAAAACCCGAAGGCGCTTGGGTCAACCGTCTCCCCACAAGCCCTATCCAAACTTTGCCAATTTTCCAACTTTTTTTTATTTATTCGTAAAATTCTTAAATCGCAAAGCTTGATCCCTGCTTTGCAAAAATTATATTAACTAAATACCTCCATATGTCGTGTAAACACGCAAAAAGTATTTTTCGCTGAACGCCGCTCATAACGACAGCGTGACTATTTTAATGGAAAAAGTCAATTTTTAAAACACATTTTTTCCAGCTTGGTATTTTGGGTATTTTAGTACAAAAGGGCGGAAGTGTTTTAAATTCCTAGATTTTAAAGCAAGTCTATCTATATTGCCTCAAAATTTCATTTGTTTATCTCTACTCGTTAAAATTTTATTTAGGTCCAAATATTAACATTATTTCTAAAAAATATACTTAAAATTTAAATTTTAAGTTTTTCAGATCCTGGTTTGAAGAAATCCTAAATTAAAACACACATGCAAACGTGTTTTTTTAGAGATCTACAAGGACTATCTACATGTGAATTTTTTTTTCTGTCAAATCATAAATGAATTTTTGGCGATTTAAAAAAAAACTGCATATCCAAGATGACTAACTTTGGATTTCAACCCAATCCCTCCCCCTGATACGCTAGAAGTCTGTGCTCCTTCAAGTTAACTCAAAATACCACGTCTCTGACCAGGTGAAATTTTATTGAGATATTCCAAACGGTTCACAAGTTACAAAATTATTTCCAAAAGAAAACGTTTTGGAACCACTGTGCATTGTTATTCAGTCAGCTACTTGGTTTGGTTGGTGGAAGTAAAGAATGTTTAGTAAAAGGAAAAAGAATATACGAGAACAAGAGTCTACAAGTAAACATTATGAGGGAGGAAAATAAAAAAAAAACAAATGTTTGTATATACTACAATTTTACTTTAAGAAACAATCAATTCCAATTGACACGTGCACAACATCAAAATAAATACGAAAACATACTTGTAATACAACAACAACAATATTAATATGGGTATAGATAGATGTATGTGTTTTAGTATATTAATATATTTAAATAAATAGTCAAATGAATTCCGTTCTTCCCTGTTTCTACAAAATCATCATCATCTTTCGTTTTCTTACAAAAACACTCGGTGACAGTTGTATGAAGTTTTATTTATATTCTATTTATACAATTTGAAGATAAAATATTTCACTTTCTCAAACATGAAAAACAAAAACGATTTCCCTCTGATGTTTTCACAATAAATGACAACATTCGAGTAGAAAAATTTAGTCTAAGTGTCATTTTGTGGGTTATGGAGTTTATAAGAGAACATGAAAATTCCTTGCTTTTATAGCTACTTGAACTGACTCTTAAGAAGAACTTGAAATATGTATACTTAGAAGAGCTAATGAACTGAATTGACTTTGTTGAATTTTTTATTTAAATTTAGATTTAAAGCTTGTCAAGCTAAAGAATTTGCTTTCAACATATCTTAGAGGGTAAGAATAAATCAAATATAAATTTATCAAATAAATAATAAAAACAGAGGTGTTTAAAATTCTGAATCTTATATTCAAAATTATTACGACAATTGCGCTGTGGATCAGATTAAAAATGTTTTGTAAATTAATACTAAGAATTCTTTCATTAGATCTAAATGAAAAAAAATTGTATGAACAAGATCTTCTTTTAGAAATTTTTGGAGATAAGTCGTTTTTATATCAATTCACAAAAGATTTGTCATTCCGTTTGTAATTCCTGCAATATTCATCGGGAACACGATCAAGTTTTTTTATTCTTGTTCCCTGTATGTAGCATGGTCGATAAGCCGTTAAGTGAAGAACCTGTTTTATATATTAATATATACTATATATCTCGTAAGGTCGTCTATAGTTTGCTATTGAAAAAAAATTGGAGAATATGAATTAAAAAAAAGTTATTAAAATAAGTTAGAGTGTTATATTCGGTTGTGCCGAATCTTATACACCCTTTACCCGCGATGTCATATAAAAAATTAATATATTTTAAAATTAATGAAACAACAACAACACCAAATGAGCATAACTTTAATTAAAAAAGGGCATTTTGAAAAAAAAATTGTCACAGATCTGTGCAAGAACGAAGTTCGTAGTTTATATAGGGGCTTCAAAAATTCAAAAAAATTAATTTTGACCGATATCTCGAATCGTAATTATGAATACTAAGTAAGCTATACATAATCATTACTTTAGTAGTCGTTAGTGCTTCAAAATGTACACAGCCTAGCTTACTTTACACAGGATATGGCCGCCTTAAAATGATACACAAATCGCTATACTTGTTTTGTGATAAAGTATTTTCATTTTACTGCTTTTATAAAATACTTGTGCATCGCGTGTGTGTGAAGTATCTATTTATACTTTCCTAATGAAATACTGCAATTATAATTTATGAATTCCATTCAATATTTTTCTATACAGGTAAACTAATTCATAAGCAATATAAAGTAAAATACACAAGATCGATTACAAATCCAAGTACTCGGAGAATTTTTTGTAGGGAACTATAAGGAAGGCAGTCATTAAATAAATAAAAATATGTCAATAACTCGGTTGCTTATAGACCGATTTATTTGATTCAAAAACCGAAATTTTAGAAATATAATATTTATGACCGAAAACGCAGTCCGTGGCTTATGAAAAAAGTCCAAAAATGCATTTTAAGTGATATCTCAAATACTAATGGACCTATTAAGTTCATTTGTTTAGCATAAAAATAAAAAAAAAATAAAAAATCCGAGATTTCTGTGAAAGCACAAAGTCTCTAGCTTATATATAGGCGCTTGGAAAATTCGAAAACTTATATGTTTTTTCGAAGATATCTTCGGTTTTTTGACGATATCTCATGTATTTATGAACCGATTTTACTAATTTTTATTAGCGTTCACCTAAGGGAAATTCTCTGTGAATTGTTGTATAAAACATATATATCCGATATCTGGGGCTTTCTAAAAACTGACAGACGGATATCATTATATCGACTTCCCTATCAATAAGGATCTATAATATGAATACTTTTTGGGAACCTAAATAAATATTGTAGAAATTACAAACGGAATGACAAACTTATATATACCCTTTACACCTGTGGTGTCGGCACTGAGAATAAAAGAAAACATGGTACTAAACCATATCAATAGTAATAGTAAGAAAGAGATGACATTTAGTACCTATAAAACTTATTTCTTTTTCACAAATATACTTACTTACTTACTTTGGTAATAGGTAAACATAATCTAAAACTATATTTCTTTCTTAAGAATAGCTAAGAATTCATCAACAATTTAGTTCCATTGATGTCAAAAATTTACCAAAAAGCCCCAATTTTACATTTTTTTAAGAAAGCCAGCAATGAAAAGCCCTATGAAATAAAATATATTTTTTTTTTTAGGTTTTATTACGTTGTTTTCTTCTCCTGCAAAGTTATGAAAAATCAAGAGACGCCTTTTCTATATTAAACCGTTATATCTATGATGAAGTAATCTTCGTGGAGGGTTTTATATAGAATCTGTTGACAATACTGGACCGATTTAAATGAAATTTAGAAGTGTGATTTATACTTCTATAAAACGTAATTGTGCTTAATATTGATACTTACAATTATATGAGATTTGTACACTTTAAAGTGTTGTTCGGAAATGAGGCTTATATTGAAGATATGGTCAATTATAGGCCAATCGTCTTGAAAATTTGGTTCACAGATTATTGCTCATATAAAACTTATTTATATATTTAAGGCATTTATTAGCTTTAAGTCCTATTGAGGAAGAACATTTGTACAGGGGCTAGGTGAAATAATGAATCATTTTTAGCCAATTTCTATAAGGTTTGCCTTGTCAAATTTCAGAAACAGGCACATGGACATTCGCACATTGTTAAATCAACTCGGCAAGTGAATCTGGGTCAAACGATATACTTTAAGTTAGAAGTAGGAAAATTTTTGCTTTGTGGTATAAATTAAGAAAAAAATCAAAAAAGAGTTGCAAAAGAGTTCTAAAAGAAAAGCACCAATTTTTCAAACAATACGAGTACCTAAAAATTAAATTTTTTTTAGGATTTTTTTCTTCTACCAGTATTCATAAAAGTACTATATTGTATATAAAATGAAACAATTTTTTTTTTTTTTAAGAATTATTTAAAAAAAAATTTACAAACTTTCATGCTCATTTTCAATTTAAAACATATCAATTAAAAAAACAGCTACCAACTTAAAAAGTACAATTTTTAAAACAATAATCATTTTCAAAAAGAGCTAGGGCAAATTTGTAATCAATTTTTGAAACATATTAAAAGTATCAACTTAAAAAAAAATAGTAATAATAATCACAAAAAAGAACAATTTCCAAAATAAAGTATCAATTTCGTAAACTTATACAATTAAAAAAAATACAAAGAGATTAATTTTCAAAGAAAAAAAAATACTAATTTTTTCAATAAAAAAGATATCAAATAAATATTAATTTTTTTTTTTTTAAAGTACCAGTTTTCGAAAAAGAAAACTTAAGGAAAATTTCACTTTACATACAAAATATATAAAATGATAATTTTTAAAAAAATCGACAAATTTTCAAGTAATTTTCATTTAAAAACGATTATTAGAAAACAAAAACGTATCAATTTAAGATAAAAGTACAAACTGAAAAAATAACACTTTTCAAAAAAAATAATAATAATAAGGGTCCTCATGAATACTCGCAAAATCCTCGCAAAATGTGCAAAATTTGCAGGTTTGCACACTAGCAAATAAACTCATAAAAATAGTATGAAAAATCACTTGCACAACTGTTATAATTTTGAGTGACGCCCGCTGTTTAATTGTGCATTTTCAGATTGAGCCCAAACAGTTGAAAATGATTGGAAATTGAATTAAAGTTATTTTATTTTTATATTTGTTTATTGAAACATTTTTCTTTTTTTCTCTATATTTTGTAAGAGCTGTTGATTTATGTCAAAAAAAAAAAAAAATTTAAACCAATTATAAATTTCATTACATTAATTAATAATATAATTAAATTTCAATATAAAGTTAATTAATCATTTAATTCAAAATTTTTTGCGATAATTTTTTCTGTGTACAAATTTCATTAAAAATTATATATTTTTTGAGAAGCTAATTTAGAAAATTAAAAATATTGGTCATTAGGATAGGCCAGGGCAAAACAATTTTATTATATTTTTAGTCCTTGGAATACTGGCTATAACCAGCATATGAATATATGTTCTCCAAACTATGCTTATAAATTTTTAAACTAAAATTTTTCGTTTTTTTTTTTTTTTTTATTAAAAAATTATTAATATTAAAATGAACATTTGTTATTATCTAATTAATAAACGGACATTAATAATATATGATTCTGTATTTTAAGCTATCATTAATTTATGAAACCAAAAAAGCTAAAAAATTTACTATGTAAATAATTTCTATATTTAAAGTTGATGCTATATTCCAGTAGTTTCAAAAAATAAAATAAAATAAAATAATGTTTGAAAAAACTTTGACTTTGGATACGTTCACTTTGTTCAACAAATGGCGTATCAAAAAAAAACAAGTTTGGGTAAAGTTCAGCACATTGTTAGCTATTGAATGTGGTATTTTGTTTTGCAAAATTCGAACTTTTAAAATTCGATTTTCTACTTTGTGTAGTGTATTAACAAACTTGGACTTAACTTATTAACCTTTTTAACTTTTTCCTTAAAATAAAATGTATATCTGTGGAATTTTTAATTTCTTTTTTTTTTTTTTTATATAGATTATGAAGTCTATTAAAAATATACATTCACTGTAAATTCGGTTTATAATGATCTCTAAATGTAGGATAAAAAATATTTATTTATTTATTTTTTTTTTTTTTTTTTTTGAAGTTTAAGGATCTTTTTTTTTTTTTTTTTTTTGTTCTAAAGCGTCACAGCATTTACCGCATATAAACATACATTTTATGTGCTGCAACAACGGAAGCAACACAATACTCAAATCACACAAAATACCAAAAACAACAACAACAAAGTGTATGTGACTACACGTTTACATACATTCATTGGTTTATATTAAATATATAAATAATATAAAAAACAAAATACAAATTTATAAATCAAAAAAAAAAATCTATAAGTCTCAATGCGTCATACAAAATAAACCAAAAAAAGAAAAATATTTCACAAAAAAATCTTTATGAATATGGATGTATGTCTGTATGTATGTATGTTTGTACATATATTTTGATTTTCATTGCGTCTATGCTTTATATGAATACATTTGTATATACATACTTACACATTTGCCTTCGTACTACATATTAGCACACGTATTTATATACATACAAACATATGTATATACATATATATATATATATATATATATATATATATATATATATATATCTGAATGTTTGTATTTATTATTGCATATTCGTAAATGTTGTATTATGTTTTTTATATTTTTTATTCTTTTCTTACTTTTTTTGTTTTTGCTTCATCCGGAAACCGGAAGATATTTTGTTTGAACATCTACAGTATATACTGAACAAAAAAAAAAAAAAAAAAAACAACAACATAAGAACATGAGCACACACTCATACTATTACTTACAGTCAGTCAGTCAGTCAGCCAGCCATCATATATTCATCCATCTATACAGTCATTTACTCATCTATAGAACGACGACAACAACGACAACAATAAAAATACATTTTATACACTAAAAATATTCCATTCAAGGGGAAAGAAATATTCATCATCATCCTCATCATACAGGCTGAAAAAAAAGAAGAACAAAATATGAACACAAAAATTCAAGGAACTGCAACAAAGACAAAAAAGAAAGCGCTTTAACAACCCTCCTGTTACCTTTTTTTTTGCGTTATAGCCAGAATTGAAACCGTACCATACCATATCAAGCCTTGAAGGCAGTCAGAGGCTACACTGTGATTGTGGAAAAAGAAATAAAAATTTGTATAACATCATATCGTCAGCAGTAGCAGCACCATTCGTATCACACAAAAATAGCTTTAGTGACTTTTTCTTTTTCAGCCCTCGTTCCACTTTGACGTTGTTTGGGTGTCATTGCTTGCTACAACAATATTTTCCTTTATTTAATTTTATTATTATTTTTTTTCTTTATTTTCAATTTTTTATTTACAAAAGATGTTTTTGTCTTTTGTATGCTCTGTATCAGATTTTATTTGTATACTTTGTTTAATTTTTTTCTTTATTTTCTTTTTGGAAAATTGTCCTTTCTCCCCTCGGCCTGTTGTTGGATCATAAATCTGTAAATATTGATTTTTTTTTTTTTTTTTCGTTGTAAAGTATATGGAAAAAATATTGTTTTATGTTTGAAAAGTTTAACAAAATCTCTGCTCAAAATAAAATCAAAAGTTAAGTTTAAATACAATGGATTTGCAAATTTGTGAAAGCTTGTTATAACATACCCTATAATAGGCATTGTTTCTAAATTTTCATATTCATACGTCAATAATTTGTGATATTAATAACTCAACAAAAACTCCTGCAATTTAAATCTAACAAATCTGTTTTTAAATTGATGTTTAATTTAATTTTAAAAATAACATATTTATAAATAAAACTAAATACCTTGTTGTATTTATTTTTTCATATATTTTTATTGCTGTTTGCTGTCATAACTAACACTTGAAACAATCAACAAATGAATAAATTTTCCCAAATTATATTTAAATTATATTATCATTTAATAAGTTCTTGAACAACACTTGACTTTATATCAAAATATTTACATACTATTTAAATCATTTTTGTGTGGTAAAAAAAAAAGTAGAAAAACTATAATTTCCTTAAAATTAATTAAAATAACTTCTTATAACGCTTTAAATAAATAAAAAACAAAACCTTAAACAAATTTGATAAATATCAAACGTTTGCTTCATATTTAAATCTTTTCCTGATTATATTAGCATACGCTACCACCAACCACTGCTTCATGCTATTCTTCATTAACCATTTTCAGCGTCAACATCATCGTCATAATCTTCATTCACCTCAACAACAAAATCAACTTTTGTAACCATGAGCAACTATAACAAACAGCTTAACATAATGATATTTAGAGGATGACATTTAATAACAATGCCTTAGAGCAATTACATGCGTATTTAAAATATATTCAAACACACATAGAGAGAGATTTTCCTTCATGCATTTAAAAATTAACAAATTTACATAAATACATACATACATACATGTGTATTTTATATACAAAAAAAAAAAAAAAAAAAAAAAAAAAAAAACAATTTAACAAAATTTGTATGACATAAACATACGTAAAAATATTGCAAAACATAAGTATTTGAATATAATCATTGCACAGTAGGACAGAAAGTTCTGTTCAAATTAATAGGTCGTAATACAGTGGGTCAAACTTTGAATGAATATAATTACTAGATTATTATTATTTATATATATAAACTGGATTATAAACTGTAGACCAAACTGAAATCTTACTATAGGTCAAACTATATTAGAGACCAACTGTTCTCAAATGGGGGTTCGCAACCCACAAGGGGTCCGTGAAGATATTCATGGGGGTCGGAAAGTGATCCTGAAAAACATTATTTTTAAATAAAATTTGCAATGAAAGCATGAAATAATCTAAAAATGGAAAACTAGCACTAGTTGCAAGAAAAACCAATGAAGAGACCAGTGTTTCGATTGAGAATATAGTGCATTATAAAAGCAACAATGTCAAAATAAAGAAAATTATGCTGACCGATGAAACGATATAAAGAAAACTTTACGATAAAACAATTAATTAAAAAGATAAATATAGTTCACTTTAATTTGAGATGTAACTGAAAGAAAAAAGTGTTTCATGTGCAAATCCGATCACATGAAACTCTTCTTCTATTTTTTTTTTTTTTTTTTTTTTTTTTTTTTTGTAACTATATTACGCCAAGAAATTTCTTATAAAATCGCTTCAGTGCTTTTTACGAATTTTAACCATAGAATAACATACTGTGGAAAAAAAATTGTTAAAATTTGCTCGATTGGTGCGACTTCTCAATGCTTAATGCCCTAAAACTATTAGAACAATGTTCATCAATATACATTTTTATATGGGACTATCTTTTTCGCTCTTTTGTGTATTAAAGTGAAAAATCTGTCTTTTGTGAACGCAGAGAATGATATTAGATATGCATTATTAGAAAAAGGCTCTTAACATTAAAGATCTAATGAAGCAAAAAGCATGTGGCAATTATTAATATTATTTTTAAATTATTTTTTTTTTTTTTTCATAACATTTTATCTGATTTTTAAACTAGTCAAAGTTGTAGTGGGTCGTAAAAGAGAATCGTGAAGCAAGATCTTGTGAGAACCACTGTTCTAGACAATAAACCAAACTATGTCGTCTAGACTATAGTCCAAACTATAATCTAGACTATAGATCAAACTATAACCTAGACTATAGACAAAACTATAGTCTAGACTATATGCCAAACTATAGTCTATACTACAAACCAAACTATAGTCTAGACAGTAGACCAAAATATATTCTAGACTATAAAACAAATTATAGTCTATACTAAACATTAGTCTGCACTATAGTTTAGCCTTGACTACAGTTTAGTCTATATTCTTGACTATATATGCTGTAGTCTTAACTGTAGTTTAGTCTATTCACTTCACTATAGTTAAGTCTACAGTCTTTACTATAGTTTAGTCTATAGCCTTGACTATAGTTTAGTATACAGGCTTTATAATAGTTTAGTCTATAGTCTAGGCTATAATATTGTATACAGTCTTGAACAGAGATTAGTCTATAGCCTTGACCATAGTTTAGTATATTTCCTTGACTTGACTATAGTTTAGTCTATAGTCTTGTTTGTAATTTAGCCTATTGTCTTGACTATAGTTTAGTCTGCAGTCATGACTATTGTTCAGTCTATAATTATGACTATAGTCTAGTCTATGGTCTTGGTTATAGTTTAGTCTATATTCTTCAATATAGTTTAGCCTACAGTCTTGACTAAAGTTTACTCTATAGTATTGGTAATAGTTTATGCTATAGTCTTAACTATAGTTTAGTCTATAGACTTGAATTATAGTTCAATCTATACTATTGACTACAGTCTAAAGTTTGGTCTATATTCTTGACTATAGTTTATAAGAGTTTAGACTATAGTCTAGACTATAGTATTTTATATAGTCATGACCAGAGTAGTCCAGTAGTAGTAGTAGTCTATAGTATTGACTATAGTTTAGCTTATAGTCTTGACTACAATTTAGACTATGGCCTTGTCTTGCACATATAGTGTTTAGTCTATAGTTTCGTCCACATTTTAGTCTGTAGTTTCGACTACAGTTTAGTCTGTAGTCTTAACTACAATTTAGCTTATAGTTTTGGACTATATAGTCCATACCAAGCCAAATTCAAGTAGGTGACCTTATTTAATCAGCTGATTATTTTTTACCACTTAGAGCTGTCAAACTTCATATAAGTACAATTTTTACTTACCCGCTGAAGTGTCAAAATCCATGTATAAAAAAAATTGAATTCCCCGTATAACAGTTTTTATAGAACTACTGCTATCTGTTTTATTTCGCCATGGTCTAGACCATAAGCTAGACTTGATGCAGATTATTTCTCAAATATTCCACCCCATAATTTTTCATTAGGTTTTCGATATTTTATGCTTTTTAGCCCACTGTACATTCACCTGATATGCATAAAATGTTGTGAAATATTTTTTAGGTTTTTTAATTATTTTTTCAATGAAAAACTTAATTTTTTTACAAAAACTGCAAGGCAACATCAAATACAATTCAAAATGTACAACACGCTCTTCAAAAAACACACTCACACATACCGCTAAATAATTGAAGAGAAAGAACAAAATATTTGACAATTATGTTGATGTGGAAAACGCCTTTAGGGTTGTTCCTTTAAATGTTGCGTATAACGACAATAATGTTGATGATAAGGATGACGAGAAGATGACGATGAAGTAAGTGGTGGCACTGATGAAATAAAACAAAGAATCTCAAACACACACACTCAACACTTTTGAGAGTGTAAAGTATGAATATATAAAATATCCACCCAAAGAACAAGGAAACACATTTTTGTAATTGTGTGTCTAAAAGCGTGTATGTGCGTAAGAAAAAAATCTGCTTAAAAACATTTTGTTAGTGATAATCTCGATAATAGTGTGATGAGTAGTTGTAGTAGCTTAATGTCAGCTTCATTCGTACTGTAGTAGAATCAGTCATTCAGGCATTCATTCATTTATACGTTTATTCATTCATACATTATGTCAGTCAGTTAGTTAGTTAAATTGCCAGCCAGTCAAACAATCAAATAGGCATACATACATCATTCAAAACTACGCCACTTTTTTCCGTTCATTTGTTTGTTTGTTCAAATATTTGTGATGTTCGTTTGTTGATTTTTTTATTTTTTTATTCAAGTAAAAACCTAAAAGTGGTTGATTTGCAAAATACTTTATTTTAGATGAATGAGTGAATGAATGTGTGAATGTACATTTATTCATATATTTTTGTAGTTTATACATATTTATTTGACCAGGCGACCTTTTATGTCGTTGATGTTTGAAATATAAAAATTGTTTTTGTTGTTGTTGTATTGTAGTCGCCGACGCCGTTACCGTCTCCACATCAATATAATCATGATAATCACCACCACTAACGACAATGACGACAACAATGTAAGTTAAAAATAAAAAAGCAACAACAATAAATACATCCAGAGTGGAGGAACAGAAAAAATACTCGTACAGCGTCTTAACAACCGGATGTATATTGAATTTAAATTGAAAACGATTTCTAACCCTCAAATGATGTTAATCTTCATTTGAGGCAAAAAAGTGAAATAAAGTTTGGCATAATGTCTCAGTTTTTTTTTTTATTTCTGTTTTTTTTTTTTCTACTTTACTACTTTATTTTGGGTGTGTTTGTGTGTGTGTGCAAATGTGTGTGTAATTGCATATGTGCCCAAAACAAATTATAAATTTTTATTTAGAAAAAATATATATACCACAACAATCACTAGCAACAACCTTGGGCACACGACCGTAACTCGATTAAAATAATAAAGGTATCAACGGTTAACAAATTTAGGCTTATATTTTATGGCTAGTGAAAAAAGCCACGAACAATTTTTACTACCTACAAAAATTAGTTTTAAAATTCAATAAGTATTAGTTTTTTAATAGCTCGGCCTGTGATACAAATGATAGTTTATTACTATACTAATTTCAATTAACCCAAAAGTACCATTAGAGCAATGATCGGCAAAAAGAGAGATGCTTTCTTAATGTATTTATATATTTTACTTTCTTATGCTCTTTACAGCGAATGTGTTTTTTGTACTCTGTAGCTTAAAGCTAAACGAATTTTTTTTCTAAGCTTTTGGAGAACCATTGGCGAATGCAAAAAATCTCTTAAAGAAATGGCAAGGTACATTTATCTGTAGCTAGGTTACTCAAATATCGCGAAAAATATTACTATAGACGAACTGCCCAGAAATAGTTCATTCTAACATTATGAAGAGACAAATTAATCAATATTTTTTTAGATTGACTTACACGTACATAAACTCGAGGCATATTCAGCTCTTTTATAATCAACTTTGGTCAGGGACCTAATTAACAATCACGAATTTTGATGGCGGTGATTACCCAACATTAATAAATTAAAAAAATAATAAAAATCGTCCTTAGCTTGGAGTTAAAAGTTAGGAACACTTAAACTTTTCATGTTCAAGGCGATCAAATTTGATACCCCTTAGGTCATATCGTAACAGGGTGACTACTATAACTTTCTCACAAATTTCAATACGACTAGTAGTTTAATAAATACACCCGCTATGAATTGTCGTATTGTGGAATAAAGTCAACATTTATAGACAGATTTTAATAAAATATGGCTTGTTTTATTTTAAACATATTTAGCTTTGTGGTATAAGAGAAAAAGGAGTCCGATTGGTTGTTTTCGATTTTTTACGATTTTTTGAAAAATAAAAATTTTTATTTTTTTAATTTTTTTTGTAATTCTGAAATTGTTGAGCATATTAAAAAACTATGTAGGTATAATATAGAAACAATTTGAAATAATTTTTTTTTTTTTGGTATTTTTTAAACCAAATACGACAAATTGTTCTCGACTTATGGTGCTCATTAATTTTCTATATAATAATTTTTCTCGAGAACTAAAGTTAATTTATATGATTTGAACTCCATGATAATGTGTATGTAAAATGTCTGAAAAATCCCAAGCCACCCAGAATTATTCATTCAGTTTTTTAATAAAGCGAAAGTAAACTATTCTATGTTTTTAATGTTTCCCAAAATTTGAATGTTCTACTGATGACCGCTCCTGAGCTGGACCCTTTTTAAAAATGTATTTTTTCAGTTTCAATGTGCTATCATTTGAAAGGTATTTGGAAGCCGCCTACATTGGTATATAAAGCATAGCCTAGAGTGACCTCAATATTTCTACATTTTGCGAAATATTCTATTTTTCAAGATTTTTTCAAACTTTTCGTGTATGTGATGGAAATCGATTTTGAAAACGGAACGATTTGAAACCGAAAAAATGTGTGATGCACATATTATTTTCGTTTTCTTTTTTGTTTAAAATTAAATTTTAACCAACTTTTATGACATAACTTTTTATATTTCTCATAAATTAATTATTATCTTCCATATGAGCTGTATTTTCTAAAGAAGAAATAAAACATTCCACAATATATTTTGCACAATATAAAAATATTGAGGTCAGCCTTGGATATGTTTTATGTACCAATGAATGCGCCTTCCAAATACTTTTCAAATGATAATACATTTTATATGCCTTGCTTTGGAAGAAAATACAAAAAAATCAAAAAACTAAAAAATACATTTTTTAAAAGGTCCAGCTTACGAAAGGTTATCAGTAGAATCATAGTATTTTGGGAAACCTCACAAAACATGCCGAGATTAATTTTCAGAATTGTCATGTAACCAAGTACGTACAGAAAAAAATATATAGTTGAGCATTTTTACGACAAACATATAATCAGGGCAATCAAAAATATGCTGTAAAAAAGCACACTAAAAATGCTCTTAAAATTGGCAAATGTGCGTTTAAAATTTAAAAATATGCCCTTAAAATATACATTTTTCTGCTTAAATTTTCAATTACCTGCTTTGACTGAAAAAATCAAAATTATGTTTCTAAGAGTAAAATCTGCAAAATTATACTCTTAAGTATAAAATAATTAAAAATATGCCATAAAATTGTTAAAATATGCTTTAAAATAATGATTTTCTTAAAAAAAAAATATAGCAAAATGTGTTGTTAAGTCCAAAATATGCAAAAATATGCTGTTGAAATGTGCAATAACCAATCGATGCCAAAATTCTTAGAATTGTTTGAAATGGATAAATAACTAACAGTTCGGTTCACTTGAAGCTTACTTAACAATTTGAAATGATAAAGTGTACAAAATTTTAAGATTTTGGTAAAAAGAGCCACTATTCACGAAAAAAAAATCGGAAAAATCTCAAAAATGGGACTTTTTAATTTTTTCCATAAAGTTCACGTTTGTTACTGGTTTAGAAGAAGCTGATGGCAATCTCTTTAGAAAACAGCAGAGCTTCCGAAACTGCATATAGGCTTAAGACAAAATTTCGATAAAAAAAATAGAATATATTTGGCAGAATCTATACTTAGCGCTATTAGCTAATTAGGCTCAGTTTTTTAGGCTCATTAACTCGAAGATGCCTTTTAGAAAATTATAGAATCATCAGAAATCTAAAGAAGAATTTTATTTTAGAAAATACGAGGGCGGATCAATATTTCTGTAACTTTTCGAACTTCCCTTGTAGTTATATAAAATGCAACACTATTCCCATCAAGTACCACCTGTTAATAGACTACTGTCAAATTTTGAGCAAGTGTCATCATTTACTTTGCGTTTAACAGCTGTTCAAAACATACAACCTCGTGTATTTTTCTAAAAATGGAAAAAAGTGAACTTCGAGAGCTCATTAAACATTATTTTTTGCGAACAAAAAACCGTCAATCAAACCAAGGAAAAGCTCGATAAATACTATGGGGACTCTGCACCATCGATTTTAATAGTAAAAAGTGATTTACTGACTTTCGTTATGGTCGCACAAGTACAAATGACGCTGAACGTTCTGGACGGCCAGTTGAGGTCAGTACGCCCGAAAATTGGTACCTCATCCGCCCTATTCTCCGTATTTAGCCCCAAGTGACTATTTCCAATTTCCAAAACTAAAGAAATGGCTCGGTGGAAAGAGATTCAGCTCCAACGATAAAATTATTGACCAAACAAAGGTTTATTTTAAGGACCTCGAAAAATCCTACTTTCTGGAAGGGATACAAAAACTGGAGAAACGTTGAACTAGGTGTTTTGAGTTAAAAGGAGATTATGTTGAAAAATAAATTTTTGTTTTGCAAAAAAAACTGTGTTTCTTTCAAAAAGTCACGGACTTATTGATCCTATGGAGCTATATATATGAACCATGAACATGCAAAATTGTGACAGTCAAAATTTCAAATATAAGTAACTCGAAAACTATAAGAGATAAATAATAAATGAAAGCGAAGTTGTTGTTCAAAGCTTTAAGAAAATATAAACATAAACATTTTTGAAATCGGTTAAGAAACAAAAATTTGGCTAGCGATTAAAAATGCTCTCTATCAGAGCCTCTTAGTTCTGCTCCTGAGAGGCCTATATGGTCCCACTTTCAAACTTAACATTGTACACCGCTCTGCTTTACATAAATGTGAAATTTTATGTAAAGATTTACAGATTTATTTTCACAAATTTTTGATCCGTCCCACTGTGGAATGTTAGATTACTATAACCATATATAGTTGCTGCCATAACTAAAATTATTTCATTCAGTATAATATTAAAACAAACAACTTTTAAACCTGATACTGTTAACGGTAAAATGTTCAACTATATTTTTTCTCTCCGTGAGAGGACAAAGGGCAAAGTTCGAAATTTCTTGATAACTGATCCCTACCTTCGCAATAACTTTGTACTCCCCTGACTTATTTTCTGGTTTATTTATACAAATACAAATCACAAGACGACAAAAAAAGAAGTATGGGAAATGAAATACGTACATGTGTAAGCTTGAGAAAATATGTTTTATATGCTTAAAGACATTCATACTTACATACACTTTAACTCACATATATATCCTTTAACAAATAGGTATGAGTAAATTCTATTAACAAACAAATCAATTTTTTAACCCTTTTTCCACAGATACGAACATACATACATTCTTACTTATTTCTTCGATATGCCTGAAAGTATTTATGGTTGTATATGAATATGTATGCTTGTATATTTATTTTATACAATATTTTATTTTTATATAAGTACGAGTATGTATATTTTAAATGAAAGAGTTTAGGTTAAAGCACGAAAACAACAACCACTGTTACCCCACCAAACAATGTTTTTGCTGTCAATATTATACATGTCGATTTACTTTTTTTTTCTTTCTACAAAAGTTAAATAAAATCCCAAAAAGCATAAGGATAAAAAATTAAAGGTTTCTTCTAGGGTTATTTACTTATTTCGGTTTATTTTTTAACAATATTTTTTGTCGTTTTGTTCAATTTTCTTGGTATAAAAAGCGCCCTTTTTTTGGTTAAAAGTATTTACTGTTTTTTTTTTAAAGCAAAATGACGTTTGCTATTTTTTTCTTAAATGAAAAAATATCCTTTTTTCGAAGTCTCCGAAAGGGGGACTTAAAGCAATTTAGATTCTCCTTCTTTATTATGGAAATATCTAACATATTTACAAGTACATACATATATACAATATCTCTTCTGTAAATTTTTTTAGAATCATATTTAATAATTCTTAAAGAAGGACAAAAATTTAAATGGAAAAAAGGATTTTAAAATGGTTATACCTTTTTGTGTGCTTGATTTGCTCGATATATTTTATTTTTATTATTATTTGAAAGCGACCTTTGTAATGACTATAAGAAAAAAAAAAAATATATATATATATATATATATATAAATATATATTATATATATATACTGTATTGTTGTTATTTAATGCCACAGTGTATTGCAGATTAAAAAGGTTTATTTTTTAAGACATATTTTTCGCCTACTTTCAAAGATTATAAAGAAAGAAACTTGCTCAATATCTACAACAACATTTCTCACATTTCAACACACGGGAGAACACAAAATAAACAAAGCTTTCCGTTATACTTTAAGGAAAATTTTTCACGTACGTTTAATGCATTTTAACTTCCGAACCATGAATATTTTCCACAAACCGAAAAAAACAAATATTTCTTTTATATTTTCGACATTATATTTTCTATATTGAAATTTAAATTGAACGAACAGAGTTTTAAAAATAAAACAGAATGTTAAATGATTTTAAATTATATTCATATTCATCAACAAAAAGCGAAAAAATGTAATTATATTTATATTTGTGGATGTAATCCGAATCAAATTATAAAACTTTTGGAAAATCTGCGAACATAATAGTGATGATTTATATCTAATAATTTTTGAATACTATTTTATGTAACTATGTATGTTTATGATGTGTGGTGAAAGTGGTTTTAGCACTAATACATATAAATAAAATTTTACTAACACAATTTTAATGTCAGGTCTTTTTTTTGACAACAGAGCAAGTTTTTTTTACATGCCTTCCATTCTTTGTATTCTTTGTTTACATTTTTTTAAAAAAATTTTGAAAATTTTAAGTAGAAATATTGCCAGATTTTTTTCTGAAACTAACGTCGATCAGTGCTTTTATTAGCGAATATTTATATATGGAAAATCTGTTCGCGTTTCTGTTTTTGTCAAAGCCCGCAAAAGTTGTGAAGGTTTAAAATTGAAAGATTCAAACAAATCTTAAAAATAGAGATTTCTCTTTATCAAAACCTAAACAATGCGATTTTATAGAACTTCTAAGGTGCTATCAACACATGTCAGCAGTATTTTTAATATTTATCGAAATACACTAAAAAGAGAGAAAATTATTTTATTTCTTACACAAAAATGTTTATTGGTTAAAAGTCTCTAATAATAGTTTATAATAAAAAGGCATATTTTGGATTTTGGGATATTTTGCTAATAAAATCAAATGAATATCTGTAATGGTTTGAAAAATATAGTCGTTTAAACTTTACTACTCATGATAATATTCCTTACAAAAGAGCGTTTTTTTTTTGTGAATTGTAAAATTTTAAATATTAAGTACCTGAGAATTCAATTTGAAAACTATCGCAGAAAAATCAGATAATTATAAAGAAATTTTACGTTAATCCCTTTTATGCAACCAAAAAAATGTTAAATTTAAAATTTTCACCAAATATTGGGAAAGCTTATATGCTCTTGAAGGATCATAAATAGTAGAGATATAATCTATATAAACGGTTTCTAGACTTCTTGAAGACCTTCATTAAAGCTATTTTGTTCGTTAACAGATTAGTCAAAAATGTTCCATATATGTTAAACCTGTCCAATTTACAAAAATCTTAAAAACAAGAACTCCACAAGGCTTTCCGTGTTCTGTTCGACAAATGAAATAAATAGAGTCGCACCGAAACAGATTTTTTAAGGCCGAAACCGAACCGACCCGCTCCGAAACAATCCGAGCAAAAACGAACCTAATATTAGGTCAAACTAGACGAAACTATTTAATATGTAAATATATTTTATTGTTTTTTTTTATGGAGATTTTTATGTATAAACTTAAAAGAAAAATGAATATAATGACAATTAAGTATTAGCTTCTACATTTATAAGTCGGGTTTCATGCTGCAATTTTTCTTGTCGCTGTTCATCGTTGTAATTTCACTTTGGGCGGAGTTACAAGAGAAATATGAGCAAACGTTCTTTGGAATAACTTTTTATCCAAAAAAGAAAAACTTTACTTCTGATGCCTAAAAATGCAAAAATTAATTAAAGGTTTGTGATACAAAATAAATATATTAAATGCTTTGATTTTCATCAGGATTAGCCAAGAATAGTGGTCAATGAAACCATAGTGCAGGTGCGACCTTGTGAAGCCCTAAAAAATAGCGTTTACAAAAGCAATATTTTTTTTAACCAATCTTTGTTAATTTAAGAATACCGATTTCGAAATAACCGATATATAAGCGATTTTTAAGTGATACTTTTAATAAAAAGACAACAACAATATGCGAAATAAAATCTTGGTAACGGTTGACGATTTACAAAATTTAAAAAAATATTAAAGTAATACAAAATATTTTCAAAAAAAAAAAAAAAAAAAAAAAAAAAACTAATGTACAAAAAGTACTAATTTGCATAAAAAGATATACTAGTTTCCAAATAAAGTATACATTTCAAAACAAAAAAAAAGTGAGAATGTTATATTCGGCTTGGCCGAATCTATACATCCACCATCTGCAACTTTTGAAAATTTCACCTGATATGAGTTCCAAGTTTATATCGATCCTCGAACTATATATACAAAATTTCGTTGTCGTACGTGCTGATATCTCTTTTGTTTAAGAGGTATCAGCAAATACGTAAAAACTGAAGTTACAAAGTACACTCCGTGTTTCTAGTATTTAGCTCATACATTTTTTGTTTATTAACCGATTTTGCCCATTTTCAATACCAAACAAACCTTATATAAGGTAAATATTTGAGTCAAATTTAATCCCCTAAGTGGTCCCCCCGAGCCCTACCCTATGCTACTTTCGACAGACAGATGCACATAGCTAGATCAACTGAGAATCTTTCCAGGACCCAAAACATATATCATTTGAGGGATCTTAAATGATTTTTTCGACATGTTATACACGGAATGGAAAACCCAATAAAAGGCTTTTTGATGGTGGGTATAAAAAGTAAGATTATTCTGAAAAAGTACCATTCGCCAAAAACAAAAAATAAAAATTAAGCGCCTAGATTTTTCGAAAAAGTACTAATTTTCACAAAAGAACACTTATTTTCAAAATAAAATTTCTCAAAGCTTATTAAATTTCCAAAAAGAAAGAGTTTAAAAAAATTACCCATTTTCAACAAAAAAAGAACCGATTTTATGAACGACTATTTAATCTCTGAATTAAAAAAAAAAAAAAAAAAAACATTATAAGAAATAACAATTATTGTAAAATATAAACTTAAAAAAAAAAACTAATTTTTAAAAATTATAAAATTTTCACAAAAAATCGAATTTAAAAAAATGTACAACAAAATTTATATTTTGGCAAAAAAAATATACCAGTTTTCAAAAAATATAAAAAAAAATATAAAAAAACTATTCATTTTGAAAGCATCAATTCAGTTCAAAAACAGTGCAAATCTTTTTTCTTTTAATAATAAAAAGTTGCAAAAAGTACCACTTTTTAAAAAAGGTATTCATGCTGAAAAGACCAATTTCAATTTTTTTTTTTTTGTAATAAAAAGATTTAAAAAATACCATTGTTTAAAACAGATATTCTGAGCACTGCTAATTCCCAAAAATATTATTCTTAAAAATGTAGCTAATTTCGAAAAATTACCAATTTTCAAAAGTACCCATTTAAAGAAAAGAGAAAAAAAATATTTAAGAAAAAATAATTATTTTTAAAAATGTACCAAATTATTAAAAATTATGAATTTGCCACAAAAAAAACAAATTAAAAAGAAAAACGGCAAAAAATTATTAAATTCCTTAAAGGTACCAATTTTCCAAAAAGTACCACCTTTCAAGAAAAGGTACTAATTAAAACAAGCTCAATTTTTTAATTTTTAAATATACAAAGTTCTCAGAAAAAATGTCAAAAAAGATGCCAATTTTAAAAGTACATATTTTTAGAAAAGTAACAACAAGTAAGAATTAAAAAAACTCGATTTAAAAAATCATAATTTCTTAAAATGATCAATTTACCAAAAAAAAAAAAACATTTTAAAAACAGGAGGTACCATTTAAAAAATTTTTCAAAGAAATACAAAATTAAAACAAAATATTACATGTCTTTTCAAAAAAAAAAAAAGTATCAATTTTGAAACAAAAAGTACCACTTCTCAAAAACGGTACTAATTTTAAAAGAAGTAACAATCTTCAAAGAAAACGATTTAAAAAATGCAAATTTTCAAAAAACTACCAATATTACAAAAAGTACCGCTTTACAAAAAAATTTAAAAATTATCAATAAAAGTAGCCTTTTACAAAAACCGTTAAAACATACTTTTAACATTAAAAATCATAAAAAAATTCATATGCAAAAAGAAGTACCAATTTACAAAAGCGAAAAAAGAACTATTATTATTTTTTTCCAAAAAATCGTTATCATTATTATATTACTCTATTAAACAATTATAAAAACACTACCCAGCAAAAAAACCATCAAGTGATTCAAAAAAAAAAAAGAACATTTTTACGATTTCAAAAATAAAACTAAGTGCATATTTTGAGCTTTTTCGGAAGTTATTAATTATTACTTCCAAAAAAGTTAATATGTTAATAATTTCTAAAAAATTTCACAAATTTTAAAGTATTATTGGCTAAAACAGAATTTTTATAAAAAATTTATAAACATACTTTTAAGAGAAGCACTTCAAAAGCAATGAACAAAAAGTATAAGGGAAAAATATCCTAAAACACAATATTAAAATCATGACTTTTTCAGCTCTTTTTCAGTTCCTTTCTTGCTGGGTAGATATTTATTCAGGTCATTACTAACAAAAAAATTTTTTTTATATTTTAATGTAATAGGTTATGTAGTGCAACTCATTACTTTGTAACGTATGAAATAAGTACTTTCTAAGACTATTTCAGCTCTTTTTCAGTTCCTTTCTTGCAGGGTAGATACTTATTCAGGTCATTACTAACAAACAATTTTTTTATATTTTAATGTAATAGGTTATGTAGTGCAACTCATTACTCTGTAACGTATGATATAAGTACTTTGTATTAACAATTTACCAATTTTTAAAATCAGCTGCAGAATGAAAAAACTAGCAAACGTTTAGAAAAATTATATACTATATTTTGAAACCTCATATCTACGCTCCCTAAAGATCCGTGAAATCGATTTTCATACAAATATTCATATTCCTTTTTATAACCTATGCCACCATAAGAGGACAATACTCATTTCCCTATAATTTTTAGTTAATTTCAACAATAGCATTTTGGTATTCAAAAAACCGACATTTTCAGAAAACGGGTTTTCGGGTTAAAAAAACCGGATTCGAATACGGTTTTACTTTAAAAAATCGGTTAACCGGTTTTTATTAAAAATACAAATATATTAAAAATGATTATTATTTTTACTATAGAAAGTACACTTATAATCAGTGTTGCCAGGGGATGAGAAAAAAGATACTAAATTGAACTTTAAAAAAGGTCAAAAAGTTTAAATGCGCATATAAATAAGGCCATAAAAAGTTCCTTTTTTAAATTTAGAAACTTTTTTTTTTTGAATTTTTTTATTTTTTAATTATAATTTTTTTTTTAATTATAATTCCTTTTTGATTAAGCATTTTTAAATATTTTTCAAATTATTTTCATAAAAATGGTTGCTAAAGTATATTAAAAAGTAATTATAATAATCGACTTAGTAACGCCACAAAATGAGTTAGGGCACTTTTAATTTGGAGAATTAAGCGCCGCAGTCGAAATTTTTGAAATGTAAATATAAATATAAATATAAATATAAATATAAATATAAACAGAAATATAAATATAAATAATCTCGATTTTTTATGCGAATAAATATACAGAAATGCTTACATCATTGTTGAAGTGCTAACATTTTAGCCTTTTAAAGCAATTTTAAGAACATAAAAACTGAAAGCAAAATTAAAAGAATATATTTAGCCTTAAAAACTCTAATCTGGCAACACTGCTTCTTATAACATATGCCATTTGAAATGACAATTAATATAAAATAAAACGATAAAGAAAGATATAGTCGGTCAAGACCGACTATATGATACCCTACAGCATTGTGTATGAACATAAAAATTCTGAAAGGGGACCAATTTCACTAAACGTAAAATAAAATATACAAATACAGAATAATGCATTGATACTAACATCTAAATGATTTTACTCACTTTAGGGCGATTCCTGGGTTTATGTGTAAGTTATTGTAAATTATGAACCAATTCTCATAAAATGTTGAAATGTTGTTTCTTTTTTACATAAAACTTATTTAGATCGAATATTAACTTGATACTAACATTCGTGTGGGATTTATGCACGTTATAGTGATTTTCGGAAGAGGAGTTTATATGGGATCTAAGGTCAATTGTGGACCAATCTGCATAAAATTTTATGCAAAGATGGATACTTGTACAGAACTTCTTTGCACCAAATCTTATTAAAATACTTTTATTTTTTAAGGCATTCTGGAGTGTTTAAAGTCAATTGTGTGGAAACATTTGTATGGGGGCTGGGTGAAATAATGGACCAATCATAACCAATTTCAATAGGCTTCATCCTTGTATCATAAAAGTACCACATATCAAATTTCATTGAATTATCTTTAAAATTGCGAACCGTACTTTGTGAAAAAATTTGTATGGATAACCAGCCGTCCAGCCAGACGGACGAACGGACATCGTTAGACCGATTTAAAAAGTGGTTCTTAGTCGATTGCTATATTTTAAGGTGGGTGTTGGATAACTTTTTCCATGGCTTACAAACATCAGCACAAACGCACAATACCCCAACCACCTATAGTGGTGTAGAGTATAAAGCCATATCGCTCTTCTGTAGCTAAAGAATAATGCTCAAATGTTGTATTTTTTTTAAACTGAATTCTAATAATGCTTTTTCCGATTCAATTCTACTCATGTACCTATTTATTGAAATTCACCTTATTCTTATGAAAAATGATAAAATTAAAATTGACCTCTTACCTAGATTTTGTTAATAAAAATTTGCTTAAATCTATTAAAAAAAAAAAATATATATATATACAAATCTCAGTTATCAGTTCGTCTGGTGTTACTCAAGTGTCAAATTAGAAATAAAAAAAAAAAAAACAACTAAACTTAAATCTTTATTAGTTCATAATGAAAATGAAATATACATTGAAATAATTAAGGGCCTGATTCAGTACAAGAGAATTATTTAAAATAAAACTTGTATGAAAACTAACTAAAAAATTTTTTAATTTTCATATAAATTTAATTTATAAACAATTTGATACTCTTAATGCATCAGGCCATAAATAAGGTTCAATTAGCAAATATAAAAAAGAAGGAACATTCATAAAAAACCGATTAACCGACAGAAAAAAAACCGGGCTGTCGAATTATTCGAAAATTAAAATTATTCGAAACCTGTCGATTTATTAAAAAGTAAAAAACGGTTAACCGGTTTCCACTTTCGGTTTTTGAGTACACTATATCTTGTGCTTTACTTCTTATTCTGGTTCCATTTTTGTTAAAATAAAAATAAAAAATAAAAATAAAATCTGATTCTTTTTTTTTTGTAATAAAAGTGTCGTTAAACTTTTCAACATACACTCACTATTGTTTAGAAAAAAAAAACTCAACATATTTGTATTTTGAGATATTAAATAAATATCAACTACAATAAAAAAAAATAAACTTAAAAAAACCCCAATCAAACAATTGATAAGAGTAAAAAAACACATGAGTCAATTTCTATATATAAATATAAATACTCAAGTTAGAACAGTTTTCATCATTTAAGTTAAATATTAGAAAACATCAAAAAGATTTAAAATTACTTCAAGATTTTTCAAACCAAAATCGTTTTAGAGATAACAAAATTTTTAAAAGATGTATTGGCTTCATTCTAAATATGTATCTTATATAATTGCTGAAAACCATAATATTTACACTGCCTACCACTTGAATAAGGAATCAAATTTTTTTTTTTTTTAACTTTAACTAAGTATATCTCCTAAACTAAAGTTCAGAAAAAAATAATTTTTTGCGCAACCAAATTTCAAGAAATTTAGTTTCTTGAAGAAATAAAAAAATATATATATTTTGTTATACTAAAATTATGCATTTATTTAAAGACATGTATTTATGTGGTACTATTTCATGTGTCGCTTGAATAAGGAATATTTTAAAACTAAGCAAACTGTAATTTATTTTTAAATTTTAGGTTATAAAAGTGAAAGTTATTATCTTCTAGCATTTAATTAGTAATGAGTATTGCCACCATTTTTAGCAATAACCTCAAAAATGCGATTTGGCATCGACTTGTATAATGAATCTAAGTAATTTAGCGAAATTGAACTCCATGCTTCTGTTATTGCATCCTTTAAGGATTCTATCGTTTCAAATTGTATTCCTCCTTCATAAACTTTTCTTGCAAGCCAACCCCAGACATTTTCCATTGGATTCAGGTCTGGTGAATATGGGGGCCAATCCAAAAGTTGAACACCTTGTTGATTAATCCATTGTTTTACTGCTCTGGAGATATGAATCGGAGCGTTGTCGTGTTGATACGTCCAAGGTATGGGTTCAAAGAAATCATTAAATTTTGGAAATGCTTCCTCCAGAATGTTTTTGTAAGTCGGTGCTGTCATTTTGTTGAATAGAAAAACCAGTACTATAATACGAAATTGCACCCCATACCATTATTATGCCCTCTCGGCTGTGTCTGCGGCTCAAAAATAATTCCTCCTTATTTAGGTCATGCAAGTAATAGTTATACCCGTCGGGACCATCAATATTAAACTTATTTTCATCAAAAAATACAACTTTAAACCATTTGTCGGGCCATGTCATTGTATTTTTGGCAAACTGTAGACGTTGTGATTTGCGTTTTTCATTAAGTGTTGGTTTTTTTGCAGTTTTCGAGGGACAATGTATTGGTACGACTTTAAAATACGTTGCACTATTCTTAGACTGGCACTGAGTCCAATTTTTTCATGTATTGTTGATACCGTCATGGCAGAATTACATTCAATTCTAAGAATTTTTCGTCTTTCTTTTGAAGTTGTTGCCATTTTCTTCCGCCCTCTCATGTTTTTTCCATATCTTTTCACGTTATTTAAATAATTGTATACAACTGTCTTTCCTCTATTAATGTTTTTGGCTATTTGGACTGGATTCTGACCCTGAGATTTTAAAATCAGAATTTTTTTTCAGAGTTATTAAGAGCCTTACCACGTCCCATTTTTAATAAAAACTATTTAAATACTATCAAATTAAAAATTCTCTAGCCGTTTATATTGAAGGAACTTCAAATCATAGCCTTCCTGATTAATATTAAAAGAATTCCTTATTCAAGTGACACACGAAATAGTGCCACAGAAATACATGTCTTTAAATAAATGCATAATTTTAGTATAACAAAATATGTATATTTTTTATTTCTTCAGGAAACTAAAGCCAACACTTTGAAATTTGGTTGCGCAAAAAATTATTTTTTTCTGAACTTTAGTTTAGGAGATATATTTAATTAAAGTTAAAAAATGTGGTTCCTTATTCAAGTGGCAGGCAGTGTATTTATTTTAAAACGCTCCCTATTTTTATCAGTAGGCAAAAATAAATTCTATATATCAATCTTCACCATCAAATACAAAATACTTACTATAAACTATATAGTATGATCTCTATTAGGGGTAGCTATAATTAAGAATATTATTGGTTTTTATATATTTATATACCAATCATCCCTGGTTGATATTTCATTTAAATATTCTGGCATGATCTTTGAATATTGATATTGTTGTTGCTGTTGTTTTTGTATTCACAATTAACACTCTTTGTAAATATATTCGGAAGATCTCAACTCTTCGTTACAAATAAATACGAAAAATATTTACTTTTTATTTTAATTGTTCATTATTTTATTTACGAATTGAGTACATTTGTATAAAATTCTCTTATTCTCTTACAAATATTAAGAATACAAGAACAAAAATAAATAAAAACGAAATAAAAAATTTCTTAAATCGTACAAAAAAAACAAATAAAATTATAAATAATAACAAAAAAAGTGTATTTGCTTTTTTTTTTGTTATTGTTGCTACTCGATAAATGGAATAAACTGTAAAAACCGAAAAATGTTTGTATGAGAAAAAAAAAACTAAACTTACATTCTTACTCATATAGAAATTAACAGCATGAAAAGTGATCGCCGAGAAAAATGTAGATAGAGAACGAATTTTGAGGTGAACTACATTTATAACTCGGGCTCAAGTGAAATTTATATAGGAAGAATTTCAAAAAATTTCTAAATTCTTTGAAAACGACTTTATTTCATGTTTTGTCTTTCTAAAGTTTGTTTTAAAAACAGAAAAGCTGTGGATACAGTTAGAGAGATCTTACAAAATAACTAAGAAATCTAAAATTTTAGATCATTCACCTATAAACTCTAGGAAATACAGCCATTTAAACCTAAAAAAATATAAAAAATTGAATTGAAACCAAGGTTGGAAACCGAAACGAATATCGGTATCGATAACGGTATCGGTATTCAATTTATTTTTATTTCGGTAACGGTATCGGTAACGGTATTTTAAATTATATCGGTATCGGTATACCGGTACCGAAACTAAAATACTTGTATATACCTTTATTATTAAAGACAGAGCAAAGACATTAAAGAGTTAAATCTTCTATTTATTTTCAATTAAATTTCATTAAATAAAACTTTGAATTGAATATTTAAGACATGAATATTCTTTACAGTTTGATTTTTGTGGCGGTTCAAAGTATAAATTTTTCTGATTTTTTAAATACATGAAATTTAACACTATATATCTTCGGACCTAGTTTCAATTCAAATAAACTCAATTAAATTTTGTAATTTTCGCCTAATAGTTTAAATGGCGTATCTATCTGCTAACATATTGCCAGGTCGTTCATTCCAGAAGAAGATTCCTTCGCAAATCATCCACTCGATCAATATCTTTGTATAGAAGGCTAAAGTTTCCGAATTAAGTTCCCCGAGTAATGTTAAAATCGATTGCATGTGACAAATGTAAAAGCCTCGACAAACTGTAACGCAGCTGTATTTAAGACATAATTGACTTGTTCCCCAACCCTTTACTTACTTTACGACTTTACGACTCATATCATGAACGTATAAGAATTACACTATAAAAAAACGTGTAGATTAGATTGGTAGATTAAAATATAAATAAATTTAAATTTATAAAAGAGGAATAAGAATGGGCAGAATTTTTTGTTAACATTTTAGAGACCCCACGTCCAGGGAAAATTACAGAAAATTACCGCCCACATTTAAAGGATATTTAAATGCATTGTCCTGGCTGTAACTTTCCGAACAAAACGTTTCATTCTCTTAGAGAATTCTAAGAAAAGAACCAAATCTAAACGATATAGGAAAAGAATCCAGAATAACGTAATAGTTTTTAAGCCTAATATAAGTAGTTAAAATTTATGCGTAAAAGTTGTTAAAAATAGATCAAAATTATGGGTCGTTGTCTCAAAAAACGAAGACGTCATGGAAAATTTTTATTTCTCTATATACTCGAGGGTATTTACAAATTTACGCTCCCAAATCGTAGAAAGTTCTCAAAAGCTAGGGAACGCAGAAAAAATGAATAAATAAATAAATTGTGATCCAAAAACATTCCAGAATGAGGTCTTTCTGTTTTGAGCGTAACTTAGGCAAGTTCGTCGAACTCACCTACCATATCTAGCACAAAGGATATGAATTACGTAAAATTATTTAGCACTTTTGCCACTCTACCACTTTATTGACTTGTCTTAAGAATTTTTAGAATTCTATATACAAAAAAAAAAAAAAACCTTAACATATTTTAGACGAAATATATATATTTTTTTAATATTCTTCCTGTACGGATCGTTTTAGGAATTCTATTAAAACAAAGATATAAATAATAAAAGGACCTTAAAAACAAGATTCAAAAAATATTACTTTAAATAATCTCTTATTATTAAAATTAATTTCATCTTTCTTAAAGCAAGTAAATTTATATGAGAAATAATTTTACAAAACATATTACATAGAAAATACTAAAATACCGGTATTGAGGAAAACGGTATTTGAATACCGGTATTTGAATACCGGTATTTTTAGAAAATAATTTCTGTAACGGTATCGGTTACGGTAACTCATTTTAAACGGTATTTAATCGGTATCGGTATTTATAACGGTATCGGTTTCCAACCTTGGTTGAAACTTTCGAAGATTTTTTGATTTATTACAGTTTTTCACTGACAATTTATATCTTTTAGATTAAAACTATTAAACCGTGGAAAGACAACAATTAGGGAATTGACATGTTGTATAACAAGTAACTGTTTTACTATCAGGTGAAAAGTTATGCGGTGATAAATTATTTTCCAAACACATTTCGTTTGCTGACAACTACCACGAATGAAGTATAAATTACGTTAATATTGAAGTCAAATAAAAGCATTTTATTTGCTTATTACTAAAATTCCGGGGGCGTTAAAATATTTTAAGGACTTATAATTGTATGGACCAAAACATATGTTCTTAGCCTCAAAAATCAACCACACATATTTCGCATTATAGTTCGTATTTTAAAATAATAAAAGCGAGGTAAAACTTATCTCTAAATAATATACATATTTAAAATTTTACAGTTCACTTAAAAAAAAAAACTACAATCGCGCCTTTTGTAAGGAATGTTATCAAGAGTAGTAAAATTTAAACGACTATAGTATTCATTTGATTTTTTTAGCAAAATATCCCAAAGTATGTCTTTTATTACCGACTATTTGTAGGGATTTTTAACCAATAAAAATGTTTTGCTGTTTACGAAATAGTGCAAAAAATAAAATTAAAATTTCTTTCTTTTCAGTGTATTTCGACAAATATTGAAAATGCTGTAGTAGTATATTAGAGTTGATAACACCTTAGAAGTTTCATAAAATTGCATTATTTTGTTTATTTCATAAAATTGCATTATTTTGTTAATGTAGCATAACTGATGATTAATTGATCACACCTTACCCGACAATGTAGAAAAATATCAGCAGCGTATAAATAAATGAAATGTCTTAAAGAAAAATCTTCAAAAAGAAGCAGAAAAAAAGTTGTAAATTATATAGAAAAAAAAATCATTTAATTTTGTTAAACATATAGATGATGTGTGTATTGAATGTACTCACATGAATTCGTATATTGGTACACCATTCTCATCATCAACATCATCGTCTAATAAACGACACAAACAAAAAAAAAACAGAAAAACGTTGCTTTTAATGCGCAAAAATAGACTTGAACTTTTAATGAGCAGAGATGATGATGATGGCGAAAATTAAAAAAAAAAACGTAAATTAAAAATGAAAATTTTTTAATTATCGTTTAAATACAAAAATAAAAACAAACAAAATGAACTAAATATTTTCTTTCCTTTATTTTTGGGTAAATAAAATTTCATTTATAGGATTTTTGATATTTTAGATAAAAATAAAAAATATGAAAATTTAAAATACTTAAATGCTAATTAAATAATAATTAATTACTTATTTCTAAAGTGATAAATTACCTATCTACACGTCCAACAAATTAAACTGTCATCATATTTGTTTAATATTTAAATGAAAAATACTAAATAATTTACAACTACTTATTATTTTTGTTATCTAATATCTGTTTTAATTTACCTTATCCATCCCACTGTAAATAAATAATTATTTATACAAATTAATTTAGTATCTAAAAACGTTTGATACAATTACTTACAATTATTAATATTAACTTGCATAACTTCACTCACGATCTCTTTCTCTCTCTCTCTCTCTCTTTCTCAATCACACACACTCCAGTTACTAGATAATTGTCACCTGTTTACAATATGTAATTAATTCTTTATTCAATGTTATGAAATAAATTTATAGTTACGAGTTATATGTGCTTAAAATTTATAATTAAATGAAACTCAAAAACTTAGTAACAATATCATTAGGAATCATTTGAAAACATGACAACAATAATTAAATACTCGTAAATATGTGGAAATATCTAAATACCCTTAACTTGCAAATAAAATTCAATTCTTAGCTATTCTGGTCTGAAACACCCAGCAAACACAATATCCAACATTCCAAACCTTTAACCCTCTAACTGCCGAACCAAAAATGCATAAAATCATTTTAGAGATAAAAAATAAATTTCTTTAAAAATTTCGGAGGATTAAAGTTTTAAATATTTATTTTATTATATCAAATAAATTACCAAATCATTAGAATACGAAATTAGGTTAAAATATAAATTATATTCAAGTAAAAAAAAAAAAAATTAGAAAAGATGAATCGCATTGACCGTTAGAGGATTAAGATTTTTTTTCTTTTTTTTTTTGTAATAAAATTTTGGCTTTAAATCAAAAATAGGCCAAAGGCCATCTTTATTAAACGTTATCCATAAATAGATTATAAACGATTTTTATAACAGAAAAATTTATTAAAAAAAATATAAATTTTACAAAAATATTAAATAAAAAGACTTTCTATAAACAGATATTTTATTGAAAATTTTTCGCAAAAAGAAAATTCCACGAAAAAAATCAGAAAAAAAGTTATTAAAAAAACAGTACAATTTTTAATAAAGAGAAAACTGAACCAAAATGTTCTATTAGCTGAAAATTTCCTCCTTTGTCGAAATTTTTTCTTAAAGAAAATTTATTAATTTTCTCTTAAAGAAAATTTTCTATAGAAAATAGAAATTATCGATAATTTTCTATAAAAAGAAAAATTTATCGAAAATTTTGTATAAAAAGCAAATTTATCGAAAATTTTCTATAAAAAGCAAATTTATCGAAAATTTTCTATAAAAAGAAAATTTATCGATAATTTTCTACAAAAAGAAAATTTATCGAAAATTTTCTATAAAAAGCAAATATATCGAAAATTTTCTATAAAAAGCAAATATATCGAAAATTTTCTATAAAAAGCAAATTTATCGAAAATTTTCTATAAAAAGCAAATTTATCGAAAATTTTCTATAAAAAGCAAATTTATCGAAAATTTTCTATAAAAAGAAAATTGATCGAAAATTTTCTATAAAAAGAAAATTGATCGAAAATTTTCTATAAAAAGAAAGTGTATCGAAAATTTTCTATAAAAAGAAAATTGATCGAAAATTTTCTATAAAAAGAAAGTGGATCGAAAATTTTCTATAAAAAGAAAATTGATCGAAAATTTTCTATAAAAAGAAAATTGATCGAAAATTTTCTATAAAAAGAAAATTTATCAAAATTTTTGTACAAAAAGAAAATTTATCGAACATTTTCTAAAAACAGAAAATTTATCAAGAATTTTCTATAAAAAGAAAATTTATTGAAAATCTTTTATAAAATGGGAAATTATCGAAAATTGTTTATAAAAGAAAATTTTCTATAAAAGGAAATTCATCGAAAATTTTATATAAAAAGAGAGAAAATTTATCAAAACTTTTCAGTGAAAAGAAATCGTATCGAAAATTTTCTTTGAAAAGAAATTTTATCGAAAATTTTGTATAAAAAGCAAATTTATCGAAAATTTTCTATAAAAAGCAAATTTATCGAAAATTTTCTATAAAAAGCAAATTTATCGAAAATTTTCTATAAAAAGCAAATTTATCGAAAATTTTCTATAAAAAGCAAATTTATCGAAAATTTTCTATAAAAAGAAAATTTATCGATAATTTTCTACAAAAAGAAAATTTATCGATAATTTTCTACAAAAAGAAAATTTATCGAAAATTTTCTATAAAAAGCAAATATATCGAAAATTTTCTATAAAAAGCAAATTTATCGAAAATTTTCTATAAAAAGCAAATTTATCGAAAATTTTCTATAAAAAGCAAATTTATCGAAAATTTTCTATAAAAAGCAAATTTATCGAAAATTTTCTATAAAAAGCAAATTTATCGAAAATTTTCTATAAAAAGAAAATTGATCGAAAATTTTCTATAAAAAGAAAGTGTATCGAAAATTTTCCATAAAAAGAAAATTGATCGAAAATTTTCTATAAAAAGAAAGTGGATCGAAAATTTTCTATAAAAAGAAAATTGATCGAAAATTTTCTATAAAAAGAAAATTGATCGAAAATTTTCTATAAAAAGAAAATTTATCAAAATTTTTGTACAAAAAGAAAATTTATCGAACATTTTCTAAAAACAGAAAATTTATCAAGAATTTTCTATAAAAAGAAAATTTATTGAAAATCTTTTATAAAATGGGAAATTATCGAAAATTGTTTATAAAAGAAAATTTTCTATAAAAGGAAATTCATCGAAAATTTTATATAAAAAGAGAGAAAATTTATCAAAACTTTTCAGTGAAAAGAAATCGTATCGAAAATTTTCTTTGAAAAGAAATTTTATCGAAAATTTTCTATAAAAAGAAATTTTATTTTAAAATTTCTATAAAAATAAAATTTATCGTAAATTTTCTATAAAAAGAATTTAACGAAAATTTTCTTTAAAAAGAGAGTTTTTATAAAATGAAAATTTTATAGTAAGTTTTCCACAAAAAAAAAAAAAAGAAAATCAATTTTC
Source organism: Protocalliphora azurea (assembly GCA_932274085.1). NCBI lineage: Eukaryota > Metazoa > Arthropoda > Insecta > Diptera > Calliphoridae > Protocalliphora > Protocalliphora azurea. Next base: position 143,550,583 of record OW026522.1, on the reverse strand, counting down.
TCTTTTCAAATATTCTTTCTTTGAAATCGATATGTTTGCTGGGTTTGCACCCATTTTAAAAACGTTTAGTAAGAAGAAATGCACCTTAATCCAGTTACAACAAACATCAAATCACAACAATAACTAACTGGCGGAGTAACATTTTGCAAATTCATATTAGTTTTGTAAACAATTTTTTAATGAAAGCATTTTACCACTTTGATCAACAGTTGATTTAATTGGTATGATTACTGGTAAAATATCTTGTCAACTAAATATTTTTTTTTATTTTATGTCATATTCAATTAGTTAGAGCAAATGTAATGTAATGAAGAGAGAGGTATGTTTAATATGTATTTATATTAATGTTACTAATTGGAAGTCAAGGAATTTTTATAAAATAGGGAAGAAATTTTTATCGAAACAAATGTAGGAGAAATATATTAAAAAAAAAATCGTTATTTTGTTTCCTAAAAGCTATTTGCTTAAAATTATAATATAGAAATTGCTATTGCTGCTAATTTAACTATGAACTTAAATATGAATTTAAAACCAATATATCTGAAATCTCGCTTAGAAACTTTCTAATTTTCATACATAATTCGCTATTGAAAATCTCTAAAATCGGTTTAAAGGAAAAAAGTTATAGACCAAAATAAGGGACTACCTTTAACAATTTTCCAGCTTTCCTTTTATACATATTTATAATGTTTCGAAAGTAATTTTATTTAAATTATTTTTTTCATCTCATGTGTTTGATTGTTGGTTTCTGCTAAATTACAGATATAAAAAAAAATATTTTATTATTTTATTCAAAAATTTTACGTTAGTTAGATTATTTAATTTTTAAACTTTGAAAAGACAGTGTTATCTTCTTCAAAATATGTTTTAATTCTTTAGATCGGAAATCTTTACTCAAATACCATGCAAAATTACAAAAGTTATGTTGATTAATTTAATAAAAAAAAGGCAAGTCAATAAAATATTTATTAAACAAATAAACACACTCCTCATTTGTCCTGTTATTTTCACACAAAAATCTAAAATTTCTATATGAAATTATTTAATGAACTTGTATAATTAATAAATATTTTATTTATCTCCCCTAAAATAAAAAAGTAAAACAATTAAAAAAAAAAACAACGAAAAAATTAATTAACTAATTACTTTCACACTGTGCTGTGTGTGTGTCTGTTTATTATATTGACTTGATAATTGTCATGTTCAATTGTCTCCATATTGAATGATAATCTTATACTCACCAACTCACTCTCTCATAAGCTCATTTGCTCTAAATTTTTGTTTGGTTCTCCTTCACTAAACCATAAATACAACAAAGTATAATATGACCAACAATAACAAAAAGGTAAAATTAGTTCAGTCTACAAAAAAGACAAAACAGCCATCACATCGATATGTATATACATACACACATACAATACATTACAGTAAAACAAATCAACAATAAACAATATTCAGTCAAAAAACTAAATAATAAAAATAATTCAAGTAAAATAAAAAAAAACAAAAAATACTTTGCAAAGTAATCACCAAAATAAAGTTTATCTGAACTTAAAACAACAAACATACAGACAGAAAGACATACAGACACACAGGCGAACAGACAACTAAAACCAAAAAAAAAAAAAATACCTACTAAATGCCCTGAAAAATATTCATATACTAAAGAATGAACAGCAACTACAAATGTACATACATACATACATATCTACATTAATAAAAAAATTAAGTAGCGACCGCATTTATATTCACAACAACAATAAAATCAACAGCAACAACAACTGGAAATATTGTATGTATAAAAGCAACAGCAGCAACAAAAACAGCAAGAGCAAAATCAGCGTTGTCAACTATTTATAACCAAAACGTACAGGAAAAAATTAAAAACACGCTAAAAAGCACTAAATTGAACCAAATCCTTTAATTTTAGTTCAATTTAGCGCTTTTTAGCTAATTTTTTAAGTTAAAATCTTATTTTTACTAGGAGTAACAACTTAAACATTACAAAGTACACATTTGTTATTTTTTTTTTTATTTTTTACAAATAATTTAGAAATAGTGAAATATATTTCAAATCAAATTTAAAATTGGAGTTTTTATTACAGAAGTAAGCGGTAAAATTCTTTGTACATTTAAAATTCCAGATTCATAAGATTTTCTCAAACAATTTAAATTCATAAAACTGTTATTTTAGTGCAAATTCATTCATTTTTATTCAGTTCAATTTTGTCCAAAAAAAGGCAATTCCAAAAATAAAGAAAAATTATGGGATTTAGAAAACGGATAGACACCTCATTGACCACATTATACAAAAGAATTGTGAAGGTATATTTTATCATTTCGAACGAAATGAAAAAACTATTAGTTTTTGGTGAACACGAAAATTAATAAATAATAATAACAATATTCTAAGATAGAAAATTTTTTTCTTTGGTGAGAAAAATTCATATTTCTGTTATGTAAAATGAAAACTTAAAACAGAAAAAACAAGTGGTGTGAAAAAATTTAAAATGTTTTGACTGGATTTTAAATCCATTCGGAAAGTCACACTCTATTTTGTAAATGGACATTTTATAATGAATATAAAGTATTTTAAAGAATCTAATGTGATGAAATCATAAGACAAATAAAATTTAATATTCTAAATATTATCAATAATCATTTATCAATTATCAATATATTTACATTTGTGAAAAAATCTGCTAGTCTTATGAGCACACTTTTTATTAAAAAGAAAAAAACAGATCCTAATATACTTTTTTAATTACTTAATAGAGAAGTAAAAACATGTTCCTAATCAACATATCACTAAAGTAAACCGCGCTAATTTAGCGCCTTTTTTTAAGAAAAAAAAACATAAAAAATGTAGCTTTTGGGTAGTTAAAAAGCGCTGCATTGGCAACGCTGAACAAAACAGTAAAACACGAAAAAGTTGAATTAAAAAAAAAATCCAAATCAAATCAAAATGAAATGAAACGAAACGAAGCAACTTAACCTCATATTTATCCAACAAAATATAAACATACAAATGCAAACACAAATATTCACACACACACAGTCTGTCATTCAGTCAGTCATTTAGCCACATTCTCGTGTACATACATACAAACATATTCAGTGCTTTTAATTTTTGTTTTATTTTTATTTTTTTATTTTTATTTTTGTATATACCGAGTTATTGTTGCCGCCGCTACCACCACCTCTATAGTTGCTGCTGTGTTGTTGGTTTATTTCATATATTCAATGTTGCTGCTACTGCTGCCACTGTTGCCGACTCCTGCTGTTGTTGTTAAATTTTTGTTCGGTTTTTAAGTACTGAACTCTGATGAGAATGTAAAGACAAAATAATGTGAAATATAAAAATCAAAACAAAACGACAAAAAAAACAACACAACAGAGCGAACTTAACTGAACCAGCAACTACAAAAACAATCACGTAAATACCTAACAATCCAATATCAAAACGATTGCGATGACGACAACGTCAATTTATACAAAACATTTATAAAAATTCTGTAAATAACGATTTTATAATGAGCTACATTAGATTATAATCGAGAGTATAAACTATTGACCAGACTTGATAATAGTCCAGACTATAGACTTGACTATAGTCCTGACTATAGACCTGACTCTGGTTCAGACTATATACTATAGTCCAGACTATAGACTATAGTCCAGACTATAGACTATAGTCCAGACTATATACTATAGTCCAGACTACAGACTATAGTCCAGACTATAGACTATAGTCCAGACTATAGACTATAGTCCAGACTATAGACTATAGTCCAGACTATAGACTATAGTCCAGACTATAGACTATAGTTCAGACTATAGACTATAGTCCAGACTATAGACTATAGTGCAGACTATAGGCTATAGTCCAGACTATAGACTATAGTCCAGACTATAGACTATAGTCCATACTATAGACTATAGTCCATACTATAGACTATAGTCCATACTATAGACTATAGTCCAGACTATAGACTATAGTCCAGACTATAGACTATAGTCCAGACTATAGACTATAGTCCAGACTATAGACTATAGTCCAGACTATAGACTATAGTCCAGACTATAGACTATAGTCCAGACTATAGACTATAGTCCAGACTATAGACTATAGTCCAGACTATAGACTATAGTCCAGACTATAGACTATAGTCCAGACTATAGACTATAGTCCAGACTATAGACTATAGTCCAGACTATAGACTATAGTCCAGACTATAGACTATAGTCCAGACTATAGACTATAGTCCAGACTATAGACTATAGTCCAGACTATAGACTATAGTCCAGACTATAGACTATAGTCCAGACTATAGACTATAGTCCAGACTATAGACTATAGTCCAGACTATAGACTATAGTCCAGACTATAGACTATAGTCCAGACTATAGACTATAGTCCAGACTATAGACTATAGTCCAGACTATAGACTATAGTCCAGACTATAGACTATAGTCCAGACTATAGACTATAGTCTAGACTATAGACTATAGTCCAGACTATAGACTATAGTCCAGACTATAGACTATAGTCCAGACTATAGACTATAGTCCAGACTATAGACTATAGTCCAGACTATAGACTATAGTCCAGACTATAGACTATAGTCCAGACTATAGACTATAGTCCAGACTATAGACTATAGTCCAGACTATAGACTATAGTCCAGACTATAGACTATAGTCCAGACTATAGACTATAGTCCAGACTATACACTATAGTCCAGACTATAGACTATAGTCCAGACTATACACTATAGTCCAGACTATAGACTATAGTCCAGACTATACACTATAGTCCAGACTATACACTATAGTCCAGACTATAGACTATAGTCCAGACTATAGACTATAGTCCAGACTATACACTATAGTCCAGACTATACACTATAGTCCAGACTATAGACTATAGTCCAGACTATAGACTATAGTCCAGACTGTAGACTATAGCCCAGACTGTAGACTATAGCCCAGACTATGGACTATAGTTCAGACTATAGACTATAGTCCAGAATATAGACTATAGTCCAGACTATAGGCTATAGTCCAGACTATAGGCTATAGTCCAGACTATAGACTATACTGTAGGCTATAGTATAGACTGTAAACTATTTTCCACTATGTTCCAGACGACAATACAAATTGTAGACTAAACTATAGTACCGACTACTATCTATAGTTCAGACTATAGCTCAACCATAGGGTATAATGCAGATTATTAATTTATATAATTCGTAGGGTACACCCAAGTCTAAAACAAAAAATTATAATAGGGCATCATACCCGCGGTATACTATTGAGTACTTACAATAAAACTGAATATGCTGAGTACGATTTGAATGTATAAATGTATAGCAAAATTGTACATACTCACACTAGTAGTATATTGACATGTATAACTAGTACATGTGTATGTATAATTATTCCTCCATAAATCATATAAAATGGAACCACAACCAACCACACATTCAAGCAAAACGAACTCATATAATAAAAATCACAAAAATAAAAATGAATTAAAAAAAGGAAAACCAACACAAAGTAAACGAGAACAACAGAAAAAAATATAATTTCAATAAAATTTCATTACGCTGCGGCCAAACAAACAGGCAACAACATATAAACGAAAAAGCGACTGAGTTAACGAACATATAAACAAAAGTACGAACAGTCAAACGAATAAGTATCAAACAGCAACAGCACGTAAACGTTAACGTCAACAACATTGCCAAAGCATTTTTATCAAAAAAAAAAAAAAAACAAATGCACAGATATCCAAATATACTTACACGAATGAACGAAAACAAGAACAACAAAAGATATATTTTCATTATTACATTCATGCACAACTTTTTTGAGTTCATACGTACTTTGTTTAGGCCATTTAAAGGAGACAAACACACAGATACAAACATTCATATTAAATAAAGCGTAGCCACCAGCCATCAATACAAGGTACTTGTTGTATACAACAAACATTAAAATATATATTATACACTCTGAGATATACATATCCATATAATAAGAGTAACAACAACGACAAACATTAGGTAGTCAACACTTTGACTCTTTCTCTCTCTTATTTCTCTGGCATTATTCACATTGTTTTGGCATAAAACAACACATTTAACAAACTTTATCAAAAAAAAAAAAAAAAAAAACTTTTTTTGTAACTACTGGCAAACATCACTTCATCATCACAACAACAATACAGTCATACAGTCATACAATCAGTCTGTCATTTACATTTAGCCAGTTAGTAAGTGTATCCATAACAAAACCAAATGTTATAACAATAAGTAAACCAAAGAGAGATAAAAAATGGAAAACCAGCAAAAAGAGAGTAAAATTGTAAGAGAGTTAGAGTCTAAAATCATCATCATGACATCAACTGTAGCTTTTCATTTAAGCCCTTTTTTTGTAAAGCCTAAAGAAATGTATTTAACAGATACTCATAAATAACATTTTCTCCAATATTTCCTCTCTTATACACATTTAAAGGTTGTCCTTTAAAAAAAATATATATATATTTTGTTGATTTTCCTCTATGAATTTATAAAAGTGTGTGTGTGTGTGTGTGGAAATACCAGTTTTACTATATCTCTTTTATGTGCATACGTGTGTGTTCTCTTTTTTGTATATTTTGTCGTATGTTGAATTTTTCCATTTAATATTGCTCATACTTAGTGTAGCACAAACACAAGTACTATGTTGTAGAGGACACCAACCAAATATTATTGTGACCTTTTTCTTTCATTGTTTAATTTGTTTCGTTTAAAGGCATTTCTTTTTTTTTCTTGTTTGTTTAAAGGAATAAATGAATTTTGTTAGATAAAAGTATTTGTCCTTTGAATGAAGGATATTCTTTAAATAACATGTGTTTTATGGAAAAAGAAAAAAGATGTTAGTTAGAATTTTTACACGAATTTTATTAATGTTTTCTTTTTGGATTAAATTAAATGTAGATTTTTTTTATTATTTTAGGCAGAAAAAAACTTAATCATAATAAAAACGTAAAACGAAGATTTAATTAATTTCTCAAAATCCTAGTTAAAATTTTAATTATTAAACAAGAATCTACTTTAAGTTTTTTTATTACGTACTGATTTTTATAAGCATGATTTGGTTATGTTTTCTCTAGATTTTTATATATAAATGAAATGCCAATAGATACCGTCTAAAATTGCCTTCAAGTTATTTTAAAATTATTTTTTACCCGCTCAATAGTTTTGAAGTTATTCAGAAATTAGTTGCAAAAAACATTAATTTTCCATGAAAAAGTTGAACATTTTTCTCTTTAAAAATTTTTATTAAAATGTTACAAGAGATAAATTTTTCAAAATTTTAAATAATTAATCATATAATTCGACAGGCACGGTTCCACAGGGGGGGGGGGGAGGAAGAAAAATTATCCCACCCAAAAAGTAGATTTTAACTAACTTTAATTTTAACTAAAAATGCAGAAAATATAGTAAAAAAAAATGGAGAAATGAATTTATCTGTGCTAAACTATGCACAGAGGGTTTTCCTTTAATAACACTTGGCAAAAAGTACACATTGAAAAATTAGTTTTTTGCAGAAAAATTAACATGACTTAAAAGCTAACACTTTTCTCTACATAACTCCATAATTACTTTTTTAGTTTATGCTCTATTGACCCCATGTGCGAAGAATCAGAGTAATTTTTTTTTTTATTTATTTAATATCATTATTTTTAGATTTAAAAAAATGTATGTAATTTTTCTAAAAATTTTTATTTTTTATATTAAAGTTATGACTTTTTTAAATGCAATGGTACTATTTTAAGTCTCGATTGCTTATAAAGTTTTAATAAGTAACGAAATCATATCATTTTTTAATTTTTATGAATTTTAAATAACTTATTCGACTTTAGAAGAGAAAATGTATATTTTAAGCCTCTGTTGGCCTCTTAGTAACCACAAGCATTTAATGTGCTAACATTTTCTGACTCTAAGTACATTTATATGCCTTGTCTATTTTTGCCCCACGGAAGGATACACTTGTTTTTCCAACACTCTATTCAACAAAATGATTTTTCTTTTTTTTTACTATTTTCTATGAAATTTAAATAAAAGCGATCACCATTAAAGCTTTCGACTTATGTTAAAGTTAAAGTGATTTTCAGAAATGAGCTTTTATGGGGTCAATACCAAATTATGGATCGATCTCCCCGAAATTTGGCATACTCAATGATTTTGATTGTTACATTTGTGGTGACCGCACCATTAAAAAGTTTAGAAATCCTGGATAAAAATGGTCAGTGTTTCTCTTATATAACGAAAAAATGTCCAGGACTAAGCTTAGAAAAGATAAAAGCGGGAGTTTTTGATGGTCCACAAATAAAAATATTAATTAAAGATTCAGGTTTCCTAAATTCAATGAATGATTTGGAACGGTCTGCTTGGACTTCTCTTATTGAAGTTATTAAAAACTTTCTTGGAAATTACAAGTCAAACAACTAACGCGAAAATATTAACGATATGCTGGGTAACTTTAGAAACTTAGGATGCCACATGTCTATCAAATTGCACTACCTTCCTAGTCATCTCGACCGATTCCCAGATAATCTTGGATCTTATAACGATGAGCAAGTGGAGCGGTTTCATCAGGATCTGAAAACTATGAAAGAGAGGTACCAAGGCCGAGGAGATTGGCATATGATGGCTGACTACTATTGGGGAATGCAACGAGACTTTCCCACTGCACAAAGGTCACAAAAAGAAAGTTTTTATGTAAATAATAATGCAAAAAATCACTTTTTTCATATATATGCACAAAAGCAAAATACTAGAAAACTACACGTAAGAATTCCAACTTTTTGTTATTTTTGTAAACAGAATAAAGTCCTAGTTTAAAAAATATATACAGTTCCTTGGCACCAAAACTAGTGTTGACTTGTGTAATAGAAATTAAAAAGAGAAAATATGTACCAATTTTCATAAAAATACAATTAAAGAGTAATTTCCAGAAAAAAAGTACCATTTTTAAGAAAAAAAGTAACAATTTTTAAAAGCTATTTTGAAAAAGGGTAAAAATTTAAGAATAAAAGAATAAAAGAAGAATTTCCTAAAAAAGACTAAATTTTATAGAAAAAATACCTACTAAAAAGCCATAAGTTTTCAAGCAAAGCTATCAATTTCAAAAAAGTACTTATATTCAAAAAAAGTAGTAAATTTCAATAGAAAGTACAATTAGAAAAAACTACAATTTAAAAAAGTTTACCAACTTCTAAATAAAATGATGACAATTTATGTTAGAAAGAACAAAAGTTATGTTTTTGTCAAAAAAGTATAACAATTAAAAAATCGCCTTTTCTATCCTTGATGTCAAAACACAAAGTATTTAAGAACATCTATCACATATAGAGGTAAACAAATTTGAATCTCATTTATGAGATTGCATTCGAGTCTTAAAACTGACTTATTAAAACGAAGAAGGAAGGAGAACTCTCTTCAACATTCTATTAATAATATTAATTCAACATTCTATTTTTATACAAACATGAAAAAAAAATGCCTCAATAATTCAAACGCAAAATGAAAGCGTACCAGTAGTCTAGCAAAACCCCCAAAGAGTTTTTCAAAGTTAGTTCGAATTTTGGTTTTATGGCCTTTTGAAGTGCGAGCTCTTTTTTCAATATGATTGAAATATGATTGGAAATAAAAATCATTATTTAATGCAAATGTTATTATATTTTGTTGTTGTTGTTGTTTTATAAACTACTATCATTATTATACTAGATTTTTACTAGATGCCACACCCTTGTTACGCCTATTTTTGTTAGAATATTGTTGACTTTTGTTTAAACGAATGAACCGATTAAAATTAAACTTACCGCATATGTATATACTTGAAGGAAGTGCTGACTAGGTACCACGTCCACTTTTTTTTAAATAGGTTTCTTTGCTTCTTTGTAATTTATTTTCTATTCCTTGTGTATATAGAATTTTATGTGAATTGTCATAGTAACGGGTGATTCAAGTAGAGATACTCTTTTCAATAGCCTTTTTTTGACAGATCACGTGTGAGTCGTGTCATGCTGTCATATTATTTTTGTTTAGTATTGTTTGGCATTTCATAATGGAAATACTTACGCCTGAACAACGTTTACAAATCGTTCAACTTTATTACGAAAATTCACGTTCGGTGAGGAATGTGTTTCGAGCACTTCGCTCAACTTATGGTCAACAAACACTTCGGTGAGCACATGATTTCACGTTTTGGGCCGGTCGATTGGCCACCAAGATCATGTGATATCACACCGTTAGACTTTTTTCTATGGGGATATGTAAACTCCAAAGTTTATGCGGACAAACCTGCTTCGATTCAGGCCTTGGAGGAAAACATCATGCGTGTCATTCGCCAGTTACCAGTCGAAATGCTCTAACGAGTCATCGAAAATTGGACTCAACGGATGGACCATCTGCGACGTAGCAATAGCCAACATTTGATAGACATAATCTTCAAAAGATAAATGCCAAAGAATGTTCTTTCAAATGATAATAAACATTCCCCATTAAGTTTGAATTTTCTGTGTTTTTTCTTTAAAAAAGTAGGGAACCTCGAAATGGATCACGCATTATTATTGAAATGTAGCATCCAACTTATATTTTAGCATGTAGTTTTCTCCACAAAGTACTTGATATATGTGCTAAATTTTATTTGAACTTTCAAAAAAAAAAGGATTATTTACAAAAAGTTACAAAAAGTTTTCAGGAGAGCAGTTAATAATTTTTAATTCCCTTACTGCGCTATAGAAAATTTAAATTTTATACGTCAAAATACTGGTTAAAATTTTGAAAATAAATGACGCAGCCTAGAACTGAATATAAAGAATCCAAAAATGGAAAACAATAATTTTTGCATATCTTGAGTTATGTTCTTTTTCCTTGTTGCCATAATTATCAACTTCAAAAGCAATACTAAAGTTGGACCAAACAATCTCCGAAATGAATTCCTGAAAGCTATAGATGGCATTTCTTGGGTTATGGACAAATAGACAATTCTAGCGACTTACAAAGCAATTGATTGTAACACTTTTCACGGATCAACTTCACGTAGAGATAATGATGCTGTCTATCAAATAACATAATGTGTAGACAGTACAGGATAGCATTTTATTAGCCTAACAACATCGACCTATTGTCCTTATCAAGTGCCAATTGTACGTATCGTTCCTGACGATTATCCCGCCAAAGATCTCACGACGCAATATTTTTATTCAATTGTTGGATAATTTTAACTTTGAGCATTTTTTAAGTGAAAGTAGAAAGTAGAAAGTTCTACAACAGCCGAACAACGGTTGGATTATATTTCGTGAAACAAATTTCAATCAATACTAACGATTCAGTTTAATCGCTATATATTAGTGAATTATTTTTTTTATTTATGTATTTACTGAATCTGCCTTTAATAGAACTCACAATAAGTATTTAAATCTTAAAATAAAGTTATTTACTCTCTAAGGAGAGCTTAGTTTCAAAATGGACCTCTCATTAGCGGGATTGTAGGTCGGCACTACAAACCCTTGAGTTAGTTTAGGCTTCAGCAAGAAATCAAATAAGTGAATTCAAATAACTTTAAAGTTTCAGGATATATTTTTCACTGATGACATCTTTAAGTTCTTATGAATATTTTTATTTCTTTTGTACCATGGTCCTAAGAATTTCCGTTTCTATAAGAGTAATGCTGGTACTTTTTTAGTTTTTAGTTTAAAAATTGATTTTCTTGTAACTAGATAGTGGGTTAAATCAACCGATAGCAAAAGATAAAATCGATAACAGTTTATAACTTTTTTGTATAGAAAAAATTCAGTTTTGTTTACCAAATACTTTATATTTTTAGCAATTCTTATGTATATATATATATATATATATATATATATATATATATATATATATATATATATATATATGTATATGCAAAATATCAATTAAATCCGCTAAATAATGTGAGTATTCATATTTTGCAATTAATCTTTTTAGAAAAATTGGGCGAAAAAGTGAAGGGACATTTAACAAAAATCTTTGTGCTCTACAAAATAATAAATACAGTGAAATTTACTAATTTAAATGTTTTTTTATTTTTATTTTTTATTTTTATAATGAAAACAAATGCACCAAAAAAGAATCCATAAAATCGAACCTCGGACTAACTTTGCAAAACTCTTTGCAGTTTTTATTAGTCTGATGATATATTTTCATCTCATTTGATGACCCAAAATTTGTCGCAAAGTGTTAACTAAAATATATCATAATTTAACAAGATTTATTTATGTTTAGTAAATCGAAAAAAAAAACAAACAAATCCTGATTGTTATCAATACAATTTTGATTTCTTTCCCCATCCTTCCTCCATAAACAAATATTTCCAATTACAAAAAACCTATAAAGTACTCGTACAATAACCAATAAGTATCATATTTTAAAATATATCTTGCTTTCTGGTTTTTTTAACAGTTTGTCAATTTACATACATACTTACAGCCAAAGAATACAAAGAAAGGAAACAGGCTCAATTTTCTACAACAACAATATTTCTCTCTTCTCGCATATAAGTTATATGTGAATTCAACATACTTGTGAAAGAAAAAAACAACACAAAATAAACAAAAACATATATACTTTTTTTATATTTTTAACATTCCTTTGTTGTATGTTGGAATTTAAATTGAACGAACAAAGTTGCTACTTTTGGTATTAAAAATAAAACAGAATTTAAAATAATTTTAAATTATATTCACATTCATTAACAAAAAGCCAAGAAATATAATTATATTTATATTTGTGAATGTAAACCGCATCAAAAGATAAAAATTTATGAAAATCTGAGAATATAATTGTGATAAATTATATTTAATAATTTTTGAATACTATTTTGAGCAACTATGTGTGCTTATGATGTGTGGAAATTTTGGTTTCAGCACTAATACATACAATCTTAAAATTAGAGTTAGGTTTTTTTTTTTGACTAGCCTTCCATTCTTTGCATTCTTTGCTTACAGCATTTCAGTTATTACCATCACCATTTCACCACTTTTTATTAAAACCTTAAAAAAATAAAAAACAATTGCATCATACAGCAATATGACACACAAAAAAAATATTAGAACATAATGAAAGCAAAAAAATGAAATTATAAAAAACGTCCTAAAAAAGATTTTATTATTATTATTTTTTTTTTTATTTAAACAAAACGAAAAAAAAATCTATGATAAAAACTAAAAGGTGGTGAGGCGGATGATGATGTTGCTTGCTTGCTGCTGTTGATGATAGTATAGTTGCTTGTATTGTCGAGAACAATACACATCATTTTTATAACAATACATTGAGTATTAAATACAATGTCCTTAAAAAAAATAAAATATCAACGTAATAAAAAAAAAAACAAGGATGAAGAAAATAAGATTTTTCTCCTGCCATCATTTTACTCGTACAGTATTAAAGTAAATTTAAAAAACTCATTTCATTTAAGCGAACAAAAATTGTCATGAAAAAAGCAGCAGCAGAAAAATATTAAACATTTATACTTTGTCATTAACGTGTATGGAACAAAAAACAATATAAAAACATAAGAATCATAATACGACAGCTAAACTAGAAGTGTGTTAACTTATATATTTGTTCTTTAATTTTACTTCTACTAAGGCGATTTAGTTTTTGAGAGTAATTAGACATTTTATAATAAAAATTTTCTATAAAGTTTATGTCCGCTCGTTTGTCTGCTAGTTTTCGATAAATTATCTTTTCATAGAAAATTTGGGAGAAAATATATTTTTTACAGAAATTTTACGATAAATTATCTTTTTAAAGGACATTTGCGAGAAATTCTCTTTTTACAAAAAATATGCAGGAAATTCGCTCTTGTTAGAAAATTTGCGAGAAATCTTTTTATAGAAAATTGAATAACTTTTTTTATAGAAAATATTTGCTGAATTATCTTTTTATAGAAAATTGTCAATAAAATCTCCTTTTATATAAAATTTTTCATAAATTTTTCATTTAAAAGAAAATTATCGATAAATTTTCGTAAAATTTATTTTTATAGAAAAGCTTCAAAATTTTCAATAATATTTCATTTTATAGAAAATTTTCAATAAAATTTTTGATAAAATTTCGTTTTATGTAAAATTTTCAATAAAATTTTCAATAAAATTTCGTTTTATAGAAAATTTTTAATCAAATTTCGTTTTATAATTTCAAAATTTTCAATAAAATTTCATTTTATATAAAAATTTTCAAAATTTTGAATACAATTTTCTATAAAATTTCGTTTATGGAAAACTTCCGATAAAATTTCCTTTTATATAAAATTTTCGATAGATTTTCCATTTAAAAGAAAATGATCGATAAGCTTTCGTGAAATTTCCTTTTATAGGATAATTTCAAAATTTTCGATAAAATTTTCAATAAAATTTTCGTTTTATAGAAAATTTTGAATAAAATTTTCAATAAAATTCCATTTTATAAAAAATTTTCAAAATTTTGAATAAAATGTTTTATAAAATTTCATTTTATATTAAATTTTCGATAAAATTTTAGATACAATTTCATTTTATATTAAATTTTGGATAAAATTTTAGATAAAATTTCATTTTATATTAAATTTTCGATAAAATTTCGTTTTATGGAAAATTTACGAAAATTTTTTTATAAAAAGTTTTCTTTAAACCTTTTTTATAGAAAATTTTTGTTAAATGTTAGCTTTATAAAAAATTTTCATTAAATCTTATTTTTATAGGAAATTTTCATTAATTCTTTTCGTTAAATCTTCTTTTATAGAAAATTTTTGTTAAATTTTATTTTTATAAAAAATTTTCATTAGTTTTTTTTTTATAGGAAATTCGTTAAATATTCTTCTTATAGAAAATTTTTCTCAAATTTTTTTCTATAGAAAATCTTCGTTAAATTTTTCTTCTACAGAAAATCTTCGTTAAATTTTCGTTCTATAAAAAATCTTCGTTAAATTTTCGTTCTATAGGAAATCTTATTAAATTTTCTTTCTATAGAAAATTTTCGTCAAAATTTCTTTCTATAGAAAATTTTCGTTAAGCTTTCTTTCTATAGACGATTTTCGTTAAATTTTTTATTGAAAATTTTTGAGTTTCCTTAAAAAAATTTTTCGTAAAAGTTTATTTTTTTTTATACTTTTCGTTAAATTTTTTTTTTTTAATTTCGTTAAATTTTCTTTTAATGCAAAATTTTTATTATATTTCGTTAAATTTTCCTTTTTGTTAAATTTTCTTTTTATGCAAAATTTTTGTTATATTTCGTTAAATTTTCCTTTTTGTTAAATTTTCTTTTTAAAGAAAATTTTCTTTTTATGAAAAAATTTCGTCAAATTTTCTTTTTGTAGAACATTTTCGTTAACTTCTCTATTCATATATAATTTTGGTAAAATTTTATTTTATAAAAAAATTTCGTTAAATTTTATATTTTTTTCGAAAATTTTCGTTAATTATTTTATGTAAAAATTTTTTTATAGAAAATATTTGTTAAATTTCTTTTTGTAGGAAATTTTTGATAAATTTTCTTTTTGTAGGAAATTTTTGATAAATTTTCTTTTTGTAGGAAATTTTCTTTTTATAGAAAATTTTTGTTAAATTTTCTTTAGTTAGTTTTTTAAAATTTCGTTAAAATTGAAAATTTTTTGTCTTTATAGAAACATTTTGTTAAATTTCCTTATTGTGGAAAATTTTCGTTAAATTTTTTATAGAAGATTTTTGTTGTTTTTTTAAGTTTCGTTAAATTTTCTTTTTATAGAAAATTTTTTATAAATAAAAACTTATAATTTTACCCTCGTAATTTACCATACTTACATAACTTGTATACGTATGTACTTTGTTACATCTAAGGCCTCATCTCTACATTTCAAATATTTTCACCCGCCGTTTCTTTTGCATAAATGTATGTCAGAATATACATACATGCTTACAAACATATGTATATGTGTTTCTCTTTTTTTATGTCGTTTAACTACATAAAACATTGACAGACACAGTCTGCTTTGCTTTTTATTTTCCTTGCTGTTTTTTTTTCTGCTTAAGCTGCCTTATTGTAAACATCATCATCGTGCTCAACATCATCACCCTCGTCAACCTTAGCATCATTTAGTCACCCACCACCAAAATCACAACTCGTACCACGACACCAGCCTGCCAGTCAGCCAAACAAACAAACATCACAGAGCGAACAAACCATCATCATCAACCTCATCATTTCACAACTGCTGCTGCTGCTGCATAACATCACCTTTATTATGTTGTATTTTGTGGCAGCAAAAAGAAAAAAGAAGAATTATTTACAATAGGGGAAATAATAACTCATCATTTATATCCTTAAAATGATGCTGCTACACACACACACATTCATTAGTTTCTACCACTACAATTACATTTTTACATATTTTTAGCCTTAAACTCACTCTCCCTTCTGGTAATTCTCTACCACTCTATTTTTTTTATAAATTTCATCTTCATTTCAATTTCTGAGCCGTGGTAGTAGTTGTTGTCATCATCCTGTACTCACACATATACGTGTACACACACACTCTCTTACCCAGTTATATTAACAATAATAATATTTAAAACACTCAACCTACAATAACAAAAGAGTATTTTCTGTTATAAAAAATACACACACGCTTACATGAACTGTGTTACTTACATGTCAATGATTAAAGTATGTGGAAGAAATAATTTTGTTTGCATAATTAGAAATGAAAGCATGACATTTCATCTCTAAACATTTTAGATCTATGTCAGTGATCCAACGCTATCAATTTAACACATGACTTAATACATTGCATTTCCTTTTTCTTTATCCTGCTGATATTTCTAGTTTTATTTTAATAATATTTATTCCACTATTTTAAAATTCGTTTTAAATTTGTACAATTATGTGTATTATTATTATTTTTTTTTTTTTCATTTGCGACCAAATCATTTCGTATTTCGACTGTGTTACTTACATAGTAGTGATAGAAATGTTTTTATAAGTGTATATGTTTTTTATTTTACTTCTATAAGAAGAATAAGGAAGAAGATTAAAAATAAAAATTCACAAATTAGAATTTAACTCATTGGGAGTCTAAATTCTCTTAAATTTAAGGGATATTGTAATGTTAAAATTGTGATGTTTTCTTTAAGATCTTTTAGCTTCTCAACTGATAATAGAAATGAAGTTTAGCACTGAAAATAATTTTTATTTATAGAGCCTATTTCAATCCACTTAGTGCCATGGTGCACAAATGTTAGTAAATGAATGAACAAAAGTAATGGAGAAAATTTTTTATAGATTTGTGTGAAAACCGAAAAGTGAATAAGCAAATTTTTCTAAAGAACTGGTATAGAGGTAAATTTCTCTAAAGAATTGACAATACATAAACTATAAGCGCCTTCGGAGAGTTATAAACAGGTAACCAAAAATATACTCTAAAAAATCGTTTTATGCTCTAAAAACACACAGGTGTAAAGGGTATATATAAGTCTGTCATTTTGCAATTTCTGCAATAAGCACCAAAAAAGTATATATATATATATCCTTATGAATAGGGAAGTCGATATAACATTGTATGTCTCTCCGTTGTCTGTTGAAACCAGTTTTTATAAAGTCTCAGTTATCGGATATATATGTTTTGTACATCAAATTATAAGGAATATTCCTCAGAATGACTGTAATAAAAATCAGAAAAATCGGTCCATTTACGTATTTGTTTCCGGCTTTTCTAAGCCCCTATATAAGCTAGTGATTTCTTTTTCGCACAGAAAATTCGGAATCTTTTTCGGAATGTTTTTTTTTTAAGAAATGAACAAAATCGGTTCATTACTAGCTGAGATGTCGGACAAAATACGTTTTTAGACTTTGTGAAGCTTCTATATAAGCTTCGTAATTTGTTTTTGTGTAAATCTGTTGTAAATATTTTTTTGAATTTTCAATTTTTTGAATTGGCCAAATCGGTCCATAAACAACCGAGTTATAGGCAAAAAACTGAAAAAAAAATATTAAAAATGTACATACACAAACATATGCAAAGAGCTTTGTAATGGCTCTGCGTTGTTGTTGTTTTTTTTTTTTTTTTTTTTTTTGTATAAGCATTATTCTACATACAAACATATGTATGTGAATTTAGTAGCTATCAGACGCTATCATTGTTGTTGTTTTTTTAAGGAAGCAACAGCAAGCGTTTAATTTTGTGTTTAAGTTTTTGTAGGAAAAAATTTCTATTTTTTAAGTATAAATATAAAAATATGAAAGGATACTTTAAGGCATAAATTTTATTATTTGTTGGTAAGGTGGTGAAGGCTATAAAAGATTCTATACAGCCGAATATAGCGCTCTAAATTGTTTCTGGCCAAATTTTAAATTATCTACCACTATTCATGCCGAAAATAAGTTGAGGCTGCTAAGCCCAAAATATGCTGTTAGGACCAAATGCCGAATTTCTTAAAGTTGTCTGAAACTTTAATAAATATTTAGACGAGTCAAAATAATGATATCTGTCTATCCGTCTGTCCAGATGTTACCAATTTATTTTTTTTTGCGGCCATACTGTGTGTCTGTTAAAAACAACATTTTGCAAATCTCCCCAACAGTGTACTTCATTCTAACTAGTTTTTACCGGATCCCTAGAAATTATAGTTTACATTTTTAAATTTTCCAAATGTTCTTTATTATTTCTCAATTGGATGCATACCTACTCACTTTCTCTCTTCTCATAGCGATAATAGGATAGAAGAAAATTTTTGTAATTCCGTTATTATTACAAAATAAATCTTAACGATTATTAATGGGTTAATCTATAATCTTTTTTATCAACACTGTAGTGTATATTGTTGCACAAAAGAAGAAAAAATAAATATAAAACAAAAAAATAAAAATAAACGAAAACATATTTTTGTAACGCTCTTTTATTTTTTTTTTTTTACATCTTCTTCTGTCTTGTTACATACATACATTCATATATGCTGCCGTTGTCTACTTTAAATAACCGACAAACCTTTTGTGACACCCACCCTCTACCACTTAACATGATAACAACAACGACTTGCAGACATACACACTCACAAAAACAAAAGCATACATATACTAAACACAACCACACAACCATAGAAAAAGATAAAATAAACATTTACAAATCTATAAGATACAGCACCAACCAACAATAGCGAACAATCAGGTTTTTATTTACAATATTTTTTCATATCATAAACTCTCTTTCTCGATTTTTCCTTTCAGTACTCTCAATATTATTAGTTTTCCATATTTTCTCGCTGTGTGTGAGAAAAATTTCCTACCACTCTTTGTTGGCTGTATTTCAAAATGAAATGATACACAGTTACACTATTAATAAAACTCAATTATGATAAGATAAAAGAAAGGCAATAGCAACAACTACTACCTATATCTATATCTACCTACTACTTAAATACCAACAACAACATTCATGAATATTTCATTCATACTTATTTATGTTAATAATAATGACTGTATGATAATGATGAAATACGTGTTTCTACATTGTTTGTAATGTTCAAGTATTTATGTTGGTAAGTGCGTATAATATTTAGCTGTAATATGATAAAGAACACATGAAAGAGTAGAGAGAAAGAGAGAGAGAGAGCGTATACATTTTAACATTTATCTCTAAGTTGGTGGTCTGTGTAAGAAAAAAAAAAAGAACTCGAAAATGTGTGATAAAATTGGCAGGAATGGAGGTTTATATTTGTTGATATTCTAAAATACAAAAATTCTGGAAAATTTATAAAAGGAAACCAAAATTTATCATAAATTTTCTACAACAAATAAATTTATCGAAAATTTCTTATAAAAAGTAAATTTATCGACAATTACATATACAAAGATTTTTTTTTATAAATTTCTATATAAAACAAATTGTTGGAAATTTTCTATAAAAAGAAAATTTATCGAAAATTATTTGACAATAGCAAATTTATCAAAAATTATCGGCAAAATAGAAATTTTGTCGATAATTTTCTATAAACACAAATTTTCTATAAAAAGAAAAATTAACGAAAATTTTCTATAAAAAGAACATTGATCGAAAATCTATAATTTTCTATATATAACAAATTTATCGACAATTATTTATAAATAACAAATTTATTGACAATTTTCTATAAATAACGAATTTATCGAAAATTTTTTATAAGAAATTTATCGATATTTTTCTAAAAATAACAAATTTATAGCAAACTTTCTATAAACACTTTCTATAAAAAATAAATTATTCCAAAATTCCCTATGACGTTTATTGATAATTTTCTATAAATAATAGATTCATCGATAATTCTCTAAAAATAACACATTTATTAATAATTTTCTAAAAATAACAAATTTATTAATAATTCTCCATAAATGAGAAATTTATCGATAACTTCCTATAAATAAGAAATTTATCGATAATTTTCAATAAATAAGAAATTTATCGATAATTGTCAATAAATAAGAAATTTTGCGATAATTTTCTATAAATAAGAAATTTTGCGATAATTTTCTATAAATAAGAAATTTATCGATAATTTTCTATTAATAAGAAATTTATCGATATTTTCTATAAATAAGAAATTTATCGATAATTTTCTATAAATAAGAAATTTATCGATAATTTTCTAGAAAAAGAAATTTATCGATAATTTTCTAGAAAAAGAAATTTATCGATAATTTTCTAGAAATAAGAAATTTATCGACAATTTTCTAGAAATAAGAAAGTTATCAATAATTTTCTAGAAATAAGAAAGTTATCAATAATTTTCTATAAATAAGAAATTTTTCGATAATTTTCTATAAATAACAAATTTATTGATAATTTGCTATAAAAACAAATTTATCGATAATTTTCTAAAAAAGAGAAAGTTACCCAAAATTTTCTATAAAAACATAATTTAAGTAACAATTTATTGAACATTTTTTTTTAAAGAAAATTTATCGATAACAAGTTAGAGCGCTATATTCGGCTCCTCCGAATCTTTTACACCCTTCATATTTTCACATTTATACTTACTTTCTGTACATTTTTTTTCCAAACTACAAAAATGTAAGCACAAAATTATGGAAGCGTTGCTTCCTTAAGAAAAAAACCACACTGATAGCTTCTGATAACTACTAAATTTATATACATAGCTATGTATGTAGATACATGCAATGCTTTTTATATATGTTTGTGTGTGTGTGTGTGTGTACATACAATAAACAACTACTGCTTGCTTATACAAATATATTTTTAATATTTTTTCAGATTTTTGCCTAAAACTCGATTGTTTATAGACCGATATGGTTGATTCATAAATCGGAAATTTTTTAGAAAAATGTTTTCAACCGATTTGTATAAAAACAAATTCCGAGGGTTATATAGAAGATTCTCAAAATCCAAAAAAGCTTTTTGACCGATATCTCAGTTACTAATGACCCCATTTTGTTCATTTCTTCCGCAAAAACATTCTAAAAAAGATTTCGAATTTTTTATGTCGCTAGCTTTTATAAGCTTATATATATATATATATATATATATATATATATATATATATATATATATATAGTGATTTCAAGAGACAGCGAACATCGTTATATCGACTTCCTTATCAACAAGTATCCAGAAAATATATACTTTTTGAGGTCGTAGATAAATATGGTAGAAATTACAAATAGAATGACAAACTTATATATACCCTTTACACCTGTCGTGAAGGGTATAAAAAGAAAGTTTATCGCCAATTTTCTATAAAAACAAAAATTTTCTCAAATTTTCTATAAAAAGAAAAATTAGCGAAAATTTTCCATAAAAAAATTATCCAAAATTTTCTATAAAAACTTCATTTAATTTAATTTTTCTTAATAACAATTTATCGATAATTTTCTGTAAACAACAAATTTATCGCAAATTTTCGCAAATTACAAATAGAATGACAAACTTATATATACCCTTTACACCTGTCGTGAAGGGTATAAAAAGAAAGTTTATCGCCAATTTTCTATAAAAACAAAAATTTTCTCAAATTTTCTATAAAAAGAAAAATTAGCGAAAATTTTCCATAAAAAAATTATCCAAAATTTTCTATAAAAACTTCATTTAATTTAATTTTTCTTAATAACAATTTATCGATAATTTTCTGTAAACAACAAATTTATCGCAAATTTTCTATAAAAAGAAAATTTATGGACAATTTTCTATAAAAAGAAAATTTTTTATAAAATTTTTCTATAAAATGATAATTTATCGTAAGTTTTCTACAGAAAATAAATTTATCATAAGTATTCTATGAAAAGAAAATTCTTTATAAAAGGAAAATTTATTAGAATTTTTGTATAAAAAGAATTTTCTATAAAATAAAATTTATCTTGAATCTTTTTATAAAAAGAAATATAAATAACAAATTTATTGATAATTTGGTATAAAAAACAAATTTTCTTTTTTTATAAAAATAAAATGTATTGCAAATTTACTAAAAATTAAATAATTTTAAATATAAAATTTATGAAAACTTTTCATGAATAGAAGAATTTTTTCGAAAATAGGTTTCAAAAGTTCCAATTCTGAAAAATATGTTTTTCTTTCTGTGATAATAAGATTAATATAACTTATACTCGTTTTACTTAAACACTCTCTGTATCTCTATATTCGAAAAGAGAGTTATTATATCTGCGTATATATGTATGTCGTGTCGTATGTATTTATGTTTGTTATTTTTCAATTATTTTACCAATTTTAGTGGTTAGATATACAACTTAAGATATCTTTTGTCCCTGTAGAGTTGTTTGGTTGGTTAGTTGCGGGCTAACTGACTAGTGTTGTTGTTGCTGCTGCTTTACAATTTTTTTTTTTTTTTTTTGGAATTCTCTTTTTTTTAATTTGTGGTGTTGTATGTCAAATGGTAGTAAATTTTGTTCATACTTATACACCACTTTTTCGTTTATGACTTTGTTTTTTGGTTTGTTGTTGTTGCTGTTTTTTTAACTTTGTTCAATTGCTAATTGAGTGATAAATTGTTTGGTTAAGTCATCTTTACTTTTATATGTCAAACAATCTTTTTCTGTATTGTATTTCTCTTGTAGTGGTTGATGGTGGTGTTTTCTTCACTTCATACATGTTGTTGGTTCGAGTATACAAGCATGATTATTATTAATATTGTTTTTGTTGTTTTGTATTCCTTTAAAACAGCCTGTTAGCTTGTTTGGTTGGTCGTTGGATTGGTTTGGCTGTTTAATGTTGGTTTCAAATTATTATTTTATATTATGTTGATGATAATTTGTTGTTTTTTTTTTTTTGTCATAACGAGAGAGAGAGAGAGGAAAGTGTTGTTGGTGATTTTGTATGAGTTGTGTAGTAGTGGCAATAATGTTTTTAGGCAATGTTTACAAGTGGTATTAACTGATATGCTTGTTGTTACTTTTGTAGTTGATGTTGTTGTTGTAGTTGTTTAACTATTATTTATGCTCTTTTGGTTTTTGTTGGATTAATATGTTAAATGCCTTGTTATTATATTTCTTTATTTTTTGTTTTTGTTTTTATTGCAAAAGCAACAAACAAGTAGATTTAAATGTAAATGAATATGTTGATTTTCATTTAGTTTTCAATTGTTGCTATTTGATATGGAGATTTTTCATTTTAACATGTTGTGTTAGAGTATGTTGTATGATGATTACTTACATATTACTATTATTAAGTATTTACATTGTGGGTGTTTGTTCTTTTTTCAGAATTTTCAACATTTTAATGTGGTTAATTTATTGTAAATGTATAATTAATAAAAAGGAATTAATGATACAGTTCTTTATTACTATTTGTAATGTAAATATGTATGTATCATTTTAATGTAATACAAATTGTATGATAATTGAATAATTATTATTTTTTGTAATTTATCTGCTATATTGATTTTTTAAATTAAAATTTTGGGAAAGGGAACACAAAAGGGTATAATTATGATTTATAAAAAAGAAGGAAAAATTAATTTTAATACCACAATTAAAAAGAAAAAAATTTTGTTAAATCGAAAAGAACTTTAATGAAAGACATACATACATATTGTTTATATATATATATATAGCAACATATAATATATATATATATTTATAGTAAAACTAATTTCATTAAATTGTTAACATATTTGGGTATTTACAAAAATATGTACTTTAGAAGACGTGAATTTGTTTCTCGTTGCATGTACTTCAAAAACAACAAAATATGTAAAAAATGACACAAATTTTTTTTTTTAAATTTATTATGATTTTTTTAAAGTTAATGCCAATTTTTTCATAAAAATATCTGAATACAACAGCATTATTTATACTTCTTTTTGTTATTTTTTCTTTTACAGATAAGATGTAATTATGACTATACTTGAATTCTAGCGAAAAAACTATGTGCTTTCAATCATTTTAGGTTAATAGAATATTAAGAAGCACTGAAATAAAGTATTGAATTAAACATAATTGCTTCAAATTTTTCGTTCATGTGGTCTAATTCTCAGACGCAAAACCCTATGGAAGATTTTTTTATACGGCTTTAAGATTAGTGCACTCGGAAGTGTTGTGTAGTCAACAAATTAAAATAGAAACTGTTCTATCAATATGTTGCTATTGTAGTACATACTCTTATATGAAGATTGTAGTGTTTTATTCCCGTTTTTGTTAATAGACAAAATTAAAGTTCTTTAAAAGTTTGTATTTTTGTTAATCCTTAAATATGTATATAATTTCGTAAAACTATCCCTGTTGTAAACTAAATATTGTAAAAAATAAAACAATTCTTAGGTTTACCCTAATTTTGTTGCTTTTGCTCTGCACAGTACTGCATGTACATATGTATATATTTTACACATCTGTAAATACCTTTCGAATGGTATATTTTTTCAGATGTATACGGTGAGCATAAAAGGCGTTACAAAAATAGTTTTTTGCTTTGAAACAAAATGAAGAGTGCTGGTAATCTTGATTTATGCCAAAATTAATTACAAACTTAATTAAAACGCATAAGTTATTATTAATTTTCTATACATTAATTTATTCTTTAAAAGCACTGGTTGCTGAATTTTCAAAATTTATAGCTAACTAAATATGTATGTTTGTATGTATGTATATATGTATGTATGTATGTTTAACTGTTAAACATACACACAATTTAAATGTTGACCCTTTAATCAATTTAAGCTAAAAATATTCAATATTATAAATAATTGATTTAAATAAACGAAAAAAAAAACAAAAATTAAATAAAAATTATATAAACCAATACAAGTCATAATCATTTTATAAACAACTTAAAATATCCACACCAAAGTAGAGAAAAAACAAAAGCAAAAATTTCAAACGAGGGCAGTTTAAAAATTTTCTACTAAAATTTTTTTTGTTATTGAACATTTTCGATAAATTTAATGTTTAAGGATCACTTTCTGTTTTTAAAAAATTGTTCGTTATTTCTTTTTTTTATAGAAAATTTTTGATTTATATAAAAATTTCGATGAATATTTTATTTATGAACAAATTTTAGTTAAATATTTTATTTTTATGATAATTTTAACTAAAGGAAACTTCATAAATATTTTTTTTAGAAATTTTTTGATAAATTTTCTTTTTGTAATTTTGCAATAAATCTTCCTCTCATAGAAAAGTTTTCTTTTTATAGACAACATGTTTAATAAATTTTCTTTTAATAGAAAAATTTCGATAAATTGTCTAATTGAAAAGAATTGTTGATTAATTTTCTATTAAAAAAAATCGTTAAATATTTTTTTTATGGAAAATTTTCTATAAATAAAATGAAAAATTTAAATTAAATATATATATATATATATATATATATATATATATATATACATATATATATATATATATATATACATATATATATATATATATATATATATATATATATATACATATATATATATATATATATATATATATATATATATTACGCTTAATAATTTTTTGTTTATTGTATGTAAATTTTTCTTTTTATGGATAACTTTCGATAAATTCTTCAATTAAAAAAATTTTCAACAAATAATATTTTTATAGGAAATTGGATCAATTTTTTCCTTTTATAAAAAATTATTATTAAAATTTCTTTTTATAGAAAACTATCTTATCCTGGTGAACTTCGCTAACCCTTTTGAAGCGATAAGTGATATTTACTCTATATGGGAGCTACTACTCCCCTTTGACCTATACGGCTTATTCAAAATTTGATTTTAAAATTATTTATAAAAATGTTTAAGACTTTCAATAAATTACTCCTTCAGATATGCGAAAATTAATATTTTTTTATATAAGGGCTATCCATCCTATTTTCACTTCATCAATGCAATGTGATAAGAAAGTAGTATCCACAAAATTTGAGATCTCTCACTATAATAGTTCTTTAGATATGTCACTAAGAATATTTGCTTTGTATGGTGGTGGGGGGTACCATTTCCCCTGGTCCCATCCGTCCCATTTTCCTTCTAAGTTTGGTGATTGACGAGTAACAGTATTTAAGTTAACCTATAATTAGTATTTTTTTTTTTTTTTTCTTATGAGGACTATAAATATCCCGCACTATTCTTTATTACGTTAATTGATAATAAAACTATTTTCACAGAATCTTAGGACTGTGTCTATAATAGTTCTAAAGATATGTGATAAATAATATTTATTTTGTATGTGGACTATCATTCTCCCTGCTCCTATCGAAAAATAAAGTAGCCTATTTTTATAGAATGATGCTGTGAAAATTGGTCCAGCGGCTCAAACCAACCAACGAAAACTCGGGATTTTATTTTGCTTTTTCACTTTCTCAAAAACCAAACAAATTTCAAAAGTGTGTAACTTTAAATGTTAATATCTCTGGGAAGGCTTTGAGAATATTAATGATATAAACGGCGTTTGAATTTCGCTTATATCGGCTTAACACAAATCTGAAATCGATATAGATATCCGCAGACTATTTGCAAGTCATAAATAATAAATATGAAAATTATAACCATTTTCGATAAATTTTCATTTAATAGAATATTCTTATTAAAATTTTTGTTTACAAAAAATTTCGTAAAATTTTCTTTTAAATTTCGTTTAAGACAAATTTTCATTAAAATTTCTTCCTATAGAAAAATTTTCTTCCATTTTTTAATAGCAAATGTTGTAAAAAAATTGGTGGCAATTTTCATGTAGAAAAATGTTTAATTTTGGTTTGTAGAAAAAAAAAATTGTTAAATTTCTTTTTGTAGAAAATTTACAATCAACATTATATTTTCTCCTGCCCTCCTATAAAATAAATCAAACAAATAAGTAAATGGCTGTGATGGCGACTTTAAAATGATTTAAATATAAAAACCAACAACAGCAACAACAAAACTCACAGAAAACCAAAAGTATTGACATATGTGCGCATAATTACGAATATACACGAGAAATTGTACAAACTTCCATACAAAAATGCTCGAACATAGAGTATGTATACAAAAACAACAACACTAAGTGAACAAAAATATACAAAACAGAAGAGAAAAAAACAAACCAGCTTAAAATAAAAAAAAATAAATAAATAGTAGTATAGTCAGTCATCATTTACAACGTACTACTACTAAATATAACAACAACAATAAGAAACAATAACAGCAACAAATATGTTTGCACTCTGCGTGTGTGTATTAAGTGTATGGTTGTGTTGTTGTTGCTGTATTACGATTATGTACATTGAATTAAGTGTATAAGTTGCGTCGCCCAAAAGACTACCAACGACCGACCCCGAGACCAAATACAAAATAAATCAGCAGCAATAACAACAGAAACGCTGACGATACAACACAGCGCAACACACACACACAGAAATACATACTCACTTGCATACACACAATATCAAACCAAACCAACAACACTCAGTATACAATAATAATAAAGAAAAAAAATAAAACAATTTCAGGCAAATGAAAAAAATAAAATAAAAAATATGTAAAGCAACACAAGCAGCAGCAATATAAAATGAAAAGAAGAAAACAGAAGAAAAAAATTAAATAATAATGATATCTGAACAGAGAAAAATCCTCTACACCAACAGCAACAACAATAACTACATACACAAAATAGTATAAATAAAATAATGAACAAAATTTCATACTTAAAGTTTGAGGTAGCCATATAAAAAACTGCAAACACACATACTTACACCAAACATCGAACCAACAACAAAAAATTTTCTTTCTCATACAGCTTTTATTAAATTCAATCAATTTCAACTGAACAGAAGTGAAGTGAAGAAAATTAAATACAAAAACAAATAGAAACTATTTGACTACGTTTGTATGTACGCAAGTACATACCCATACTTACTGTGCTGTTGAACATGCAACCAACAACTTGTCTGCATGTTTGACATACCAGCAATGTGTATGAGAGGTAGAGAAGGCGAAAAGCAGCCAAAAAAAAAAAAAAAAACAATCAAAGATTTACACCCGATATGGCTAAATTGTGTTGGGTTGTATGTCAAAATTATATAGATTGTATTACACATTAACTGCTGCTCTAAAATCAATATTAATGGGAACGCACAGTGGGTGTGAAAAGGATATTTTAAAAGAGACATAACTAAATGGAATGTTTTCTTTTCTGACTAAAATATTACCTTTATTCTACCCTCTTACACTCTTTTATGTTATATTTTGAAAAAATGTAATAGTATAAATGGATCAGATGTTGTTTTCAAATAGTTTTATCGCTAATTTAAAAAAAATGTTTTACACGTTTTAGCCCCAAATTAAGTAGATGGTGAAAATACTGCTGAAAATTAACAGCGAACTCAGACTTTTTTTGCGAGAAGAATTTATGTTTAGTATTTAGTGCTTTAAAATTGATGATCCACCAAATTATTAAAATTTCACAAAAATTCAAAAATTTCACCAAAAGCCATAATTCACCAAAAAGTCGAAATTTCACCAAAAATGTTAAATCTTACAATAAATTTGAAATTTCCCAAATAATCCGAAATTTCATAAAAAATCCAACTTTTTTTCCAAAATTTCGAATTTTTATCAATAATACGAAATTTATCCGAAATTTATCAAATTTTGAAATTTTACTAAAATTAAAAATTTCGAAATTTTAACAATAATTTAAAATTTTTAGAAATAAATTTGAAATTTCACCAAAATTTCGAAATTCACCAATAATACGAAATTTATCCGAAATTTCACCAAAACCCAAAATTTCACTAAAATTCTGAAATATCAACAAAAAATGGAAATTTCATCAAAATTTCGAATTCACCAATAATACGAAATTTATTCGAAATTTCAAAAAAACCCAAAAATTATCCAAAATTCGAAAGTTCTTCAAAAATTCGAAATTTCTCCAAAAATTCGAAATTTCTCTAAAAATTAAAAATCTAAAAAAAAAACTTTTTGTGAAATATACAGCATCATATATTCAGCTTTCCATAGCATGAAATTTTTCAAAATTAATCAAATTTTCATAGTCTAAATTAAATATATGTATTTCTAAGTTATTTATTTATAAAAAATTGTATCTTTGCTAATAAGTTTTCGATTTTACCAAGAAAATAGCTTTAACTGTTCT
This sequence comes from Protocalliphora azurea, assembly GCA_932274085.1. Classification (NCBI taxonomy): domain Eukaryota; kingdom Metazoa; phylum Arthropoda; class Insecta; order Diptera; family Calliphoridae; genus Protocalliphora; species Protocalliphora azurea. Next base: position 143,520,977 of record OW026522.1, on the reverse strand, counting down.
CTACATAATGCAAATTTAAAATAAATTTACAAAAAGATAAAATTTTATATAAAAAAAGTTTAAATGATGTATATATATCCAGAATTGCATTTTTTCATTAAACTTAATCATTCATAACAATTTAATTCATAGACTTAAATTCTTAACTCTTTAAATATAATGAACTAACCATATAAAAAATTAAGTAAGAGTACAGTCTTAGAAAAAACAAAATATAATACCAAAAGTGAAAAAATCCATTAAATTAAAGTAACTCTTAACTCCCGTGGGAATATTTAGAATATTAGTGTGTTCAGAAAATGAATAACAAACATCTCAATCGTGCCTTCTAATGATTAAAATTTCACCTATTTTATTTAATTCACTATATTTTATTTTATTTATTTTTTTTGGTTAAATAAAATAATTTTTTTCTTATATATCGCAGTTTAGGAGATGTATGAAGTACCTTTGTTTACTCCCCAAGACTTAAAAAAATAAAAAACTTTAAATATTTTAGTTTAAAAGTACCAAAAAGTAAAATAAATAATAGGAATATCAAAAAGTACCAAAGGCATATTTTATATATTTCTGATAATACTATTTTAAATTTATTTTTATGTTTTTGGTTTAGAAGAACAAAAAGTACCACAAAGTCCCTTCTTGTGAATTCTCACTCACTTAGGACTACATATACTTAAGTTCATGTTTCCAGATTTAATATTATAAAAAAATAATTCATTATTGAGTTTGAATAAAATGTAATTTTCCCCTTTTAACCCTTTTTGGTACCTTTTTCATCCATGGATATAACAAAAATTGTATGCCAATGAATTTCTAAATTGTGATGGGATCCTCCATTAAAATACGCATATATATATGTATATGTCAGTGAGTAGCAAAAAAATGTTTTTATGAAATAATAGGTATAGTTTTTACCCCTTAAACGTTCGAATTTCCAAAAAGTACCAAATTTGTATTTGTCATTTTTCGAAAAGTTACGAATATGATGTAAATTTTATTTGTCTGTTGACTGGTTTAGAAGATACGTATGGTGCCAAAAAAAAAGTAATAAAATACAGATTTTTTTACCCGCTTGCTCCCAAAAAGGGCCGATTTTCAAAAAAGTACCAGACGTCTGTGAACTTATTTTTCAAATAAATAACGATACGTATTAAATTTTTTGTATCTTTATCAGTTTAGGAGATATAAGGTTACCGTTTTTACCCTTTTTAACCTCCTAAACTTTCGAATTTCCAAAAATACCGCCTTAGTCGATCTATAAGTGAATTCAACTCATACAATAAGTGATATAATTGCTGCAATCGGATAAACAAGATTCATTTGAAATAATCTTCTTATTCATATGCTGAGAAATAAGTTGCATCCGTGTTTAAAAGTGGCCAGTTTAATTATAAGATATTAATCCCGTGGAAAAATCTATGAAACATTTTGAATCATAATCTTCAAACTAGATTTTATATTTCGAGGTAACATTTATCTGAAAAAGGAAAATAAATAATCGCGGGAAAAGATGTACTAAAGGACCATTCTAAAGCGATATATTTTGCATCCACAAGACCTTTGCATTCCAAACTCATTTCCATTTTACACAGCGAGTCATTGAAAGCAAAGTTTTGCTATTCTCTGCTAATAAGGAAGCACCTACTTTTCAATAAATCTTCTATATTATGTGCACAGCTATTTAAAGAGAGTCTGGAAATATAATTAATAAAAAAAAATAATGATAATAAAATCGGTCTCCGCTACCAACACTTAACATAAGAATAAATGATTTTGAGCTCTTTTAGTCACAGGTTTAAAAATATGTCTGTACGTACTGAGAAATATACAGCTGCAATCAATAGCATAGCATCTTATCACATGTTTTAAACAAGTATTACACAAAAACTGTATTGTATACCCTATTTACTAAAGTAACAATAAGTAAAACTTGAAAATTTGTCATAACTTTTATAAAAAATATAAAATATTTTGAATGCTATGAAAATGGCCAGTTAAAAAAATAACACCAATCTTGAATGCCTTGGAATAAATCTAAAATTACCAAGAAAAGTAATAAAATTGATTAATGTTATTGTGTTTTATGACTAAATTAATATTTTGCTATTGACAAAAAGTATGTTGGTCTGCTCTCTTTTAACATTAATGCTTGATTGTCCTATCCCCCGAGTTGTCCAATTTTTGAAATTTTTAGCTTAAACTTTTACGCCAAATACCATTACACATTAGCCAAAAGACTTTTCTGATCATGTTTTGTATTCCGATAACATTTTGTTTTTAATTCTGACCATGGCGTCAATCCATTACAAGGACTTTAATGCTTCAAAACCGCATTTATAATAATAAAAAATGATTCTTTTTTGTAGTAAATATGTTATAAATTTATCTAGATTACCGTTTTATATGACTTTACTACACAGAAAAAATTATTAACGTATATTTTTCAATTAACACAGTTGTCTCATTTTGCGTCAAAATTTAATAAATATATTTAAGTAAATATAAAATAAAAATAAAATTTAAATACATTATTTTCTAATATATTTGGTGATTGGCGATTTTTTCCTATGTAGAAAGAAATAGTTGCTATTACAGTGCTTCAAATAACAATTTTATAAAGTTTTTGGGGAGAAAATATATGCAAATAAAAATATAACTTGCCTTAAGTGAAGGTTGGTCTTGTGGTGCTATTATTTTGACCGGTAACTGCATATTATATACTTTCTACTTATCTTCCAAGAAAAGAAACAAGATTTAGTAATAGGTCTAATGGAAAAGAATTTTCTAGAAGCCAAAGTGGAATGGAAAGGAGGCATTTCAGAGAGGCATTTCACACCGGGTAGTTGCATCATTAAAATCATGATCAATAGCGATAAAATGTATAATATTCATATAAAATATAATTATGTGTAAATTTAAACCGATTTTATTTAATTTTAAGTTTAAATCATTTATGGCCTAATTCATAATCCAACTACGAATTTATTTGTCATTAATAAAACAAAATTTTCATACAAAATTCTAACTTATCAAACTGTTATAAATTTAAAATTTTATCATGAATAAGGCCTTTTGTAAATACACAAATTAAAATGTATTAAAATTTAGGTACATTTTCTTACTCTCAGTATTTTCCATTATTTAACAAAATCTACATAATTTCTTTTAAACACCTGCATAAAAAAACAATTAATTAATCATATTTTCTGCCTAAAATTATCCTTTCAACTTTTCGAACCACAGTGCACATGCTTGTTCGTTGTGTGAGCAAAATGAAAAATATTTTAATTTGTTCATTTTTTGTTCCACCATTCTTCTTCTGCTTTTCAATTTGATACAACTTATCTAACAAAAGTCATCAAACAAAGGCACAACTTACAACATGTATTAAACATCATTGATAATTTGCCAAAGATTTACAGAACGAAACAATAAATTTTAGCAAGTGGTGTGACAGTACACATCAAACAAGTTTGATGGAATGCTAAAGATGATGAAAAAATAAAAAAATGTAGTAAAGAAAGTGTATCTCTATCTATGAGTTGTTGGTGGGATTCATATACGATGAACGTGAGTGAGTAATAGATACATAAACCAGCAGCGTGTGTGAAGAGAACCCATGAAGTATGAAACGTTTAATACGAACATTTTGGTAATAAATGTTGTGAACTTCCCTGCTTTCTGTCCGCACGAACTCAATATACGACTCTGCATACAATCTGTATAGAATAGTTTTTTTTTCATTTGTTTGGTTTTGTGTATCTGTGAGTTTGTTTGTTTTTTCTTTTTGTGTGTGCTTTTTTTATTCATTTTATTATTGTTCATAATGTCGATGTCGTTTCATACGTTTTGTTGTCTTCATAATCGCCATTGTCGTCAGTCAGTGAGTTTTGTGCGGTGTCGTGACTCTGGCGGTTGTTTAGTTCCTTTCTGGCTGCTGTCAAATGTCGTCATGTTTTAAAAATCTAACGCGTGACACGGTTAAAGATAATTAATAATAAACAAGAAAATTAATTCAAATAAAAGAGAAACAAATTATTATTGAATAAAAATAAAGTATTGAGAAAAAATAAAAACAGAATTATTGAGAAAAAAATATTTTTTAAAAAATAAAAATTTATTATAAAAGTGAAAATAAAATTTTTAAAAAGAAAATTGAAAATTTGAAATTATTTATATTTCAAAAAACCGGTTAATTTAGATGACAAGTGAAGTGTAGCAAGTGAAATTTTTGTTTACCAAGTTTTTAGTTATTTCTTCTGTATAAAAAAACAAATTAAAAAAGCATTTACCTGCTGCATGGCCAATAGAAATTTTAATTAATAAAATAAAAAAAGAAAAAGGCCCATAAAAATTTTTAAAACTACTTACAAACATATGAAAAAATTATTATAAACAAAAAGTAATTTAATAAATAATAAAAACAAAAACAGAAATTAATAATAAAAAGAAAAGTTTTAAATGTGAAAACTGAAAACAAAAACAAAAATTTTAAATATTTCTCTTAGGAGAAAATTATATTTTAAAGTAAAACAGTATTGAAAAATAAAGTAAAGAAAATAATTCCAAAAAAAATAATATACAATTTTTTAACCAAATTTCTATAAATTTGAATACCACAAAATAAGTTCCTGTTGATTGTCAAAAAAATTAAACAACTACAACAAAAACATTAACTAAAAACCAAAACTCTGGATTACATTTCATCACAAACAGTATTAATTTAAACAAAAACATAAACAAATCTTTATCTATTATTGGATTAACTTCTACAACAACATTTTCAAATCACAATAACAAAAATCAACTTTAACGTTTATCTTACAAATAATGGATTAATATATTTGCTGCTGTTTAAAACAATCAATCAAAAAATCATTAAATATATATTTTTTGTTTTGTTTTGAATTGTTGAGAATTTTTTTCTGTTTTTGATGTGCCCGAAAAAAAATTCTCAAATTTTTTAATTGACTTTTGGATTTTCAAGACATGCAATTAATTGTTGACAAAATTCCCATGTTTTCGAAACAAACAACAAAACGTAATTCCAAAAAGTAAGTTTTCCCAAAAATCTCAAAAATTTCAAAAAATTAAAGAACAGGTGTTTAAAGTGTTTTTTTTTTTTTTTAGAAAAAGGAAACAAATTAAGTGATAATTAAAAAAAATTATGTTTTTTTTTAATAAAAAAAGAAAAGAGAGAGATGTATTTAAACCTGATGAATTTAATTAAAAGTTTGTGGAAATATTAATAACAAAAGAATAACAATAAACAAAAAAATAATTTTATAAAAATTTAATTTATAAAAATATTTGTGGAATAAAAATAAAAAAATAAACATTTTTAAAAAATATATGTATTTTTTTAAATTTATAAAATATTAAAATTTAATTTAAAAAGTTTTGAAAATTTTAAAAATGTTGAGAATTTTAAAAATTTGCACATTTTTTAGAATTTAAAAAATTTTGAATTTAAAGAATTAAACATTTTTTCAATTAAAAAAAAAAAAAATTTAACATTTGTAAAATTTTTTCAATTTAAATTTTTTAGAATAAAAAAATTCTAAAATTCAAAATTTAAAAAAATTTCCAAATTTAAATGTTTTTTAAAATATAAAGATGTTAATATTTAGAGTTCAAAACATTTTGAAAATTTAATTTTCTTTAAATACAAAAATTTTCCAAATTTAAAAAATTTTTAAATAAAAAAAATATATTGAAAATTTATTCATAAAAATTTCAATTTTGAAAAATTATTTAGGTAACGAAATTAATTTTGAAAAATTTTTAATCTCTAAAAAAATTTTTTATTTAAAAAAGTTTTATTTTTTTGAATTTAAAAAAGTATAGAAATTCAAAACTTTTTAAAATATTTAATATTTTAAAATTTAAAAAATATTTAATATTCAATTTTTTTAGCATTAAAAATATGAAATTTTGAATTTCTTTCTATATCTCTTTTTTAAACTTATATTTTATAATGTATTAATAATAAGTGAATATAAAATTTCAACATTTGTTAAAATTTATAAAACATGGAAATTTCTTAAAAAAAGAATAATAATAATAAATAAAAAAATTAAAAAAACATTGGATTGAAATTATTTTAATAGAACGATGTGCAAAAAAATTTCAATTGAAATTAAGGTTCAAAGTTAAAAAACTAATAAAAATTTATTAAACTATAAAAAGTGATTTAAATCATATATTTAATATAAAATTAATATTGAAAATTGTAAAACTAACTAATTAAAAAAATAAAATGTGAATTTTTAGAAACTTAAAAATTTTACATAATTTTTTAATCTCGAAAGGTGTTTCTTTTTAAAACTACATTTTTTTTTTTTTTTTTTTTTGTTGAAAAATGCAAAAATTATAAAACATTGAAATCTAAAGTGTTAAAAATTTATATACGATTTTGAATAAAAATTAAAATTTATATTAAAAGAAAAATTTTAAAATTAAACACATTTTATTCTTAACTTTGAAAATTTAAATTCAAATATTTTTTAACCAAAATAAAAACTAGTAAAATGCTTAAAAATATTAAATTTTCTTCAAATAAAAAACTAGTTAACTTTATGAACTTTTAAAACAATAAATTAAGAGCAAAATTAAATTATTAAAAAGTGAAGAATTGTTATAATTTTGAAATATATATTTTTTATTTCTTTATTCAGAAAAGAGACACATTCTAAAAAATCTTTCAAATATATACAGTGAGAAAAAAGACAGTGTTTCCACTAAAAAAATTATCAAACAATAAACATATTGTTCTATGGAAAATTTTAAAAGATTATTGAAAAAACCGAAAACATTAAAACTAGGACTAAATTTCGTAACCTTTATAAAACTTGAAAAGAAAACTGTTTAGAAATCAGCTGACTAAGAAAGAATAAATCAAAACAAAAATTAAGGAACAGTGAAAACAAATTTAATCAAAAAAAGAAATTTACAAAAATATAAAAAAATTTAAAAATGTTGTGTTAAACAAACTAATAATTATTTAAAAAAATTTAAAAGCTAGGAAGTTTAAACTATTAATTTAAACAATAAACATTGTTCAAAATTTCATTAAAAAAATAAATAAATAAATTAATTATAATTAATAAAATGAAATTTAAACAACAAACATTTAAAAATAATAGTATTATAGTATTAAACGAACCGATATAATGGAAAACTATTTGAAAATACCAACAAACATTAAAAGAAAAGTATAAATTTATTGAAAAAAAAAACAAATATTCTAAATATTAAATTAAAATGAAATTAATTAAATAATAAGAAAAAAGCTTTAGTTTTAGTTATAAATTAATAAAAAAAGTAAACATTATAAAACACGTCAAAAATACATTTAAAATAAGTAATTTAAATAATAATTTAATTAAAACTTAATTTAAAAAATAATTAAATTTTGACATACATAAATATGACAAACATTTCAAAACATAGATTAATAAGTGGATACTTATGTGAGAGAAAAAAAACCTGATTCAATTGTCAAAACCTAATTCATGCAACTACACATATATTTTGTTTTTTTTTTTTTTTTTTTTTTTTGTTTAAAAAAAATTGTAATTTTTTGAAAATTTAGTTCCAAGTGTCTCTCACATAAACTTCTAGTTGTATTCTATGTTTCAAAACATCAAATTAAATAAAAATAATTTTATTGACAATTTTTTTCACAAATTAATAAAAATAAAAAGAAAGAAAAATAATAAAAATAAAAACACAAATCTAAAATTTTTAAAAATAATTCTTTAAAAAATTGTACGATTTTAATATAAATTTCCTGTTTAAACAAATCAATAACAATCTCTCTCTCTTTTCTCTTTGAATATCTTTTACAGTTTTAAATAGTTACTCTCTAAAACTGTCGCTCTAAAACTGTTTACAAAAAAAAAAAAAAAAAAAAAACATTAAAAAAATCACAAACAACAAGAAGTAAAGAATAAAACAAAAAACAACAACAAATTGTAACAAAAATCAATAAATGCTAAAAAAGTAACAACAATAACAACTAACAAAACAGCAACAACCACGTTGAAGCAATTGTTAACAAATTGAGGTAAAATATCTAATTGTTGTGACCAAAAAAAAAAAAAAACAAATTTTAAAATTTTATTTTAATTTTTTAGTTAACATTTATTTTAATTTAATTTATAATCTAAAAAAAAAAATAAACATTAATTAGATATTTTATTTACAATTGTTTTGTTTGTTAAGTTGTTTTTTTGATTTTATCAATTTAATTTAAAACAAATTATTAATTTATTTTCTATTTAAAACACTTTTTACACCTTTTTTCTAAACATTAAATATTTAAATTTATATTATAAAAAAAAAGAAACAAACAAATTTTACACTTTTATAATTTATGGTTTTTTAAATGACCGTTAATTGAGTATGAAGTGTTGACTTTTATATTTACATACACTTGTGTGTATGAGTGTGTGTCTTCTTTCAGTATGAAAGAGCGTGTGTGAGTTTTTAAGTTCAAAGTTTTTTTTTGTTTTGCCTTTTTTTAAACGTTTTGAAATTCTTTTTTAAAAATGCAAATTATGTGTATTTTATTCGTCTTTTTGCGTTTTTTTATTGTTCGTTGTTGTCATTTTATGTATTTTTAAATCATTTTTATTCTTTGTTCTGTTTTTGAATTTTATTTTATTTTTATAAGGTAATTATTGTAATTATCATTATTATTATTATCATTGCTGTCAGATTTCTACATTTATTTTTCTTTTTTTGTGCAAATATTTTGCCTTATTTTGATTGTTTAAATAGAGTTTGTCTTTAAATATATGATTTGCTTTAAAATATATTTTATATCAATTTGATTAATTAAATTGATTTTTATATAAAATATTGCTTAAAATGTTGTTATGTTATGTTTTAAAAGATCTTTAAAAATTGTTTATAATTTACCAAGATATAATAATTTCTGTGAAATAGCAAGCTCAAGTTCATTATGTAGTTCAATATAAAATTGTTATGATTTCTCTTATAGTGGGTGGGTGTACGAGTGTTTTAGTGTGTGCGATTTTCTCTTAACAGTGGTTTATTTAGTTGCTCCTGTATTTTGTTTAATTTTGGTAAGAGCATTAAAATCAATTATTTAGTTTAGGTATTTAAGAGATCACAATTTAAATTATTGTTTTTATTTTCTAAAATAAGAAAAAATAGTAGTAATTTATTTCTTTGTTGCTGTTAATTTTTTTTATATTAACTTTAATTTTGTTTATTCAGTTAGTTTGGTAATATTATTCGATAAAAATAAATGAAGCAACTTAAACAAAATTTTTTTATTGTTGTTCTTTTTTTTGTGTAGTTGATTTTAATTAAAAATGTTAATTTTGTTTTTATATTTGTAGATATTTGTCTTTTGCTATTGATAATTTAAGCATTAATTCGTATATATATTTGTATTTTTTGTTTTGTTAGTGTCACCTATTTTTTTGGTTTTTTTTATCAAATTGTTTTTCATGAGGTGCTTTTTTCTCTGTGGTTGTTTATTTCATAAAATTCTTATCTATTGAAAACAGCAAAAAATAAAACAAAAAATATTTAACGGTTTGTTGGTTCAAAAAATTTTTTTGGGGTCAATATAAAAAATTTAGTTATTTTTTTATTTTTTACTTTTTACAATGTATGTTGAAATAGTAAAAATATACAAACAAAAATTGCTAAAGAAATATTTTTACTTGTTTTACCGTGTTAATATAGCATCAATGAATCATTAAGGAAAATTAGTGTAAATGAATTAGACTTTTGTCAACTAATGAGGAATTTATACGTTTAATAGGGATATAATGTAAACATTTTCAATTTGTAGTTTTATTAATAAAAGTTTTGCTCAGAAATTTTCAAAATTTTTATAAACATTTTTTGGTATTTTAAAATAAATAATATTAAGGAATTGCAATAAAATTTTCTTTAATTAGCGGCTTATAGTATAAGCTTTAAACTAATTTAAAAATATATTGACACTTTTAGTTAAAACATAATTTCATTTAAATTTTTGTGTAATATTTAATAATTTAATATTTTTCAAAATTTGCTGCTATTTTAAAATAAATAGTATTCAGGAATTTTAATTAATTTGACTTTAATAAGTAGCCTATATTGTATATTGACATTTTTAAAATAAACATAATTTTATTTAAAGTTTTATGCAAAATTCCAAATTATAACAATTCTATTATTATTATTTTTAACTTTCTGAAATTTATTCGAGAAATTAAATTAATTTGTTTTAAATTTATAAAAAGTATTAACAGTTTTAAATTAAAGAAAAATATTTAAAATTTTGTGGAATATTACAAATAGTGACAATTCATTTGTACTTTCAATATTCCAAAATAAATTATATTCGCAAATTTTAATTTTTTTTTTTTTTTTTTTTGAGTTAGTAGTTTATCTTGTCAGCTTTAAAGTAATTTTTTAAAATATAGAAATTTTTGAAAATAATATAATTTTATTTGAAATTTTAAGCTTTCTAATGATTTAAACAAATTTTTTTAACATAATTTTATTTAATGTTTAATGTCATATATAGTACTCAGGAATTTTATTCAAATTATCTTTAATTAAAAGCTCATAAGCTTTTCAATAATTTAAGGGCAACATTAGCCATTTTTAAAATTAACGTAATTTTATTTAAAGTTTTATGTCATATTCAAAAAATTACTATTCATTTCAATTTTTCAAACTTTGCACCTTTCTTAAAATAAATAGTACTTCGAAATTTTAATAAAATTGTCTTTTATTACAAGCTTTTTTAATTTTTTAAATAATTTAAAAAATATGAACATTTTTTTTAATTACCGAAATTTTATTTAATTTTAGCCAGTATTCATTACATTGATTCTTTTAACTCCGAAGCCGTTAAAAAAATTTGTACTAAGCAATTTTAATAGCTTGTAACTATTTTAATAAGATATTATCATAAGCTTTCAAATGATATAAAACTGAAGGGTAAATTTTCGTCTTAACATGATTTTATATAAATTTCAAATTTTAAAAATTGTAAAAAAGAACTTTGTAACCTTTGCTGTTACTTTTTTAAAATATATATTAAAGTTTTACAAAAACTGATATAAAATATTGTGGAGATTTTATGTTTTAATAATATTTTAAGACATTAAAAATATAAAAAATGTGTGAAAATTTTTGGCAAATTTTATTGCTATTTTTAAAGAATATATATTTTTTCAATTTTAATAAATTTCTAATATTTTAGTAGCTCATATTATTAGCTTTCAAATGATATAAAATTATTACTCCAATTTCTTCTTAATGATTTCTAATTATATACTTAAAAAAAATTGCACAAACTGTACTTTCTGTATTAAAAGAAAAATTCAAATTTCTTAATAAAAACTCTAAACCTTTAAAAAAATGAAATGTGTGTGAAGATAAATTCGTAAGTTAAATACGTCCCACACCTCTGTTAAATACGTTCCACACACTGTTAAATACGTTCCACACATTTTGCATTTCAAAAAAACTATTTTTAAAGCAAAAAAACACTTTTTTAAAAATAATTTTTATTATTTTATTAAAAAAAACATCACAATAAAACATTTTGGAAAAAAACAAAACAAAGAAACATATACAGCATTAGGATATGGTGCAACAAAAATACCTATATTCAGGTCACATTGCGGGCCAGTTCGCACAGACCTGAATGGGGTTGTGATATATCACGCGAAAGCTCTAGAGGAGTAGAACTCAAAACTGCACAGGGTATATCCAGTTGTTTCTCAGGAGACATGCTACGAGGTGCTGAAGTTTGGCAAAATTCAATAAGTCTAAGAAACAGGGGGCCATATTTTGATTTTGGCCATACCTGAATGGGGTTATGGTACATCAAATTAAAGGTCTGGTGGAGTAGAACCCAAAACTGTTTAGACAATATTCATTTATTTCCTAGGAAAGATTCTACGAGGGTCGGAACTTTGCGCAAATTCTTAAAAATTCAAACCTGAATGGGGGGCTTTTTGGACAGACCTGAATGGGGTTGTGATACATCGGTTGAAAGCTCTAAGGGAGTAGATTTCAAAACTATATAGGGTATACCGAGTTGTTTCTCAGGGAACATGCTACGAGGGGTGGAATACAATCATTCATATTTCAAACATATATATTCCATGTTGTGTGGGGGGCATTTACGACAGACCTGAATAGGGTTGTGGCACATCGGGTGAAAGCTCTAAAGGAGTAGATCTCAGAACTATATAGGGTATACCGAGTTGTTTCTCAGGGAACATGCTATGAGGGGTGGAATATAATTATTCATATTTCATACACATATATTCCATGTTGTGTGGGGGGCACTTACGACAGACCTGAATGGGGTTGTGGCACATCGGGTGAAAGCTCTAAAGGAGTAGATCTCAGAACTATATAGGGTATACCGAGTTGTTTCTCAGGGAACATGCTACGAGGGGTGGAATACAATCATTCATATTTCAAACATATATATTCCATGTTGTGTGGGGGGCATTTACGACAGACCTGAATAGGGTTGTGGCACATCGGGTGAAAGCTCTAAAGGAGTAGATCTCAGAACTATATAGGGTATACCGAGTTGTTTCTCAGGGAACATGCTACGAGGGGTGGAATACAATCATTCATATTTCAAACATATATATTACATGTTGTGTGGGGGGCATTTACGACAGACCTGAATGGGGTTGTGGCACATCGGGTGAAAGCTCTAAAGGAGTAGATCTCAGAACTATATAGGGTATACCCAGTTGTTTCTCAGGGAACATGCTACGAGGGGTGGAATATAATTATTCATATTTCATACACATATATTCCATGTTATGTGGGGGGCATTTACGACAGACCTGAATGGGGTTGTGGCACATCGGGTGAAAGCTCTAAAGGAGTAGATCTCCGAACTATATAGGGTATACCGAGTTGTTTCTCAGGGAACATGCTACGAGGGGTGGAATACAATCATTCATATTTCAAACATATATATTCCATGTTGTGTAGGGGGCACTTACGACAGACCTGAATGGGGTTTGAATTTTTGAAAAAATGACAATTTCTTTCTAAAGGTCATAAGATTTTGTTTATTATTTTCTTTCTCATTATTATTTTTGCTAATTTACTGAAAATCACAATTTTTTATGTTATAAATGTATATTAATGGTAGAAAAATCTGGCAAATTACTGAAATTAAACTACAATGTAAAGGAATTGTAATGATTAACGGCTGTAATGAAGACCAAGTGAGACTTGAAACTACAAAAGTAAATAGTTTATTTAAAAATGCACTCGTAATGCAATTGCAGCTTTACTATGGATTTAGATGATCTGCTATTTTAAATATTTTTGTTTAGAACACAGAGAAGAAAGCATATAAATCTATAAATTGTATTCATAGATATTATGAATCGAATATGACTTTTTTCCCAAACTTTTAAAAAAACAATATAAAATTTTGTTTATAGAAATTAAATTTATTGTATACAATTGTGCGATAATTTTAGGAATTTTGCAAAATTTTTGAAAAAATTTTATTTCATGGTAAATGCTTAATAAATAAACAGTGTTGCCAGTTTAGCCTTTCTAAGGCTAAATGTAGCCTTTTTATTTTGCTTTTAGCCTCAAATTTTTCTAGCCTTTTTTGATTCTTAAAATTGCCATAAAAAGGCTAAAATTTTATTATTGCAACAAAGAAGAAAATAATTTCTTACTTGCTTCTACTAATTTTATGTTTACGGAATCATCCATTTAGGTATTTTTGTGTATTAATTCGCACAAATAATCAAGATTTATATTTAACAAAAATTTTCGTCTGCGGCGCCTCATCCTCCAAAGCGACATATGTTGAATTTCGTCCTATATCGCTACTACCAATTATTGATCAAATTTTTCAAGGTATATTATAAAATCAGATTTTTCCACATTTCATGGAAAATAACTTATTTAATGCTTTTCAGTTCTGATTTCGAAAGGGCTGTGGTACTGAAGAGGATTTGTGATTGTTCAGAACTATATATGTAAATGTTTGGATGAAGGTCATAGTGCTGTAACAGCCATTTTTTAATTTGACAAAAGTTTTTGTTATATATCTTGGCGCAAAAGCTCTAGTACTATGGCGTTCATGGAAATGGACTTTCGCTTTTAAGAAGCTATCTAAAAAATAAACAACAATTTCTTAAAAATAAGGAAAGTGAAACTAATGTTAGATATTGAGTGCCACAGGGAAATGTTGTAGGTCTCTTGTTTACGGTATTTTTACAGTTTTTGAAATAAATACTTTTCAAAATTTTATTCCTCAAAAAATGGGTCAAAATTAAAAAAGTGCTCTATTTGGACTTAGTAGGCTCAAGAGCTATTGTCTAATGAATTTCAGAGCAGAAAAAATAATATTAAGATTGATCATAAACTTTGAGTAATACTAGTAGAATTTTGAAAAAATTACTTTTCTCATATAAGGGCCCTATTGAAGATTGAAAAAACGGGTAGAAATTAAAAAGGTGCTTTATGTGGACCTAGTAGGCTCAAAAACTATTGCCTTATGAATTTCAGAGCAAAAAAGATAATACGCTGACTGATCATAGATTTTCTGTAATAGAATTTTAAAAATTTTGAAAAAGTGATTTTTCTCATATAAAATTGATGATAAAAAAATGGGTCAAAATTAAAAAGGTGCTCCTAGTAGACTCGAAAGCTTTTTCTTAAGGATTTCAGAATAGAAAAGATAATATTAAGATTGATCATAGGTTTTGAGTATCAAATCTATTTTTATATTTTTCTTTTATTTTTATAAACGAATATAGAAAGATTTAAACAATTGCAAAACAATATTCTATTATTTTATTAGATGAATACTTTGTATAATAGAGAATTGCCGTTATGTTAAAATACTTGTTAGTAGCAGTGTTACCTATTGCTATTAATTATTTATAAATTTTTCAGTTTTTTTTAAATTGATATAAAAGAAAAGAAATTGAAAATAAAATTGTACCATCGGATAACACTGATACACAAGTATTTTAACCTAATGGCAACACTCTATTATACAAAGATAATTAAGAACAAGTGAGTAATATCCCAGCAAACGCAATTTTTTTATGTCAAATTGAGGCTGATTTGAAATCAAATCCTTTCTCAAAATAACTTGAAAATGATAGCTTTCTCAACAAAAAGGGGAATTAATTGTTAAATTGAAAAATGCTATTATTATCAAACCATTGTTAATTATAATTCTCAAACTTTTTTCAAATGTGGATTGTGACCACATGCGGAACATAATTAAAAGTAATCTGCATTTTTAATTTTTTGTAAAGTTTTCTCTTTCTATCTTGTATACACTTTTGATTATGCCCTATCATTATACGTATTTATTAGTTGGAAAATACTTGATTAAATAAATTTATTTATTAATTTATTTATTTGTATATGTTTCAATTTTTTTATATATTATTTTTATACATATAATATTTTTTAGCTTTTCTGTTTAGATTTATGAATGATTTAATAACAACAATATATATCAAATTAAGAATACACAATTTTTCCAATATTGTTAAAGTTATCTTTAGGTTTGAGAATGATTCAATAATAGCATTTGATATCAATTTGAGAATGTACGGTTTTTAAACGTTTTTTCTCAAATGATTCTCAACTTTAAATCAAACTTAAAATTCAAACCTCTTCCTATATTTGTAACAAATTTGGGAAACACATTTGATATCAACCGTTAAAGTCATAATATTTTAAACGTTTGACAACGTGTTGGATGGGATGCTGCACAAAAAAAAATTACTTATACTTGAATACTCATCAACACTGAGGCCCGGCTTGCATTGTTAACGGGGCCGGAGAATTGCGATGCAAACTGAATCGCAATTTTATGTATATACACCTTTTTCTTAAAAGCAATTCCAGGATAAACATATTTTTCCAGAAAAGACGTTAATCTTTAATAAAAAATGACTATATTTTACGCAATCAGGTGAAATTAACATACTTATATAAATTCTATTTTGATTTTCTAGCAAAAACAAAGAATTTAAAATTTTTTTTGCAATAAAATATACTTTAAGACATACACCTATTATAATAAAACTCTTTAAAACTCTAATAAATTTTTCACATGCAGTTACTTAAGTTTATTTCATTTCTAAGAAGAAAATATGCTGTATATAAATCGAAATCATAAAGAAAGGCTTAAATCGAGGCCATATTTAAATAAAATGTTTAACGCAGTGTTGCCAACTATTTGTAAACAAAACGCGCTAAATTTGGTTCAATTTAGCGCTTTTTATCTAGTTTTTTAAATTCGAATCTGATTTTTACAAAAAGTAACAACTTAAACAATATAAAGTCCATATTTTTTATTTTTTAAATGTTTTAACTTCAACAGAATAGTGAATTATATTTCAAATCAAAAATTTAGAATTGGTATTTTTATTACAGAAATAAGCAGTAAAATTTTTTGTACATTTCAAATTCCAGATTCATAAGATCTTATCCATGAATTTAAATTCATGAAACTATTATTTAATTTAATCACTCCATTTTTTCCCCAAAAAAATAATTTCCTAAAAAGAATAGAAACGTGTTTGGAAGAATCTTGAAAACTGCTTATTCGATGATTCATTCAACGGGATTTAGAAAATGGATAGATACCTCAAATGACCACTTTAAACAAAAGAATTCTGAAGGTATATTTTGGAATTTCGAAATCAAAAAATCGTTTTAATTTTTGCTGAGTTTTAAAATTAACAAAATAATAATAATGCTCTATGATAGAAAATGTTTTTTTTTTTTGTGGTGAGAAAATTCTTGTTTCTGTTGTGGGAAATTAAAACTTTAGAAAAATGTGTAAACAGAAAAAAAACAAGAGATATGAATGAACATATTTTAAATGTTTTGATTTTACTTTAAATCCATTCCGAAAGCCACACTCTATTTTAGGAAAGGACATTGTGATGAAATTATAAGACATATAAAATTTAATATTGATAATATTTAGAATATATTGTACAATATTGAATTTTTTCTATCAATTTTAAAATGTCGAAGAAATTATACTTTTGTCAAAAATTCTACTAGCTTTACGAGCTAGTAAAGCTCACTTTTTACGAAAAATAATTTTCTACCGTTTAACACATGCCTTAAGATGCTATTTTTATTAGTTAATGGGGAAGTAAAAGTATTTTTATTTCCTAATATAACGTCGGCAGAATAAAGGGGAAAAAAATTATTTCAACTTTATGTTAGCGGGTGAAGAACACGAACATGAAAAATTTTAATTCTAAATTGGTTTTTACCCAAAATTTTAAATTATTTTCCTTTGTTACTTTTTATTTGCCTTTCTAAAATAATATTAGTTAATTTCGCACCTTTTCTTGTTTGAAAAAAGAGCAAAATATTAAAAAAAGAACATTACTTTTGACAGCTTATGTTAAACGTTATTGCTCAACTTTGTGCTTATATATTCACTGGGATATAAATTGACAATAAGATTTCTTATTGGTCCACACGGAACATATTAAAGAGGGAGATAGTATTTGACAATAGCCAACATAAAAATGTCTACGTGTAAATTTTGGGTACAGTAAAACGCGCCAATTTAATAGCTTTTTTTGAAAAAATCGCAAATAGAAAAAATAGTGACATTTAAAATCCACTCAATCTAGCGCAAAAATCGCTGAATTGGCAACGCTGGTTTAACGGGCAACAAAGATAGAGATTACCACACAAACGTACCAAAAAAAAAAAAAAAAATCACTCACTTTTTTTGCACGTGCCATTTCTTAACATGTCAGTGTTGCCATTTTAATTATTTTTAACCAAAATTGGTTATTTTATTTTCTAATTGTATTTTAGTTATTTTTTGTTTAAACCAAAATGTTATTGTTATAAACTACTTTTAGATTACCTTGTCAATCTCCTATATATTTGCCAGCAATAAATGATCTTGAGATTATTTCTTGTTCCAAATTTATCTGATAACGATGAAGAAAATTACAATTAGAAAATAAATGGTATAAGACTGGATCTTTTAAACCACCATTTTGATGAAATTAGGAACATAGATAGAAGACAAGTCAAACTTAAGAGAATAACTTTCGAGCCTAATAGGTCCAAATAAAACATCATTTTAATTCTGATCAATTTTTCGATCATCAATAGGGCCCTTATATGAGAAAAGTCATTTATCAAAATTTTCAAAATTCTTTTACTTCCGGCCCTACTAGGTCCACATAAAGCACCTTTTTAATTTCTACCCATTTTTCAATCTTCAATAGGGCTCTTATATGAGAAAAGTAATTTTTTCAAAATTCTACTCGTATTACTCAAAGCTTATGATCAATCTTAATATTATTTTTTCTGCTCTGAAATTCATAATACAATAGCTCTTGAGTCTTCTAAGTCCACATAGAGTACTTTTTTAATTTTGACCCATTTTTTGAGGAATAAAATTTTTTTAAAGTATTTTAAAAACTGTAAAAATACCGTAAACAAGAGACCTAAAACATTTCCCTGTGGCACTCAATATCTAACATTAGTTTCACTTTCCTTATTTTTAAGAAATTGTTGTTTATTTTTTAGATAGCTTCTTAAAAGCGAAAGTCCATTTCCATGAACGCCATAGTACTAGAGCTTTTGCGCCAAGATATATAACAAAAACTTTTGTCAAATCAAAAAATGGCTGTTACAGCACTATGACCTTCATCCAAACATTTACATATATAGTTCTGAACAATCACAAATCCTCTTCAGTACCACAGCCCTTTCGAAATCAGAACTGAAAAGCATTAAATAAGTTATTTTCCATGAAATGTGGAAAAATCTGATTTTATAATATACCTTGAAAAATTTGATCAATAATTGGTAGTAGCGATATAGGACGAAATTCAACATATGTCGCTTTGGAGGATGAGGCGCCGCAGACGAAAATTTTTGTTAAATATAAATCTTGATTATTTGTGCGAATTAATACACAAAAATACCTAAATGGATGATTCCGTAAACATAAAATTAGTAGAAGCAAGTAAGAAATTATTTTCTTCTTTGTTGCAATAATAAAATTTTAGCCTTTTTATGGCAATTTTAAGAATCAAAAAAGGCTAGAAAAATTTGAGGCTAAAAGCAAAATAAAAAGGCTACATTTAGCCTTAGAAAGGCTAAACTGGCAACACTGTTTATTTATTAAGCATTTACCATGAAATAAAATTTTTTCAAAAATTTTGCAAAATTCCTAAAATTATCGCACAATTGTATACAATAAATTTAATTTCTATAAACAAAATTTTATATTGTTTTTTTAAAAGTTTGGGAAAAAAGTCATATTCGATTCATAATATCTATGAATACAATTTATAGATTTATATGCTTTCTTCTCTGTGTTCTAAACAAAAATATTTAAAATAGCAGATCATCTAAATCCATAGTAAAGCTGCAATTGCATTACGAGTGCATTTTTAAATAAACTATTTACTTTTGTAGTTTCAAGTCTCACTTGGTCTTCATTACAGCCGTTAATCATTACAATTCCTTTACATTGTAGTTTAATTTCAGTAATTTGCCAGATTTTTCTACCATTAATATACATTTATAACATAAAAAATTGTGATTTTCAGTAAATTAGCAAAAATAATAATGAGAAAGAAAATAATAAACAAAATCTTATGACCTTTAGAAAGAAATTGTCATTTTTTCAAAAATTCAAACCCCATTCAGGTCTGTCGTAAGTGCCCCCTACACAACATGGAATATATATGTTTGAAATATGAATGATTGTATTCCACCCCTCGTAGCATGTTCCCTGAGAAACAACTCGGTATACCCTATATAGTTCGGAGATCTACTCCTTTAGAGCTTTCACCCGATGTGCCACAACCCCATTCAGGTCTGTCGTAAATGCCCCCCACATAACATGGAATATATGTGTATGAAATATGAATAATTATATTCCACCCCTCGTAGCATGTTCCCTGAGAAACAACTGGGTATACCCTATATAGTTCTGAGATCTACTCCTTTAGAGCTTTCACCCGATGTGCCACAACCCCATTCAGGTCTGTCGTAAATGCCCCCCACACAACATGTAATATATATGTTTGAAATATGAATGATTGTATTCCACCCCTCGTAGCATGTTCCCTGAGAAACAACTCGGTATACCCTATATAGTTCTGAGATCTACTCCTTTAGAGCTTTCACCCGATGTGCCACAACCCTATTCAGGTCTGTCGTAAATGCCCCCCACACAACATGGAATATATATGTTTGAAATATGAATGATTGTATTCCACCCCTCGTAGCATGTTCCCTGAGAAACAACTCGGTATACCCTATA
Source organism: Protocalliphora azurea (assembly GCA_932274085.1). NCBI lineage: Eukaryota > Metazoa > Arthropoda > Insecta > Diptera > Calliphoridae > Protocalliphora > Protocalliphora azurea. The sequence goes on along the minus strand of OW026522.1, from coordinate 143,500,639 downwards.
TAGTTCTGAGATCTACTCCTTTAGAGCTTTCACCCGATGTGCCACAACCCCATTCAGGTCTGTCGTAAATGCCCCCCACACAACATGGAATATATATGTTTGAAATATGAATGATTGTATTCCACCCCTCGTAGCATGTTCCCTGAGAAACAACTCGGTATACCCTATATAGTTCTGAGATCTACTCCTTTAGAGCTTTCACCCGATGTGCCACAACCCCATTCAGGTCTGTCGTAAGTGCCCCCCACACAACATGGAATATATGTGTATGAAATATGAATAATTATATTCCACCCCTCATAGCATGTTCCCTGAGAAACAACTGGGTATACCCTATATAGTTCTGAGATCTACTCCTTTAGAGCTTTCACCCGATGTGCCACAACCCCATTCAGGTCTGTCGTAAGTGCCCCCCACACAACATGGAATATATGTGTATGAAATATGAATAATTATATTCCACCCCTCATAGCATGTTCCCTGAGAAACAACTGGGTATACCCTATATAGTTCTGAGATCTACTCCTTTAGAGCTTTCACCCGATGTGCCACAACCCCTTTCAGGTCTGTCGTAAAAGCCCCCCACACAACATGGAATATATGTGTATGAAATATGAATAATTATATTCCACCCCTCATAGCATGTTCCCTGAGAAACAACTGGGTATACCCTATATAGTTCTGAGATCTACTCCTTTAGAGCTTTCACCCGATGTGCCACAACCCCATTCAGGTCTGTCGTAAATGCCCCCCACACAACATGGAATATATGTGTATGAAATATGAATAATTATATTCCACCCCTCATAGCATGTTCCCTGAGAAACAACTGGGTATACCCTATATAGTTCTGAGATCTAATCCTTTAGAGCTTTCACCCGATGTGCCACAAACCCATTCAGGTCTGTCGTAAATGCCCCCCACATAACATGGAATATATGTGTATGAAATATGAATAATTATATTCCACCCCTCATAGCATGTTCCCTGAGAAACAACTGGGTATACCCTATATAGTTCTGAGATCTACTCCTTTAGAGCTTTCACCCGATGTGCCACAACCCCATTCAGGTCTGTCGTAAGTGCCCCCCACACAACATGGAATATATATGTTTGAAATATGCATGATTGTATTCCACCCCTCGTAGCATGTTCCCTGAGAAACAACTCGGTATACCCTATATAGTTCTGAGATCTACTCCTTTAGAGCTTTCACCCGATGTGCCACAACCCCATTCAGGTCTGTCGTAAATGCCCCCCACACAACATGGAATATATATGTTTGAAATATGAATGATTGTATTCCACCCCTCGTAGCATGTTCCCTGAGAAATAACTCGGTATACCCTATATAGTTCTGAGATCTACTCCTTTAGAGCTTTCACCCGATGTGCCACAACCCCATTCAGGTCTGTCGTAAGTGCCCCCCACACAACATGGAATATATGTGTATGAAATATGAATAATTATATTCCACCCCTCATAGCATGTTCCCTGAGAAACAACTGGGTATACCCTATATAGTTCTGAGATCTACTCCTTTAGAGCTTTCACCCGATGTGCCACAACCCCATTCAGGTCTGTCGTAAGTGCCCCCCACACAACATGGAATATATGTGTATGAAATATGAATAATTATATTCCACCCCTCGTAGCATGTTCCCTGAGAAACAACTGGGTATACCCTATATAGTTCTGAGATCTACTCCTTTAGAGCTTTCACCCGATGTGCCACAACCCCATTCAGGTCTGTCGTAAGTGCCCCCCACACAACATGGAATATATGTGTTTGAAATATGAATGATTGTATTCCACCCCTCGTAGCATGTTCCCTGAGAAACAACTGGGTATACCCTATATAGTTCTGAGATCTACTCCTTTAGAGCTTTCACCCGATGTGTCACAACCCCATTCAGGTCTGTCGTAAATGCCCCCCCCCCTACACAATATGGAATATATGTGTATGAAATATGAATAATTATATTCCACCCCTCATAGCATGTTCCCTGAGAAACAACTGGGTATACCCTATATAGTTTTGAAATCTACTCCCTTAGAGCTTTCATTCGATGTATCACAACCCCATTCAGGCCTGTCGTAAATGCCCCCCCCCCTACACAATATGGAATATATGTGTATGAAATATGAATAATTATATTCCACCCCTCGTAGCATGTTCCCTGAGAAACAACTCGGTATACCCTATATAGTTCTGAGATCTACTCCTTTAGAGCTTTCACCCGATGTGCCACAACCCCATTCAGGTCTGTCGTAAATGCCCCCCACACAACATGGAATATATATGTTTGAAATATGAATGATTGTATTCCACCCCTCGTAGCATGTTCCCTGAGAAATAACTCGGTATACCCTATATAGTTCTGAGATCTACTCCTTTAGAGCTTTCACCCGATGTGCCACAACCCCATTCAGGTCTGTCGTAAGTGCCCCCCACACAACATGGAATATATGTGTATGAAATATGAATAATTATATTCCACCCCTCATAGCATGTTCCCTGAGAAACAACTGGGTATACCCTATATAGTTCTGAGATCTACTCCTTTAGAGCTTTCACCCGATGTGCCACAACCCCATTCAGGTCTGTCGTAAGTGCCCCCCACACAACATGGAATATATGTGTATGAAATATGAATAATTATATTCCACCCCTCGTAGCATGTTCCCTGAGAAACAACTGGATATACCCTATATAGTTCTGAGATCTACTCCTTTAGAGCTTTCACCCGATGTGCCACAACCCCATTCAGGTCTGTCGTAAGTGCCCCCCACACAACATGGAATATATGTGTTTGAAATATGAATGATTGTATTCCACCCCTCGTAGCATGTTCCCTGAGAAACAACTGGGTATACCCTATATAGTTCTGAGATCTACTCCTTTAGAGCTTTCACCCGATGTGTCACAACCCCATTCAGGTCTGTCGTAAATGCCCCCCCCCCTACACAATATGGAATATATGTGTATGAAATATGAATAATTATATTCCACCCCTCATAGCATGTTCCCTGAGAAACAACTGGGTATACCCTATATAGTTTTGAAATCTACTCCCTTAGAGCTTTCATTCGATGTATCACAACCCCATTCAGGCCTGTCGTAAATGCCCCCCCCCCTACACAATATGGAATATATGTGTATGAAATATGAATAATTATATTCCACCCCTCGTAGCATGTTCCCTGAGAAACAACTGGGTATACCCTATATAGTTTTGAAATCTACTCCCTTAGAGCTTTCAACCGATATATCACAACCCCATTCAGGTCTGTCCAAAAAGCCCCCCATTCAGGTTTGAATTTTTAAGAATTTGCGCAAAGTTCCGACCCTCGTAGAATCTTTCCTAGGAAATAAATGAATATTGTCTAAACAGTTTTGGGTTCTACTCCACCAGACCTTTAATTTGATGCACCATAACCCCATTCAGGTATGGCCAAAATCAAAATATGGCCCCCTGTTTCTTAGACTTATTGAATTTTGCCAAACTTCAGCACCTCGTAGCATATCTCCTGAGAAACAACTGGATATACCCTGTGCAGTTTTGAGTTCTACTCCTCTAGAGCTTTCGCGTGATATATCACAACCCCATTCAGGTCTGTCCGAACTGGCCCGCAAGGTGGCCTAAATATGGGTGTTTTTGTTACACCACAATTTTATTCTGGAGACATATTTTTTAATATTTTTTGTTTAAAATTTTAAACAGTTATGTTTTATTTAATAAAACATTAAAATGTATTTTTATAAACGCTTTTTTCCGTAAAAAAAGTCATATTAAATAAACTCAACTTTCTTTACAGTGTTTGGAATATATTTAACAGACATGTGGGACGTATCTAACTGACGAATTTATCTTCACACCCTTAAAAATGAAATATATATTTGTTTTTGGCAAAAAAAAAAAAAAAAAAATACCCAAATGAAGTATAAACCTTTTTACATACAAACTAAATAAGTAAAGGTAACATAACAAACACCTGTATATAAAAACAACAACAACGACGAGTATATGTACAAGATGTACATACTCTACCACGGGAAGAATAACCAAAAAAAATGATAATATTAACAAAACGAAGACAAAAAAGAAAACAATTACTACCTACTTTAAAACATAAGCTGCTTTTAATAAAACATCCAAATATTAAACACACAAACTCAGATACAGATACATATTTTTTTTATTAAACATAATATATAATGTACCTTCTTATGTTTTTTTTTTTTTTCATATGCATAAATATGTATGTATTTTTTTCTGCTGCTCTTGCTTCCTCGTAAATTGTGTGGCATTTGTAGATACAAACAATAGTGTGTTTCAGTTAAGACTTAAAGTATAAATTTACCGATATTAAATGAAAATTTCTTAACAGAAAAAAAAAAAAATAACTTCAAATATTTTCCACTTTTTGTTGTAAATATAAACATCGTATGTAAAAAATTATTATTAAAAATTATACGACAAAGAAATAAACAAACTGTAAATAATCATTACAATAATATGAGTACTAAAAGTGAGTACTTATTTATTTCATATCTATTTTAAGATACATACGAGTACATACGTATTTTCAAGTCTCTTTCAGAAAGATAACGGTAGATATGTTAATTATAGTTAAAGTGATAATGATGTTAAAACAGAGACATATTTAAAAGAGTTCAAAATTTTCTAAAATTTTTTTTTAAAAACACAGAAGATATTATTACCTTATATTTTTCAATTAACACAGTTGCTTCATTTTACATCAAAATTTAATTAATATATTCAAGCAAAAATAATATAAAAGAGTAAAATATTTTTCTCATTTAAATTTTTAATTCATTCAATCGTCTACTTTATTGATTTAATAAATTTTTTAATTAGAAAAAATTTTCTGTTTTTCAGTTTTTACGGTTACTAGTAATTGATATAATCATTTTGGTGAGAAATGCAAATTCAAACAAATTTTAATTGAATGAATTATTTTTTATGATTAGAGACTTCTTTCTGTGTATATACTTACATATGTATATTTTAAAGGCAAAACAAAAAAATATTTTTAATATATTAAAAATAATTATAAAATAAAGTAAATGTTCATTCTTTAAAACAATTTATCACAGAAAATTCTTTAAAAACTAAAAAAACAAAATACTCAAAATTTAAAGCCACTTATTCATTAGGTTAAAAGAATCCAACAGTTTTTTTCTTCTGATTTTTTTTTTTACCTTTAAATCATTCATTTAGTCAGTCTGTCATGCTACATATTAACAGTTCGTCAGTTAGTCTTAAAAATCTTTTTTTATTTACAAAAACCAGAATAGTAGTAGTAACAGTGACTGCATGACTGACCTTTTCTTGTGTATCTCTGGCTTATCTTCACTTCAAAATACAAATTTTTCCAGTTGTTTCGCTTTATACAAAGCGCTGGTGGTAGAGGAAGAGGGGTTACAGCAACAACAACGATATTTTCCCAAGAAAAAATTCTTATGCTTCAAGCCCAGCAATGGAAAAAAAAGACTGAAATGAGAGAGAGAGAGGAAAATAATATAGAGGTCTGGGAAATTCTTTGTAAAAAATCTGTATTATAAAAAGAAAACAAAAAAGTAAAAAAAAAAAAAAATTGATGATATTCTTAATAATAGACGAACTGAACAGAATGAAATGAAGAAAAACTACAAAAACAACACAAGAAGAAACTGAAGTAGTGGGAAAATTGTAAATAAAAAACAAAATAAAATTGAACAATTGAATGAAGAAAGAGGGAACAACTAAGTACATGAAAATTCTTACACACAAGGAAAATTCTTTTGATAATTTCTTTGTTTTTTTTTTGCTGCTGCTGTTGCTGCTTTTCTTTTTTTTGGTGTACGTGCTAGATTTTTATTGTTTTTTTTTTTTTTTGTTTTTTGTAAGTGGAAATTCATTCTTTATTTAATTTTTTTTTTGCTTTAATAAATATTTTTTGTTGTAATGTTGCTGCCTTTGCTGCTAATGTTGTTCTATTTATTATTGTTGTAATATAATAATGATACAAAACCTAAAGAGCTCATAAATTCCTTAAAGATTGTTATACATAATACATATATCCAACTTTCAGCCTATTTGTCTTGTCTTCATATGTATGTATGTATGTATGTATGTATGTATGTATGTATATATGATGTATAAATAATTTAATGTTTTTGTATGTATGTGTGCTTATAAATTTTGTGTGAAAGTACATGTTTTAGGGTAACATGGCATATTTTTAATCAATGATTGAATGTAGAAATGAATGACTGACTATATGTATGGGGAAATGTTTAATGTCTTTTTGTTTTTAATTTTTTTTTTTTTTTTTTTATTTTGTTTTCTTCCATTCTTTTGGAAGTGTGTGAAAATAAAATTTTCTTAAATATTTTGAATTATGTTAAATAGTATATAATATAGTAATGTTGTATAGGATTTTTTTATTTAATGTTTTGTTTTTCTTTAATAGATGTTTAAATAAATATTTGAAAAACTAACAAAGAACAGATTTTCAATGGATGAAATGTGGCAACATATTATTTTTTGTAAATGATTACATATGTTTATTACATAAATTTTAAGAAAAATTATTAAAATTTTCTTAACAAAAAGGTAAAATATACTCAGCTTTTCACATTTTTGAAAAACAAAAATTTTAAATCTCAGAACTTAAAATCATATAATTTTTCAATTACCCAGCAAAATCTTTGCTTTCCTTTTAAGCTAGCAGGTATAATTGAAAACAAAAATAAACTATTTATTTTTTGCCTGAATAACACAAATTCATGTAGTTATTTTTTGACTCTAGGGGTATTCAAAAGTATGTACCTAAACGAAAACAAAAATAAAAAAAAAAAACAAAAAAATTTTGCCGTCAGTGAGACTCGAACTTGGACGCACACTAACCATTCGTTTTTACTGACTAATGACGCCTCATTACCAAGAAACTACTCTAATAAGTAGTTGTTATTACTGAAAACTAAAAAGTTTTTGCTGGGTACTTACATATTTTACCTAATTTTATACATTTTGTAATAACAAAAAAAAAGTTAAAATTTTTTCTTTATTTACCTATTTTATCTAATTTTTTACAACATGTAAATAATGTTTTCCAATTAAAATAATTATTTTACATAATTATTTACATCATGCAATTAATAAAAATCATGTCTTCCAATAAAAAATACCTTCGAAATATTAAAATAATGAAATTTTTAATTATTTACTTATTGTACTTAATTGTTTGTATCATTTAAATAATAATAAATATTATGTTTTTAAATTAAAATACTTTTCATATTTTAAAGTCATAAGCATTTTAATTATTTATCTATTTTACTTAATTGTTTACATCACATAAATAATAAAAAAACGTATTTTCAAACTAAATTACTTTTGATATATTAAAATTATAAAATTTTTAATTATTTACCTGTTTTAGTTAATTGCTGACATCATGTAAAAAATTACAAATATGATCTGTGTAAATTTGAAATATTATCAAATGTTGTAATAAGACTTAAAATATTTATTTTTAATTATTTGCTACATTACTTAATTGTTTAAACGATGTAAATAAATATAAATTTAAATTTATTCATTTTAAATGCTATTAAACATTTGAAATGTGTATTTTTAATTGTTTACCTATTTTATATGATTGTTTACATCATGTAAATTCTAAAAATTACTTTTTAAGAAGCTGCAAATTTTATTCAAACGTTTCAAAAATTTTCTAAACAAATTCACCTGTAATTTTTAATTGTTTACGTAGTTTACTTAATTGTTTACATGATTTTTATATACAATTTTTTAGTTGATATTATGTAAACATTACTAAAATTCTGTTTTATAACTTTAATGTCTTCAAAATACATAAAATACATTCCGAATTTACATTTGTAATTGTTTACCTATTTTACTTAATTGTTAATATCTTGCAAATATTATCAAAATTAATTTTTAATATTTCAAGTACTCTTCAATTCATAAAAAAATCACTTAAAAGGGAAATTTTTAGTTTTTACTTAAGTGTTTACATCATGTAAATTTCAATTAAACAGGTAAAATTAAATGAAAACTTTATTGTTTACAGATTGTAAATAATTTCAAAAATTTTAATTTTTTATTTTGTTCAAATTAAATTTTAACTTGTATCTACAGAATGTCAAAAATGTGAAAGATATGTAAAATTTAAATTATTAGGATTTTACCTGATGTAAACAATTGTTTTAACAAATGTAAACTAAATTAAATTGTAAAATTGTTTATATAAGCAAATAAAATAATCGTAAAAAATAAGAATTAAATAATTTTACATCATGTAAACAAAAATTGGTATAATTTTCATTTTTAAATGAAAAGTTTTAATTTAAATAATTTAATTCAAAATTGTTCATAGCTTACATTTAATTCGGGCACTCAAAAAAATAAAAATAGATTTTTCCCAGTTATCAACTAAGTTTTACACAAGTTTATTTGCTATATATTTCTAAATGTCAATTGTGTTTTGTATACAATTTCATTATTCTATTTACCTCATTGCTTTAATTCTTCACCCTTATCTGATTTATAACAATTTAATACTAATATCATATCATCTGTTTGATATTTGTTTGCTAGAAAAGCCCTTTAAAAATTAATACCTCCACTCAAAACATAAGACTTTTAATTGTAACTTCTTTTTTCAATCATTTAAAACTACCTTCCCTAAAAACATATGTAACAAACTATAGAAAACAATTTGCAAAATAAAAGTAAATCCTTAAAAATAAAGACCACCACCAAAAAAAAAAATACCACACCATCAAAAATATGCGTCATTATTTACCACCACCAGGTTTCAGGCGTTACAGCCAACGAACGTCATTTATAAACATATTAAAAGTAGCAAAAATTAAATATACTTTGAAATTAAAAGAAGAATTTCACACGGGAACTCAATATCCATTCATTCCAATTCCCAAATCATCAAGAATAACAAACAAACAAATATACTGTATATGTATATATATATGACGCATATTACAAATGTTATTTGAGGGAATAAATATTATTTGGCTACCATAACCAAATTATATATACAATTTACAAAAATTAACATTAAACCCAAAGTGGTGACAAAAATCAACCCCCTTTAGGGTTTTTTCAATACGATTCTTTCTTTTCATATTTCTAAATGATTAAGTCAGCTAGCTAACTATAAGCTAGTAGTAGTCTGTACTCACTCAATATAATTTTTGTTATTGCAAACAGGCAGCCACTTAATGTAAAACATACAAATATAACAATTGTGTGTTGTAGTACATTTCAATTTTTGTATAAATTTGGTTACGCTTAAACAGGCGAAAATTGAAGATAGCTAGCTAGCAAAATAAAGTGAAATACATAAATTAAAAGCATCTGGCAGACTGGCAGCAAAGCATGTAACCATTTACGGCTTTAACAAAAGTAGAAAAAATAAGATGAGTATTTTATTTGCAAAACAGACGCACGCGCAAAAACCATGAAAATTTCAACACAATAAAAAAAAGGCCACACCATAATATGATTAAAGAGATATAGATAAAATGATCATTTATAATAAAATACTCTTTAGCGCTCTTTGATACTCTTTGTATAATAAAAATACTCTTAGAAACTCTTTTTATTATGGTAAAAACATATAAAATTCTTTAATGTGCTCTGGCAAAGAAATAGTTCTCTTTAAAACTCTTTTAATAGCAAACACTCTTAAATATTTTAAAATGTTTTTTATAAGTTTTGCTATAGTTTCTTAATATGTATGCGGACTTTTAGCTAAAAGTGTATGAGTTTTATATGTTTGTTGTGTGTATGTGTATGTGTTTTTTTTTTTTTTTTTGTATTTCGGGGGTATAATCTTAATTGCTTTAATGTTGTTAACCTTCATTTAATGATGACGTTAAATATTTGTATTTCTTTATAAATGTACATATAGTTTTTTGAAATCGTCACACGCTGTTTAATATTTTTCAATACAATTTTTTGAGTGTTTTAGCACATTTGTATGAGCAGTAAATTATCACATAAAAATAACCCTTAAATGACAATTTAGAAAAAGCTACAAACAAACATATAATAATTGATTTTAAAATTCATTTTGAAATAAAAAATAAAAAATAATAATAAACACCACCACCTATACGTTTGTATTGCTATTGTTTAGGACCATATTTAAAACCAGACTTTTGTTGTTTTTTTTTTCTTTTTTTTTTGTTTGAAATCGGAAATGTATACAGAAAAGCAAAACATGTGTAGACAATAGTAATTTGAGATTTTTATCGGGCATAAATTGTTGACAGAAAGATCAATTACTGGTTTAAAATTATTTTTGTTGTAAAGAAAAAGGAAAAAGTTAATTTTGAAAGAATATAATTTATTTGATGTTTAAGTAAATAGTCTAATGATTGTACAATTATCGCTAAAAGGGTTAATTAAATAGTAGACACTTAGAAATTATGAAAAGCCTATTTAAAAGTATACTTTAAGGCGTTTAATTAAATTAAAATTATTGTAATAAAAGTTATAAAATTTTGATATAATTCAATAGCAAAGCCTTAAGAATTTAAAAGAAAGAAAATATAAAGCCTACTTTTAGGAGATTTTAAATTTAATAAAAGTAAGTTAGAGGATTTTAGGACCTGGTAAATAATAATAAAAATTTAGAAGTTATTTATAATACAAATTTTAAAAGGTGTACTTTTAGACGTCTTAAATAAATTTTTATATAGGCTTTTATTTATGTGGGAGTTAATTATAATAAAAATTATAAAAGATATACTTTTGGACATCTTAAATAATTTGTTTTAAATTATGAATTAGTGTGCGCTAAGGCTTAAAGCAAAAGAAAATATGAAGCCTACTTTTAGGAGCTTGAAAATATTGGCTAAGCATTTAATATGGTTTAAATTTAGTAATTTTATGTTCCTTGAATCTTAGAGTAAAAAATATGAAGCTTACTTTTAGGAGCTTTTAGATTTAGTTTAAATTAAGGAATACTTATGCATTTTGAAACTTTTCTGTGTAAATTTGTTTTTGTTACCATTTCTTCATTATTATTATAAATTTTCTTTTCAAACAATTTCTTTAATTTTTACTTTAACTAATGTTGTCACTTTGTTTTTTATAAATAATTATATCAGCTTTTTTTCAACAAATAACATAGTTAATACCTTTTATTAAATATAGACATCGTCTATAATAGTAAATAAAATAACACACATATGCACATACACACACGTAAAAACAAATATGTGTTTATATAAAAAAAAAATCACATGATGATAAGAATTGAAAATATTTTAACGGCTCAATTAAATAGCAAAACAAGCAGGTACTAAACTGATTTCGCTGCTATCAATAGGAAAGAAGAAAAAAAATTATTCATATACTAACTAAATTTATAATGATTGACATTATTTCAAACAGAAACAATTTGGAAAGAAGTATAGCAAAAAAAAAAGAGATACTAATTTAGAATAATTTTACATATTTTAAATAGCAGATAAAAACATTTTTTTATTATTTAATAAAAAAACTGACTTTTTTTAAAAAATTCTCTTTATTTAATATTATTTACTTTAAGATTATTTTTTATTTTTCTAATTAAAAATACGATTTTAAGATTTTTTCAAATTCTTGAAAAAAATCATTTTATTTACTCTTCAAACATTAAGCAAATTTAAATGTTTTTGTGTGTTTTATTATTCTTTTTGCTATATTTTCTCTTGTCTTTTGTTGTGTAAAATTTTATTTGAAAAAAAAACGTTTTTTTTATCAGTATTTATTATCTGTATTCGCATTAAAACATATTTTTTCCATCACCATCTGTATAGCACACAGTGTTGTTTTTATTTACTTATAGATTCGTCTGCAAAAATGGTAGTTTAAAAAAATTCAGATGTATTTCTGGTTTGGTTTTTTTTACCATAACAATTTTTTGCTCACTATGATAAAAATAAATAATATTAAAGAAGAAATATGTAGCATTGTGATAAACAACGCCCAAGAAGTGCCCTTCTTTTAAAAAGGGTAGTATATTTTTGGGCGTTAAAACAAATTATATGAGTTTAAATATTTATAAAATAATCAGTTATGTTTTTATTTTTAAATTTGAAGTAAAGTATTAGCCCTAACTTGGACATTAATTTTTTGCAGTTCTAGCAATATTTACTTATCAGTGTTCCAAAAATAATTATACATTTTCGAAAGGTATTTAACCAAATTTTGATGTAGATCGTGTTTTTAATATTTTCTAACTGAACAATCAGTTTTATTAAGAAATTATTATTTATAATTGTTTAAAAATAAATTATTAAAACATACAGAAGAATGCATAAAATGTAAAGACTGTTTTAATAGACCCAGTAGAAAAACCTGTTTAAGACCTTTTAAGTGTCAGAGTCCCTGTTGATTTGTCGAGTTAAAAGTCAGCATTATATAAAGAAACAAGTTGCATATCTGCTGACTTATGTTAAGCTTTGTTGGTAAATGTTAATAGGACAAAACAAAATTTACATTAAAAACTTTGCTTTTTAAATGCTTTTTAAAAACCGAAAATATGCTCTTTAAAAGTAAAAATATGCTTTAAATAAAAATAGCATAAAAGTTATGTCAAAAAAGAGACTAAAATTTGCTTTAAAATAAGGATTTTAAAAAAAGTATAAAAAATGTAATTGATGCCAAAGGTCTTAACATTATTCAATTTAGAAATATACAAAATATGCTTAAATAAATTGCCTAATGTTACAATATGTAAAAAAATGCCAAAAATATGCCCTTAAAACTATGCTTTAAAATGAGAATATTTTAAAAAAATATGACTTTAATAGTAAAATATTAAAAAAAAAATATGATGCTAAGCTTAAAATATATTTGCAAAAAGAGAATCTAATAATCATTGCTAAAATTCTTAAACTTGTTCAGTTCGGCATTTTACAAAATTTGCTAAAAAATATTTAATGAAAAATTATGTAAAAAAAATGCTTTCAAGCATAATATATGCAAAAAATATGCTTGAAAATAAAGATTTTATCTTAAAATAAGACGAAATAAATAGTAAAATATGGAAAAATAGGATGTTAAGCCCAAAATATATAATATCCAAAAATTTTCCAAAACAAAGTGTAAAATATGCCTTTAAAAATGCTCAAAGATACTTTAAAATAGATTTCAGCTGAAATATGCTTTAAATGATAAAATATGCCGCTAACAAATCGTTGACGAAATTTTTTAAATTCTTTATAATAAAAAATATATTTAATACATTTTTAACTTAAAAATCTGTTACCAATCGTTTCCCCAGTACGAATTTGCTGCAGGACGTAATTTCCATTTGAAAAATAAGTGTGTATTTCATTTTTTGAACACATAATTGTTTTGAAAAATATAAAAATAAAAATTTCCATTGTCAACCTTGTAACGTAGTAGTGTATTTGTCTCTATATGTAAAGTCATATATTTCCGCATCTCTGGCTTCAATACAATTGCATTATAAATTAAATATCATTTAATAAACAGAGATAACCAAACTATATTAAATATTGAGGGCCACACAATAACATTGATTAAAACTGTTAACTAAAGCAATGGATAGTTAGTTACACGTTAACAACATCAGGGCTAACGAAGTTCAGTGGCAAGCAAAAGTATATATACACAGAAAATTTAAATCTATACAAAATCTCCTCTATGTGTCTTTAATTTTATCCCTTATTGTTAACATCAATATTGCTTGTAATAATGATTTTACAAAACATTTTTATAAATTTTCCCCATAGGTTGTCTATCTCAGTTATTTATTTATTATACATGTATTTCTATTGTCGTTCTAATATCACAGCGTTTAAATGAATACAAAACTAAATATCATTTCGTAATACCTTTTTTCTACGTTACAAAAATTATGATTAGATAAATATATATTTTTTTATAAATATTTTCTAGTTTATTTGTATTTTCTTTGCAATTTTTTTTTTTTTTTCAATAATAGACACAAATTACCAACTGTAAACTAACATTTAATAATTACAAACGTGTGCAGTTTAGATACTGAATGAAAAAAAAAAAAATGAAAAAACTAATTAAACGCAAACAAATTTCTTTCTATATTAGATAGATTACCAATATTAGAATTTTTAAATTTGTTAGTTTTTTATTTTGCTTAGTAAATGTTTTAGGTGATTTTTTTAATATGATTTGATGGATATTATTATTAAAAAAAGTGTAAAACAAAAATTATTATCATATAGATAGATAAGATAAGATAATAATGATCAGTTAGTTTTGTGGTTTGTGAACAGTTTCTAAGAATTTGTTAAAAAAAGTAACAAAATTGTTAGTATTTATGCAATATTTATCTATATAGTAGACTAAATTAGGCAAAAAAAAAGAAATGAAAAAGAAAAAAAAAACAAAAATAAAACAGAAGGATTAGAAAATTCAGGGTCGTAAGATTCTATTAATTTTTATAAAAATAATATTAATAATAATATTAAAAATACAACTATAAATTGTATAGCTCCTAAAACTATGCTCTTAAATTTCTTAAAAGCTTTTAGGTTTATGTAAACTTGATTTACATGTTGTTTAGTTAATCTTAAAATTTGTTAAAGATATTAATTAAAATAATATTAAAAATATTATTTTTCTTTTATATTGCTCCTAAAACTAGTCTTCTGAAATACTTTAAATTAAAGCTTTTGCATTTTTGAAAACTTGGTTTAAATTTTGTTTAGAAAAACTGTTAATTTTTTAAATTTTAAATATATAACGATTTTTAAATTTTAATATTATTTCTCTGAAAAATATGATTTTAAATTTCTCTAAATTAAGTCTATGTAAACTTGGTTAAAATTACGTTTTAATATTACGGGTTTTTTTTAGACCATTTAAATTTCCTTAAAAATAAGGCGGAAAATTCTTAATTATGATTTAAACTTTTTTTAATAAAAGTTTATTTAATCTTTGTTTAAAGTTAAATTGACAACTAAATTCAATTTTAATATTATGGCTGCTAAAACTATGCTTTAAATTTTTTTAATAATAGCTTCAAAGTTTATGTAAACTTAGTTTAAATTTTGTTTAGTTAAACTACAAAAAATAATGAACATATTTTGTCTTAATTTAAACTTGTTTTTGATAAACATTTAACGATTTTCGTTTAAATTTAAATTAAAAAATAAAAATTGACTAAAAATCTGTGAGAGTATAAATTTTTCTTAAACATATAATTATATTTAAACTGTTTAGTTATTGCTAAGCTATTTGTTTATATATTTTTGTTGTTATTCTCTTTGTTATTTTTTTGCTAATAAAATAGTCTCAGTTTTATTTATAAATTGTTTTCAATAATTTCCATTGTATTTTCTTTTTTTTTTTTTTTTTTTTTTTTTTTGCATCAAACACGTGTCAGTAAAATGACATTTTTAATACACTTTATAATATAGAAAAAAAAGAACAATAGTTTCTGGGTATCTAAACACAATTTACAGCCGAAACGTTATAATTAGTTTAAGTTTTGAGGAGGAATAAATAAACTTATAAATAAATGTATTTATAAAAAATTATATCATTAATATATTTTAAATTGTTATTAAAATAAAGCATAGTTTTAGGGTGATAAACATTTTAAAATAAAGCATATAAAAGGACTACCTTTAATTTTTATTTGTAAAATTGAATTGAAAAAAATATTTAATAAAAAATAAAAAAGTGAAATAACGGCCATCTTTGTTATTTAAACCACAAATACACATACTCTTGCAACAACTTTAACGAGTATAAAAAAAGAAAAAAAAACACAATGAACCAAATTCAATCATGCATCTGTCCATCAACGACTCGTTATTTCAATGTACTCCATAGACGACATACTTTTATATACAATGTAAGATACTTAGATAAGGTTAAAATGTTTTTGCTATATTTTTTATGTTTTATATTTGTTAGTGGTTTGATTACAACAAAACATCAGTCAAATCCCTTTTTGTACTCTATAAAAACAAAAAAAGTACAGAACAATAGTATTCTAATAATATTTGCCATATAGCTATACTGACAATTGTGTTTGGCATTAAAGCACTAATATTTCCTTATAAATTTATAAAAATCTTCCTTTAAAAATTTGCTTAAAACTGCTATATTTTTAGCCTTTACTTTAACATTTGTAAAGTTCAATAAATGTGCTTGACAGTTGTTTTCAAGGGTGTTTATTACAACCACACTCAGTCTCATACATATACACTCTCTGCAACTTATGAATGTGTGAACATTTTCTTATATGTTTCGTATAGCAAAAGGACATACATATTTTTTTTCATGTTCTCTGTAAAAGCTCTATGACAACAAAATCATATGATTGTTGTTTTGTCATATTTAAGTTCAAATTGCTATATTAACATCAAAATATCTATGTATATGTATGCATATCTTTCCTCTACACTAGTGCTGGCAAATTTTGAATATTCGATACTACTACTCAATACTTTTCATTTGGGTACTCGATACTAACGGATTTTTTAATTTGAAATATAATTTCTAATTAAGGTTCTTTTTTTTAAATACAACAAATATACCTATTTAACCAATTAACATGAAATTTTATAAATTTATTTATATAAAACATATAATATAAATAAAAACGTTAACTTTAAATGCAACCTTAACAAAAATCAATAAAATTATTTTTATATTTTTAAAAATTAATTTGTATCTTTATACAGCGTTGCATTTTAGCCGTTATATTTTTAATACGATATCATTAAAAAATTAAATTCTAAAAGTATTGAGTAATTACTTTACAGTATTGAATACGCAAAAAAAGCAAAAACTCGGTACTTGGTACTCAATACTTACTCAATACAGCACTATATACAGCACTCTATACATCGATAATATGTAAGACTAAAGGCTAAAGTGATATGTGTTTTACCACATTATATGACTTGTGATTAGTATTGGGTATGGGAAAAATATAAAATCCTTTTATAATATTTGCAACCCTCTTAAGCTTAAATTGTAGGTATTTGTTTAGATTTTTTATGACAATTTTCGCTTTATTTGTTAAAAACGTTAAATAAACCACCACCAAAATTTAGTATTTGTTTTCTTTTAATATACCAACAAATATTGATTGTTTGTAAAATTATTGTGTTTTTTTTTTTTTTTTTTTTTTTATTAGAATCTGAAATCCACATGTGGACTACAAAAATATAAACATTTTATTTTTATTGCTTTAAAATTATTATAAAGGTTTTTTTAAGGTTTTATTTAAAATTAAAATTTTGAGTTTATTTATACTTTTAGTTATTTAAAGCCTAAATTTATAATAAGAATTGAAGAGTAGTCACACTGCCTAAAGTATGCTTTATAAAGTTTAATTTTGTTCAATGAAACTTTTGTTTAATTGAACCATAAATTTTAGTTAGAATTAAATTGTAACTCATGAAAAATATAGGTTTAGTTAATTTATTTAAAATTTTTATTTATTATTAAAATATCAAAAATATCAATTCTCCTTAAACTATACTTTAAAATTTTGTAAAATTAAAGCTTATTGTTTTAACTAAATTTTATTATAAACTAGTTTAATTCAACTACCAAAAAGAAAGCAGGGTTTAAGCAAGTAAATACCCATAAATATATTTAAAATTTTTATAAAGTAATATTTTAAGCATTATTTTTAATTAAGTTGTGATGGAAGCTTTAAAGTTGCCCACGTATACTTCCTAAAAGCTTCATTAAATTAAACTAGCGTTTAAGCAAATACAAGTCCCATAACTATGTTTTAAAATATTATGAAACAAATTTTGAAGCAATTACTTTTAAACCTTTTTAATTAAACTGTGGAAGAAGCTTTAAAGTTCACAAAAAGCTAATCAATATTCTGGTTTAATAAAGCTCTGTTTAAATAACTTCTAGTTAAATCAAGACTACAACTTAAATTAAACTTTATATTAAAGTTGAGTTAAAAAATTAAAAATTTACTGCTAAAGAAGAGTTTAAAAATCGGGTTTCATAAATATTTAGAAATGACAACTTAAAGGAAAATATTTTATTTTCTTTATAAACTGAAAATAAATGAAATAGCTTTAACTTCAAATGTCATCATAAAGTAAAAGATTTAAATCATTTTTAAGTTTTATTTTTCTTATTTTTTTTTTAGTTTAGAAAATTGTCTTTTATTTATGAATTTGTAGGCCTTTTAAGAATCATTAAAATAATATTTTTGCAATACTTGACATTTGGATTTTTTTTATATTTTTAACTTTTAACTCGTAAGAGACTGTCTACTTAGTTAAATGTCAAAGAGTTCATATTTAGCACCAATCGACGACAATAGCAACAAAAAAAAAATAGTTTTTTTTTATATATAGTTTTTTCTTTCTTTAGTTTTACTTAGTAATTGTTGTAGGTTTTTTATTTGTGTCATATAGACATTAAAATATAAAAAAATAGAGAGCTAGGAAGAAAAAAAACAAAAAGCAAAATCAACTTAACCTAATAAAACTTAAACCAAAGAATACAAAGAATGGAAGGCTTGTCAAAAAAAAAAAAAAAAAAAATAACTTAAAGATTATGTTAGTGATAAGCTCACATAGTTGCACAAAAGAGTATTCAAAAATTATTAAATATAATTCATCACAATTATATTCGCAGATTTTTATAAATTTTTATCTTTTGATAGGATTACATACACAAATATAATTAATGTTTTTGGCTTTTTGTTAATGAACAAGAAAATAATTTAAGATTATTTTAAAATCTGTTTTATTTTTAATGCCAAAAATAGCAACTTTGTTGATTGAATTTCATTCATATCTATAATAAAAGGAATGTAAAAAAAGAAATATATATATATATATATATATATATATATATATATATATATAGTTTGTGGAAAATATTTGTGTTACGGGAGCTAAAATGAAATAAAAAATAATAAAAATATTTTGTGTTTGTAAAAAAGTGTCGCGAGGGTAATTTTCCTTAAATTTTAAAGGAAAATTTTGTTTATTTTGTGTTATTATTCTCTCTCACAAGTGTGTTGAATTCACACAGAACGTAAGAAACCATCTTTCCATTCTTTGTATTCTTTGGCTTAAACTTAAAATAAAAAATTGTGACATCAGCAAAAAAAATTGGAAAAAAGAAGCAATTGACGTAATTTTTTTCTATAGAAAAAAAAGAAGAAAAGCAATTATTTCTGAATAGTAAACAAAACTAAAAAAATCATAGATATGCTTAAGGTGCTAAATAATTTTAATATAAGTTGCCTACTTTTAGGTAAGGAAATAATTTTGTTGATTTTCTTTTAAAGCTTAAACAAATTTTTTAGGAAAAAATAAATATTTTTTTTTTGGTGTATACAATTATGTCAAGGTCTCTAGTATTTAGATTTCATCATTTTTATTTTTTTGTTAGTATTACCCTGAACAAAAATTTTAAACTAAAAAAAATTGTATGCTAAAAAAATACGAAAAAATAATATTTAGAAATTTATAATAAAAATTTCAACTAAACAGCTGTGCTCTTTTGCCTTTGTAGTTTATAAAGAAAGTTTATAGAAATGTTAACATTTTTCAATTTAAGTTAATTTTAAAGATCTTATTTAAAATTATTCTTAAGGAAATTTATATATATATATATATATATATATATATATATATATAACAACATTTTTTTTCTTCGTATGAAAATATTAATATTTTAATTTCATTATTTATCACAACTAAACGCAAATAGAGACGTTAATTATATTAAATGAATAAATAGCAACAATTGCTGTTATCTTTGTGTATACGAGTAAAATATTTTTTTTTTTTATTTTATTATTTTTAACAACACTAGTTTACGTTTGGTACGAGAAGTATTACCGTAACAAAAATTATTTATATCATGAAAGTAATATATATTGTAGATAGATTTTTATATTGTACATACATATATTTATAAATACTTTTTTATTAACTGAAAAATATAGTGTATTGTATAAAAAGAAAAAAAATATAAAAGCTGTGTTATAATGTATATATATATATATATATATATATATAACGGAATTAATAATTAATATTATTAACCCTTTAAGGAGTTCAAGCCATTTTTAAAAAACTTTTAACAATTTTACTTAATATTTGTCTAGAATATATATAAATATATATATATATATATATATATAAATGTATATACTATATATATATATATATATATATATATATATATATATATTGATTTTGTATAAATATAAATATTTTTTTTATTAGAACTGTTTTTAACTGGTGCTTTTATTAAAAAATTCTAATATTTCTTAAATCATTTTTCGATTCCAAAATCTAATGATCTTAAGAAAAATGATCTTTCCCTGGAAAAACTGTATTAGTTCTACAACTATTTCCAGAACGCAGGAAAATAACCTGTGCTCGTTCTACTTTGTAGTTACGATGAATCATTTTCATTCGAGAATGTCACCCCCAGAACTAGTTCTATGGAAGTGTTACCTAGCCAGCACACATTCTGTGGAATGGTTCTAGAACTAGTTATTCAATTGATGAATTTTATTCGAACTAGTTTTATAGAAGCGTTAGGAAACGGTTGCAGAACCAATTACTAAAATAAATATTTTTTTCTTTTTTATTTTTTATCCTTATGAGCCATTACCTAAAGGAATCTTATTTAAGTCAATTTAACTTTGTTAATCTTTTTTTTTAATTTTTTCAATTTCTTTAAGTTTTTTAAACAGTTCTAGGGAAGTAATTAAGAATTAGTTCTTAAGTAATAGTTCTTAAAAGCATTATTTAAACCCAATTTAGAATTATAGTACGGTTCTACTCCGGGAGTAACAGAATTGATTGTAACACCACTGTGGTTCTGATTACACCAATGCTAGAACTAATGAGTTTAGAACAAGTTCTAACATTTATCCTGCTTTATTTATTCTTTTTATTTTTTTATTTTTAATCATTATATTTGACAAACTAAAAACATTTAAACTTTTTTTTTCATATTCGCGAAACTGTTATTAAATTTTATAACAAATAATTTCAAAACTCAGACTTTGCTAAATCTGTTATTAACTCTTATTTTCAAAATATTGATTTTTGTTTGTAAAGTTTTTTGTTCTTGTTCTTTTATGAATCTATTTAAATAACAACTAATATAAACATAAAGTTCTCAAGCAAATTTATAATTTCAATGTCAATTATATTTTTATTTATATTTTTTAAATAGCTATAAACTAATAAAAAATATAAGTATGTATTATTATTGAAATATAGCAAAAAACACAAAAGATAATATTAAACAAAATGCAAAAAAAAAAAGAAAAGAAAATAAAACAAAATAGTGTACGTGATCATTTACACTTTAAAAAGGAAAAAAAAATAATAAAATAAATATGATCAAATATTAATTTTTTTTTTTTTTTTTGTTCTAAAATAAAGTTATACAAGCAAACAAATTTAACGTTTAAATAAATATTATTATATTATTTAGTACCTATATAATTTGTTTTCATTGACAAATAATAAAATATAAAAAGAAAATCTCACCTTTAAATAATTTAGTTAAAAAAAGGAAAATATTATTTAAAAAAAAAATACAAGGAAATTGATTTTATTTTGAAAATTATAAATTGTTCAAAAAAGGCTCTATTTATTCTATGTTTTATACGTTAAGATAATTTAATTAATTTTTATAAGGTGAGGGTGGAGTGTTTTTTTCGCTGTGATTAAATCTAATATTATATATATATTTATAAACAACATATGTCGTTTATAAATAGTTAATAAAACACATGCCCAGTTAAGTTATTTAAAAAACTATCTTCTATCTATTTAATAATTTGTAATTATAATTTTTTTTAAATGAATTAATATTTTTTAAATCTATTTATTATCTTATCTAAAATTAAATATTTTATTTTATTAGAATAAATATTATCGATTTTTGTTTTTATTTACAATATAAATATAATAAAAGATAGAATTTTGTTTTATGTTGAAAAAAAAAAAACAAAAATAAAATTAAATGCCTTCAACTTTTTTATTAACAATATTCAAAGCAAAAGGAAAATGTATAGTGATAATTTATAATAAATATATAAAGTTTGTAAACGAAATAAATTAGTACAAATAAAATTGAAAATAAACAAAAATATTAAAATTATTAATATACATTTAAAAAAGATCATTAAATTGTATTCCTATTTAAAATACATATAACCTATGGAGTCATTTAGTCTTTCTCATTATTATTTTTTCCAGTTTCAAAAAAAAATTGAATTTTTTTACGATTTAAATTTTTATAAAAATTAAAAAATTTGACAAATTTAAATGTTAATATCTCTTTACGATATAAATGGATTTTAATGATTCGAGGCTCTAATTAAAGCCAACTGAAACCTCTTTAAAAGCAATAATGCAAAGGTAAATTGTTTATTTAAAACTGCACTCGTAATGCAATTGCAGTTTTACAATGCATTTTTGACAAATTTCTACCCTTTCGATTTCAAATCTCTTTTAATATATTTCAAAGCAAATATCTTTACTACAAAATGCAATGATAATTGTTCTGGGAGATGGTGACGTACTATTTTTAATATTTTTTTTTTTTTAGAAACATACAGCAATTTTTTCGTACAAAAATTTAATTTTTCATAATTTCTTATTTTTATTTTTTGGTTATTCTCATTCAGTAATATGTAACTTTAAGTGTTCATAACACTTTAAAAATCAAAATAAAGTTTATTACAATAAATATTGTAAACGATATAAATAATGTTTTTTTCTAAAGGTGCACTCACAAGAAGAATGCAACTTTCGGAGGCATTTTTAAGAAATTTCCACCCTTTTTATTTTAAATAATACTGAAGACAAATATGTTTATTACACAGTACCATAAATAACAAACTATGCAATGCAATGACTCAAATTAATTTTAAAGTAAACTAAAAAAAATAAAAACAAAAAAAGATAAAAATTTTATATATAAAAAAATTTATTTTTGTATGAAAAAATCTGAAGGAAAATTTAACTTTTTTTAATAGTGGACCATTTTGTCCCAGAATAATTTATATTATAATTTTTATAATATCAGAGGTAGACAAAAATTTAAAGGATCGAAATTTTTCAAAAATGCATCTTAAAATTGCATTTGCATTATGTATGTATTTTTAAGTAATAATATTATTTTTAAATAATAGCGTTTAAAGAGGACATAGTCATCTTATATATATAATTTAAATCACATAAAATCTCTTTACAGCTTAGAGAGATATTGGTGTTTAAGATTACGCCTTTTTTCCATTTTTGTTTCTTTTTTTTACTTTTCAAATAATTAAAATCGTGAATAAATGTGCGAGAATGAAATGGCTCCGAATATTAACCAAATCCGAAGAACTAAGGAAAATTTTTGGGCATTCTTTTATAGAATGAACGATTTATTATATTCAAACAAAGAAATAAAAGCTTAAAGTAAAGATAACTTAAAAAAAATTTACAAAACTTTGAAAGTCCCTAATATACGCTTAATATTGCCTTATATAGCAGTTACTTGGGAAATTGTCATCACCAGGTTAATGCCTCATAGGCATCATATTTTTGAATATTTTTTTATTTTAGAACATATTTCAGCAATAATTTCTTAAGAGTATTTTTTACATATATTACACTAATAAACATAATTTTGCATATTTTGCACTTATATTTTTGAAAAATTTTACATATTTGCCATCCAATAGAATTTTTTACATAAATTATCATTACCATACTGTCATATACGTTTTTCAAATCCGATTTTCTAATTATTGTCATATATATTTAATAGAAATTTTGTAATTTCCTGATACATTGTATTGGCTAAAAGAAACTATTTTTTAACAATTGCTAGTAAAAATTAAGCATGAAAAAAGCATGAATATTAGATAATTTAAAATTTAGTCAGAAAAAATATTTTAAGAGCATATTTTTTAATTTTTGTTTACCCTGGATGTGGCTATCAACATTCGGCTCGAAGTTACCTGTTAACAAAATTCACTTTATAGACTATAATTTCACGTATTCAGCAATCGTGGTGTCCTTTTCTACTTAGATACTCTTGAAGCCTAAACACAAAAAATCAAAACTCTTTGGCTGAATTTCGATTTTTTTTTTTATTTTTCAAATCGTCTTACTTTTTTCTTATTTAATAAATCTGGCTGTATACATACTTTACTTGTACATACTTGTTATTCATATATACATACATACATACATAAGTACATAGTTGTTGTATGTATAGTTTTTTAAGGTTATTGTATGTTTATAACATTGAAATGATGTCAAGGTTTATTAAAGATGGTTTGTTGCTTGATTATATATAACTAGTTACTATATAAAAACATTTTTTTTTTTAAGTAGGACCTTTTAGTTTTTTTTTTTTCTAAATAAAATAACCTTTAAAAAGAACAAGCTAAAGTGCTATATTCAATAGCATCGAATTTTCAAAACTCTAAGCCAATCACACAATATTTTAAAATTAAAAAAAAACACAATTTTTCACAATGCTGTAGCTTATTTTTCACTGAATCATTTTAGCTGATATTAAATAGCAAACTGTTTAGGATTATAGCGAACAATCTGATTGAATTTAATTTAATTTTGGTCTGATAACATTTCCCACAAACATTTAATTTTTAAATTTTATAACATATATATTATAGGCAATTTTTCTCTCTTTCATTAAGGGTATAATTAATATTTATGTTTATTTATAAATATCAATAAAGAACATTGAAAACATGAAATTAAAATTAAAGGAAGTTAATTTTTTTTTTTTTTCAATAAAAAAATATATGTTTTTTTTTTCTTACTTGAAACTTTAACGAAAAGATGTTAATAATTTCAACACTTCTTAATATAAATACCAAAAATTAAAATAAAAAAAAAAAAACTTGTTTCTTTAAAGTATCTTTAAAATATATACATTGCACCTTGCTTATGTATCTGTAACATATGTCAAAAAAAATAAAAAAATAAAAAAATGTTTGTTAAAAAAAACTATATTTAGCTGAAAAATTAAAAATAAAAAACACGAAGATACAGCTGCCTTCCTTTATTTTTTAATTCGTGTTTTAAACAATTTGTATTGACTGCAAGTATCTTTTTAATACGATGGATGTGGATGCTCTTGATTAAAGTATATGAAATGAAACAGAAAAAACAAAAAATAAATAATTTTTTAAACGTTTTAAAATATGCGTAATCATTAATAATGATACAGGTAGTTGCAACTTCCTATAAAACACACACTTACTTGGTCAAGACATGTTACAAAAAAACCAAAAAAAAAAAAAATACTCACACATTCACTAAACTAAACACAGATACAGACAGGCGCGTGTTAAAAAACAACAGGTGTATTTATACACAAAGAAATGAACAAAAAGTAAGAGATCAAGCATTAAAAAATTAAGGATCAAAAAGCCATAAATATAATATTTAAATTCATTTTATAAATTAAAACAAAAAAAAAAATATATATATATATATATATATACATATTTATTTATTTATTACCTTTATTTAAAAATTAGTTTTATTTTTTAATTTATTTTTTTTATTCTATCCTACAATATATTTACTAATTTCTTTTTTTTTTCTTTTTCTTTTAGAAAAAATGATGAAATGAATGGCCAAGCAGGCTCCTCAAGGGCTCCAGCCTTAGGGGGCCAAATATCACCACCTGGCGGTTATACAGAAGCACAACACCAACAGCAGCAACAATTCCAACAACAGCAACAATTTTATCAACAACACCAGCAGCAGCAACAGCAAAATTTTCCACACCAACAACTTCATCCACATCTTAATCAACAACAGCTTCATCATCATCATCATCAACAACAACAACAACAACAGCAACAATCACATCATCCACAACATACACAGCAACAACATTTTTTAAATCATGCTAATAATCCTTCATATCCCGGTAATGGTTCTTATTTAGGTGAATCCGATAGTTTACGCACTTTAAATAATACCTTTGGCCCTAATTCGGAATTTACCTCAACGGCGCTCAAAGAAGAACGTCTACCATTTCCCGGTGGCCACACTAGAGATAGTGTTAGTGCTAATAGCGCTAGTGGTAGTGGTGGTGGTGGTGGTATTGGTGTCGGTGGTGTTATAAGTCCTGCCTTAACTTCGCCTGCAGCAAATTCTGCAAGTAATCCTTCTGCGGCGAATTATAATAATATGGTAACAGCAACTGGTGCTCAACAGGCCAATATGGATGCTATGAGTAGTTATAGTCAGGTGAGTATCTAAGTATAAATTTAAAAATATTTCTCACTGTTAAGAAGGGTTTCATTTATAAATCCTTTACATTTTTATTAGATAAATTAAGATTAAACTGCTTTGTTTAATTACTAAATAGCTCATTTAAATAATAGTTGGCATTGTAATGTAGAAAAGAAAATATTAAAACAATTTTTTTTGAATTTTTATTAAAGATTTTCAAGAAATTCAGATTAAGAAACAATCCATTGCCTTGGCTTTGAACATTGAGCTGATCTGTTGCCTTCTATATTTGTATTTGTTAAATAATTCAAAAAACTATTTGGCAACTTTATTTTATACTGTATTATATACTGTATTAGATAGTAATGTGGGAATATTCTGTATTGCATTACTTTAAGTTTTATGCTGGAAGCTAGTGTTTAAAATTTTGTATAAAATATTTTTCTTTTTTACTAATAATGACTACACAAAAAATATGTAACGTGTCCATTTTTAAAATATACAATATTAAAATATAATTTTAATATATAAATATCATATACGCAAATGTTTTTACTTGGAGCTTTCATTTTAGTTTTACTAAAAATATTTCACATTTATAATTTTTTCAAATTGCTTTTAGTAAAAAGCAGAAACTTGAATTTTTAAATTTTCTGAATACTCAAATTATATTTGTAATCAATTTCAAAAAATATTCCTAGCAATAAAAATTTAAAAATTTTAAATGTTCAGACTAGTCAAATATTTGACCAAAATGACGTTATCGCTTTATAAAATATTTCCTAATTTTTCTTTTTTAATGGGATATGATTTTTTACTTATCATTAATCATAGCTGACATTTTATCGAATTTTTTTTAACACTGTTTTCTTTTATAAAACATTTGCAAGATCAAACAACGGCAAACAAAATTTGTATAAAACTAGTGGTCAATGTTGATCAAATATTTGCCAAATGTGAACATAGCTTAAGAAATGCATATTTTATTACTAAAAATTTTATAAATGAAAATGTCTTAAAGTATGCATTATTATTTCCACATTGATACTTTAAAAAATAATCTACATTTCTTCCAAACACAAAATAAAGCTGTAATATGGAATATGTATGTTGTATGAATGTATGTGTGTACGTATGTATGTACGTATATTTGTATATACAAACCAAGCAAGCACTGCTTACATATAAAAACAACTACACTGATAGTTTATATAAATGTTTGTGTGTGTTTATTTTTAATATATTTTTCCAGTTTTCTACATATAACTCGATTGATTTAAAAAACTGAAATTTTAGAAAAATTTTTGTAACCGATTTATATAAGAACGAAGTTGGTAACTTATATGAAGACGTCAAAAAGAAAAAATTCGTTTTAGCCGATATCTTAAATAATTATGGGCCGACTTTTTATTCATTTAGCATAAAAATTCAGACAAATTTTTACAAATTTTCTGTGAAACAGCAAAGTCTCTAGCTTATACAAAGGCTTTAAAAAGTCGAAAATGTTCTAAAAAACTATTTTTTTTAATATCTCCGCCATTTTTTAACTTATTTTGCTGAATTTCAATAACAAAATTCTCGAAAGGACCGATTGTTTGATAAATCAATATCATATATCGACGATATCGGGTGTCTTCATAAACGCCATTTCTACCGACAAACAGACGGACCGATTCATAAAATATAAACTTTTTTGCTCTCCAATGAAAATTGTGGAAATTACAAACGGAATAACAAACTTATATATACCTTTTACACCTGTAGTGAAGGGTATAATAATATATTTTCCTCAAACTTTTGGCTTATTTTTTGGCACAAATTTTAAAATTTCTAAAATTATATATAAGTTTCATTAAGCTTATTGCAACATATTGATTTATTTATTTATATAGACAAAAATAGAAATAAATATGTACTCGTAGGTAAAAAAAAATCAACCACCGAAACCACACAAATATTTTTCACTTAAAAATAATAAAAAAAACAAATAAACCTCCAAAAAATATGCTACAAAATCCAAAGACTTTCAAAGCTTTTTGCATATACTATACAGAAAAACAAAATTGACACCAAACTAAAAAACAAACCCACAAATAAAAATATTACTTATAAAAAAATCAACAACAACAAAAAATTTTACAATATGTGTATTTTATTTTTTCCTTTTTGTTATCCTTCAACAGATGGGTGGTATGCACCCCGGAGCCAATAATGGCATGATGAGTACATCAGCACAGTCACAACACACGCATCAATATATGAATGGTAATGGTGGTCCTAATGGTGTTGGTGGTATGAATCCAGCGGCCATGGGTCCCATGTCGGGTGGTAGTGTTAGTGGTGGTGGTGTTGGTGGAGGTGGTGCAGCAAGTCAAGCCAATATGCAAATGAATCAAATGGGTGGTGTAAATGGCAATGTTGGTGGTGGTGTTGGCTCTATGAATTCAGCTGGTCAAATGAGTGGTATGCCAGGTTATAATAATGGTATTGGGGGACCAGCAACGGCGTCAGCGAGGCATCATCAAGTGAGTATCAATTTTATTTTATTGCTTTTTTTATTATTTTATAAATGGAACAATATCTGTTATTTAAATATAAAAAAAAAGTCATAATAAAAGCAAAACAAGTATTATTTAATAAACAGATTTTTTTAAGGGTTTATTACATGGTCATTTATAATTATTTTTTCAATTAAACATATTACGACATTGAATTATAAACATGTTGTTATAATATGTGTCACTATTACCTTTTTAAGTTACTATACAATAGTTAAATACTTATTATTATCTTGTTTTAATATGTTTTGTAATGTTTATTTAAAATTATTTATAATTAATACAAAAATTATCACTTGGTTTTGATCACACTTAAAAGGTGTTGCTTTGGCAAATCATTTTTATTTATTTTTATTTATTTATTTATATTTTTTTTTTTTCTAATTTCAAACATATTATTTAGTCTTCAAGTTATTTATATTTTTAAACAGAAAAAAGATGACTTCATGCTTTAACTTTAAAAATAGTATTTTTTTACTATAAATATTTTTTTATATTTACTAACTATCTACATACTACATGTTGCAATATTGTATAAATTATAATGATATACTTGTACCACACCAATGATTATTATTTAAAATCAATCATGACACATAAAAATCTTAAAACAGAAACAAAAAAATTAAAATAAATCAATACAATATTGACGTTTTAAGTCATTGAAATCATTTTTAGAAAATCAAAATATGTAAATTTAAAATTTAAAAGATCAATCAAGTAATGTTTTGGTTGCAAGATTTACTTTACTTTTAAAGTGTGTATACGAAGTGGTTATGTGGATACGTGATATAAATTTATATTTGATTTACGTTTTTCTGTGTGTAGAAGACATTCTCAGGTCCTAACTACTAGTCCGAATTAAATAAAATTCGAACAAATTGTTTATTATTTACCTAAGCGGTTTTCTTTTTACAAATCAGCTAAACCGGTTCAGTAGAAATATAGTTATAGAACAAATCTGAACCAACCTCGAAAATTAAAAATTTTTGTATATAATTTGCAAAACACCTACAGAAATTAAACGAAACATCCCCCCGTTCTAACTGCTAATAAAAATTAAATAACATTCAACCAGATTTTTTGTTATTTCCCTAAGTAATTTTTTATTTAAAACCAGCAAAATCCGTTTATTACGAAAAAAGTTATAGAACAAAATTTTGTAACAACCTCTAAACCACAATTAAACAACAGTTCGAAGAGCACTAAAGTTTTCAACAAAACTATGAAATAAAAATTTATTTAAATATTTTATCCTTGATATTCCAAAATTTTTATCTGTATTATTAAATGCTCCTAAAGTTTTCTTACAAAACCTCCCATGATTTGTTAAAAGTTACTAGTTTAATAGTAAAATTTTACACTTATAATTAGTTTTTGAAAATTGCTTAATTCATCAATAAAACATTATAAGGTTGCGTCTTGTATAATAATCTCTGATAAATATACAAACATATAAGTATTAAATAAAATATCTAAATATAGTATAAACAGAAACACTTTAAATTAAAATAAGATTATTAAACTACAACAATAGCCCTTCACTTTATAAATGTATGAATAACATCAACAAAATAATATTGAAAGCTTAAACTTGCAATAGCTTAAAAACTGTGCAATTGTTGTCTATACAAAAAAAATAATAATATTATATTCACTAATAATAACACCACTTTGTCGTATGCAAATTGTTAAAAAAAAGAGTAAAAATACAAAAAAAAAAAAAAAAATAAGTAAAACTAAAGTACTAGTAAAAACAAAATTGTAACAGGAGCTCATCACAAAGGGGGAAAATTATAAACAATTATTAACTGATTAAAATTTTTAAAATCCCCGGAATTTTTTTTATTATTATTATTATTATTATTTTTTTTATTTAAAAAAGAACTAAAAAGAAGTTTCTGTTTAGTGTTAAGTTACACCTCCTTTTATTCATTATTTTGACACGCTACTGTTTTAAAGATAACAACAAAATATAAATAAAAAAACTCAAAATATATATTTATGTATATATTTATATGTTTGTAAGTACAATATTGCTAACATCGCATGTTGCTTGCCTGGCTTTTTTAAAACTTATTTTGTGCTTGTATACGATATTGTATGTGTTTCTGTTTATAAATACGTTTATAAAAATATATACATAAATCTGTATTATTTTTATAGATACATATAAGTACATGTATATGTTTCAACGAACTATAGATGCATTTACAATTTTTATATATTTCAATAACAACAATAATAATAATTTGCCACATGTCAAGTTTACGTTGCTTCTCAATTAAAATATACACACACAACTTGGAATATCCTACACGAAAGAAATCCCAGCAAACTTTTATGGGTAAAATAATCCAAGTTTACACATTAAATATTTCAAACTAATTACTAATGTTTGCTGGGTTGGACAAATTTCTATGTATTTACATATATACATTTACATATATATGAATCTATTTCTTTTTATGTAAATACTTGGCTACTATACGTTTAATTACTATTTGAAAATTTTTATATATATAACTACATACACTTTTTATTGTTTTTTTTTTTTATATAAATTTTGTTTACAATTCATTGTCATGTTGTTTAATATTTCAAATAAAAAAGTCTGCGTAACATTTTAGTTACAAAAAATAAGATGTAAGGGTTACCATAGTCCAAAATATTTTATAAATTAAATAATTTAATTATCTGAAAGGTATTTCTCTAATGTAAACTCCTCTTGCATTTCTTTCTATTTTAGATGTCGGGCATGAATCAAATGCAACAAAATATGTCTATGAATGGTATGGGTGGCATGCAACCAGGTGGCGGTATGGGTCCTGGTGCATCGGCTGGTAATATGTCTTTGCATCAGCAGCAGCAAATGAGTGCCATGAATCCGATGGCTAAAATGCAAGGTATGGCCAATGGTGGTTATAATCAAAGACGCATGACACCCTATCCCAATCCACAAATGCATGCGGCACAAAAGCGCGGTGGCATGTATCCCATGAATTCTCAAAATGTTCCTCAACAGCAGGGTGGTGGCATGCCATACGGTGCTGGACAAATGCATCCACAACAGAACAGTGGTGTACCTTTGCCCATGCAAGCTGGGTATGGGAGAGCAGGTCCTATGGCGGGTTATGGTAGGCCAGGAAATTGTGGCAGTATGAGTGGCATGGGCCCTGGAGGTATGGGTCCTGGAGGTATGGGTCCTGGTGGTATGGGTCCTGGCGGTATGGGTCCTGGTGGTATGGGTCCTGGTAGTATGGGTCCTGGTGGCATGGGTCCTGGTGGTATGGGTCCTGGTGGTATGGGTCCAGGTGGTATGGGTCCTGGGGGCTGTATGAGTTCTATGCAACGTTTTGGTGGCGGTGGTTATGGTCCAAGTTCACATCATTCTCAACAAGGACAATTTTATCCTGGCTCTCAACCTGGTATGGGTATAAATGGTGGCAGCTCTGCTGGTGCCATGTGTCCGGCTGGTCCCGGCTCTGCATCTAGTACTGGCAATCCCTATCAAAATCAAGGGTAAGTTAAAATCTTAATAAAAATTTTACAAAAATGTAAAATCCATTTAATAATATTTTTAATTTCTTTAATATTTTTTAGTTTTCAACAAAACTATCAACACAGTCCAGTTCCTGGCAATCCAACACCTCCATTAACACCCGCCTGCAGTGTACCCTACGTCAGTCCAAATCCTGATATTAAACCTCAAATGGATAATTGTAAGTATTAAAATAAAACCAATTTTAAAGCAAAAACAAATTCATAATTTTTAACAACATTCATTTAATTTTCTTTAATTTATTCTATTCCAGGTGAAGAAATGAGACTGACATTCCCAGTACGTGACGGCATTATACTTCCACCTTTCCGTTTGTTACACAATCTTTCCGTTAGCAATCATGTATTCCACCTTAAGCAAAATGTTTACAATACCCTCATGTGTCGGTAAGTTTATCAAAATCCTCAATGAGAGAAACAAAAACTAAGTATATTTTCTTTTAATTCACAGATCGGATTTGGAATTACAATTAAAATGCTTCCATCAGGATGACAGACAAATGAATACCAATTGGCCTCATACGGTTACCGTATCAGCTAATGCTACCCCACTTAATATAGAACGTTCCGAGAAAACCGGTCAAGCTCTAAGGCCGTTATATTTGAAATCTGTATGTCAACCGGGACGTAATACGTTACAGTTAACTGCTAGTTCCTGCTGTTGTGTAAGTATTTATTCCTAATTTATAAAAAATAAAATAATAAACCCATTTCTCCAAACAAAATTAAATTGAAATTTTCTTAATTTTTTTCTTCTAGTCTCACTTATTTGTTTTACAACTAGTCCATCGACCATCTGTGCGGCAAGTTATGCAAAGTTTACATAAACGTAATCTGCTTCCTTTGGAACATAGTGTGGCGAAAATCAAACGTTATTTTGCTATTGGTATGGTGGGTGGCAATGGACCAAATCCCCAAAATCCAGATGGCTCCAGCAATGGCAACAATGTAAATGATCCTAATAAATGTGCAAAGATCTCATTGAAATGTCCGATTATGAAATCTCGAATACGTTTGCCTGCCCGTGGTCTTGAATGTAAACATGTCCAGTGCTTCGATTTGGAGGGTTATCTAATGATGAACTGCGAACGAGGAACGTGGCGTTGTCCGGAATGTAATAAACCTGCGTTAACCGAAAGTCTAGAAATCGATCAGTATTACTGGGCCATTTTGAATACACTCAGCAATACCGATGTCGAAGAAGTGGTCATTGATTCCTCAGCCAATTGGCGAGCAGTGCAGGGTAATATGCAAGGTAGTCCAAATAGTAATGGAGGCAATAATGTGGCTGGTGGTGGACCAGCCGGTCCTCCCTCAGCTGCAACATCTAATGTTGGAAATGCCAGTAATAGTGGAGGTAATAGTATGAACATACCAAACATAAAGCAGGAAAATTTCAGCGATGACATGACTAAGGTTATGTCACCCGGTTCAACGCAACTACCCACTTGGGATAATACGCAAGCAATGAGTCCCTATAACTGTCACGATATGAATTCTATTGCCAATGGTAATATGATGGGCGGTAGCAGTGGCAATAATAGGTAAGCTTTTCAAAGATTTGAAGAGATTTGAGAGTTTTTAAATAATAAAGAAAATTTTTCTCTTGTTACAGTGTTGGCAATCGCAATAGTTTCGACAATTTTAATAATCCACAAACACCGGGTGATATGCAGCAGCAGCAACAACAGCAGCAAGATTCAAACCATCAAAATAACTCTATGACCCATTTAAATGAACCTCTAGATCAACTAAATGCCATGGAGAAATCCCTTAATGATCAGGTAAAATATATATTTTTTAATAATTGTAATTTTCAAATGAATTTTTATTTAAAGTTATTTTTTTATAATTAATTTTCCTTAATTTCCTTTCAGATGCCCCATACCCCGCATACACCACATACACCTGGCGGTGCCAGTCATCCCATGACACCAGGCGGTCCACCTTCGGTTAGTTCGGCGCATAATGAGCCCATGAATAATACACCGAATGGGGGTAATAATTCAAGTAATCACAATTCACCCCAAACACCGGGTACTCCCAATAATCGCATGTCTACTGGTGCCAGTAATCAACAGCAACAAGATGGTCAGCAACAGCAACAAACACAACAACAGTCACAACAAGAACAAATTATAAACTCATTAATAAATTCACAATCCTCAGATTTAGTGAATCTCAATGAGGGCGATTTAAATGCTGAACTAAATAGTTTTGATCCTTCAAATATGAATCATGCTGATGCCGCTAATGATTTGAATGTAAGTATTCAACAGTTTTCTTAAAACTTATTTAATATCATTCACAATCAATTATTTTCTGGTGTATACTAATTTATTTTTATTATTTTTTTATTATTATAGCTTCTCTCGGATGTTGATCCTTTGGAAATTTTGTCTTATTTAGATCCTCAACCGGATTTAAATACCCCACCCTCCAGCGGCTCCAGCAATAACAATAATAATGAAGATATTTTAGCCTCCTTATTTGATTAAATCTTATTAAATTATTATCTTAAACAGGCTTTAAAAACAAACAATTAAAATAGGTGTGTTCATTAAAAAAAAAAAATAAGTGAAATAAATTAAAGTATCATTAAAAAGAATCCGTATAGGGATTTATATATTATTTCCAGTTAGGAACGCACCTAATGTAAATAGCTAAATTTTATGCAAAGTAACAACAAATTCTTTATCAAAACAATCCAACAATTTATCTAAAAGTATAAAAGAAAATAAAAAGAATATTTAGAAAAATTTATGACAAAACCAATCCCAACTTATAACATACATTGTAAATAGTATTACTATATTAAAATTAAATATTAAAAAAAGCGTACTATGATTAATTTTAAAACTAACAAAAATTAAATATATATATATATATATATATATATATATATCTATATATATATATATATATATATATATATATATATATATATATATATATCAAATTTTGTGAAAAATCAGCATAAAATGAAAAAAGTGTTTTAAAAAAACTAAATTATACAAAAAACTAAATAAGAAATAAACGATTTTGAAAACAATGAAATGTGATTTTAAAAATTAAAAACAAAAAACTAAAAACATAATAAAATTATATATTAACAAAAACAAAAAAATTATAATTTGAAATTTGAATATTCTATTTGATTTTTTTCTAATTTTACTTGTTATAATTTGCAAAATTTCGACTGTTTTTACTATATATATATCTATATATATATATATATATATATATATATATATATATTAAATCAAACGCTTTTTTAACTTATAATTTTATTATCAACATTTTTTTTATTCAAAATGTTTATGTTTCTTTTACAACTTGTACAAAGTATTAAATTTTTATAAGAAAAAACATTACAAAAATTGTTAAATAATTTTAAATAATTAAAATATAATAAACCATATTCTTAAATAAAAATTATATTAAACAAAAAACCCCTATTATGCTTAAAAATATACAAATTAAATAACTAGTTTTATAAGTTGTAATTTTAAAAATTATAAGCAAAACACAAAAAATATATTAAAAAAGTATGCAAAAGAACAGAATTTTAATATTTAAGTATAAAATTAATTTAATTCCTAAGTTGTATATAAACAAAACAACATCTAAAAAAATGAAATAAATAATAAAAAATATATTAAAAAAAAGTGTACACAAATTATAAAAACAACAAAATAAACAAATGTATTAAAAGAAAAAACAACAAAACCAAGTTATTTTATTTTTTTCAAAGCTTTTTTATTTCAAACGCCATAAGAATCCAATAAAATCGATTTAAACGAAAGAAAAAAAATTCAAATTTAATTACAAGTACAAAATTAGCTTTTTAAAAAGCTTTGTTTTCACACAAAAGTATAAAATTATATAAAAAAATAAAAATATTAAATTAAATTTGAAATAATTTGCATATTTATTAACAGCCAAATAAAACCAAGGACCAATTTTTTATCACCAATTCCTTTCAACAAAATAAAAATCACGCAAAATCCTCTCTCTTCTGACATCAAAAGCCAATAATTTTTTTAAAATCCTACTACAACTCCTCCCACTCCATTTATCAAAAATAAAAATAAAAATATAAATTAAAGCAAGTGATGGTGTAATTAAAACAACTCAATTTAAAATAATGAAGAAAAAAATCAAGCAACATTTA
Organism: Protocalliphora azurea; assembly: GCA_932274085.1. Lineage (NCBI taxonomy): Eukaryota > Metazoa > Arthropoda > Insecta > Diptera > Calliphoridae > Protocalliphora > Protocalliphora azurea. Next base: position 143,464,038 of record OW026522.1, on the reverse strand, counting down.
AGTTTTTTTAATCGTAGTTAAATAAATCTTATCTTTAGCTTCTAAAGTAGACTTTTTTCAATGTAACTATAGAACTAAACAACATTTTAGATTATAAAATAATTTACATTAAAAAATAAAAAAATAAAAAATAAAAATAAACAGTAGTGGTTTCATTATGTAAAAATATTAATATAAATACTATATACATAAATATATGTATATAGTTCTATATATATATATATATATATATTTCGCTTGTGTAAACAAATAAAAGTGCATAAATGTGATTTTATTAAATAAAATTTAACATTCAACTTAAAAAACAATACACACACTCACATAAAATTCAAATCAATCCTCTCAACAAATAAAAAAAAAAAAATATCTTAAAAATAACAATTTGGTGTAAATATCAAATTTAAATAAAATATTTGAATGTAAACAAAAGGAATTATATTAAAACGAAAAGTAAAACAAACAAAAAAGAAAACATAATTTAATTATTATGAATTATTTAAATAAAATAAATATAAAAATTATAGAAAAAATATACAATTGCAGGCTCAATCATAATTGGCTTAGTTTACTTTTACTAATATCTAAAGATATTGTCTTAAGCTTATTATGGTTGGGCCTTAAGAGAGTTTTAATTTTATATGGAGATAAAATGGGAAAAATTACAAAACTATCATTGGTTATACATAAAGATGACAAGTTCTATATAATGAACTGAATAGTTTCTTAATGTAGTAATGTGACAGTGGGCGAAAATTTTGGAGTGAAAACAGCATTCACATACCTGAACCTTGTTATAGAGATATAAAGCTTTTTAAAATCGACTCACATTAATTAAACAAGGGCCTTCAAACAGACATGGATTAGTACCAGGAATAAAATTCATTAAAAATCGTTAAAAAATAAAAAAATTAAAGGTTCCCAGCAAAAACTTTTTGGTTTTCGGTAATAACAACTACTTATTAAAGTAGTTTCTTGATAATGAGGCGTCATTATTATTTGCCTACTCTGTATTACATTAATAAGTACTCAATAGTATAATAGCACAGTAATACTGCAATCACGTGGATGAGTTGGCTAGAGCGCCGGATTAACAACCAGAATGTATTTGGTTCGACCCCATTCTGAAGCTGTTAGTTTTTTATAACAAAATGTTTAAAAAGATATTTTAAACTATATAGAGTTTTTGTCACTTAGGATGCTATGTGCGAGATGGTGTACTGAGCAAGACGTTAGTCAGTAAAAACGAATGGTTAGTGTGTGTCCAAGTTCGAGTCTCACTGACGGCAAAATTTTTTTGTTTTTTTTTTTATTTTTGTTTTCGTTTAGGTACATATTTTTGAGTACCCCTAGAGTCAAATAATAACTACATGAATTTGTGGACAACTCGAACAAAAAAACTAATTATTCAGGCAAAAAATAAGTAGTTTATTTTTGTTTCCAATTATACCTGCTAACTTACCAGGAAAGCAAAGTTTTTGCTGGGTATTTTTTCACAAAAAAATATGCCCATATTAAAAAAAAAATTTAAGTGGATGCTGCGAGGATACGAACCATGGCTTGAAGACTTGCAAACTAGAATAATTCCACTAGACTATTATACCCATAGACATTTTGTTGAAAAGCAATTACGAGTATATTTACTCCTCACATATGTTAACAGTAAAAAATCAATTTACAACACTATATGTTAAATATAATTAAAATGCAAATATATATTTAAAATAAAAAAAAAATACACAAATTAATGTAAAACTATTTTTTGAAAACTTTTTAAGAGGTAAAAATTCAAAGGAGTTTTAAAGTGTTCGTATGGGTTCGAAACCTGGCGAATAGAAATGTAATGTAAAAGAAACATTTTTAATTGATTCAAAATTTTAAGTTTCGTTTGAAGATAAATTATATAAACAATTTGTCAAAGTCTTGGCCAAGGTTAGAACTCAGGTCCTAAAGTTTTTCAGTCACAAACCGAACCGGTATACCACAACGATATCTAAATAATATTTTTTATGAAAACACATCAAAACGTGCCAGGAAATTCTTGTCAAATTATTATTTTTTTTAATAATGAAAATTTGTATATTTTTTTAGGAGGAACAGAAATTTATAAGGAGCCCCACAGATACGAACTAAGGCTTAACGGTTTATAGTCTAGAACACTTCCTCTAGACTATTCAATCTCGCAAACTTCCAATATTTCTATGTGTGAAATAGAAAATATTACTAAAGTTGTACAAAGAAAATTGAAAAATTGTTTGAGGCTGTTCTAGAAAATCGTTTATAACTCCGCCATTCCTCAACGGATTTCTTTGAGTATCAATACCAAGATTTTCGAGATTATATACCTAATTTCTAAAGCAAATTTGTAAACTATTTGAATTAAAAAATTAAATGATTAAATATATTTTTTAAACTTAAATTGTTTAATTGATTGTATATTTTTGAAGGAATTAATTCTCTGTATAATTAATGATTATAACATCAAATATCAATAGATTTTGAAAAATTGAAAATAATTAAGTTTTTCGAAAATTTGTTCAAACTTACACCTTTTTCTCTATATTGAAAGTTTCACTAATAAGGGCCTTTTAATAGCTCTTTATATTTTGTTGTTTTTGACAATTTTTTTCTGAAAATCTGACTAATACTTGAACAGATCTAATATTCATTATGTGGATTATTTAAAAAATTGCAGTCAATTTATATAATTAATTTTGTTTTTAATTCTAAACTTTACATAATTTCAAAATTACAAAATCGTCACTGCAATTTTTGAGACAAAAAATCTTCAAATGACAATAAATCATCAAATCTGGCAGCCGTGATTATTACCCAAGTGAAATTTAGCATGTTTATAGAATTAGTGATTGGCTATCGATATTTTTTATTTATTTACTTATTTATATATATATATATATATATATATATATATATATATATATATATATATATATATACATAAAAGCCAATGAAATTACAATTTCCTACGGCTAAAACAATAAAATGTTTTTCATAATCATTCAATAATAAAGTTTTATTATTCAACTAAGTTAAAAATAATCCTCTTAATGCGGATTGGATTTACTGAGAAATCAATATATGAATAAAAACTGTTGAATTGATTACATATACGTACGTCTTATAGGATCAAAGTTAGCATAATTGGTTCGAAAATATTTGATTTTTAAAGAAGTATAATTTCTAGTTAGACAATTTGGGATTATGAATTCAATCTTACGAAGCAGGAACTCAGAATTAACTGAACTGTTTACAAAATTAATTACAAATTAAATATTCATATATTTTATCCTACTTTCAAGAGTATGGATGCATATTCCAGGATTGGTTTTACGAGAGATGTGAATAATTGTTGGAAATGTAAGTATCATTAAACTCTCTTCCCCAGCGCTTAAGGAAAAGTAGAACTTTTTTTGCCTTATTAACGATTTGCGAATCGTGGGAATTAAAGGATAGTTTACAATCAAGCAACACAACCAGATCATGAAATTCTTCGACTAGATTAAGTTGATATTCATTCATTGATTATCTACAAATTACTGGACTTGTTCTGTAGAACATCATGTCTTTCATCATAAAGATTGTCAAGATCTGAATGGATTAAGAAACATTGATAGGAATAGTTAAAGCTATGGAACAGCTTTACATCATCAGCATACATTAATATCATAGAATTCTTAATTCAAGCTGGTAAATCATTTATAAATATTAGGAATAATAAGGGGCCGATATGACTACCTTGCGGAACACTGGATAAAACAGTAATGCTTTTCGATATACATTCTCTAAATAATATACATTGGTATCTATTTTAAAGATATGTAGAAATGTCGAAATCCATTTAAGGAAAACAGGAAAAAATCCTAGTTTATTCAATTTGAACAATAGGAGAACGTGATTTATTTTATCGAAAGCTTTATTGAAACCTATATATTATCTGAAAACCAGAATCAAATGCAGCTATAACTGAGGTTGTGAACTCCAAAAGGTTAGTAGTAGTGAATCCATGCTGAAATTGGAAAAAGTAATAAACGACTTGATGTGAAAGGATTTCAGTAACTATCTTTTCGAAAAGTTTTGGAATAACACTTAATTTAGCAATACCTCTATAATTGGAAATGTTGGATCTGCTTCCGGACTTAAACAAATATATGATTTCCTCCAAACTTCAGGAAAATAACCATTAAATATTCATATGTTGAATAAGTAGGTTATTGGAGATATAAGAGAATGTAAACATTTTATAAGAACACAGATTGGAAGACTTGTCCGGACCTCACTTATTAGAATATTTTAGATTCTGTACAGCTGTCAGTACCATCGATTTATCTAACGTTGAACAATTTATTAGGATTGCAGCAGGAATTGGATATGGATACTTGGAAAGTCGATGTAATTCTTTATTAGATAGGTGGATGAGAAGAATGAAGCAAATATATCGCAAATATCTGCATCGTTTGAGGACTATTTATTTCCAAATTTCATCATGGACGGATATCCAAAGACTCGACGCTTAGAATTTACAAACTGGTAAAAATATTTTGGATTATTTTTAAAGTTTCTTTTTACCTCAAAAAGATAATTATTTTAACATTGAATATTTTCTGAATTGTAAAATGATTTTGATATCGAATATCTCATATAATAAATAGATAAACCGGAGAATACAAAATATTTCCTATAATGTTTGTTTCTACTAGTTTTGATGATATTAAAATTTGAAAATTAACTGTTAAGAGAAATAAAACTAAATAATAAACTTATTAGTAAATTTTAACTTTATTAGAACTTTTAAAATTTTTAATTTTATTCACTCATTTTTATAAATGTAATAATTAAATGGAGAATATAAATGAAAAGGAATATTCAGACACTAGCAAAATGGAATGCATTTGCTGGCCCGCTACAAACCGTCTTCAGCATTCTTCGTGCCTCTTAATTTCAATTGAAAATATAACTTTGAACTTGCAAATTTTCAGAATTAGAATACGTAGCTTTATTTGTTATTGTAATTAAAATTAATTCTTAACTTATTATGTGGAACGAAATTTACAAACTTTTTTCTTATATTCTTCTTACATAAAAGTAAAATAATAGAATGGAAGATGGGCTAACGATTTATGTTGGAAAAAATATAAAATCTTTATTTGTTATAGAGATATAAAGCTAAATATAATATAAATTGAGTAGTTCTCAGAAGTAGGCGTGGCAGTGGGCGAAAATTTTATATTCATATCAAAACTAGAAATACATTCTAACCTAACAGTGAAAACCGCATCCAAATATTTTAACTAGTTTTAGAGATATAAACTATTACAAATAATTTAAAATTGACATACATGAATTAAAGAGTCTATAAACAACTATGGATTAGTAACCATAATCCCTCTTGGGCTGACGGACTGAAATAAAATTTGGCGAATTAATAGAATTGGTGATTGGCTATCGACATGTGTTGAAAATAATACAAATTATTTATTAGTTTCAAAGGTGCACGAAGTGGGCGTGGTAGTGGGCGGAAAATTTGGATATATGCTCAAAGTAGAATTCCAGCTTAATCAAATGCAGAAGACTGCATCTTAATATCTCCACTAGTTTTCGAGTTATTAAAATTTGAAAATTAACTGCAAGCAAAAATTTACCTACTATCGCATTATGTGCACCTATTATATCAAGAAAATTTACATGTGAATTTTGATAAATTTTGGAAGCGCTGGTCTGTAAACGATTTCAGATTATTTCTCATAACTTGGGTTCGAACAAATGTATAAAAATGAAATTTGAAACAGTGATAGAATGGAACATAGGCTATCCATTTATAGCGAAAAAAATACAACATTTTTATTTGTTTTAGAGATATAAAGCTAAATATAATAAATCCAATAATTTCTTGAAGGTGTGACAATGGTTTTCGACCACTCGAATTCACATAAAAGCTAGAAATCCATTCTATTGGAGTATTGACAGAGTCTATAATGAGCTATTAATTAAAAGTAACAAAACTCCCATTAGTTACATAAATGATACACCATTTATAATAAACCGATAAATTTTTCAAAGAGGGCGTGGATGTGGGTGTAGGGTAGAATTTTTTCGTGATATTAAGTTTTGAAATTAACTGTAAGTGGCAACAGTACACCAGTACATCTACATTGGAAATATCTTAATAAGTAAAACGCAAAATAATAAAGTTACTTTAATTTTGTTATCCCGTGTTTGAAATGGAGAAAAAAGGTTTATCATATTAATATATTTATATATATTTATATTTTTTAATTTAATTTTATATATAAAGAACGTTGACTTAATGCAATAAACATTACAAAAAATGTTATACATACTATATAATTGTTAGTAATCAATTTAATCACTAGGACTAAATTTAAATAAATGTTTAATGTTGGTTTCTTTTATTCAAAGCAATAAATTAGTTTTATAAATTCAAATTTTCTGGTTATCTTAATCCCAACGACTTTTCTTGGTTTTACGTTTATCGCCTTGGGCACTAGTGTCCTTATTCAATGAAGAAGGTGGTGGCGGAGGTGCAGGTGCTGCAAATACCCCAGATTCTGGAACAGTTTCTTCCCATGTTCGATCTGTTGAGGGTTTAAATTGTGATTGATATTGTGAGCGGAAAGCTTCTCGCATTGCTGCATAACGATCTGTAGCCGGTCCAGCAGACGACAATGATTTGCTGGTAGAAGTATAGCTACTAGTAGAATTATTGTCATTCGACGAAGATGATGATGATTTTGAACCAAATCCAGATCGTTCGCGATATCCTAAACCAGTATGGTTACCAGAAGGTTTTTTACCTTTACCCTGTTTAAAACGTGAGCTGCGGAACCATGAGCTTTTCATGGCCAATTCCATTAAATCTTCGGGTACTTGCTGATCAGCACCCTCCAAATTACGCACTAAGTGACCGGCAAATTCTTTATCTTTTTCGGTGACTAATGTGTATGCTGTACCTTTTTCACCTGCTCTACCAGTACGACCAATACGATGGGTGTGGGTATCAATATCTCGAGCTATATCGTAATTGACAACATTCTTAATATGAGGTATATCTAAACCACGGGCAGCAACATCTGTGGCCACTAAAATATCGCATTCTTTGCGTTTGAATTGTGTTATGACTTTATTACGATCCGCTTGGTCCATGTCACCGTGAAGTAATAGGCAATTATATTCTTTAACTAATAAATTGTTGGCAACCGATTCGGCATCTGCTTTTTTGGTGACAAAAATCAAAACACTACCTTCGGAAAGAAAACGTACCAGATTTAAAAGTAACCAATTCCATTTTTGCATTGGATTCGGAAAGACATATACATATTGGGTAATATCTTGATTAGCCTCATTTAGATCTCCCTGAACAATGCGTACAGGATCGGTTAACACATCACGAGCCAAGCGTTCAATGCGTTTCTTAAAAGTTGCTGAAAAGAGTAAGGTCTGGCGATCTGGTCTTACATGATTACAAATTGAGCGGACCTTTAATAATAAAATAAAAATAAATATTAATAATTATAGGAAATATTTTAAATATAAAATGCTTAAATTTATATTATTTTTAGTTAATTCCCTAAATGTATTCACCTGAGGCTCAAAACCCATATGAAACATACGATCAGCTTCATCAAGTACCAAAAAGGTAACTCTTCTTAAGTTGGTCGCTTTCATTTTAACCATATCTATCATACGTCCTGGTGTGGCTACTACAATTTCAGCTCCCTGTTCTAAAGCTTTGCTTTGCTCCCATTTGGAACCACCACCATAACAACACACCACATTGATATTGTACACTTTACCAAATTTCTTTGCTTCGTTGTAGATTTGCAACGACAATTCACGAGTGGGAGCTAAAATTAAACCTATTGGCCCATCGTCTGGTTTCAGAATCCGTTGATCCATTATATGTACCAACATGGGCCAAATAAATGCGGCAGTTTTACCAGAACCTGTTTTTGCAATACCAATTATATCACGACCTCCCAAGGCAGCTGGTATTGCTTGTGCCTGAATTGGTGTGGGCTGGGTGTATTCAGCCTTACGTATAGCCTTCATAAGAGGCTCATCAAATCCGAAATGACCAAATGAAGTAACAGGTTTTGGTGGCTCCGGGCCGGTAACTTTAACTCCTAAAGTTTTTCGCAAATCCCTGACTTGTTCCTCGTCCAATTTGGCGATATCTTCGTGAGGCGTGTAAAAATTCTTTTCAAAACTTTCATATTCGATTTCAGAATGGTAAATAGGAGGAAGAGGATCAATATTTTTATTTTTTGGTGGAGCTATGGGGTTACCATCTTCATCGTATTCAATTTCGACATCAGAGCCATCATCCCTTAAGCCAGCCTGAGGATTCTCTTCCATATAACGATAGTAACTTTCTTCATCATCTTCTTCATCTATATCACCTCTAACTCCCTTTATTTGACTAGTACCAGCACCAACAGCTACCACCGTATTGGTATCTTTACGCACTTTTTCCTTTTCCACCTGCTTTTCTATGCCAGCCATAAATTGATCCAAAGGGTCCTCTTCAGAATCACTGTCTTGTTTGTTTGATTTTTGATAACCTGGAGAACCAGGAGCAGGTATGTACGCCTGCTGCGGCGCCTGCTCATCATCATCATCGAAGTAGTCATCCTCAGTGCAGGCTTTACGTTTTCCCAGGTAATTTTGAGAACTGGAAAACTGACTAATAGATTCCAGTGTCGAATAGCCATATTTCGAGGTACCTTCAGCACTTGATGTGCTTCGATTATTGCCCTTTTGGTAGCCACGATGGTTTAATGATGAGGGTGGTGGCACAGCATTCATAGAAGCACCACCCCGATTTGAGTTTGATTTATAAGGAAACCCACCACCGCCAATACCACGATAATTACTCATTTTCAATATAAATTTTATATTCTATATGCAAATGTACTTTTTTTTTCTTAAAAAAAAAACTTTTAGCAAACAAAAAATTTTCCAAATTTTTTTTCTCGCGTCGATTGTATTTGTCAATTTTTTTGTGCTGCGTGTAAACCCAGAAATTAAACAAAAATAATATTGACAGTTCTTGAATCAGAAACGATGGTGTAACCAGTACAAGGTGACATTTTAAACTCAGCTGATTATTTTTGCTTCATTTTTTAGTGTCTGAAATGTCAAATTTTATTTATGTTTGCATATTATTGATTTGTTTACCTAGTGTCTACATTAGGCAAATTTATATCAAAACAAACGTCAAAATCAGTGCGTATATATACAAGGTAACCTTAGTTGAACAGTTGATTATTATTTTGGTTGTTACAGTTATCAAACTGCATATATAAAAAACAATAATGAATACGCCATATTGTTGTTTTTGTGCAACTGTTGCCACCTTCCACAAATTCGCGTTAAGTTTGACGTTTGTCTTGATAAAAAAAATCTCTAATGTAGACACTATGTTACAAGCAAAAGTAAATATTTTCAGTTATGAAATTTATATTTTTAATAAAGAAAAAAGTTCTGTATAAAAATATTTAATGAATAAAAAATATTTAATAAAATATTTATTCTTATTATTTTTCAATTTCAACAATCATTGCTTACAATTAGTACGTGTTTTTTTTCTTTTGTCTGACGTTTCAGTCCTAATTAACGTAGTGTGTAAATTGTGTAAATTCGCGTTGATTTTTACGTTTGTCTTCATAAAAAATTGTCCAATACAGACACTACGTAAGGCGAAAAATGGCTATTACTATTGCAATGTTGAATTCGTTGCCTTTATGCAAAACCTTGTTAAATGGTTTCCACATGCCCTGCATTATCATTACACCCATCAGAAACAAAATGCGAAGAAATCTTTATTTAAGTAATATTTAAAACTGTATAAATATCTACTTAATTTATGTATAGAAGTTATTAATTATGTACTTGTGAATGCAGTATTAATATTATAATGTCAAAGAGTATAACAGAAGCCATCATACAACTTTACATAGTGTCTACATTAGACAATTTTTTATCAAGACAAACGTCAAACTTAACACGAATTTGTGGAACTTGGCAACAGTTGCACAAAAACTACAATATGACGTATTCATTATTGTTTTTTATATATATGCAGTTTGACAACTGTAACAATCAAACTAATAATCAGCTGTTTAATTAAGGTTACCTTGTATATATTCGCACTGATTTTGACGTTTGTTTTGCTAAAAATTTGCCTTATGTGGACACTAGGTTATTAGTGAATGGTACTCGAAATAAGTTTACTGCACACAGCTTGATATCTAATGATTACTAAACACTGCTTAAAAGCTGATGTTTATTTACAAATAAATAATTTTGTTGTAATTGCCACAAATTTACGAAAACTTTACGAAAAATGGTGGAAAAAACTGCCCAGGATTACAGTAAGCTTTTACAAAGTGTTAGTTTAGATAAAGAGGTATTACACAATACAATTAATTTAGAATAAAATCTTTTCTAAAAATTATAAATAATTCCATTTCAGATTAATCCAATATGCATGAGCATAGAAGATATGCTAACCAGATTAGATGAGCTGGAATCTTTGTTAGTTAATGTAAAAGAATTTAATTTAAACTAATCTTTCTTATAATAATTGACTTTTTATTTGTTTGTTTTATATTAGGTAAAAGGTGAAAACAATGTTATAATGGATCAATACACTAATAGTATTTTAGGTTTTACCCCACAATTTGAAATTCTTAGGCAACGAATAGATCAACTGGAACATTTTGTCGAAGTGGTTGATAATAATATTAATGAAGTGGAAAAGTCTATTAATATAGCTGAAGCAGAATTAAATGTAACCGATTATAGCTTGAAAGGTTTACTGTTCAAACCCTTGTTAGCTAAAGCTAAATCTGTTACGGAATCAATTCCCCAGTCGGCCGTAGAAGAACCTATAGTCGCTACAAATCTTAAAGATGGTCAATTTCAGCCTGTAACAATTTTTAATACTTCAGATTTTTTTAACAGCGATACATCATAATATATGGACATGATTTGGTAAATATTATAATCCAATGTGCCTTAGATATATACATATTTTTAAATATAATTTTGCATTAATGAATAAAAATAACTTTATATACATACATAAATCTTAGAGATGAACAATTTACCACTTCTCAGATTCTGAACTTTATTACAATATCTAAAATAAATGTTCTGTTTCAGTACTGTAATCAGACTAAGACAATTTGTTGTAATTTTGATCTTGGAAAACATTTCAATTTTTAAAATCACGCTTTGTCCTAAGTTTATACAAATTTTAAACTAAACTAGTTTTAGCTAAAGCTGAATTTATAAATATACTATGCATAAGTACATACAAAAATGGAATTCCACTTAAATATATTTAATCATATATATATAATCATGTATATATATATATATATATATATATATATATATATATATATTATGTAATATATTTATAATATATAATATATATATAATGTATATAATTAAATATATTTTGTTGTTTTATGGGTAAGGTTTTTGACACCCGACTTAGGTTATATTTATATTATTTTTCAAAAATATTTTTCAATTGTCAACCAAATGTTCTCTATGTGTATACTCTATGGTAAGACTTAGAATTCAACTAGAAGTTTATGTGAGAAACAGTTCTAAATAAATTTTCAAAAAATTTACAAATTTTTTTCAAAACAGAAAAGCAATATATATTTGACCACATGTATATTGTTCTTGCATGAATTAGGTTTTTGTCTCTAACATATACTTCTAGTTGTATTCTATAGTGTAAGGTATTTGAAAGCAATAATACAAAAAAATAATAAATAATAATTAGTTAAAACATATCAATATTTATTTAACAGTGTTTTTTTATTTGCTTGCTTAATTTATATTATTATTTATACCAACGGTTCTCAAATGAGGGTCCACGATCCACAAGTGGTATGTAAGGACATTCATGCGTGGTCGCGAAGATATCATAAAAAATATTCTTGAAATAACTATTTTTTAATGCTAATATTATTTAGAAGTTTAAATAAAAATTCCTAAAAAAAGCATGAAACTATTTAAAAATGGAAATACATCTTTATAAAAAAATCACCAAATTAAAGATATATATTTTCTAAAAAAAAGTTCTTTTAAGAATCAATTAGCACTAGCTGCAAGAAAAATCAATGAAGAAACCCGTGCTTTGAATCGATTGAAAATATTATGTTTGGTAAAGGCTACAATGATCAAATAAAGAAAGTTATTCTGTCCAACCACACAACATATAGAGAAAACTTTCTGATGTGGCTGGGAAAACAATTAATTAAAAGTATAAATACTTCACTTTAATTTGATGAATCTATCGATTTTTCGAATTTTCCGAATTTTAACCATAGAATAATATCCTGTGGAATAATATTTTTAAAATTTGCTTAAACGACTTTATAATTTAAAGACGGAAAATTCCATTCAATCTGAATATCGAAAAAAAAAAGATTTATTTCAAAAGAGTTAAAATATAACTCATGTGTTAAACTCAATTTCGAATAATAGATTTCAAAATATATATAATTACTATTAGAACAATTTTCATCAACATAAATTTTTATGTAGAACTATCTTTTTCATTCTTTAACTAGACAAGTTAAAGAGACATGCTTGTAGTGGATCGCCCTTTCCATTGCAATATCAAAAGGGGATGCGAAGCAAGATCTTGTGAGAACCTCTGATTTATGCAGCCTAATCGTAAGTAAGCGAAATGTTAATATAAAATGATTTAAATCCAAAATTTTCCAAATTGGTAAATGCATACCATTAAATAAATTTTACAGCTACTTTTTTTTACTATCAAAAGAACTAGACCTTATTTATTAAACATATAATAGTTCAATTAATTATTTTATTGATTATGACTTTTAACATTTAATACTATATGTAAACATTTGTCGTCGATTCCATAGAGTCTATAATGTAACTCAACACCATTAAAATGGGGTTTATTTTATTACTTTTAGCAAAGTGTTAACTGATGATTCAAAATAAATATTTTTGCAAATAAAAGGTATTCCAATTTTCTATTGGTTGCTTTCATTAAAACTGGGCAATTTTTCTATAAACATTGTCGAGAAAAAATATTTCATTATCTTTTTTTCAATAAAATTTTGTAGAAAATAAAAATATACAAAGAAATTGCAGTAAATGTTGTTATTAGCAATTAGCATTATAATACAAATTAGTTTACTATAAAAAAAATAATAATTTCGAGAGATATTTTAACATCTGATATTTGTTAAAATTATTTTCAAGTGTAAACTCTATAAAAGACTGTACTTTAAAGATTTTAAATTTAGTATCTAACGGATTTTAAAACGTATAAGACGCATTTCATATATAATGAAATTATTTGTAAGTTTATATACAACAAAAAATACATATGTATACGTGAAATTTACTAAAAAATAACAATTAAACTTTAGGTTATAATTGCCACAGTGGTAGTTTGCGCTTGTGCAGCTCCTACAGTGGAATTACAGCATCCTAGTCCTGTTAATCCTAATGTTTTAGTTGAAATAAAACCCGAGGAGAAAATTATATTAATTACAGATCCCAAAGAACTTGCTAAATTTAAAAGAGAAACTAAACAACCATTTTATCCAACTGTATTACCTCAAGGCCATGTACATCATATAACCAAACGCGAGAATAAGCCAGGTCAAGAAATCAAACCTATAGCTAGTACCGAATATATTAGTGTGGAAGGTTTACAAAAACAACAAATTTTGCCAGTCATATTACCACAAGTAGTTGTTGTAAAAGAAACTCCTATAATCAATCAAAATCAGGAGCAAATTCCCCCACCTAAAAAAGATATTAAAGAGTCTCTTCAAGATAAAATAGATGAGAAAAAGGATACTCCTCAAGTATATCAGAAACCTCACGGTCTACCTGCAATATTTTCACCTTCGAATAAGGTCATACAACAGAAACGTGACATTCCGGTACCATTAACTTCTAAGTCTCATCATCCTGAAGAATCTCTAAAAGAGAGCCATGAAGAAAAACAAGAACTTGTCGAAAAACCTCAAGGCTTGCCAGCCATTTTTTCACCATCAAATGATGTTACACAGCAACAGAAACATGACATTCCGATGCCTTTAGTTCCTATATATCACCATCCAGAAGAATATCCAAAAGGATGCAATGAAAAGGAATCTCATGAAGACAAAAAGGAATTACATTCTGAAAATCAATATGCTACCTCCGAAGGATATAAAAAACCTCAAACATCACCATTAATTTTAAAAGAAACATCTAAGGATACACAACAGAAACGTGATATTCCAGTGCCCTTAGTTCCTACGCATCATAATCCTGAAGAATCTCCAAAAGAAAACATTGAAAAGGAAGCACACGAAAATAAAAAAGAGAAAAATAATCATGAAGGATTCCAAAAACCCCAAACACTTCCTGTGATTTTAAAGGAAACTGCTGAAGATACACAACAACATAAACGTGACATACCAGTGCCCTTAATTCATAAGCATCATCATCCTGAAGAATCTCCAAAAGAAAACATTGAAAAGGAAGCACGCGAAAATAAAAAAGAGGAAAATCATCATGAAGGATTCCAAAAACCCCAAACACTTCCTGTTATTTTAAAGAAGACTGCTGAAAATACACAACAACATAAACGTGACATACCAGTGCCCTTAGTTCCTAAGCATCATCATCCTGAAGAATCTCCAAAAGAAAACATTGAAAAGGAAGCACACGAAAATAAAAAAGAGGAAAATCATCATGAAGGATTTCAAAAACCTCAAACACTTCCTGTGATTTTAAAGGAAACTGCTGAAGATACACAACAACATAAACGTGACATACCAGTGCCCTTAGTTCCTAAGCATCATCATCCTGAAGAATCACCAAAAGAAAACATTGAAAAGGAAGCACAAGAAAATAAAAAAGAGGAAAATCATTATGAAGGATTCCAAAAACCTCAAACACTTCCTGTGATTTTAAAGGAAACTACTGAAGATACACAACAACATAAACGTGACATACCAGTGCCCTTAGTTCCTAAGCATCATCATCCTGAAGAATCACCAAAAGAAAACATTGAAAAGGAAGCACAAGAAAATAAAAAAGAGGAAAATCATTATGAAGGATTCCAAAAACCTCAAACACTTTCTGTGATTTTAAAGGAAACTACTGAAGATACACAACAACATAAACGTGACATACCAGTGCCCTTAGTTCCTAAGCATCATCATCCTGAAGAATCACCAAAAGAAAACAACCAAAAGGAAGCACACGAAAATAAAAAAGAAGAAAATCATCATGAAGGATTCCAAAACTCTCAAACATTTCCTGTAATTTTAAAGGAAACTACTGAAGATACACAACAACATAAACGTGACATACCAGTGCCCTTAGTTCCTAAGCATCATCATCCTGAAGAATCACCAAAAGAAATCAACCAAAAGGAAGCACACGAAGATAAAAAAGAGCAAAATCATCATGAAGAATTCCAAAAACCTCAAATTCATCCTGTGATTTTAAAGAAAACTACTGAAGATATGCAACAACATAAACGTGATATTCCAGTGCCCTTAGTGCCCAAGTACCACCATCCTGAAGAATCTCCAAAACAAAGCAATGAAAAAGAATCCGATGAGGAAAAAAAGGAAATAATTTCAGAAAATCACCATTCTGCTGTAGAAGGCTTGCAAAAACCTCAAACTTTACCAGCAATTTTGAAAGAAACAACTGGCAATACACAACAACAAACACGGGATACAGTGCCTGAAGTTGTTAACAAGGACTCTCCTAAGGAAAATATTAACGAAAAAGCATCACATGAAGATAAAACAGAAGTTCAATCAGAAAATCACCATGTTCCACAAATACATCATATACCTCAAGCATTTCCCACTCACAATCATGAATATGTGACTTCAGAAGGATTCCATAAACCTCAAAATCCTCCAACCTATCATCATGAACACTTTCAGCAACCAGGATTTCATAAAATTCAAATAAAACCTAAACATCATGAACAGTTTATACAAAAAGATAATGAAAAGAATTTACCTCAAACATTACAAAAACCTCATGAACACCATTATCATCCAGAAATTTTGCGAAAACCAACTGCATTAACGGAAACAACTGATGCCATCAACCACCAAAAGCATGACTTGCCTGTACCAACTATAGGTCATCATAAAGAAACTCAAAAAGAATTTACTGAAAATAAAAAAGAAGAAACAAAGCAAATCATTGGAGATCATTCTAATCCACATGAAGTTCAAATAGAAGATTTGTCACAATCAATATACCAGAGACCGATTAATCATGATCTAAAAATACAGAGCAAAAACGAGCCAAATGAATCTAATGAAAATAAAGAAAAAGTAAGGAAAAGTGCAGATGATCACCCCAATATACATGATGTTCAAGTAGAAGATTTATCGGGATCAATATACCAGAAACCGGTCCATCATCATACTCTTCCTGTTCAGGGGGATCACAAGGAATCTAATGAAAATAAAGAAAAAGTTAAGAAGAGTACTGATAACCAACATGAAGTTCAAGTAGAAGATCTACCGGGATCAATATACCAAAAACCTATTCATTACGATCTTCCAATGCAAAGTGAACATAAGCCAAATATTCTTGATGATCATTTAAGTGCTTATGATCATCCCATTTTAAGACGTCGACCAGTACCAGTTTCAGAACTTTTTGCCAGGTAGATGAGATCTTATTTAAAATATATTTTTGTTTATATTATTTTTCTTTCACAGAGCCCATGATAATTAAAAGATAAACTACAAACTGGTTTAATACTTATCGAGCAACTATCGAGGATGCTAATTGGTAAAATTCACGAACAAAGTGTTGTGCAATCATATTGATTCATTTAATACGACTAAAAAATTATAATACGACTAAAAAATAGAAAATATTTGTTTAAATTATGTTTATATAATTAAGTAAATCTATTAATAAAGATATATTTTAATTCATCTGTTGTTGATAAATATTTGTTTAAATTTTGTTAAAAAAAATATTTTCATATCGTCTTTACTTAAACGATTATACCTTTAAATCTTTAGTTTTAGATATTTTCTTAAAAAATACTTAAATTAAAGGAACAAATCAAGATTACCAGCACTGATGAAATTTCTATTTTCATCCAAATGACTTAAGTTTTCACAACTTGTTAGAGTCGTGTTTAATATAAAATAATTTTTTTTTTTTTTTGTTAATTTTACTGTGCAATTTCTGTGAAATCGGGATGGTAATATTAACCTTATAAACAAAAGAATTAATTATTTTTTTATTTTTTTTATTTTTTATACCTATTAAATATTTTTATTAAATTTTAAAATTTCTCGACATTTTATTATGTAAATTAAAATACAAAATCATTTCCTACCAATTTCACTTAAAATATGTGAAAATTAGTTTCTAGTCAAATTATTATAAAGATTTTTCGAATAAAAGTATTTAAAAAATGTACAAAGGCACTTTAGAAATCTTGTTCGCTACGTCGATTTTTGTCCAAATGGACTAAAATATTTGGTTTTTATTATCAGCACAATATTGGCTATAAGGTGTCGCTATGGTTTTTTGAGGTCCACAAAAATTTATGACACTAATGGTACTTTTAAGCAGTATTAATTTAATTTAAATCGCATATGTATTAATAAAGATATTCGGAAAAATGTTTCAAAATGTATAGGCTAATAACTCGTAAATTAAAAGCAAGCGGGCAAAATTTGTTAGATTACTTTAAACACAGGAAAAACTACTACTGTTCTGGTGACCTAGATAAATGTAAAAATTTTGTAAACAAATACACTTAGCATAATTTTTGGGAGTATTTCACTTAAACTTAATTTATTTCGTTGTTTTTTAATAGAAATATGAAGTGTTATATATCACCAAAAAGCTTATAAAAGTAAATATATTTTGATGCTAAATTCATTCCTTTATTTAATTCCCTCTCATATAGAAACTTTTGCAGTTCGAATTAAAAAAAGCAGAAAACACCGCTTTGGTGTGTTCTTATTTATTATTTTTTTTTTAATATTTATGTGTAAAAAATTTAAATATCCAAAATTTTTGTAAAAATTGCAAAATTTTAGAGTCCTCATTAATGCCTCCGAAAAAGCATGAGTTTTCTTACAAAAACGTAATTTGTTAGTGATTTTAATTAAATGATCTATACAAATTATTTTGTGTTTTTTTGAATACTTTGAACATAATTGTAGAGAAAAAAATTCAGAAGTAACTAATATTAATAGTCACATTAATGACTTCTGCATTTTTAATATATTTTTAGTTTTTTATAAAAAAAAAGTCGAAAGCTATTACAATTCAAAAATAGAAAAATTCAAAACACAAGAATTGGTCTGCGTATATCTGTGCATATTATAAAATTTTTTAAAGCTTTTTCAAGTGCATATTTCAATTTTTTCGTGCATATTTTAACTTGACCTGCTTATTAAATAATTCAGCACATATATATAAAAGTTTTATAGACATTAAAAAACACTGAGTAGTGACTCCCGTCAAATTTAACCCTTTAGGTACATGTTTTTAATGGTGGACCCACCCATTATAATATAATTTTTTTGTTTGTATACTTCTTGACTGTAGTAATAATAACACGGTGTTACAAAATTAGAAAAGTTGAATACACTTGGAATATTATTGGTATGAAAGAGAAGATTATTATACCATTTTAGGAATTTTCGAAACACCCCTACAATTGGGAGTTTTATTAAAAAAAAAAAAAACAATTTTTTCGGACTTTGAGGCTTGTTACCATATTTATGATAATAAAATAATAATGGCAACAACAAAATACGCATAAAATAACAGATACTAATATTTATAATTAAAACGTATTTCTTTCCTTTAAGAATGGGCTGTATTTATGATTAAAGATTAATGATTTCCATATATCAGAAGGAATATATTTTTCGTCAGTCATTTGACAAATGGCAAATTGAGATTAATTATATTTTTTATACTAATTCAATGTTTTCTTTTATTACCGAGGTTTTAAAATTGACATGTTTTGAAATCTTTACTCTTTGAGGTATAGCAATTTTCTAACATTTAATCCTCTTATAATTTCAGTTTGATTTTTTTCGATAAATATTAAAAAGGTCAACAACTATAAATATAATTGAAATTAATGCGAATTATTATGAAATGAATAAAAGATATTTTTGTTAGTTTTTAAATTTTTGAAACATTTTGAAATATGGATTTTTTTTTTATCTAAAACTAGTTTTTTTTGGGAGTTCGTTATAAACGTAGTTTTTTGTATGAAATACTCTTCTTGAGACCATAAAAATGTTTTCGCTATAATCATGCTCCTGCTGAATATGAATCTGGCCAATAAATTTAAATCGGTTGAATAGTTCTTTAGATACAAAATAACCCACCAAAAAAAAAAAAAAAACGATCAAGTGCTTCCAAAAAAGAACATTTTCACCACTTCAAAAGTAGAACTAAGTACATATTTTGAGCATTTTTGGAAGTTATTAATAATTTTACTTCCAAAAATGTGTAAAGCCACTCTTCCTATTTTCATATTAATTGTGAAACTTGACAAGAAAATTATTCCCACAAAGTCTTTCATTGTAAAATATTTCAATAGATATGCGATAATGTAGTGCTGCTCGTCTTATTTTCATATCAGTTATGATTCTTGATAAGAAAATTATGCCCACAGAATTTTAAAACTTTTGCTCTAATAGTTTTAAGCGATAAATAATTTTTACTCCAATACTAAATAATTAATATTAAATAATAAATAATTTGAATTACTTTTTGAATTTAAAAGTTTGAAAACTTTAAAAATCATACATTAAATGGGAATTAAATGTATTTCTTACAACGCAAAACCCTCTATATCGTTATTTTATTTATACACATTGAATATTTTAAAATTGCAAAATCCTCTATCTGTCTTTAAAAATGCCAATATTGTAAAATATTAAAAACTAAATATATGTAAGATTTTGTCGTTGTTTTAAATAAATGTTATAAAGAAAATTTTTTGAATACTTGCAAAATAAGAGAAATAAACAGTTGTTTTAGTATGAATATAGGCCCTCAAAATACAATTTTTCGAAAAAAAAATTACCAATTTTCGAAAATAATTTTCAAAATATTACAAATTTTCAAAATACATAACTATCAATTTAAAAAAAAAAAAAAAAATGTGCCCAATAATTTTCTAAATAAGTACTAATTTTAAAAAGGTCCATTTTTCAAACAAAAAAAAAAAAATAATGTTTAAAAAATGTACATTTTATCAATTTTCAAAAAATGTACCAGTTTTCAAATAAAGTACCAAAATTTAAAAAAGCGATTAATTTTTCTTTTAAATATGATTTTGTATGTTTTACTCCTTTCAGATGCCACTGTTGAATACATCACCAAACCATGACATTACATCCACCGGTTTAGGGTGTATTAGTGTTCTAATTGGAGTCAATGACCAGCGGCTGTAATCAATGTAATTTCTCAACTTTTTGGTAACAAAATCGAGGAAAACATTTATAATTCAGCCCTTTACTGGGACATATATATTTTCAAGTTCTGAAAGAGCCGATTTATTATAACAAATGTTAGATTTAGGCTCTGAATTTGCTTTTAAAGTTATAACCGGCGAAGTTGAAGCTTAAGTTTTTTTAAGTTAAACTTCCACATTTAAATGGAACATTTGTGCACCTCAGGATATATTTTACGTTCCTTAAATTGTAATATCACAGACATAAAGTAGCTCTGGATTGGGGAACAACTCTCACGTCGCGGTAATTATGTCTTAAGTACAGTCAGTGGGTTTTTGTTGTTCTCAGGGCTATCAGATTTGGGGTTTTTTGGGAAATTTTTGTTGCAGAAAATAATGAACATTTTGGTTTGCGGATTTTTTTTTTGGGGATATTAAAAACGGTTTAGGTTTATATTTAAATTATGGTGAAGACACCCCTTACACCTAACGGGACAATCTGTTTTTTTTAAGTAAAAAAAATCAAAGTCAGCAGAATGGATGTATAAAAAGCTGACCCGAGACACTAGGTCTATGTTGTTTTGTGGGGATATCGATCTAAGCGGAGTCCTAGAAGACCTACATCTTTATATAGGAAGCTGGACCGCCTAGATCTTTTTATTTAGAGGGTTGTTAATCCGAGTTCCAAACGATCTATATCTTCATATAGGATGCTGTAACACTTAGTTAAAAGCACGTGGTCAATTTAACGACGCACAACTTTTACAGTTATGCGTTATAATACACTGCACCGGTGAGAGCGAGACGCAAAATCCTCGAAGACCAAATAACAAAAAGCCGTCTGACTGTACTTAAGAAATAATTACGTTGACACGTGAGTTGTTCCCCAACCCAAAGATATTTTACGAAAAACAGTTTCGGTTTTTTTTTATAATTTTCGGTTTTTTTCAAAACCAGTATTTTAAAGGCGATTAATCGGCTTTTTTAAAACAGCATATTTTTAAATTTTTATGTAATTTATGTACTCAAAAAGAGTTCAAAAAAGAAAAATTACATGACTAAAAATAAGAAATTTCATGTAACTTGCTAAATGCAATAAAAATTACAAATACATTGTTTAACTTGGACAATTACTGGGCCTTATTTAACTGGTCCTTATTTAACAAATTTTTAAAAAATACTAAAAGCTTAGAAGTATCCACATTACAGCAAAAAAGTTGCTGAATACACAGAAAAAGTTTTACAGAAAAGCTTACAAGCTTTTCTAAAACCAATAAGAAATTATTTAAAATTTAAAACTTTCCTTCATAAAAAAATATACCAATAGATGGTTCTATTGGTATAATTTTTATAACCAGAATTTTATGCGCTAGTTCTTTAGTGCTCACTTAGCATTTCAATCACAAAATATATATTATTTTGGAAAGATGTATTCTCAACTACCAAGATTACAAAATATTAAGGAAAGTTTATTAAATAAAATAAATTAAATAAATAAGAACAATTTCAAACTAAAAAAAAAACAATAATAATTTCTCTAAAGTTATAACGTAATTAAAAAGCTTCAATTTAGAAATTATGCACATCAAAATTTATTATTATGCAGAATAAAACTTGTATGCGCGTATAAATTTAGGATTTTGTTTAAAAAATTACAAAAACCGATTAACCAGTTTTTTCAAGAGTCCAAAACTGGGCAACCGTTATTTTTATAAAATGAGATTTTTCGGTTAAACCGAAAACCGGGTTTCTAAAAGGACGGGTTTTTGGATACTCTATTCGCCTTATTGTTGTTTTTGTGCAACTATTGCCATCTTCCATAAATTAGGGTTAATTTTGATGTCTGCCTTGATAAAATATTGTCTAATATAGACATTACGTAACGTAGACTGAATTTGTTAGTATTATTGCAGCCTTAGTACAAAACTGTCAGCGCTCGTGCACTGACAACTTTGTCTTAACATTGCTTGAAAGAAGAACGCTATTATTTATTTTTGTTGGTACTTTTTACATGGTTTATTATATACGTTGTCCCTTATAATTGATAGAGAATAAAAATTATCTGCAATTTCCGCAAAAATTTGACGTTTGTTTTGATAAAAATTTCTCTAGTATAGACTCGGCGTTTTGTTTACTTTTCCGCCGGCTAGCAGCCGATATTGATCCATTGCCGGAAATTTTTTACAAAAGCCGCCGGCTCTGTTTATATTGTTCGGCGCAGGTCTCTGGTGTTCATAGAATGTTTATGTTTTTATTGTAAATTTACGAGTTGGCAGATTAGTGGTAAATTAGCAGGAAATTAGTAAAATGTTGAAATTAAACTATTTATTACTTACACTATTCACAGTAAGTAGTTTTTAATAATAATTTTTTTTTGGATACTGACAATATACTTTTCTAATCAATTTAGTCTTATGCTGTAGGAGAATTTACCGCAAACGATTGTCGTGAACTTGGTTTCATCAAAGGCCAATTATTGTGTTCCAGTTGTGAAAAACTAGATGATTTCGGTTTGGAAACCTTAAAGTAAGTATCATTAATTAATAATAAATACTAATTTTAATAATTATTTATTTTTGCAGATCCCACTGCCGCGAATGCTGCACATTGGATGAATTACCCGCTGCCCAACGTCGATATCCCAGAGCCATATTAGAAGTGTGTACTTGTAAATTCCGTGCCTATCCTCAAATCCAAGCTTTCATAAAGAGTGGTCGACCAGCCAAATTCCCCAACCTGACCATTAAATATGTTCGAGGTTTAGATCCTATTATTAAATTGTTGGACAAAAATGGCAATGTTAAAGAGACACTATCCATCACTAAGTGGAACACTGATACGGTGGAAGAATTTTTCGAAACTCACTTAGAAAAGGTGGGCGCTGCCGGTGGCAAACAATCATATAGTGTAATTGAAGAAGAGGACGATGATTTTCTAAAAACAAATTTAATATGAAAATCGTAACAGTCGAAAAAATGTACTTTTATGTTTAAGCATCTTTTATTTTCTGCATTTCTTTAAGCTCTTATCAATGGTATAGTAAATTATAGAATCAAATTATTGAAAACATAAAAATTGCATAAACATAATGATAATTGTTTGATTTTCTGCCGAGAATTCCCTAGGACAATTTTCATTACTACATTTTTGATTTTTTCGGAAATCCCAGGAATTTAGAAATATCAAATTTCAGTTAATCATTTATTTTAGAAAATTTCCAATAGATTTACTTATAAAGAATGGAAGGCCTGTCAAAAAACCTAACTAAGATTGTGTTAGTAAAATTTTATTTATAAGTTTAGTGCTGAAGCTACTTTCACCACACATCATAAGAACACATATCTAGTTGTAAATACAAAAGAGTATTCCAAAATGATTAAATATAATTAATCACAATTATATTCGTGGATTTTAAAAATTTTTCATCTTTTAATGCTTATTATACCCACAAATAAAAATAAAATTATTTGTTTTGGCTTTTCGTTGATGAGTGTGTAAATAACTTAAAATTATTTAAATTCTGCTTTATTTTCAATACCAAAAGTAATCTAAAATATATAAAAAATTTATTTTCGGTTTGTGGAAAATATTCGTGTTACGGAATATAAACACGTGAAAAGGAATAATAATATTGTGTGTTAGAGAGTGTAATTTTCCCTAAATTTTAAAGGAAAGTTTTATTTTGGGTTGTGTTGTTTTGTGAGGAAAGATAAATACCGTACGAAAGACAACCTTTCATTCTTTGTTTTCTTAGTTTAAAAAATGTTCGATACTTATTCAGAAAAAACTTTCGATACTTATTTTAAACATTTTTCTATAAAAAAAAAAAATTAAAAAAAATTGATAAACTTTCTTTTAATGGAAAACTTTTAATAATTTTCTTTTAATAGAAAATTTTCAATGCTTTCACTTTCTCTAAATAAATTTCAAAATATTTTTACTTATAGAAACTTTTCAATAACTTCTCTTCTATCATTTTCTAATTGGAGAAATTTTTTGACAAATTCTTAATTCTAAGAAAATCTGATAATTTTTCTAGTTATTGAAAATCTCGGCCAAAATTGACTGTTATCATGGATTTATATCTATGCGTATAAGTCAAAAAGAATTACCCAGCTGACCGCAAACTTTGATGATATCCCGTTCGAACATTTCTCTGAAAAAACATTCGAGAACGACTATCGCTGATGATCCGACTATACGTTTCTAGAGCTCACCCGTCTCTCACTTTATGCCAACAAATCTTTTGATCTCGAAGGTTCGTATGTTGTATTAATAGTGAACCATTAGCCATATCAATAGCGAAACGTAAAAATATGAAAATTATTCGATATTGTTAATAATCGACAAGTTAATGACTTGTGATTGTTATAATTGACAATAGTTCGACAACGATAGTTTTCTATTTTGTTTCCAATCTAAAATTAAAAGCTGATTTAATTTTTAAAGTTATGTTTTATTTCAAACTTAACCCAATATATCAAATATTAAAAAAATATACATCACATTTTCGAAAATAATAATAAATATTTACATAATATTAATATTTGAAGCATTTTGTCCAAATTTCAACTTCACCCAGTGAAGTCATCAATGTTTTTTTCTCAATATTATTAATTTTTCTATTGCTCGAATCTACATGTTTTAGTGCTAAATTTTCTGAATTAATCTGAAAAAAAAGTTGATCAACGGTTCTCAAATGGGGGTCCGCGACACTCAAGGGGTCGCGAAAACCATTTACTTAAACACAATATTTAAAACATTTTAATAATTAATAATTCAAATTTTCTCCATAAAATGTCTTGAGGATTTCATTGAATTGATCAATTCATATGAGTCGGAAGTAAACAAAGTTATATCCGTGTGAGTGATTAAATTAATTATGTCCTATGAAATTGAATGAATACACGGCAGCAAATTTTTGTATTCTATATAATTTTTTAATACGGAATTATCAGCTTAAATTGATGATACCTAATTAAATACCTTCTAAAATTTCAAATAATAACATCCTCAAATAATTCAAATGCGGTTCAAAAGTAAAAAAAAAGATAATTTATAGTTCTAGTAAGATTTACAAGTCAGAATAAATAAAAAATTGAGAGAAAAACAAAAGACTTCATAAATTTGTTTGTAAAGACATTAACCTGATTTGGAAGCACTTTATATTTATTTGTAAATTACACAACGAAATTTACAAGTTTTTCTTTACTAATTAAAAATTAACAATTTTTTTATTTGAATTTAATTTTATTTTTATATTTTTTCTTTTCTTGTCATTCTTCTATTCATAATTGTATTTTTGTTCATAATTTGGCAACACTTTTTTCGACGTGAATGTTAACATGTATATTAATTTAATTCCCAACGTATATAAATTTAAATTTTGTATGAAATTGACTATTAACGTTAGCAAAAGCTGTTTTTAAAATTTTTTATTAAAAAGGCCTCAACACATTTTTAAACCTATATTCTCAAATTTGAAATTGAAAGCACCAAATATTTTCTCTTGAAAATTTATTTAGTTTAAGTTTAAAATGATTTGATAATTTTTGATATAAAACTGAAAAACACATTTTTTTTAGACGGAATGTCGGTTCAAAATATTAGGTATTATTATTGACAACACTCTTACTTTTTCTACGCATTTGGATGGTTTGAATGGGAAAGTTTTCAGTATATTGCGAAAATTATATTCTATTCATTTGCTTTTACAAAGTGTAAAAATATATCATAAAAAATTAGCTCATGCATTATTGATGTCTCTTATCCTACATGGACTTGAGATTGTATCTGGTACATCTGCTGTTCATTTGCTAAAACTTAAACGTATTATTAATTTGAGAGTTCGCTTTGTTTACAATATAGAGGCCTTCGATCTAATATTTCTAAAAATATGAAATTTTTTTGGTGGTTCGTTTGAATATTTTTTGGAGTTTAGAAATATAATTCATTTTTATGGAGTCATTAGAAATGGTAATAATGCTCCACTTTGTAGGATCACAATTCCTAGGATATGTAATCATGTTTTTGAGAAATCATTTTTAATTCGGGTTGCTCGAAGCTTTAATAAATTGCATAATAATTTAATTCTTCATTTTCAGTGAATATTTGGCCCAGGAGGCAATGTGAATTGAACGAAATTTGATGAATTTAAATTTGTTTATATTTATGGTATTTTAAATTATTACTCTTACATTTAATTACTGTTACATAAAATAAATAATTTTACTATACCCATTGTGCACTAAATAAATATTCTAAAAATTTGACTGCTTTCATAAAATATGCTATTCTGTAAACATTTTTGAGCGGGCAAAAACTATCCAACAAAAAGAAAAAAAAAACTGAAAAAGTCATGATTTTAACATTGTGTTGTCATTGGAAGGAAGTACTTAGTGTTGAAAAAGAGATGTAGAAGTTAATTTTTAAACCATGGTAGGATGGATGCTCTTTTTATACTTCTTGTTCACTGCTTTTGAAGTACTATGTTTAACAATTTTTTTAATAAAAATTCTGTTTTAGCCTTATTAAAATGCAATAAGAATAATTTCAAATTTGTGAAACTTAATTTTCTTCGCAATTATTTAAACTTTTTCCTGCAAAAAATACATTTATTTTCACATATTTAGTAGTAATTATTAATAACTTCCAAAAAAGCACAAAATATACGCTTAGTTCAACTTTTGAAGTGCTAAAAAAGTTTTTTGGAAGCACTTGATGAACCGATGAACTTTTTCAAAATTTCAACATTTTCGACCAATGTAGCACCCCACGTCCAACTTTCAATATAATTGACTATACATTCTTGAAACCTTATTTTTTAAAATATGTAAAGAAAATACTTTTTTATTAAATAATAAATCAGAATTTTTTTTGTAAAAAATATGAATTTAAAGTCTATACTATGATAATATTCACCGCTAGACGAGTTGAACAAATTTTTACACTCCTATATTGCGGAAAAAGCAAAAAAAAGTCTAGGCAAATAATCAAAATCTTCAAATTCAATCGCAAATATCTTTTTAATCATAAGAGATATCATAGGTGAGTATTTTTTCCTCACCTTATCAAGTTTTTTACAAAGATTTTTAAATCCTCGAAATTGGACTTGATATTACGATATTTTGAAACTCTTTTATACTTGAGGTTGTCAACTTTGATATGTTGGTTTGTAATATTACAATCTGGCTGGAAATTTTGGAAATGTTAACCTCTGAGCCGGATGGATAAACAAAATAAAATAATTTATTTTGTTTACTCAATAACACCAAAATTGAAATAGTAGAGTAGGGAAAAGTAAATAAAACAAAGAATTAGTGATTGGAAAAATAAGTAATTTTATTGAGTGGAATTACCTCTTATTGTGGCTGTGGCAAAATCAAGAAGGAAGACAAATTCATTAGCCAAAACGGAAGCAACATTTTAGACATTTTGTTCCACTTGACATTTGAATTTAGGCTTTATGTGGGAAAGAGAAAGGTCGATTTTCTCAACATTAAGTTGCTGTATATGATGAGAACAAAAGGGATTTTTTGGCTCATCTCCAATATTAATGACAAAGCCTTTTGGCATTAACAGATATCTTGTAGCTTATCTTGGTACAGCTTAGGACCTCCTCTACTACTCTCCCATACATTTCAATTCGGTCCGTTCAATAATTTACGAGATACAGATTTATTACCAATATTTTTAGTATTTTAAATAAGCTAAGAAACTATTATTTTGATTTAAGGTTAAAGACCCTTATATATTATTTAACATTATTTTTCAATATATTATATATTACAAGGGCAAATGCATGTTTTTAGTGAGTATTTGAAAGACTATGTTGACCAATTATTTTTGCGAGTCCACGGATTTGCAACAAAATAGTGCATATTTTGAGTAAATTACATTTTATTCCATATTTTTCGTTCAAATACATACATTTTTGGTATATTTTACGATTTTTATTTTTTTTGTATATTTTTGACTAAACTAATATTAAAAAATTGTGATTGATATTTATAAAAAATACTATCACTTAACTTATTTTCTTTACAACAAAATATATAAAAAATGATTTTAATTTTGACCCGAACTATCGACGCACTTTTAAATTCACACTGTTAAAAAAAACTCCAGACTCCAGTTGCACAATTGACAGTTTTGACAAAAAAAAGTAAAAAATTTTTGAGCATTTGTTTGGGGGCTAGGTGAAAAAATTGACCGATCATATAAATAACAATTTTTGTCTTTTTATATATGAAGCATTGCTATGCATTGTATAAAATACTCAACAATGATTTAGAAATTTGTTAAAAAAAAACTGCACAAATGAATCTATCTCGAGAAGAAACCCTAAAAAGATAAAATTTTCTTAAATAAAGCAATAAATAAAAAAATTAATTTTCTTTAGACTTCTATAGATGAAACCAGGAATGTCGAAGATCGATATATTGTTGATGCAATTGTAGGAGTCCTAGACAAAGATCAGGATTTGTTCAAGAAAAAAATGTTTGATTAACATTGTAAAAAATAAATCATATTGCTGTTGATGCAGCCCCTAAATACGATATTGATTTCAACTTGATATGTTAGCAGTACACAGTGGGGCAGAATCAAAATTTTTTGGAAATAAATCTGTAACTTCTGATCGGCCGGTTGGATTTTCATGAAATTTGGTATAGGCATAGCAGAGGAGTGTGCAATGTTATGTTTGGAAGGGGGCACAACAATCCCCTCAGGGGCGGAGCTAAGAGGACTCAAAGTTAGGTACCTCTGACATAAAAAATTTTTAATCGCTTGCAAAATTTTTGTTTCTCGTCCGATTTCAAATATTTTTATATATTGTTATAGGCCCTGATAAGACCTATAAAAAACATGTCCTATTATCTCTTATAGTTTTCGAGTTATTTGCGTTTGAATTTTTAAGCACCATAATTTTGCATGTTCTTGGTCCAGTTTTTTTCATATATATATCCTAGTTTTTTTCTTAATTAGTTAAAGAACATTATCTATTGAATAAAAAAAATTTGAAGTCGATATCTTTACCGAGTCTAAAAATAAACGATTTTGAATTTGAAAATTGCAAAAAAGACGACTTTTTGTGTTTTTTTAGCCGAAAAAGTATCTACACTCTTTTTTATCTAAAATAAAATTTTCTTTAGCAATATATAATAATTTTCCACTTTTCAGAGATGACTTTAAGATAAAAAACAAGCCCAATAACTTAATTGGTCATGGTACATACCCACCCCAATTCGACCCATTTTATATGAAAGTTTTGATTTTAGACCATATTTTCTCAAATCCCAAAGCACGAATCGACAAGCGGAATATATTTTAAGAATCTTCAATATGTTGTTAAAAGTTTTAAATCAAAATCTACAGGACTTCGGAAAAATGTGGATTCTATAGCCAAAAATGTAAAAAATCCCTTTTTTGGGAACTTTAATTAGCTTTTTTGGAATTCAGGAAAACCCTACCCCTGATTGAAATTTGGTTAACGCGCTTTTAATTATATTAATAAGATCCACATTTCCTGCAAATTTCATTAAGATATCTTTATAAACAAATATGTTATTACAATTAAAAAACCCCAAATTGGGCCTTTTGTTTGGTTTATTTCTAAATAGCGAAAGAAATTTTAAAAATATGTACTCCAAATTAAGCTTATCCTTTAGCATATATAATTTCCGATATTTTGCAAAAAGATTCAAGTCAATATCATGCCTCATTTCAGAAATATGCGCCTTTTAACTTTAATATTTCCAATTTATTGTATATATGACTATATTTTTAAAAACTTGCAACTTTTGCCTTTAGCTTTGCGTAAATAATTATTTAGAAAATTATGAATATCTCTGTATACTTTTAGTAATATCTATATATCGTTTATAGTTGAAAACGAGGCACTTTTATAAAAACTGATTTTTCTAAAGCACATCGCATGGTTAGCACGAATTTTAAATAGCATTTCTTTGTAATAAACTTTAATAATGTATATTTTCGTATAATATATAGATGGATATATGCAAAATTTTAAAATGTCGCGATTTTTAGTATAGATTTTTTTTCCAATTTTACTAGAAAACCATAAAATATGCTACAATAATACCATCAAGTATTTAAAATATCATACATCTTATTTGAATAACTCGGCAGGTTTTGATACTACGCATAATTTTTACCAGAATTATATGTAAACTTCTAGTTTGTAAACATTTTTATATGTTCAACTTAAAACCGCTATAACTTTCGCTCCCCAAAAAACCAAAGCAAATGATTAACGCGAACTAATTCTACATGCATTCGGAGTCAATTTAGATTTATACAAATGGATTTGAATGTCACATCAAAAAAAAAAAAAAAATGAAGATTTATAATCAAACATTTTTGATAATTTCCAGTATGTATGTAATTTATTTTGTATATAAATGCTTTTGAGGATGAACATATATGGTAAAGTTCGCCAAATTTCCAAAAATAAATTGCTGCCTTTCAAGAAACTTTCCACATTGCAAATGTAAACAAAAAAATTTTAAAATTTTCTTTTGTATTTTTACTTTTTTCTTTTACATTTTTGAATTGTTTGACTTAACAAGAGCTAAATATGACAACTCTTCCTAATAATTCTAAATTGTCCAGTTCTACCATGATACACACCAACTGAATTGTGTTCTTTCTTTTATTTTTCTTTTTTTTAATATTATTAAAAATTATGAATATTTTTGGACTTCATGTTTTTAGTTTTATATCATATTTTTTCATATTTTCAGTGCATATTTTTCGTTTTGTCGTACATATTATAAGAGTATATTTTAGATTTTTTTAGTGCATAAAAATATCAGCTCTGTACATTACAATCCATTTAATATAAAGTATCTCGCTTTATTTAATATTAAATGTTTGTATATTTTTTTCTCAAGGACCTACAATAAGTAGATCAAAGTTTGTAACCAATACTCATTCGTTTTAAGTTACTCCAGGTCTACAACTGAGATTAACGCTGGTATAATATGTGAGGTAACGTCGACAGAAGAGAGTAATCATTTTATTTATATTATGTTAAATCTTAAATAAGGGGTACACATATTCTAATAAATTTTATAATAGGGCATTCAGACCGACGCGAAATTACGTACTTTCGGGATTTCGGCCGAAATCAAGTTGAAATTATGTAATTTCCCATACATTTTGACACTTGCGAAATTACATAATTTTGTGTAATTTCGACGAAATTACATTGAAATTACGATTCCGTGCAACTCTGTACATGGTTGGAAAAAAAAAACAATTCACAGCTGATCTTAAATTTAAACACAAATCTTAAAATTAATTATTAAAGTGATTTTGCA
Source organism: Protocalliphora azurea (assembly GCA_932274085.1). Classification (NCBI taxonomy): domain Eukaryota; kingdom Metazoa; phylum Arthropoda; class Insecta; order Diptera; family Calliphoridae; genus Protocalliphora; species Protocalliphora azurea. The sequence continues at coordinate 143,432,166 of OW026522.1, read as the reverse complement.
AAATGAAACCTATCCTTTTTACATTTTTAATTGTTGCAAATTAATAATTTTCAATTTAGTAAGTAATTGTTTCTTATTTGTATCCATTTCAAAATACTTTATTTACCCCTATAACAATTTAAAATATAAACAATAAGTATCAGCTGTTCACGAAATTACATCAAATGTCATCTAGCCAGTATGAACACTCTATAAGATATCATTATTTTCAATCAGTCACAGAGTAAACATGTCCTTTTTATTTAAGAAATTCGCACTATTTTAGCACAATTTTTATAAAAAAGGTTTTGCAAAATGTAAAACAAACCTTAAAAGGAAACAACTTTACAAAAAACATTGCTTTTTTTTAGTAATTTCCAAAATACACATGCACACTCTCAAATAAAATTTCCTATATGTGTATTTTTTGACAGTTCATCTTATAAGATAGTTGTGTAGAGAAATCTCATCACAACAGTCTTATAATACTTCCTATAATACTAATATTTGAAACTACACATGAGATAATTCTCTAAGAGAGCGAATTTGACACTCTCTGGCAGAAAAATCTTACATATACTGTTACGTGTAGATTGGGCTGTTACGATGACATTTCATTATTGATAAATCCATAAATCTTTAATGAAGCTGTGTTCAATAATAAATGATTAAATTATGACGTTAAATTAAAAAAAAAAAACTAAATGATAATCAGCTATAAATAAATAATTAATGAAACAATAACAATTAAATACAACAAAAACAAGAGAAAATATATATTTAAAAAACAATATTCCATTAAAAATATATATTTTTTTGCGGTTTGCTTTATTGTTGACAATATTTATGTAGTTACGTGAAAATAAACATTTTATTAGGTTTTTGTTGTTGTAGCTGTTGTTATTTTGTTATTGACATTTCACACTTGTTTTTATTGTAGTTGTTTGTGTGTTGTTTTATTTTCAAAATAAAAAATGAAAATAATGAGAAATTTTGCACAAAGCCATTATTTATTTAAATACCTAATTACAATTTTTATTATTATAAAACTGTACACATCATGAAATGCAATTAATAAATAATACAACTTTTATTAAGCATAATTTTTATTTTATTTATTAAACATCTAAACATTTAATTTTATTTATTTGCTTTTTAAAAATTGTCACTTTTTTGATAAAAGTGGTTTCTAAGGTATTGTCTTAGTTTTTAGGAGAACAAGTTGAAATAAGAGTAAAGAAAATATTCGAGCTCTAATCTTGTGGTTATTCGCAATAAACTCTTCATTATTTGCTTAAAATCGGTAGCAGCGCGCTACTGATTTATTGTACGATAAAAAATTTTTCAAAGTTTCCTTCTGCCATTAGTTATGAAATATCAGGTTTAACAAACATTTCTTATTCACGGTTAAGAGTTTTGAAGAAGTTAAGGTAAAGTTCTAAGAGAATAGGTGGCTAGAAAATATTCTATGGTGAAGAGGACACATTTTGTTTTCCCATATTTTGGCTGTTTATGAACTAATTTGGTTGAGAAAAAAAAAAAAAAAAAAAAAGGAAAAAATTTCTGTAAAAGAATGAAGTTTATTGCTTCACAGAAAAAAAGTTTGTACATAAATATACAAATTTACTTTCATTGATTTCACTACATAATATTTAAGCATTAAAACTTAGTTTTATATTTTTTTCAAAAGAATCAAAAGTCAAGAAGACTGAAATAATTGTTCAAATTTTCATTTATGTTTTCAATTTGTAAAAAAAAAAATGTGAAATTTTCTTCGGAAAATTTTAAGTTTTCAATGATTTCTAGCTACATTTTGAGAAGAAAACAGAAGCGCTTTTTATCAAAATAATGTGCTGTAGAATGCGAGCAAAATTATGCAAATTTCTAAACATTATTTTTTTACAGGTTTTCCTTGGAATTTTGCCATTTTAAAGCATTTGTTGCAAAATGAAAATAGTATAACTATTTTTATTTACCATTTGCAAACAAATTTAATAAAACTAAATCAAATATTTAACAAAATTTTTTCAAACTTCCTAAAATTTTCATTATGAACAATTTAATATCTATGAATAAAATTTTATTTTTTTATGAAAAAAGTTTGTGAAAAAAGTCATGTTCGATTCATAATAATTATGAAAAAAGTTTTCGAATACATGAATTTTTTTTCTCTGTGTTACGGCCTTCAAGAAAGAAATTTATGCTTATAACTCCGGCATTTATGACTCAATTTTTAAGCACTTGTGACAGACGGACAGACATACATTGTTTATTATATAAAATAACATAATAAATTGATGACGGAAAGTTAAAAATAATTTAATTTGAAAGCATTTTTTAATAGATTTTATTTAAATTTTAAAAGTATTATCTTTGATCCAGATTGAAACAGATTAGAGTGTTTTCGTACTCAGAATTTGTTTGTATATTGTTATTTTGCTGACAAATTGCTGACTAAAACTTGTGAATTTAAAGAGTACTGGAAGAGAGCTATTATTTGAAATTGAAAAATTAAACATTTTTGATGACACACTATGAACTGAGCTAATATTCCAATTGGACCAAGTGAGAATGTTATATTCGGCTTGGCCGAATTTTCAACTTTTTGTTCCATTCTATTTTTAAAAGTTCACCTTATATGGGAAGTGGGCAGTAAAGTGGGCGGATCACGCCAATTTTTGATTTGTAAAAAATTTCGTTAGTGTATATACATTTTTGGTAAGAGATATTGGCGGAAAAGTATGAACTGGAGTTACAACGTCGAAGGTTTTACGTGAGTACCTGTTAATGTAGACCCAAACTCACGGTGCTCTTTGCACAGGGTGAATACAATGCGTCCACCAACGCCCCCAAGTCTGACCGAAATCATCCTTGAGTACCAATTTGAAGTCATGTATTTGGACATGACCTCCGCCTTGGTTAGGAGCGGAGCCTATCGAAACTCCTTCCGATCTATGGGTCACGGCACCCGGTTGCAATGCAACTCCACACTGAGCTCACGCTCTACCCGCGATTTGGGTCTAAACCACAACCACCACGAAGCTCCGCAAGGGGCCGCACCGTTGCCAGGCTGGAACCGAAGTTCCAGGGGCTCCTGACACCCGTGCTACCAGTATTAAGTCACCGGTCGGACTTCGTAGCCAAAGATGACTACTACCAGTTGAACTCCAAACAGTTCGGGACTGGTGACCCGCCACCACACACAAAACACACATCAATATGAATGGACAACAATTACATCACAAACAATCAACAACCGCCCTCACGGGCGATTCGTTGGCCACATGGTGTGACACCAGCAAAGGACAAAACGAACAACGACTAGGACAACTTCGACGCTGGCACCCTCGCGGGTGGTCTTGGTCACAAAAGTGACCTGGAACCAACAACAAGGACAGAGAAGAAACACGAACAAGAGAGGCAGCAAGTTGAGACGACAGGAAGAGGCAATCAGCAAGAAACCAGCAACGGCGAAACAGGAAAGCGAAGTTGGAGCAAAAATTGCAATCCATCATGCCAACCACCGCCAGCTGACATATACATACCCGCAAACCGGGGAGGACTGGAGTTACAATGGGCACGCTGTATTTCTAGTATTTGCCCATGTTATTGTTATTATTGTTTAATAACCGATTTTGGCCTCCCCTCTAATTGGTCCGCCCTGAGCCTTATCCTTCTTTCAACAGACGGGCGGATATTGCTAGATCGACTCAGAATAATGCGAGGACCCAAATATATATATATATATATATATATATATATATATATATGTGTGTGTGTGTGTATATATATACTAAATTTTATCGTTTTACTTAGTTTCCTTCTATTTTTTTATACCCACTACCCAAAAAGATGTAAGGTATATAGGGTTTGTCATTTCGTGTGTAACATTACTCTCCCCGAATTTTAGTATTGAGCAAATAAAATGTTTTCTTTTGACATCAATATTAATGTAAGCGAAAAAATATTTAAGAATGTTTCTTAAATATTTTTTCACATTATCAATTTTAACCATTAAGATGATACTTATCGATGGTCTACAGTTATATCTGGTCTTAAAAAAATGCCGAACAAAATTTTAAAATTTGGTGAAGATTTTAAAAAGTGCATAAGATTTCTGTATTTAAAAAAATTTTTAACGCCCCTTTGACTCGAAAGTTTTATTTATTAAAAAAATTTGTTCATGCAATATTTTATACCTCAAATAGTAGAGTATCATCTCTTGGTCTTTAAAATTCTGTTCTCTAACTTTAATTTCACTTATGCGGGCAAATTTTCTATCAAAAAACTGCAAAATTTAAAAAATTTTAAATTGTTGATTTCATTTTTTATCATAACTTTTTACCAGACGGTTACTTGTTCTACAACATATGAATTTCCATAGTATTGTTTCTCTACTGGTTAATAGTTTAAAACTAAAAGATTTAAATTGTCAGTGCAAAACTGAAATAAATCAAGAAATTCTTGAAAGTTTCAACTCAATTTTTTATATTTTTTTTTAGGTTTAAATGGTTGTATTTCCTTGGGAATTTAGGTGAATGATCTAATCATTATTATTTTGTATTTTTTTTGCATAAATTAATTATTGTTTTTTATTATTCAGTGTTGCCATAGTGTTTATTGATTATAAAAAAATATTTGAATTTATTTCATTTTTTTAACTTTTACATTCTAATCATATTTGTATGCAATTTATTTTATTTAAGGACGACTTATTATTATAATTATATTATTTCTTTCTGTAAAAATCAGTGTAGATATTACGAAAGTTTACGGATGTGTTAGTTTTCTGGATTATTAAATATTAAAAATCATATCTTAATACGAAATCACTAGTTTAGTAATAGTTATAAATGCTGTTGCTTTTTTGATTTGTAATGTTGTTATGTAATGAACTGTAGCTACAAGATTGGATAGAATTAAAAGTGTAATCATTTAATTTTCATTAGTATTTTTATTGCTAATTTTTCTAATGAAATCACAATTGTTCATAGTTTTTTTTTTTGCGAAGATATCCCAAAGTATATTAAATATGTATTCCATACAATAATTCTTTTATGGTACACTAAAAATTTAATATTTTCAATAGATATTATTTTTGCATAAATAATAGAGTTTAAAATGACCAACGTAATAAATGATTAATTACTCTTGCTGTAGCTACAAAAATTTGCTGAATAAAATTTCTTTAACTACATATTTACTACATAAGACCCCTGTTCCGAAAGTTGTGTTGTCTGCAAAAAAATTAACCTTCTTAACATTTATTTCAATCTAGATCTCTTTTAAAAAATTGATAACTGTAATATTAAATAGTATGATTACTTTATATCTGCAAAAGATTTCAAATAATTGGATATAAAGATAATATCGCACATAGGGGCTAAGGTGTACCAAACTTGGCATTAAATAAACCGCGGTATTTTAACATTAGTGATTGGTATCGTTAAAAAGGTAATTTTATCTATATTTTAAACATTTGTTAAGAAATTTGTAATATGTACAATTTTTAAAACTAACCTAATTCAAAAGTTGACATAGAAAACACATATAATTTAATATGGGCTGTATAGAAAACACTTCGAAATATTGAACGCCATTGAGACTTGTTTGTTTTCTATTGTGTCTTTTTTTGCTGGCCCATAAAAGTTGACAATATTTTATAAAATATTTGATATTCAGACCAAAATTACACAATTTTTTTTTTCACAGTGTAAAAGTAAATATTTTATATTTTATTTGTTATATTAATCCTTGAGGGACTTTTAATACATCTAAATAATGAGAATACCTATGTACACAAAACTGAATTTTTGTGAATTTTTTTCCAAACCAGTTTTTTGTTACTTAAAATTTTAAAAATACTTGAAAAGTTTTGAGACTTTAGAGTCCTGTTTTATGCAGACTAATTGTACAACAAAAAGCGAAACATGTCTTGAATGCTGGAAGCCTTAGCTATCATTTGATACAAAATTTTGTTGTTTTTTTATTTTTGTTTTCGTTGAGGTAGATATTTTTGAGTACACCTAGAGTCAAAAAATAACTACATGAATTTGTGGACAAGTCGAACAAAAATAATTAATAATTCAGGCAAAAAATAAGTAGTTTATTTTTGTTTCCAATTATACCTGCTAGCTTACCAGGAAAGCAAAGTTTTTGCTGGGTAAATTCTAAAATATATATATTTTTTTTTTTTGATTTTTTGACATATTAAAGTTTTCATCTATGAAAGTTACTTTGTAATTAGTTGGATATTTACGTAAAGAGCTTAAAACTTCATTTTATTAAATTTTGTTGTATTCTTTATAAAGGATTTTGCTGCTATTGTAGTCATATGTGTAATTATTTTGAAAAGCTATGTTAATATAAAATGCATGTCGTTTACCTATGAAACAATTTTATTTTAATAATTTAAAGCCTTTTTAAAACTGCTTTACTATATATTTAAAGTTGTTCTTTTTTTTTAATAGAGTTTTTAAAATATTCTTTACAATTAATAAATATTATTTAATATTCATCATACAAAATATACTATTTACACAGGTCTTTAATAATGCAAATTTTATGCACAGACACGCAATTTTTGAACAATTCACAAATAGCAAAAACAACATAAGTAGAATAAAAATGCAATTATTATTCATTTCATTTTTATACCAATATAGAAGTCATTGTAAGAATTACCTTTTTGGTGAAAACAATGGATTTTATTTAGTAACAAATATCTGAAATAATATGTCCGGTGTATCATAAATATTGTGTCTTCTTACTCAAATCAATTAATATTTATGCATATTGATATTTAATTTTATCTTTTTTTTTGTATTGGAAAAAGTGTGAAACGGAAATTCTATAATATTTTTGAATAAAACTTTGAGTATTTATTTGAACACAGTTTGTCAATATTTAGTGCAAACAATTACTTCATTCGTTCTTATGAATACTTGCGTATGGGTAAAAGTATTGATTCTAATGAGCAAACACAAAATTAAAATCTGCTAAAAATAATAATAATAATAATAAATATTCCTCTTACATTATATATGTATAAGTATATGAATATGTATAAAAAAATTAAATATTGCCGATACCGACACAAATAAGACTTGTAAATACCACCTATTCATCACACACACCTAAAAGATAGTCCCTTTAAGCTAAGATTATAAATCTTTTTTAATATAAATTTTTTTTAACGTTAGAATTACAATATATTCGTTTTACTTATATTTTGCCTATAATAGTAGTAGTACTTAATATACAATGTCTATATTTAGATGGGGAAATGTATTTAAAATACAATGTTTACCATTTATGAACTTCACTTTTATCAGACATCAATGAAATGATTCATTCTTTTTATTACCAGCAACACAAAAAAAAAAAAGAAAAAAAATTATCATACTAATTTCTATGGAAAATATAGGTAGTTAGTGTTAATAAAAATCTTCTCATATTTTAGTTTTAAAAATTCAGCAAAAGGTTTTATTTAATTGTATTAAAATAAAGTGAAAATTAAATTAGAATTATAAATTAAATTAGAATTATATAATATTTTTAAATATGTAATAGGAATTTATTCTACAAAAAAAAAAAAAAGTTATTGGAATTTACAAAATTTGGATATTCTACACTTCAGACATATAATGAAATTTTTCTAAATAATAGATACAATATTGCAACTCATTTTGCAAAAAAGCTATTTATAAGGAAGAATAAATGTTAACGTACTTTTCTAACTATAATTTTTTTTTAGAATTTTTTATACCCTTCATTACAAGAAGTTGAAGAACACTGTCCACTTTCCGAAAACCTCCTATTTTGAAGCCAGCCTACAATGATTATAGTTTTTCGTTAAAGAAATAATTCAAAACGTTTTATAAATTTCCAAAAAAGGGCGTCATTTGCCCGATAACATTTTCAAAATAATTTGGTTGTTTTCTTTATTTTCTAACAACCGAAATTTTTCAAATTTGAAAAAGAGTCAATTTCAAAAAAGAACCACTCTAAAGATAAAAATAAAAATTTAAAAAAGTACAGATTTTAAAAAAGAATATTTTAAAAAGTATCTATTAACAAAAAATTAAAAAATGTTAAAAAATTACTAATTTGAAGAATGTACCATTTTAAAAAAAAATTACAATTTCCCAAAAAGGTACCATATAAAAAAAAAAGAAATAAAAATAATAATAATTTCCGAAAAATGGACCCATTTTTAAAAAAGTACAAATTTTTGAAAAAAGTACGAACTTAAAAAAAAGTATAGATTTAAAAAATTCTAATTTTATAAAAAAGTAAAAACTTGGAAAAAGTACCAATTATCCAAAAATAAAAATTTTCCAAAAAGGGATAAATTTCTAAAAGAAGTACCTACTTTACAAAAAAAAAAAAAAAAAAAAAAATATGAATTTAAAATAAGTATTTATGTAGTAGTTTTGTAAAAAAGGTGTTATGTTAAAATAAAAAATAATCATTTTTAGAATTAGTACATATTCTTAAAGGATCAATTTTACCAAAAAATTCTAAATTCCAAAAAAGAAAGTATCAACTTTAAAAAAGCACCAATTCTCCAAGCTTACTTTCCCTCTTTAAAAGGATCTTTTTTAATTCGCCAATTTCAAGCTAATTTAGATTTCTACTTATGTCTAGGAAATAGAACTAAAATGGCACTACAAAAATGTTCGCACATTTTTTTTTATTATATTCATTTATTTTCAAAAAAAATTTATTACTCTGTGAGTGCCTCTGCGCCTTGAAGGCATTTTAGAGGCGAGTTGGCAATAATATATTGCATAACTTAAGAAATATCTAGTTAACAATAACTATATATATAATAAAAAAAATATTTTAACATTCAATATGAATTAGAATTACATTAAGAGTTACTCTATATTTTGAAGTAAATAATTCTTTAAACTAATAATAAATATTTTTTTTTGTAATAAATCTACTGGTCGGATTAAATTGAAATGTATGGAAAATTTGTAGAGGCGGATCTAAGCTTTCTGAAAAATTATCTTGTAGTCACCCTGTAATAATAAGAGATTAGCTACTGGATATCAAAGTTAACCACTTCGAGTATGTAAGTTTCAAAAAATCTTAATTTCTACAAATCAAGTCGGTTTTCAAAGATTTTTATATTTCTGTAAAATGCTTTCTGTAACATGTTTACAGACCTAAGTTATATCTTTTTGATTTTTCACCTCGACTTTAAATAATTTTTCGCGAATTAGTCCTGCGGTGTATGTAGGAAATTTTTTTAAATATTCTGTAATCTCTAATATATTCTGAAATGTTTGAATTATTTCAAGTCGTCTAGCCGTGAATTATTCAAAGTCAACACTCTGAAATTAGTATAAAAAATGGTTATTATTTACAAAAATATAGAAAAAATTGTTACACTTTTTTCTCAAAGTTTTGTTAACAAATTTTTTTTATATATTTCAAAAGACAAATAAATGATTAATAAAAAATTTCATATTTATCGATTAATATTATTGATGCTATTTCATTAGAACATATATTTAGAACAATTTAGCACTAAACTGCTTCCTGTCCGGCCAAAAACGAATGCAGGAGTGCAGATTTATGAAAAAAGTCAATTGTACAAAACACTTCTTTTAAATTGCACAATCCGACCAATGCTGTATATAGGGTGCAAATCTAAATCAATTTAGAATTTCTTTATTAACAATTTTGAAACATGTAAAGAAAAAATTTTTTATTGACAATACTTTGAGAAAAAGTGAAAGAATTGTACTATATTAAAAAAAAAAATTGCCATTTTGCATATCAATTTCAGATTGCTGACTTTGACTATTTTTCACGGCTAGACGAATTGAAATAATCCAAAAATTTTTTCAGCATATTATTTCGGAATGTATTAGAAATTACAGAATATCTTGAAAAAATTTTCCTCCATATATCTCAGGACTAATTCCAGAATAACTAAATATAGTCGAGGCAAAAATCAAAAATTCAAAATTCAAGAGTAAATATTTTTTTTTTTTATCTATAAGAGATAACTTAGGTGCGCATGTTTTTACTTGATATCGCCAAGCACTTTACAGAAATATAAATATCGTTGAAATTGAACTTGATTTGTAGAAGTTACGATTTTTTTAAACTTTTACATACTTGAGGTGGTCAACTTTGAAAGCCTGCAGCTTATCTCGTATTACCACAGGGTGACTACAAGATTATTTTTCTTCCTCTACAAATTTTACATACATTTCAATTTGATCCGACCAGAAGTTTAGGAGATACAGATTTATAACAAAAAAATTGTGCGTTTGGCCCTACTGTCTGCCGTTTACATTTTTGTAGTGCCATTTTAGTACTATTTCCTGGACATAAGTAGAAATCTAAATTAGCTTGAAATTTGGCGAATTAAAAAAATTCATTTTAAAGAGGGAAAGTAAGCTTTTCCATACATTTTAATTCGATCTGACCAGTAGTTTAGGAGATACAGATTTATTACCAAAAATTTTGCGATTGGTCCCACTTTGCGGTAGGTCACTAAATTCTCTCTCCTTAAATTGTTTGAACTTAGGGACCTACCGTTTGCATTTTTGTAGTCTTATTTTTGTTTTATTTCCTAGACAATTATATAAGTAAAAATCTCTATGGGCAAATACATTTTACTGTTAAAAGGGCTAAGAAAATTTAATAGAAAACAATGATTAAAAATTTTTAAAGGTATAATACTATGTGCTCTAAAATAGCCATAGAATCGATGTTCGATGGGTATATGTTTTCAAAAAATTTATTTATTTTTTTAATTCTATGGAACTTTATGTGTGTTTTTTTTTCGGTTTTTTTTTTCAATATAAATATAAAATAATGTTTTATGATACCTTAAAATTTCCAAGAATTTTTTTTAATATGCTCACATTTTATAACAAAAAGGGGAGAGATTGGAAATTTTGACGCTCCTTTATAACAAAAAGTATAATTACAAAAGTTGATAAATATGTATTCTGCATTAATTCTATGAAATTAAAAACGAATGTGTATTTTAAAGGCAAAAATATTTTAAAATAATAATAAACGAAAAAAATATATATTTTCTAGAGAAAAAAATATTACTCTTAATAAAGTAAGAAATGAGATGAAAAATTAATCTGTCGATAATTCGAAGGATTATCTTCTTCAGTGCAAAATTGCTAAGTAAGCATAAAGTCATATGTAGAAGCTGTTTTTAATTTCTTTATTTTAGATTAAATTGAAATATATTTTTTTTCTTTTAAACATTATAAAAGATAATTATTATTTTTCTTTTCCAAGGTAACTGACGACTGTTTAGGACACACCCATTAATTTTATTTGAGAAATAAATTTAATCAAGATTAAAAAGAATGAAAATAGTTCATTGAATTATTTAATATAGAGTATTTTTATAAACACATAAAATCAAAGCAAGTAAACAATAATTAAAGAGATTAAAATGCATTAAATGTTGTTTAAAAATAACGAAATATTTAATCAAATATTATCAATATTTTTTTATTTTATTTTTTCACATTCTCTTTCTTTTATTTACTTGTAAAAATTTAATCAGTAAAATAGTATGGTTTGTTTTTAATAATATAATCAATCGTATGGTTTTTATACATTAAAAATACTTATTTTGTTATTGTTTTTATTTAGAAAGAATAGAATTTGTTGTTTTCTTTCTAAAAAATTTATGAATATTTGAAACGTATTCCATTTTATTTACGAGTACAATAACCACGCGTATCCATTAAAACGTCATTGATACTTGTACTTGTATTTGAATACATGAAATGTTATATGCTAACGTCATGAAAATATTAGGGCTTAGATTATTAATTATTATTTTAATTTTAATAAGGGAAAACATAAATTTGTTCTTTTTTTGTACCCAGCAAAAAAGTTTTGGTTTTCGGTAATAACAACTACTTATTAAAGTAGTTTCTTGGTAATGAGGCGTCATTATTATTTGCCTACTCTGTATTACATTAATAAGTACTCAGTAGTATAATAGCACAGTAATATTGCAATCACGTGGATGAGTTGGCTAGAGCGTCGAATTAACAACCAGAAGGTTGTTAGTTCAACCCCATTCTGAAGCTATTAGTTTTTTATAACAAAATGTCTAAAAAGATATTTTAAACTAAATAGAGTTTTTGTCGCTTAGGATGCTATGTGCGAGATGGTGTACTGAGTAAGACGTTAGTCAGTAAAAACGAATGGTTAGTGTGTCCAAGTTCGAGTCTCAGTGACGGCAAAATTTTTCTGTTTTTTTTTTTTTTTATTTTTGTTTTCGTTTAGGTACATATTTTTGAGTACCCCTGAGTCAAAAAATAACTACATGAATTTGTGGACAAGTCGAACAAAAATAACTAGTTATTCAGGCAAAAAATAAGTAGTTTATTTTTGTTTCCAAATATACCTGCTAGCTTACCAGGAAAGCAAAGTTTTTGCTGGGTAACAATTAAAATTAAAAGAAACAATTAAAATTGCAAGTTTTGTATTGCTATATACAAGCCAAATTGACAATTACAAGTTGTTCATGATCCTTTATAGTTGTTCGACGCTATGTTCTCTGGGAACCTGTTAGAGTTATTAGGCACTAATTATACCAGACTCCTAATGAATTTTAATATAAAGTCTTTTTTGCATGGTATATTATTGATATTCAACATAAATTAGATATTATTTTTTCTATGAAATTTTTTCTATGAAAATACAATTTTTGTTATCCATTTCTATAGTTACTTGGATGATAGTTAGTTAGGTAAGTAGGTATTTGTTAATACCGTTTACTACTAATGTTATATTATCTAATGACATTGTTACTTATTTAAGTGATTTTTCATGTATACAAAATAATTGTTGTTTTTTTTATTTATTTTCTAGGTACTTATTATTAATCACTAGGGCAAATTAAAATATGCACGAACAATAAAAATATATGCGAAAAAGCTCGAAAAATTTTTATATGCCCAGAAATATGTAGACCAATTTATGTGTTTTATAATGAAAATATCAATTTTTCTAACTTTAAAATACTAATAGTTTTCGATTCTTTATAAAAAACTAAAAATATATTAGATACTTCTGAATTTTTTCTTTACAATTATATTCGAAGTATTAAAAAATTATTTATATAGGTCAGTTAATCAAACAACAAAATATCACTAACGTTTTTGTTAGGAAAACTAATTTTTGTATTTATTATAAGCAAATTTATGCAAAAATTAAAAAAAAAACGTATTTTGTAAAATACTTGTGAAATAAGCAAAAATTTACTTTTCAAGCTGAAAGCTTGGAAAACTTGCCCTGTTAATCACATATTTAACAAACTGGAATAATAATAAAAATAAGTGTGAAATTTCGTGTTCGTCTTTAACTGTGCGATTATTTGTTTTCATTTTATTATCCGTTGCTTTTACACTTTTTTTAACGCTTTTTTCCGCTTAGGTTGAAGGGGCAAAATTTTGTTTTTGTTTGTGTGATAAACAAATAAAAAAAAAGTTCGTCGTATTTTTACCGCGCTTTTTCATGTGTTTAGTGTGTTAATTTGAATTCGTTTATTCGTAAGTAGGGGAGCTATAATATACATAAATAATATTTTGATTTCAAATGATAATGTTGTTAAGAAATTATTATTAATTTTATGAAATTTAAAGTTAAAAGATTAGTCGGATTGATTGGTTGGTAATTTTTGATTTGATTTTTAATTGGTTTTATTGTAAAAAAAATGTTGTTGAGACAGTGAAAAAAAAAAATTGTAGATAACACCATGTAACAATTTCCCAAGAAATTTTTCACACATGAAAAAATCGATATATGTTTCAAACTAGAGCCCATACGTAAAAAAATGTCGTACTCTCCCAGCAAAAACTTTGCTTTCCTGGTAAGCTAGCAGGTATAATTGGAAACAAAAATAAACTACTGAATAATTAGTTATTTTTGTTCGACTTGTCCACAAATTCATGTAGTTATTTTTTGACTCTAGGGGTACTTAAAAATATGTACCTAAACGAAGACAAAAATAAAAAAAAAACAAAAAAATTTTGCCGTCAGTGAGACTCGAACTTGGACACACACTAACCATTCGTTTTTACTGACTAACGTCTTACTCAGTACACCATCATGCAAATAGCATTTGTTCTAAAAAACTAACAGCTTCAGAATGGGGTTGAACCAACAACCTTCTGGTTGTTAATCCGACGCTCTATCCAACTCATCCACGTGATTGCAGTATTACTGTGCTATTATACTATTGAGTACTTATTAATGTAATACAGAGTAGGCAAATAATAATGACGCCTCATTACCAACAAACTAACAAACTTTAATAAGTAGTTGTTATTACCGAAAACCGAAAAGTTTTTGCTGGGCTGTTTTTCTCCAAAAAGTTAAAATTTTTCTCAAAACTTCAAAGTTTCGAAAAATACTCAACTTAAAAATAATAATAATAATAATAATAATAATAATAATAATAATAATGAAATATTTATCAAAAAATAATAACAAAAGATTTTATTTAAATATTGCTGCACAAAATGTTAATAAAATATCATTTATATAAAGTATATAATTAAATAATAAATATAATATTAACCCGGCGTCGGTATGGTGTCCAAAAGTTACACGGTCAGATTGGTTCATATTGACCCAAACACTTTGTTAATGATGAATCTCTTAATTTTTTAGATTTGAATAGATTTATTTATGTAAAATTCGGGATAGTTAATATTATTTTTTAGCTTTTTATTTAATTATTAAAAAAAACATATTATTTAAAGACTGAACAAAAAAATATTTTTTTTGAACGACATTCTAGTCATATAGGTACCGCGTGATCCATTTCGAGGTTCCCTACTTTTTTAAAGAAAAAAAAACACAGAAAATTCAAATTTAATGGAGAATGTTTATTATAATTTGAAAGAACATTCTTTGCCATTTATTTTTTGGAGATTATGTCTATCAAATGTTCGCCGTTGCTACGTTGCAGATGGTCCATCCGTTGAGTCCAATTTTCGATGACTCGTTCGAGTATTTCGACTGGTAACTGGCGAATGACGTGATGTTTTCCTCCAAGGCCTGAATCTAAGCGGGTTTGTCCGCATAAACTTTAGACTTTACATATCCCCACAGGAAAAAGTCTAACGGTGTGATATCACACGATTTTGGTGGCTAGAATCGACCGGCCCAAAACGTGAAATTATGTGCTCACCGAAGTGTTCTCTCAGTAAATCCATTGATTGATGCGATGTGTGGGAAGTGACGTCGTCTTGCTGAAACCAAATGTCGCCGAGATCACGAGCTTCAATTTCAGGCATCAAATAGTCGATTATCATGGCACGATAACGGACGCGTACTGGACATGGTCTATTCGGTCGAATATTATCCAATAATGAATGCTGGGTCTCAAAATGGGTGATGGTGTTGCGAATAGTACGCTCAGTAGGCCGATTATGTTGACCATAAGTTGAGCGAAGTGCACGAAACACATTGTTCACAGAACGTGAATTTTCGTAATAAAGTTGAACGATTTGTAAACGTTGTTCAGGCGTAAGTCTTTCCAAACAATACTAAACAAAAATAACATGACACGACTCACACGTGATCTGTCAAAAAAAGGCTATTGAAAAAAATATCTCTACTTGAATCACCCATTATAATTCTCAATATCATATACAAATAAAACGAAAAACGCAATAACAGTTATTTTACTTGACGCGAAATCATAACACGGATATCTCTACGAGCAATCGCACACAACTAAATTGATAACATAGAAAAGTGGTACGTATTGTTAGCTCCGGTTATTGTAAAATTTAGCAATGTCATGTAACCTGATGCAAAATTACATGCAATTTAAAATTGTCGGGATTAAATTGACCCAACCTGGTCAACGCTGGGTTAAATTTTCAAAAAGATGTTTTCTTAAATTTTTCTACGGCAATATTTAAATAAATGATGTAACGTATAGTTACAAATATTGCACCACCAAAATATTAACATATATTGTAACTACTATAGTACTTTATAATTCTCATTTAGTTTATGTGAATTTAAATATAAATATCCAATATTAGGATGATACATGGGAGCAAGAACCAAAGTAGGGATCAGAGTATCACCAGACACGACCGAAGTTCTTTATTCCGAACTCGTAGTTAATCGACCGAGAGCCGGAGAAATTTTCTCGTCGGACCGTAGTAATATAGTTGTAGTTAGACGATTGAGAGCCGAAGAATTTATCTCATCGGATTGTATTTGGATGCTGAACCTTGTAGTTAGAATTTATTTATCTCGTCGGATTATATTTAGTATTCCATTAAATTCTAGTTATCAGAATGAGATCCGAAGAATTTATCTCAGCGGATTGCATTTAGCAGAAACATTTGTAAACCCAGTTACACATATAATCGTAGATACCCGGTCGAGAGCAGAAGAATTTGTCTCATCGGATTTTAGTTAGCTAACTGAAAATTAACTTTGCTAACACTATCATTTTCTATTATAGTTAGGTATCTCTTCGGTGTTGTTAGTGTCACAAAGAAACAAGGAATCTCTGTGGTATCACTCAAAGGAAGCAGACCTTTGAAGAAACTAGACAGACTGAGTATACCCCAGCTGGAAACAAAAACTCCATTACAACGATATGATTATAATGCAGGAATTAGTAGCTTTAATTTTACAACCATATTGGTTCGATATAATCTTCGTAAATATTTCATAATATTATTAAAAATTGCGCATCTTTAAGAGGAAATTTGACATCCTGAAGAAGAACTGAGCGCACAGTTTTATCATGGATGGTCTCTAGTTTTTTCATATAATTATTTTTTTCACGTATCGAAATGATTATTGCAGGCTGATATATATTTGGAAATAAATAGTAAAAGATAACATTTTCAAAAGAATATTATATTAAATGTTTGTATTGCAACATTTAAATAAAAATATTAGTATATTGCAGGGACTCTTAGCTTTCATTTGGCACCCATACTGGGTTGGTACGAATATTAGTAAACATTAATTTTTTAATGTATATCCTTCAAAACTGTAAAGTCTTTTAATAGGAAATTTGACGTTCTGAAGAAAAACTGAGTACATAGTTTTACTACGTATGGTCTCAAGTTTCATGCATGTATCGATTTTTTCATGTGTGAAAAATATTGTCACACGGTGTTACAAATAATTGAGGACGTAGAAAAATTATTTTTTAGTATAAGTTATTTTATATATAAATATATATATATTTATATAATAAAAAGTTTAATTAAAAAATAAAATTTTCACTTAAAAATTGGTTGCAGTACAAGCTCCCATAGCCGGACAGCTATCGTCACGGTGATTTTGTTCGGTAACGGAAGATCTCCGTCTACGGGATATAGTACGTAATATGTCTTTTTCACTAGTCACCTATATTGGCGTGTAACTTCATTTGTTGAGGACAAAATTAAGAAAATGAATAAAAATCACATGCAATTGTCGAGTGCTTGGTATACTCATGAGATGTTGCAGGACAAATATTTTCAACGTCTATTTTAAAACACAATTTACGACCAGATGGTCAAAAACATAATTCAAACCATTAATAACTAGAGATTGCTGTAAATGAGGTGGTTAGCGGGTTTGACTATTCAACTTGGTAAAATGAAGTTGATGACCTGGTCTCGATTCTTATCAGCACCCAAAAACCTGTTTTTAAATATTTTTTTTTTTTTTTTTAATATGGCCTACGACAATGTGTATGACAATATCACTCAGTTGGTTGTGCAGAATTTTAGTGCCCTTTGTTCAAAATAGTTGTCAATATTTATTGAATATGTCGTCAATAAATCATGCACTCATCATCGTGGATGTCTTAGGACATGGCCAACTGGGAGGGCGATTTTCATTTTCTTTTTTGTCTTCCCTTTGTCTTTTAGTATGAATAAGATCTTTTAATCAAGAGTAACAATCGAAGTTTAATTGAGAAACTTGATTTTGCTTAAAATTACCAAAATGTTAAGCAAAAACAAACGAATAGTAAACTGAGGCAAATGGTTTTAATTCTCTCTTTCTCTCATTTGTTCTTTGTCAATGCTTGGTCAGTAACAATAATAATCTATTAAAATCAAAATTTTGAAAAATGTGAGCAAAGCTGAAATATGAATGAAAACATGGACAAAAATAAAAATAAGATTCACCTCATTACACAATATTCCATTCATTAATTTTATTCGTTATGATTTTGTCCGGCTACAAGAGATGTTTTTTCGAAGACGTGTCTGGCCAAGACAGAGTACGCCTAGTGAAGATTAATTTATTATACAAATGTCACCTAAAGTATGGCACTTAAAAATTTGTCCATATACTGGAGCTGTCCGTTATGGGAGCTTTTACTGTATCAAATCGGATTCTTTACTCAATAATTTTTTTTAAACCAGAATTTGGTATTTCGCATAGTACAGATTAAAAAAAGTTTTTTTTTTTCTTTCAAAAATATGTTGAAGGGTACAGAAGATTTGGCACAGCCTTATATAGCGCTATAACTTGTTTCTAATTTTTGCCAACATTAAAAAAAATGTAATGTGTTAATCTTTTTCGATCTTATTATTTAACTCTTGAAATTCTAATTTTAATAAAAAAAAGTATATTTGTACTAAATTTAACATCCCTGATAACCTATTAAATTATGTTTGCTAATATAAAAAAATTATTTGAAGCATGAAGAGAATTTTTTTATTTAAAGTAAAACAAGAAATTTAAAAACAAATTTTATCGAGATTGCAGAATTGGAGCAGTATAGCAGTATATGTATATTGATTACACTTGACAAATGGTTTGAGAAAAATTGAAAGTAGACAATAAAGTAAATATTTAATTTCAGTATCGTTAAAAAATATGTAGATCATTTTATAAATTATTGCTATTAACAAAAATACACTGCCTGCCACTTGAATAAAGAATCAAATTTTTTTTAACTATAATTAAGTATATCTCCTAAACTAAAGTTCAGAAAAAAATATTTTTTTGCGCAACCAAATTTCAAAGAAATAAAAAATATACATATTTTTATCATACTAAAATTATTCATATATTTAAAGACATGTATTTCTGTGGTACTATTTCGTGTGACACTTGAATAAGGAATTCTTTTAATATTAATCAGGAAGGCTATGATTTTTATTTCTTTCAATATAAACGGCTAGAGAATTTTTAATTTGATAGTTTTTGAATAGTTTTTATTCAAAATGGGACGTGGTAAGGCTCTTAATAACTCTGAATAAGAATAAATTTTAATTTTGAAATCTCAGTGTTAGAATCCGGTCCAAATAGCCAAAAACATTAATAAAGGAAAGACAGTTGTGTACAATTATTTAAATAACGTGGAAAAATATGGAAAAAAACATGAAAGAGCAGAAGAAAATGGCAACAACTCCAAAAGAAAGACGAAAAATTCTTAGAATTGCATCAAATTCTGCCAAGTCGGTATCAAAAATACGTGAAAAAAGTAGAGTCAGTGCCTAAGAACAGTGCATCGTATTTTAAAGTGCCTATATATATTCCGACGAAAACTGCAAAAAAAAAGACACCACTTAATGAAAAATGCAAATCACAACGTCTACAGTTTGCCAAAAATATAAATGACATGATCCGACAAAATGGTTTAAATTTGCATTTTCCGATGAAAAAAGTTTAATATTGATGGTCCCGACGGGTATAACTATTGCTTCCATGTCCATGAAATAAGGAGGAAATATTTTTGAGCCGCAGACACAGCTGAGAGGACGGAATAATGGTATGGTCTGCCATTTCGTATTATGGTACCATAGAATTGGTTTTTGTATCCAACGACTTACAAACATTCTGGAGGAAGCATTTCAAAAATTTAATGATTTCTTTGGACCCATACCTTGAACGTAACAACAGAGCAGTAAAACAATGGATTAATCAACAAGGTGTTCAACTTTTGGATTGGCCCCAATATTCACCAGACCTGAATCCAATGGAAAATGTCTGGGATTGGCTTGCAAGAAAAGTTTATGAAGGAGGAAAACAATTTGAGACGTTAAAATTCTTAAAGGATGCAATAACGGAAGCATGGAGTTCAATTTTCGCTAAATTACTTAGAGTCATTATACAAGTCGATGACAAATCGCATTTTTGAGGTTATTTCTAAAAATGGTGGCAGTACTTATTGCTAATTGAATGCTAGAAGATAATAACTTTTATTTTTATAACCTAAAATTTAAAAATAAATTACAGTTTGCTTAGTTTTAAAATAATCCTTATTCAAGTGACACACGAAATAGTACCACAGAAATACAAGTCTTTAAATAAATGCATAATTTTAGTATAACAAAATATATATATTTTTGTATTTCATCAGAAAACTAAAGCTAACAATTTTGAAATTTGGTTGCGCAAAAAATAATTTTTTTCTGAACTTTAGTTTAGAAGATATACTTAATTAAATTAAAAAAAAAATGTGATTATTTATTCAAACTATATTTCTTTATAGTTTCATAGTTTGATAATGGCTATAAAATCATAAAAATGTTGTAAAAACTTGATTATCTTCAAAAATTTCATTTCATTAATTTTAAGGGGTTAGTGATTTTTTTTTGTAAGCACGATATAATAACCTAGAATAAATGTTTAACACGTAAAAAGTCTAAAAAAACTTGTTGTCTAAACGATTAGTTTTCAATCGATCAAAACCCTTTCAATCACATAACAAGTGTAATAAACTTTAAAATTTATAAAATATATTTTAACTTTAAGCGATCAAATGTGGCACCACTTTTAATACATGTTTTCTTATTCATTTAATACTCTTAGTTAATAAATTCAGTTAGTTAAAAAATATCTCGTGCTTCTTTTGTGTGTTAATTTTTTGCTAAAAATACCTGTTTATTTTTTGTTACTAATAAAATATTTGTAAATTGTCAACTTTTTTTTGTTTTGTTTGAATTATAACGAAATTTCAATTTTCGTTTTATACTTTTTGAGGCTAAAACAATTGTTTAATCTGGTTTGAATTTTATAAACTTTTTTTAGGCGGAATGAATGACGTCTTTAACATCTTATCACAATGTACATAAATACATACAAAAAATAAGAAAAAAAGTTGATGTGTTTGTGTCTGTTTTGCTTTAAATTCATAAAATAAAATAAGAATATATATATATATATATATATATATTGTTTTTAGTTAAAAATTACTTTTGATAACCAGACTAGAATAAACCATATTCGTCGTAAACTTAAAAAAAAAAAATTAAGATTTAACCTAAAAATGGAAAGAAAAAAAAATATATATGGGTCATTATCAAAAATTTTTAACCTGGCTGAAACTGACTTAAATCCCTAATAAGTCTTGTAATAAAACTATTTTAAACAAACGGGTTACAGATCTGAATTCACAAGACTTGAAACTTATAGATTGTAAAATTTTAACACCATAGCTTTCAATCATAATTATGAACATGATTGTTGTTCGAAGTCCAAAAACTTAGAAAAAGGGCTAAAAATTGCTTTACTTTTTCCCATTCTTCTACAGTTTTTGTTTGCGCGTTTATACCTTTTGATTTCATTCGTTCTTATATAAACTAAATGGACCTTGTGAATAAATTCTATACCTTCCTTGTTGTTGGGCAGATTTTCAATAGTTACATACAGAGTAGTACAAAATTTTTTTAGTATTAACAAATTTTTGGTTTTTTGGGCGGGATGTGCCCCCCTCAACGGAATAAAAATTTTGATACAGGGATTGATACTTGTTGTAATTATGCGTATTTTGAGCTATATATCGTTGATGTGCACGACGCAGTAGATAGTCTTAAATTTGGAAAACAAGTGTGAAAATTTTTGAAAAAGTTAGTTTTTCGCGAGGAACAGTCACAGTTTCTAGTTGCACAGCAGGTATTACTGCGTGAACTTATTTTTTTGGTTATTTTACATAGTAAAATCGAAGGATAAATAAATTTAATAAAAAAAATTGTATGGACTTTTTGAAAATTACGCAAAAATTGCATTTGTTGTTTTTGTATTTTTATATAGCAAATTGCAATTTGTACAAGTCTTGGATATAAGATATAAGAGCGGTAATAAATTTAATTGATCGACACCCTTAATTTAACTCAAATGTGGTGGTTGAAGACGGGCCACTTTTGTCAAAACACATTTTGCTTAGGCACATCGCATGGACAGAGTAAAATTTACCATATTTGGCATAATTAGGCGGTGTTTGTAATGCTTAGCGGAAATGTGGAGGCGCATCAAAAAATTTCGAAAGATACAAATTTTATGGACCAAAAAAATTTACTTGAGTTGAAAAAAGAATTGCAATATTAAATAGCATTTCTTTATAATTTTTTTTTCAAATTTTACTAGGAAACCCTAAACTATGCTACACTAATACCATCAAACTCAGATTTTGATATTGAGGTTAATATTTACCAGAATTATACATAAACTTTTACTTTGTCCAACTTAAAACGGCTTAACATTCGCGCATCCTGCACGACTTAAAGCGAACTGATTCTGCTTTTTTTTTTTTTTTTTTTTTTTTTTTTTTTTGAAGACATAAAGTCAAAAATTTTTGATAATGACCCATATGCTAAGAGATGAGGTGATTGACTATGCTGATGTTGGTTGGTGGGATGAACATGAGATGTGTTGTGAATAAATTAATTAATGTAGATTAGATTTTATATTTTTATTGTTATTCTTTCTAATTTTAATGAAATTTCGTATCAATTATTAGTGAAAAATTCTTAACAATCTTTTTATCTTTATCTTTTTAAAAAAATGTATGCGAAATGATTTGGTGGCAAAGAAATTAATATAGAAAATTTTTACTTACTGTAAAGGAGAATGAATCTCAATTTCGTTGATAGACAAGGATCAAATAGAAATAATTCTCGAAAGAGCTCGTAATTCTTTTAATCTAAAAACGGCTAATGTTTTCATGAGCAATCAAATAATCATTTCATGAGCAAAATAAATTTTTTAAGTTAAATTTAATAATAGATAATAAGTTTTTGTTAATATTGTTTCAAACTTACTGTGAATTCCAAAGTTAGAGTTCATTGCTGCCGGAGAACTTAACGTATACAACGATGAACCACAACTAAGGTTGTAACTGGCATCCAATTCGAAGGACCAAATATAAAAGACACAATAAATGCTGATAAAATGTGTTACGAGACCGAAAATAAGTGTTCCATTCTGCTGATGTCTAATAATAGACCACAAAGCAATATTGTATGCAACAAAAGTGTGTTAATACTATTATTACAAATG
Source organism: Protocalliphora azurea (assembly GCA_932274085.1). NCBI lineage: Eukaryota > Metazoa > Arthropoda > Insecta > Diptera > Calliphoridae > Protocalliphora > Protocalliphora azurea. Next base: position 143,408,907 of record OW026522.1, on the reverse strand, counting down.
CTAAAGCCGGGGCTGCAAAATGTAGAAGACTACATTTTTAGCTTTTAACGAAACCTGAGTTAATAAATGTGGTTGAAGTGTTCTCCACTATCATCCAGTTCGAAGGACCAGGCGGTTACGATGTTTAGAGTTCAACGAAAAACTTGCTTACCCTTTCATTAATTTTAATTAATATTTTTAAATGTATGTAAAAGGTGTGCGTTCAAATAAAACATAACATGTTTTTTTTAATAAAAGGTGAACGGAATAAGAAAATTAAAACTAAATAAACTACTTGTAGTTAAAAAAAAGTTCAGCTATAACGTATGCTTTCCAGGCTAATATAAAATATTGACATATTTTTTTTGTTATTGAGGAGTTTTGATCATTCTTTGACTCATAGTTCTTCGCAGCTTTGTTATTTAAATTTTTTAGCTTTGATTGACTAAAGCTTAAGTACAGCTTTAGCATGGTTCATATTTGATTTTAAAGAAATGAACATAACGTGAAATTACGCGGCCTAACATGTTTGACATAGCTCTTAGGAGCTTCTCAACTTTTTAGATATGGAGTTCATTCTTTTGACTTTTTATTTTCTTTAGGTCCTTCTTAAGCTTTTTATTACCCTTAAATGTAATTTAAAAAAAAAAAAAAAAAAATACAAATTTTATTTTGTACATTTTTCTTTGACTGCCATCTGTATGCGGATAAACGACCGGATTACAAAATTTCGTTCTGCTGCTAAATCTGATATTGTAGTCAAGAAAGATATTTAAAATAAACGACAGTAAGAGCTATTATGAACGTTTTGTGTTATGTTTTATTATAACGCACACTTTATTCTTACCAACTTCATAATAAAATTTTACTTATTTTTCTGGTTGAAAACAGTTTATTATTTTTAATTATAATTAAAGATTTATTTGAAACAAATAACTTAGTTATTACATTATACATTAAAGGGATTTTTTGCTTTATCATTTTTTTATATTTATTTTTTATGTTTATTTTATTATAAATTATTAAATATATTCCAATTATAATATTATACAATTAATTTTATCTTAGCCTTGACATTGAAAAAAAACTTAAGATTTTATTTTTTTTAATTTCATTACTTTTGTTGCTTAATTATTTTAAAGATTTTTAATGTATATTTTTTAATCCAAAAAAAAAAAAAAAAAGAAAATATTATTAAGACCTAAATATAATTATAATTTCTTTAAGAAAAAAATATATATTTATTTATATATTTATGTATTGTATATAATAAAAATATGTTTACTTTATTTTATATGTATATATTTAAAAAAAATGTAAGCAAACTTTTAAATATTAAAAAAATAGTAATAATAAAATAAAACAAAACTTAAATATTATCTTTTTTATTTTTAACAACTAATGACGTTTTTTTATTATACAATATTTGTTAATTATTTATAGATTAATTATTTAATTAATTGTTGTTGCTGTTGTTTAGTTATTAAACTTAAAAATGGTATAGAAAGTAGTTTTATTTTTTTGCTTGATAATTTAAAAAATATATTTTTATTTAAATAATTTACAATATATATATTTTTTGTTTTAATTTTAGAGGACATAAAGCTTATTAAGTTTCGTTCTTTTTTTTTATATTAAGAATAAGAGTAAAATGGAGTAGAATAAAGTTTAATATTTTAATAGGCTTTTTCAGAGTTGAAAGTTTTTGATATCGTTCGTTATAATATGAAAAATAAATCGTCTTTAATATATAATATTTATATAAACATTATATAAACATATACACATACATAGATAAAAAAAGGATAATAAACAGTTATGTGTAATAGTAGGTAATAATTTAACGATAGGAAGTAGTAGTTCTTATCAAACATTTTAATTTTCTTTGTTTTTGTTTAAGAAACGTTGGAAGTTTTATTAAGTTCAAAATATTTAATGTTAATTTATTTTTGTTAAATTTATGGTTGATTTGTAAATATTTATGTATGTAGTATAATGAATTTTTTTATTTCTAGATATTTTGTTCATAAATTATTTCGGGAAAAATATTTTATAAATTTTACAACTAAAATTACCAGAACACTCCTAGAACTTTAAGTAAAAAATGTTTACATTTCAGCAAATTTGGTTAGGAAGATTGCGCAACATTTTAATCTGAAATTTGGCAGCGTAACCAGTTAGGAACCAGATGAGGCCCACATCGTTACCATACTTACAAAGAGATTAAGCCTTTTCTACAATGAATTGCTAAGAATTTGTCATATCGGGAGAGGAAAGGGATTTTATATTGTAACATGTTATAGTTGTATTATAATAATATTATAATTGTATTACATTGCATTATAGCTATATTATAATACATTATAACTCGTTACAATTACATTATAATATATTATAATTATATTATAATACATTGGAACACGTTATAATTATATTATAACACATAAAAATTGTATTATGATATAATAAAACGAATTAACATTATATTATAAAGCATAATAATACATTATAATTGTATAATAATGTATTATGCTATATTATATTTGTATTATAATACGTTATAAATGCATTATAATAAATTTTTATGCATCATAATTTAATGCTTTTGTTAATTTTGAAAAATTATTTTCCCTAGATAAGTTCTAAACAAAATATTTACATATAAAAACTTAAATATTTTTTTCTTTTTTTTTTTGCTTGTAAAAACTATTTCAATTGTGTGTGATTTAGATTTAATGAATGCAATAATTTGAATATTTTTTTTGTGTATTTATTTGTATTCGAACATATTTTTTCTTTAATTAAAGTGTGTTATTTGTTTTGTTATCATTTGTAAAATATATGAATATTTTCTCGGATAAACTATGTTTCTATATATATAATGTATTTCTGTTGTTTTTTATATATATATTTTTTTTCTAGCAAAATTTTTTTTTTTAGGATGGTTTTTATGAATAATTATCAGCAATTCAGTTGCGGTTGTTGTATGATGTGATGTTCATATATGTATGTTTTTTCTTGTCACAGGTCTAAGACACTTTTGGGTTAAGAGGGGTGTAGGGGTGCAGAAGGGTTCAATGTAATCTCTGGTATTTATTTATTTTTTTTTTTTTTATTAATTGTGACTTTTGATTTGATTGAGTTTACTTTCATTTGTTGTTTTTGTTTTAATACATCCCTATAATTCGATTTTATTGCACATATTGGTTTCATTTACTTAATATTATATATAAATATATTTTTGTTTGTTTGTATCTTTTTCTTTGTACCAAATACGTTTTAATTAAATTTTTGTTTAATTAAATTAAATTTAAAAATCGTAAAGAACCTGTTCTTTGATTTTATATATTTTTTTATACAAATAAAATTTTAAAAATATTTTTAGCTTGATAAAAATATTTATGAAATTTTTGAGAACAAACATTTACAAGAGTTTTTAAGATAAAAGTACAGTATATGTTTAATTTTAACTTTATTGAAGTGTAATTCCATTCAAACTGTTGTAAATAAGATTAAAAATTTTACCAAATAAGTTTGAAAAAATGACCAAGTAAAATAAATTTATATGAATATCACAGGAAATAAATTTAAGACGAAAAAAGTTTTAAGATTTTCTTATTAAAATTGTTGAAATTATTCGATATAACTCTTTTCAAATTAAGAGACTTTAGACTGCAATGGCTCAAAATATGTCTAAGGACGATTCTTAACAATTACATTTTTGCTTTTGTCTTCAGCACATTTTCGCATTACTAATCGCATTTGGTGAATTTTGTAATCGGATTAATACACTTTTAAATCTTTTAAAATTACTTAGTCACACATACTGTAAGATTTCATAATATATCTCAAAAGATAATGAATTCGAACTCAAAAAGTTCATAAATATTTCATAAATATTTATAATTTCTTAAACTTATCCTTTTCTAATGATTAAATTGTGTACACTATAATTTAGATAACAATTTGAAGAAACTTTTAAGACTATTTTAGTTTTCAATTTTCAAACTGTTGCATTAGCTTTACAAAGAGGGGGACTGTTCTTAATAATTTTTGTTTTGTTTTGTTTTGTTTCAGTTCTTTGGCGCTCTCTTTATTTTTCAAATGTTTGAGGTCATTTTTTTCAGAGTGTGTGTTTAAATGATTGATTTTATATGAGATAATTTAGAAAAAGAAATTTCGTACCTCATCGTCTTCATCATCGTGAGCCTCGTCGTTGAGTTGGTCGTTTAAGCTGCTTAAAATATCGTCTCTATTAACATGAGTATCCAATGATTCCTCACCACAAATGCTGTTATTACTATCAACGCCGCCACCTCCGCAACCCAGACCACTACCGTTGGTGGTACTGCTATCATCATGTTGAGATTTATTTACATGATAATGAAGCGGTGTTGAAAGGGGAGGATTGCCTAATACTTCTGTTACATCGACAAGGGGACCTAGGGGATCGAACGAGTCCTCTAAGAGGATACCACTCTCAATAGCTGCAACAGCTTCCTCGTAGTATCAGTTAAGATCTCTACGAAAACTATCCTCTATTGAGGGATCTGCAATCATGATGGGATTTTGGTCGGACAACATTTGTAGGGCAGGTCCGTCGATTGGTCCCAAATCGAGGTCAAGACTATCGAAGATATCGCGTGACGAGGAATAGTCAGAGAATATAATCTGAGGTATATTCGCGGCTGTTGTAGGTGTGTGCGTTTGATTTTGTTGTTGCTGCTGTTGTTGGTGGTGGTGTTGATGATGGTGATGATGATTGTTGTGTGTGGTGTGTTGTTGTTGCTGCTGCTGATTATGATGCAGTTGATTAACTGTTTGATTATTTATGTGATTATGCTGCTGTTGTTGTAATATATGGGCGGATGATGAGTGTACTGGCGATACGCTGCCACCTAACATTGTCATACCGGGTGACGATACCGACAGCGGTGAAGGCGAATGATGTGGCGAATGCATTGGTGAATGGTGGGGAGATGTTTGAACCGATAACGACAGTTGCTGCTGCTGATGGTGTGATGGCGAATGCGCTGACATTGGTATGGATAACGGCGAGGAAGGTGGTGGCACACAATGTGATAAAGGTGAAGGTATTGGCGATGAATTGGCCGATAATATGTCTTGTTGCCTGTCATTGTTATTCATCAGACCAGTATTGTGGCTTCTATTCGAAGGACCATTGGTCGTAGTAATACAAATACTACTCGTGGTGGTTGTTGTCGAATTGTTATTTAAAAGTTGTTGCTGTTGTTGATGATGTTGATGCTGGAATTGTTGGGAGTTATTACGCTGTTGCTGTGGTAAATTGTTATTATTACAGTTGGATGTTGTATTTGTTGAGTTCGTTCGTGTGGCATTAGACGATGTGGCTGATGAAGACGTTGTCAAGTCCTCGAATCCTATAATTTTACTGTTAAAGTTATTGTGTTGCTGGTTGCCCATTCCCAAGTCATCAAACTCTAAAGCGTCGTAGTTATTGTGCGGTGACTGACTGTTGTCGCCCAAATGAAACTGTTCGAAATGATTATGAAAAGCAGGATTTAGCGCATTATAACCAGCGTTAGAGTCTAGATTACCAAATGTATTTTGTAAACTTTGTGTTGGCATTTGGGTTTGTTGATTTTGACTACTGTTGCCTCCGCTAACATTTGTATTCAAATGTCGTATAGGACTAGGCGGTGCACTTGTGTGTTGAACATCATTGGCAGGGCCCGATGTTAAGAGGCCAGGGGAAGAACCAGGACTGGGTGGATTCAGTGGTTGTCGATAGTCTGTCAGATTTCCCGTTGAGCTGGCGGCACCCAGTGTTGGCAATGTGCTAAAGGCAGCGGCTGTATTTTGTGCTGTTGTTTGCTGTACGTTCACAGGCGATTGTACAGACAAATTGGTAAAGGACAAATGCGGTGATGTTTGGACATTGGCTGTGGGTGTATTGGTGGCAGATGTTGGAGAATTTTGCTGTTGATGATATGGTGAAGGTGGACCACCCACACTATTGCCTCCACCTGCCGTACTGGGTGGACTGAAAGGACTAGGTGACTGATCCCGATCGTGATGTGGCGATAAGATGGGAGATAAAGTCTGTTGCTGTGTTGTGGTTTGCATCATTTGTGTGTTGTTATTGTTATTGGTGCTGGGATTAGGACTTGTAGAATAGTGTACGGAAGTTAAGTCAGGCAATGAACCAGTGTTGTTGAATGACAATTGTTGTTCGTGCAGTGACTTGAACATGACATTGGAGTTATTGTATTTGGCATTGGCATATTGTTGTTGCTGTTGTTGATGATGCAAATGTTGTTGCTGCTGTTGCTGCAAGGTCTGTTGTTGGTTTTGTAAATGTTGCTGTAATTGTTGATGCTGTTGTTGTGCTTGTTGTTGTTGTTGTTGCTGCTGCATTTGTAAACGTTGATGCTGTAATTGCTGCTGTTGTTGTTGGTGATGTAGTTGTTGCTGATGCTGTTGCTGCTGTAGTAACGTATTTTTTCTTCTTTGTGCTTGTGGACTATAACTGCGCCCGATATTTGGTGACTGAGATCTTTGGCTGTGATGAGGATGATGATGGTGGTGATAATTGGCATGCAGGGAATTCAAATCACCCATTACACTTGGTGCTGGACTGGACGTACCAAAATTTCCCTCTGCCAAATTGTTAAGTGTCTGATGTAATGCAGAATCTGAATTCGAACGTCGCCAGCTGCTATCTATGGGTGGACTTAAATAACTGTTTTGTGTTTGTTGTGTTACACCACTTAACATCAGGCCGCTGGATGTATTGCCATACGGTGAACGATCTTGTTTACGTTCCGAGGGTCTTCTCATTGGACCCACACCTACACTACGTCCCCGTGATTCTCGGTATGCTGTGGGAGATGCTGAAGCAGTATTAATAATTCCTATACCTCCTCCACCTTCACCACCACCACCTATACTCCCACCATTGCCAACACCCGTATTTGCATCGGGAGAAGCACCACCACCACTGGCTCCACTACTTGTACCACTGCCACCACCACTGCCACCACTACCACCGCTTAAACTTGCATTTCTGTGTAAACCATTGCCATGGGTAAGATCTGTGACTTCCTTCATTACTTTATTAAAATCAGCTGTACTCTCTGCTTCTTTTTGCTTTTGTAAAGCAATTTTTTCACTAAATTTACGTGGATTCGCCATTGCGATTTAATCCTCAATTATTTAATGTGTATGTATGTGCGTTGTTTTCAACTTCCTGTCGAAACTTGAGCTGGTTTCCGCCTGAACTATCCTTCAAACTCACTCTCTCACCTCCAAACCTCTTTGCCTTTCTGTGTGACTCCCTAATTCTTACTTTCAGTTTTTCTTATTGCAGTTATAAAAACCAGTTGTTTAATTTGTTTTTTTTTTTTTTTTTTTTTTTTTTTTAATTTATATCTTATTTAATTGCGCAGCATACAGAACAACTACAATTGCTGCTGCTTTGGCTGCTACAGCCAGGTTGTCTGCTAAGTCTGTTACGTAGCATTCACGACGTACATGCGTATTAAAAGTAACAATGGGAGGGTAAAGTATAATAAAGAAAACACATTAGATTGGGTGAATTATTAAGTTTATTGTCATTAAGAGTTATATGGGTGATCAAAAGTGGGTGGATGAAGGTGTTGTTTGTAGAAATGACAAAACCAGACAATTTGTTGTTATTGCATTTGAAAAAAATTAAGCCGCATTAGAACAATGAACGTAGAATAAGTATTTTAGAAAAATAAATTTACAACAAAAATATCACAAGAACCGCAACAACAATAAAAAAAGAGTATTGATAACGTGGCATTGATGATTTAAATATAGATTAACATCAAGCAAATATTCACACATTCATACACAAATATTTAGAATCGACAATTTTTTGTTTAAAGAAGATAAAAGAGTTTAGCGAGAGAAACAGACAAACGATGGTAGTAGAAGGTTCAGGGTAAATATATTATTGAATGTATATGAGTTTTATATTGTTGTAGTTGTTGTTTTTTGGTGGCATTTATTAAACGAGTTGTATTGGTTGTATTTGTTCGTACGATGATTTGATTTAGTTTGTTTTTGTTGTTTTATTCACACAAATACACACACATATATATTAATGTATTTATATCCGTTGAAATCGTATAATAATTCGATAAAATACAAAACCAATACATATATACAAAACACACAACATCATTGTTAGTTGTTGCGTATGTGTCAGGAAGTCAATAAAGCATAATTTAATAGAAATAGAATAAAAAAAAGAAGGAAGAAAAATAAAAAGGAAATAAAGAGTCAATATTAAAGTTGTCTTGAAGATGTGTTAGTTTATTACTAGAACTAATTTCTAAATTTAGTTGTATGAAGGATAATTTGTATTTATAATTGGAAAAGCGAAACTTAAAATTTTCTTTAAAAATAAAATAATCCTCTTCGGTAAATGCTTATGCAGGAGAGACAAAACTTGGGGACTTTTGGTAAAAATTTTCAGATCAAAAATAATGTAGTAAAAAATTTTATTTTTTTAAATTCGATTTTACGTTTTCGCAAGAAACAATACATTACCTAGTATTAGTATATATTTAGTATTGACTTTTTTTACAAAGTAAAATTTTTCACATAAAATTGAATTTAGAATAGAATTTAAAACAAGTAAGAATGTCTATTATATAATGTAAATTTCTTCAACTTTTTTTGTGTCATCTTAATTTAAAATTTCATTTTTTTTTTTTTTTTTGGAGCTGGGCGATACTCACATTGGTGAGCACATGGAGTAAGCGGATCACTCACGAGTTCATATTGATCTTTGAACTATTTGTACGGAATTTCATTGCCGTATATACTTTTGTTTAGGAGATGTCAGCGTAAAAATATGAATGTGAGTTATGAGGCAATATTTTTTTTTTGTATTTGGCTCATAAGCCTTTTTTTATGAATCGTTTTTGGGTATTTTTAATATTAAACAATCAAAGAGGAATATTTGAGCCAAACTTCATCCCCTTAGGTGGTCTACCCTGAGTCTTATTCTTCTTACAACAGACACACACACGGACGAACAAAGCTAGATCGTCCTAGATTTTCAAAGGACCCAGTATTTACATATATATATACGAATATTTCTATGTGATGCACATGGAATGATAAACCCAATATATAATTTTTGATAGTGGGTATGCAAAAAATCATATCACTATATATAATCACTAAAAATTAAATTTCTCAATAAAATCCCATCTTTTTTTTACTAATATTCGATTTGCAATAAAAATTCGGTTAAAAAAATTCTGTCACTTAAAATTTATTTATATTTTGTTAAAATTAAGAATTCGATTTTCTACTAAAATTTAGATTTACCACTAAAAATTCTACTTTTTGCTAAAATTTGGATTTTTCACTTAAAATTTAGGTTTTTTAATTCAAATTAAATTTTTTACTAACAATCAATTCCCCTTTGATTGTTTGATATTGAAAATGGCCAAAAGCGATACATAAAAAAAAATAAAATTTTGCTAGTTTGGAAACATGTATTTTCACTCGTTTATTCCCTGTTCTACAGTACTGTGCAGAACAAAAGCTACAAAATTAGGGTAAGCAAAAGAAGAGTTTAATTTTTTACAATATTAAGTTTACTTTAAAATTAGTTTTACGAAAATATATACATATTTAATGATTTACAAAAATACTAACTTTTAAAGGTTTAAATTTCTTTATTAACAAAAAAGGAAATGAAACTTTATATTCTTCATATAAGAGTGTGTACAACAATAGCAACATATTAATATTTAGTTTAGTTTTGTTTTATATTTTCTGTAAAATTTAAATATATTAATGCGATTAAATTGTTAATTGTTGTCTCTAGAATATTTTCCATTAAAATTTTTGGAGTACACAATACTTTCACTAATTTTAGATTAGACCGTATGCTTAAAAATTTTAAGCAATGTTTAATCTAATCCTTTAAAAGTTGTAAAATATATTTTGCGTTTTACCTTTGATAAAAAAGTTTAATTAAAGAAGACATTTCTGTATATATGATGGAATTTTAATGCTTTTTAAAAAACTATAAACTTAAAAGGATAAAAATTTCAGCTAATTCAAAAAAAAAAAAAAAATATATATATATATATATATATATATACATGCTTTTAACATTTGTTAATTTTGTTGCTTTTATTGTGCACACTGTTAAATACAGACTACAGTTTTATCTCGTTTTTTAAAGAAGAAACGGATTATATTCTGTGGATATAAGCACTCATTTTTTACTTTGATGTTATAATTACCACAGAGACTACAAAAGTCACAGTACCGAATAATAGTCCAGGAAAATTGGGCGATAAAATGGCTCAACCTCGGAATATGATGGAAGCGAATTTTTGTATATAACTTTGTTTTGGTGTCATATATTTACTGCTAAAATTCATCGATAATCACGATAATCATCCAAGTTATTCGCGATTAAATGCCACAAAAATCATCCTTTAGCTGTATGTATATATATGTTCTCATCTTTTATTGTACAAATTGTCGAGAAAGCACTTACTATCCCATGTTAGGGTGAAATTTTTTTAATGTACATAGTTACAGGCTTAAGTTTCAATCGCAAAATAAAAAGACTTCTGCCAAATAATCTGACAAGTGAGAAGATTGTCTCTACAATTTTTTTAAAATTTCGACTGAATTTTTTACAAGAAAATTATTTCGTGAACAAACTTTGTTCCCTATCTTTAGTTTAATAAACAAAAGAAAAATTGCAATACCTTTACTATTTAAAAAATAACAACTTTTCATTTTATTCTGGTTGGACAACAAGGAGTAGACAAGCTACAAAAGGTTACAAATAAATGTAACTTTTAAAACTATTTTTGGGATAAATTATTTGAATTTTCTATTTTTAAACAAAAAATAAAATCAACGAATTAAAAATAATTGAAACTGTTCACATGCATACAAATACAAACTGCTAGTAAATAAATATTTACTTTTGTTTTATTTATAAATTTTACACACATACGTGTAAAAGCCGACTATTTAAACTTATCGCAAATGTGAAGTGAGTAGTTGTTATTCGCTGTTCATAAATAAGTATGTGTGTAATTTTAAAGCTTCAACAAATAAATAGCTCTAATAAAGACAACAATGACGAATCAAATAGGCTCTACATTAATAGGAATATTTAAAAGACTTTAGAATTAAAGGCTCTTTTTTTCTAAATTATTTTTTTAGAATAAATATCTTTTTAAAGGATTTTCTAAAATTCCTAAAACTTAATTTTCCTTTTCACGGAATATATTTTACACTAAGTAACGTACCAATTATGAACAATTTCAAACAAAATCTCAATCACGACAATAACATTTAAGTACATACTAATTAAAAAATCCATACGCATATTTTATTTGTATTACTTTATAGTTTGGGTTTTTCATTTATAGAAATAAAATTAATAAAAAAAGAAATTATCTAAAAACTAGCTATTAATCATTGTAATCCAGTTTGGTATTAAATGGTTGAACGATAACAAAATAGAAATTGTTAAGGGTTCCAAGTTTCGATACATATAATTATATTAATAATATTGGCATATGAGTAAGTAAATGTGTTTAATATAGATATTGTTATAATTCATTCTACATTCTGTTATTCTACTTTATTTTTAAATGTCAAAGGTTTTGACACATTTAATTACAGACATGGGGTGTTTAAAATACAAAATTAGCGACGCAATTAACAATTTAATTTAAAACAAAATAAATAATTTTAGAGACATATTATGAATGCTTGATAACGAGCAAAAATATTTGAGAGAAGAAAATAAAAAAAAAAAACTAAGTGTCTAATATTTAATAGGTAAAATTTGTTTGTGACAACGTTATTAGCAAACTGACTACTTTTTTGCTGTAGATTTAAACCAAAAATACCAATAAGAAAAGCTCTAAAGAAGCAAATAAAATTACATTTATTTTCCTCCATTAAAGAAGCTTTTAAACATCTTAAGAAGCCATATAATTTAATTTTAAAAGTTGATTGGCATTTAACACAATTTGAAAATCGAAGACTGTTAAATGGATGTCAAATGAAATAAACAAAGTAAATTGTCAAAAATATTTATTTTGAAGTACGCACTCTAATATAAGTATATCAATGAAGATTATACAATTTAATCCGGTGTTATTTTTGGATAATGCTATAGCGAATATATGATAAAACAAGTGAGAATGATATTTTCGACTGTACTGAATATTAAATAAAGCAACCAACAAGCTGGATGAAATTTATTTAATTAGGATTAGTAATTTGGACGTGAGCATGTTTCAAGGCGTAGACAGTCGGACATAGTTGAATTGACTCAGAATTTTATGTTTCTAGTGTTACGGAATGAAAAACTTATATATACCCTATTTCATCCTTTAATGGTATTGGGAGACATGAAAATTAAGCTGTTTTTAAATTTAAAATATTAATTTATTAAGTGAATTAATACATTTTTCTCTTTATCTTTCTAAAATACTATATAAATATTTTAAATTTAATAATGTTAGTCAATATTGAATACACGTGAATGTTATCTGCAATATCAGAATGTGATGGAGGTAAGCGAATCAGTGTTGCCATTTTAGCAGTTTTTCTGCTAGATTTAGCAGAATTGTTTGGTAAATTGAATATTTATTTTTAAAAATTCTGCTAAATGCTCTTTAGTATAATAGACTGAATGTAAGCAGATTTTTAGCATAATTTTCAATACATGAAAACTTTAATTTTGTGGTAAAAACTTGATTATATAATTTACTGAAATATCTGGATCAGAGAAAGAAGTTTCGTCTAAAGGAAAAACTATCAACTATATCACACTATGTAGTGGTCTTTTGCAAAACAAATGGTAATAAATTAAAATTTTTTAAACTGCTGGGAAAAAATCATATGATTTTATAACGTTTTCCTACAGGCCTACATAGATTATTGGTTTAGAAGATTCTAGCATACTATTGTTTACAATTTAGCATAAGACTTTAAAAATGCTCTAGCAACACTAAAGCAAATTATGGCATATAGCTTCCTCTTGGCATCTTTTAAATAATGTTAAAAGTTATTCGCGGTTAAAGGTCCCAAAATTATCTTTACAACCTTACTATATTGTCCTGAAATATATCGGATACAAAAAAAATTAAATCGCACATAAGGTGTGGAGCTATAATTCCAAAACATTATAATGTACATCAGCAAAATTGTTTGAAATTGTCTACTTTATAAATGTTCTAATTTCATGAAAACACCTGCTATGCATAATAAGCGAGCTATATGGAAAAAACGGCTTTTTGGGACCTTTAACCGTGAATAACTCGTGTAGCGTAGACATCATTATCGGTGATTTTTAACATTATGTATAGAAGCTATATGCCAAAATTCGCTTCTCTCCATAAAATTACGAGGTTGAGTCACATTATTATGATGTAAAAGACAAATTGATACTTCAAACGGAATCAAATTTATTTGTAGTTTATAAGCGTATACATATACAGTATCGAGCATAAAAAATGCAACGCTAAGCTATATGATTTTTCATCGCATTGTTTAGGGCTATAACGTTATTAAATTATCCAATTTTGTTGTGATTTTATTCTTTGTGGTGTTAACCAAATATTGTATGTTATTTTATTCCAAATTGTTATAATAATGTAATAGTTATTATAAATTTTGTTAAAACGGTTGAAAATTAATGCGAGCAAAAAAAAAAAAAAAAATGCAAATAATAATTAAAAAATGCTGAAAACTATAATTTGATTGCATTACTATCAATTACTACCAATATACATAAATTTAAGATCATTCATTAATCATGATTTTAAAAAACAGTCTTTCTCCATTCTTTTTAAGAATTTATGAATATTTTAGAATAACATTATGATGATGGTGCTGAAATAATATTGATGTGTAGTTCTAATATGAGGATTCATAAAATTTATTTTAGATACACAATATTGAAACGAGGATGCAGGCCATTTATTATTTTAAAGAGTACTGTTTAATGGAAAGGAGATCCTATTGCGACAACTTGAATTAATTTGACTCTAAACACATATATTTCGAATTTAGACTGTCTAGATAGACATATTCCATTAAATATTAATTTCCAATAGTAAAAAAGTACAACAGTTCAATAACCACGAAGGATTAAATTTTAATTATTTGACATAGGAAGAGTGTCAAAAAGGTTTAATTTCTAATTATCTTTCCCTGTGTTAGAATTTGTTCCAAAACAGAAAAAAATATATTTAGCTATTGTTTCTATCACAATAACGAGTGAAACTGATCACGTTATTTCGGTCCAAAGCTTTTATACAATTATGAATTACCAAATTAAGCCAAACTATCATGAATATTTTTCATAGAGAATTTTTGTAAGATTTCAAACTAATAAAAAAATAAATAATAATTCCAAAAATATCAATATTCCAAACTTTACAAAATAGTTCAGAAAAATAGTAAAATTTAATAAAAAGTGGGATTATTTGCTAATATCTATATTATCCGTAGATTTCATGTTTTTTAGTCTATATGAAAGAATAGCAAATCATGGTACTTAACAATATTATAGTTTCCAAACAATTCCAATAAAAATTTTTACCAAAATTGAAAAAATCATGTTGATTTTTTTGCACCTTTTTCGCACACTCAAATTAAAAAAAAAAAAAAAATCGAAAAAATTGTGTGCAATAAAAGTCTATGGCCACACCAGTATTGTTACATCGGGTTACGCTATAAGCAAAATATGTGCGAACAAACATCACATCACATAGCGTTGCATATTTTATGCTCGATACTATATATATACTATATATATATATATATATATATATATATATATAAATTTTAAAATTGTAATACCAACAAATGAGCAAAGAATTTCTGCTCAAATTTTATAAAAAATGTCCTACTGCATAATCAATTAAGATCGCATTTTCTGCATACAAATCATAATAATAGCTTACAATATCTTTATTTTCCTGATTTCATGTTCAACGTGACTGTGCGGGAGAACTTATTCATGGTAAGGTAATCTGTACAAATCCTGTTATAAAGTGAGCGTTCGAATAAAACATAACAACAAATTTTCGTAATAACTCTTACTGTCGTTAACTTAAAATATCTTTCTTGATTATAATGTCTTCTAGAGACATGCCAGATCAAATAGCAGATCAAATTCTGGAAATCCGGTCGATTGTAAGCATGCAGTCAAAGAAAAATTTAAAAAAATTTTGATTGAGTAAATTTTGAAAAGTATTATATTTGAAAAGTATTATATTTTAAGGTAATAAAAAAATTTAACAAGAACCTAAAAAAAGATGTTAACTCAAAATGCGACAAGATACATTTGTGATTGTTTTACTGCTTAAGCATCAATAAACTCGAACAATCATAGCTCGTGACATGCAACAGTGATTTTAACATTTCCTGGCTAGATTTAGAATTTTATCATTACAGTAGAAGCGAACAGAATTGGAAATGTTTAAACTACCCAGAATTTTGGCAATTGTATAGGAATTGGATCCAAGTTGAAAACGAATTTAAGAAGGTCCCAGTAGTGCCAAATTGTGACTATTAATTTTAAATTCTTATAGAGAGATACCGCGAAAATTTTCGTAAAAGTACTTAAAGATTTTTTCAGAAAAATCTGGAGAAGAAATGCTAACAGTGGTTGATTTAGTTTTAATCCTAACATACTCCGTTCATCTTCTATTTAAAAATGTTATGTTATATTTGAACGCACACTCTATTTCATATTGTAGCAGCGTAGTAAATTACGTCTAATTGTAGCCAAGAATTAAATTTGTTTTGATGATATCCAACTTTTTAATAAATATAAATTAATTGCGTTTAATCGACTGTATATCTTATGTGTAGGACCAGTAATCATCTAGATCTATATATGGATCACTTAACAGGTTGTCCTGAACAAAAATTATATTAATTTCAATAAAAAAAAGTAATACGATTTCAAGAGAGGGGAAAAATTATATGAAGTAGCCTTTTTGACAATAAGTAACAAATTTTCCATTAAAAAAAGGTGGCCAACTATTTATACTCAAACTGAATTTTTTGTATTGAAAGAAAGATAAACAAATATATATATATATATATATATATATATATATATATATATATATATTGCTTTCAAAAGAATACTTTTTTCTTTGATAGTTTTATTTGGTTTTTCCAACAAATTATTTCATAAACAATTTTTTACCCCCCGATTTGAATATCTGTGTTCATTTGACAAAATAACTTAACGGATCATATTACGATGTCGAACAAAAGTGAGTTTACAAAATGTCTATGTAAAATTTATTTGCAATGTTCCTGTCATTATTAAAAAAAAAACAAATAAAAATACAGTAAAAACTCGATAATCTCTTCAGATTTGTTACAAGATGCTTTCAGTACAAAGAGCAATTAAAAGGGAAGATAAAAATAAATGCCTTTTACATAAAACAAACATTTAATCCTCTAATGGTCGGAGTAGAAATGTATGAAATCAATTTATAGATTAGAAATGAAATTAGTGTAAAATTTTTAGAGAATTTTACGTCTAGATATTTATTTTATTGTGTCAACTAATTAACCAAATGATTAGAATACGAAAAGATGTTAAAATATAAATTAGTTAAAAAAAAAAAATAAAATAAAATAAAATAAAAATGGATGCCGTGAGACCATTGGAAGGTTAAATAATATTCAGAATTGGTCGGATTTTTTTTGTGGTATTAAATTTACTTTCGCATATTTCCAAAATTTCATATTGTTCATTTGGAAGGGAATTTTTATCTTCAGTACTTTTAAGAAAAGGAATACTCCAGAAGATAAACTTTAAAAAACGGAATCTTACAATGCACAGTGGGGCAGAATCGAAATTTTTTGGAAATAAATCTGTAACTTCTGATCGGCTGGTTGGATTTTAATGAAATTTGGTATAGACGTAGCAGAGGAGTGTACAATGTTAAGTTTGGAAGGGGTCGCAACAAACCCTCAGGGGCGGAGCTAAGGGGGCTCAAAGTTAGGTACCTCTGACATAAAAAATTTTTAATCGCTTGCCAAATTTTTGTTTCTCGTCCGATTTCAAATATTTTTATATATTGTTTTAGGTCCTGATAAGACCTATAAAAAACATGCTTACGTGTCCTATTTATCTTTTATAGTTTTTGAGTTATTTGCATTTGAATTTTTAAGCACCATAATTTTGCATGTTCTTGGTCCAGTTTTTTCATATATATCCTAGTATTTCCGACCGATTTTATTATTTTGTCTCTTAACTAGTTAAAGAACAAAATTATCTATTTAATAAAAAAATTTGAAGTCGATATCTTTACCGAGTCCAAAAATAAACTATTTTGAATTTGAAAATTGCAAAAAAGACGACTTTTTGTGTTTTTTTTTTAGCCGAAAAAGTATCTACACTCTTTTTTATCTAAAATAAAATTTTCTTTAGCAACATATAATAATTTTGAACTTTTCTGAAAGGTAACTTCATAAAGATGATTTTAAGATAAAAAACAAGCCCAATAACTCAATTGATCATGGTACACACCCTCCCGAATTCGACCCATTTTAAATTAAAGTTTTGATTTTAGACCATATTTTCTCAAATCCCAAAGCACGAGTTGACAAGCGGAATATATTTTAATAATCTTCAATATGTTGTTAAAAGTTTTAAATCAAAACCTGCGGGACTTCGGAAAAATGTGGATTCTATAGCCAAAAATGTAAAAAATCCCTTTTTTGGGAATTTTAATTAGCTTTTTTGGAATTCAGGAAAACTCTACCCCTGATTGAAATTTGGTTAACGCGCTTTTATTTATATTAATAAGATCCACATTTCCTGCAAATTTCATTAAGATATTTTTTATTTTCTCCAAAAACCCCAAATTGGGCCTTTTGTTAGGTATTATTTCTAAATAGCGAAAGAAATTTTAAAAATATGTATTCCAAATTAAGCTTATCCTTTAGCATATATAATTTCTGATATTTTGCAAAAATATTCAAGACAATATCATGTCATTGTATATATGACTATATTTTTACAAATTTGCAACTTTTGTCTTTAGTTTTGCGTGAATAATTACTTAGAAAATTATGAATATTTCTGTATACTTTTAATAATATCTATACACAAAATATTTTTATAAAAATAATTAATAAATATTTTTTTATTTTTAATAGGGTTACCACATTTCCCAAATTTAAGAAAATCTTTATCCTTTTCTAAGCATTCATATTATTAATTCATACTATTAATGAATTTAAAATAACAAAACAAACAAAAAATGTCTATTTTAACTTAATCAATAAGAATTTTATTAGTTTACATTTATGGTGTTTACCTAAATTTAGCAAATGTATTTACCTATTGGTGATTGTTAAAAATTTATATATTTATGATCTAGTGGCAATGTACAGGCATCCATTCCGGTGATACCTAACATATAATATCAATGAATTCGGTATAGGTACTCTTCCAAATTG
The DNA here is from genome assembly GCA_932274085.1 of Protocalliphora azurea. Lineage (NCBI taxonomy): Eukaryota > Metazoa > Arthropoda > Insecta > Diptera > Calliphoridae > Protocalliphora > Protocalliphora azurea. The sequence goes on along the minus strand of OW026522.1, from coordinate 143,390,412 downwards.
ACTCTTTCAAATATTTTACCTAATGAAGATTAACAGAATACCTTTAAATATATATACCTGTGCGATATATCTAATAGATATATAAAAATGCGCAGCTAATCCTTATCAACATCATAACGAAGTTGATTACCATGGTAATTACATTGAAACATGAACAATTGTGTTGTGTTTTATGGAGTTTATCTAAAAATAATCTTAATCGTTTAGAAACGATGGAATTCATAAAAACTACATATCATGCAAAAGTCGACGTCATTGGTAAATCTCAGATAGAGAGCTTTTTAAAGTTGTATGACGTAAAAATGAAGTCCTTGAATTAAACATTCCGATTGGATGGATACTGATATAAAAATATCGGCGTGCAAAATATCAACTGGAGCAGCCTGCAAGACATATCTAAGAAAAGACTGGACCATAAGCTTTCTATAATTTCGAATGAAGAAGTTTCTGACACATTCAAAGAAATGTTAAAAAAGGAGAAGCAACCTAAGAGTGCAATTAATAGTGCGGAAATTAATATTGCTCCAACATCACAATCCAATTTTACAGAGGAAGAAGCAATTGCTTTAACGCTTGAACTGGACCTCAGTCGAAACAAATATCATTTTTTAAGAAAAGCTCTGCTTGAAAAGGGACACTCAATTCTACTATCATACAAGGATATTCAAGAAAAAAAGCAAACTATTTTACCATCAATTTCGGTTACCGAAAAGGAAGCATGTGTAGAGCTATCTTCTTTGCTTGAGAATACAGCTGCCAAGATAGTTGTAGATCAGTTGGAAAAGGTAAATAACAGCAACTTTGTATTAATCTGTAAGTGGGGATGTGACGAACTATCAGCCCTTCCTGAATACAAACATGCTAGTGGAAGTAAGAAAACGTCGGATTATAAAAGCGTATTTATAGCATCTTTGGTGCCATTAATAATGCGATCTTATTCTTTAAAGCAATCTTCATCAAAGTGTAAAAACTCATTTGCAGATATATGGCTTAACACCACTCCAGGATCAAAACATTTTTGCAGACCTATTTGGTTTGAATACACAAGGGAGTCGAAGACAACAACAAAGGATTTAGTGGAATATATTAAAAATGAAATAAATGATTTACAACCTCTTTTAATAACCATAAAACAATACACATTCGACATATCCTTTCAACTTAGTCTAACAATGATTGATGGAAAGGTTAGTAATGCCATTACGGAAACATCTTCTTTTTGGAAATGCTCACTATGTGATGAGACGAAATCACAATTTTCGGATATTGGTAAAGCAAGGAGTATTAATGAAGAATTTCTGTCTTTCGGAATATCTCCACTTCACGCCAGAATACGGTTCATGAAGCATTTGAACATAGCATATGATTTAAAGTATATAAGTGTGCCAGAAAATTTAACAAAACCTTCCAGAAACAACGAGGATTTAAAAACACTTAGAATATCTGAGAAAAGCAGAATCCAGGTTGAATTCAGAGAAGAGACTGGATTAAACATCGACAAACCTCTGACGATTGGTGGTAGTACAAATGATGGAAACACAGCAAGAAGGTTTTTCGGAAATTTCGAAGCTACATTAAAAATAACTGGTAATAATAAAGAGTTACTATGCTCGATTTGGAGAATATGCAACAGAAATATCTTAACTACTTGTTTCTCTATATCCATGGAAATAAATGATACCAACAGCATACATAAAGTATTGTGCCATGGTGAAATTATAATTGAAAGAAATATTCTTCCACTTGGAGAGCTTACAGAAGAGGCTCAAGAAGCAAGAAACAGAGATTTTAAGCACATTCAATTATTCAGCTCCAGGAAATGCTCCAGAACGTCACAAAACGAGAATATTTTTAATAGCCTATTGTTATTGTCATCAATGAGAAAACGTTGGATTTATTATGAGCCTTTATCAACTCAAAATACTGAAGACTTGAAGGACCTTTATTATCTTTTAGATATGTATACAGATACAACAAGTAGTATAAGTTGTATTGGAATAATTGTCTACATAAATTTAATGTAAATAAGTAATAAAAAATCGTATTAGAAATAGAATATTTATTGAGGAAGATGATAAATACCAAAAATAATAATATTTATTAAGATAAAATAGACATTTTTTGTTTGTTTTGTTATTTTAAATTCATTAATAGAAATATATGAATGCTTAGAAAAGGAAAAAGATTTATTATTATTACTATTTTTATAGAAATAATTTGTGTATTGATATTATTAAAAGTATACAGAAATATTCATAATTTTCTAAGTAATTATTCACGCAAAGCTAAAAGCAAAAGTTGCAAGTTTAAAGGCGCATATATCTGAAATGAGGCATGATACTGACTTGAATCTTTTTGCAAAAGATCGGAAATTATATATGCTAAAAGATAACCTTAATTTGGAATATATTTTTAAAATTTCTTTCGCTATTTAGAAATAAACCAATTTGGGGTTTTTGGAGAAAACACAAATTTTTTCATTGTCGAAATGGGGAGGGTGTGTACCATGACCAATTGAGTTATTGGGCTTGTTTCTTATCTTAAAGTCATCTCTGTGAAGTTACTTTTCAGAAACGTGGAAAATTATTATATCTTGCTAAAGAAAATTTTATTTTAGATAAAAACGAGTGTAGATACTTTTTTCGGCTAAAAAAATTTTCAAATTCAAAATCGTTTATTTTTGGACTCTGTAAAGATATCGACTTCGAATTTTTTTTATCAATAGATAATTTTGTTCTTTAACTATTTAAGAAAAAAACTAATAAAATCGGTCTGAAATACTAGAATATATATGAAAAAAACTGGATCAAGAACATGTAAAATTATGGTGCTTAAAAATTCAAACGCAAATAACTCGGAAATAATAAGAGATAAATAGTACACGTAAGCATGTTTTATAGGTCTTATCAGGGCCTACAACAATATATAAATATTTGAAATTGGACGAGAAACAAAAATTTGGCAACTGTTTAAAAATTTTTTATGTCAGCTCCGCCCCTGAGGGGTTTGTTGTGCCCCCCCTTCCAAGCTTAACATTGTACACACCTCTGCTACGTCTATACCAAATTTCATGAAAATCCAACCAGCCGATCAGAAGTTAGAGATTTATTTCCAAAAAATTTCGATTCTGCCCATTGTGCAATGGTGCAAACAGGGTTCCTTTTTGAGAAAAAATGCACGGGAATTATATAGAAATATTTTTTAGAAAATCAAGGTTAATTTATATCTTTAATTTAAATTCTATTCTTTACATAAAAATTTAAATTTCAAAAGATTCTTTTAACGGAAAATAATTTATATAACGCACTACTATCATCATACAATGAATATTTTGTTAACGTCAAGTTTTCATTTTAGGCAATTTATTTTCAAAAGTATTCCGCCAAAACAACGCGTTTTTGCTCGCTTAGCTTCGATTATATTATTCTAATAATATTAAAGTCAGGAATAGGAACCCTAGTGCAAACTTTAATTATTAGATGGAAAAGTCCAAGAGAGATTTAACAGCAGTTCAGAGAGAATTTTTTAACAAATTTTTTTATACATGGTGTTTTTACGTTCAAACAAATTACTGACAGAAATTTATCATTTTATATTTATGGATTTGGGGCCATCCTAGAAATTAGATTGACAATAGTGACTGCAAAATCAATTTCGATTATTTTGCGATCGATTCCTACCAGCCAACTTTGTAATGAAATCGACTTTAGGCTTCGATTAATCGAAAAATCAACCCTGCCCATTGAAACAGTTTCTTTTTTACAAATAAATTGCAAAAATTTCAATGTATGTGAAGATAAATATGCGAGTTAAATATGTTTTTGACGTAACGACTTACGTAATGATATATGTGATGAAGTAACGACATATTTAAATATGACTATTTGATACTAAAAAAAAATAATAAACCGAGTTTTGACAAAATTTAATGAAATATTAAAAGCTAATAATTTTATGATAATATAATATAATAATAAAAATTTTTAAACTTTTATTCTGAACAAATGTTCCAAAATTTAAATTTGTGAATGTAAATCCTTGACAGACCTCTGATAGACTCTATATTCGCAAAGTTGATATTTTGAAATTTTTTTAAAAAAGTTCACAAATACAATTCAAGAATTCTGTTTATACCCACGGACAGTATTCGTCCTTGGCTCCATTCTCCATATGGCGGGAATACATGCCAACGCGCCGTTTGGCCACAGTGGACAAAATCATTGACAGACTTCTGATAGGCAAAGTTGACATTTTGAAAATATTTTAAAAAATTTACAAATACAATTTAGGAATTCTGATTATATATGGGAGCAGAACTCATCCTTGGCTCCATTCCACATATGGTGGTTATGCATGCCAACGCGCCGTTTGACCACATTGGCCATAATCCTTGACAGACCTCTGATAGACTCTATATTTGCAAAGTTGATACTTTGAAAATTTTTATAAAAATCACAAATACAATTCAGAAATTCTGCTTATATACACGGACAGTATTCATCCTTGTCTCCATCCTACAGCTGGTGGTTATACATGCCATATCGCCGTTTGACCACAGTGGCCAAAATGCTTGACAGACCTCTGATAGACTCTATATTTGCAAAGTCCACACTTTAATAAAAATCACATATAGAATTCAGGAATTCTGGTTATATTCAGGAATAGGATTTATCCCTGACTCCATTATTCATTATTTAATGTGTCCAAAATCGTTGACGAGCCTTTGAGAAGTTTTACATTCACAAACTTGAATTTTGGAACATTTTTTCATAATAAAAATTATCAAATTTTTATTATTATATTATATTATCATAAATTTATTAGCTTTTAATATTTCATTAAATTTTGTCAAAATTCGGTTAATTATTTTTTTTAGTACCAAATAGTCATATTTAAATGTCATATTTAAATATGCCATATTTAAATATGTCGTTACCTTATCACATATATCCTTACGCAAGTCGTTACGTCAAAAACATATTTATCTCGCATATTTATCTCCGCACACATAAAATTTCAAAGGAAAATTTTAAACTCTATAAAATAATCCTTGAGACAAGTTTTTAAAATATTTTTATATACAAATCGATAAATACAATTGAAGAATTAAATGTTAAATAGAATGGGCGAACTTTGATTACGAATTATATAAAATCTACATTCGAAAGAGAACGGACATAAAGGAAGAGAAAGGACATAAAGAATGTTACTAATTAATAAAACAACTTTTGCAGAAATCTTTTTCTCAAGATCCAATTTGACAGATCGATCGGAGGTATATAATCGCACATCTATGTTTCTGTTATATCCGTAGGCGACCAATTTCTCACTCATTCAACATTTCGATCCTACGAATGCCCTGTTACCCAGACTAGGCTGAATACGAATTCCACGCCTTAATCGCTTTCGAAAAAAAAAAATTGATATTCTATATATTGCGAAACAAGTACCACGTCTAGCAAAAAATATTCCGGACCTCGGTTCCAGTGTCAGTTTTATATGTAATGTCTTATATCATTGCATATATGGTAAAATGATTAATTAACTTTCTATGGTTTTACAAAATACTTACATTTGCTACAATTTGAGAAATTTAATGACGTTATTAAAGTGATCTGCGGAAGTAGGTTAATAAAAATTGATAGATTCTCTTTATTATTTTTTGATTTTTTCAAATTTGATTAAAATTAATTTTTTACTAATTTTACAAATAACAATCGATTAAAAAATTCGGTTATTATGACATTTGATTAAGGTTGATTGAAAAACCAAAAGTCGATTATTAACTTTTCATTCCATTTACTAATTGACAAACTTTATAATTAATTATTAGCTTAAACAAAAAAATCCTATAATAAACTGGTCTTTTTTTTTTTTTTTTTGCTTTCATCCTTTTAAAATTAATTTCCCTCATAATACTCCTCCCTATTAATATTACCGAAAAGGATTATTTTTAAAAATATAATTACATAATTTATTTGTTATAAAAATTAAAATTCCATTAAATACTTACGATTAAGGTTTAATCCAAAAAATTTATAGTGTTGATTGAGGCGGCAAAAAATTTCAAGTTAATGTTAATACAACAAATGACAGATGCGACTTGTTTTAATTTTCTTTTTAAATTTTATTTTTTTAATTTATTCTTTCTTCTGTATTTTATTTGTTATTTTACTACTTCTATTTAATATTTTTATTATTTTTTTTTTGTTAAAGAGTTTATGTTAAAATACCTTTGTAGATTTTACAAATTGTTTATGGTTAATTAATAAAAAAAATAAATAAAAACAAAAGAAATAACACTAATAACATTCGCGCTTTTTTCACGCTTACTATTATTTTGTAGTAAAATGACAACAATTACAACTGTAAATACAAATAACAAAAGTACAAAACAAAGTTTTGAAACGCAAAAGAACAACAAAATGGAAAAAAATTGCAAATATATACAACAAATATAATACATTCGAATAATAAAATAAAGTGAAAAACAACAAAAAATACCACGAGTTAAAATAAAAAAGCGCGTACAGCGATAGAGAGAGAAATAACAAAAAAATAAAAATAAAACGAGCACATCTCAGCTGGGTAGAGCAAAAGAAAATTCATAAATTGTATAGTATATTAGAAATAAAAACAAATATAGAATACGAAAAAAGTGAATTAAATATAAAAAGATACAAATACAAAAAGTACAAAACGATTGATTTTAAAATGAGTTTAAGTTAGAGTACGAATAAAATTATAAAAAAGGGAATAAAAAAAACTCAAACAAATTGGACCGGATGAGGTGAGGAGGTGGTTTTAATATAAGTAAAGTTTAAATTCAGATTTTAAAGTCCAAGAGAGCGAGACGATCAATACGAGTTTATTTAGTAAAATTTGTTATTTTAATTATTTTATATTATATTTGCTTAGCTTTAACGTCAGCCTTTAAATTAAACACTTTTTTATAATTTTTTTCTGTAAATAAATTCATAACAAAAAGAAGCAAACAGCTGCTTAAATATTTTAACAGATTCAATAAATTTGTTGTTTTTAAAAGTATGGCAGCAATTTTTTTTGTTTAATTTTTAAAACCAGATTTTAATTAATTTTGTCACTTTTAATTTTATTTCTCAAAGATTTTCAAATTTGGTATTATTTTATTTATTTGTATTTATTTAAAAATATTTTTTATTTTCTTCGTTATATTTGTTGTTTTTTTAGTTTACTTTTTGTATATCTTTTTCTTTCTATATATATATGCATTTTGTATTTAACGTAAAACAGTGTTGTCAAAATTGCAACAAATCGTTAAAGAAAAAATCTAATGAAACAATTTATTATTAAAACATGGGATTAGCGCCTAAATAAAACGTAATAAAGTAAGCTTTAAAGAATTCCAGTAAAATTAGACTATTGAAAAGTTTTTTCGACTGACGGAATCAATTTTGCTGTTTTGCTTTAGAATATTTTAAAGTGGTTGGGAACATGTTTCTTTAATAAATATTAACGAACATTTTTTATTAATTGTTCCCTTTTCTAAGAATAAAACAAAAACATCGCTATATTTTATTAGCAAGCTTTGCAACATTGGCAACACTGATTTATCATCTATTTTGTTTTTATTATTTTCTTTTTATACAACACGACAACACCATGTAGCCGATTGTTCAAAAAATCTCTGCATATTAAATTTTCTTGTGCCAGCGCAGCACTATACATAGTGCTCCTGTGACCTCTTTTTTATTTTACTTTTGTTGCTTGTTTTGCTTTTTTCTGTTATTTACATACATATATATTTTTGAATAAACTATTGGTCGGTCGGCTATTTAGTATTTTAAGAATATAAACAACTTATGCAAAAATCAAAGTATGTTCTATACCTTTTATACTTTGGCATTTACTATTTTAACTGTTAAAGTTTGATTTCTTTTTTAGCTTACACTTAATTATAAAAAATTACGTTTTTTCCAATTACTGGTCTGTTATGTGTAAAATTTTATTCGCAATTTGTATTCTCATTTTTTTCTATACATATTATTTTCTTCGCTTTGATTTATTTGTTTCCAATTATTTTGTATTGTTGTTGGTATTGCTGCTGCGCCGTATGCTTCTTCCTTTCGTTTAATTGCATTTCTCTGGTCTTGTGTATTTATTATTATGCACACACAACATTCCTTAACTTGCACATTTGAATATACACAAACACATTTATAATACATCCATCAAAAAACACTCACAGTTACTCATACACTGGCCCAATATCTGCCTGCTTGATACACTTAACCATTAAGAAAACTCATATAAAAAAATTTATATATTTTTTTATAAAAATAAAAATTCCATTTTTTAAGTAATAACGTTAACAATTATATTTGCTAATTAATTAATCCGTTTGTATTTATTTTAATTTTTTAAATATTCATTTTATTTACTATATTTTACTTTAATTTTCCGTATTATGTCGTTTCGTTTTCTTCTTTTTTACTTTTTTTTTGTCTATTTGGCCCCAAAAAATTCTGTTATGCCTGTTCTTATTATTATTATTTTTTTTTTTTTTTTGGTTGGTAATTTTTCTCTTCACTTTTTTTGGGGGATTTCATCTAACACTACACATATTTGTTTAATTCTTTTAAAAATTCATGTTAAATTTTATATATTTCACTTTTTGGCTAATCGCATTGTTATTTTTAAAAAATATTGTGGATTTATTGGGATAAAAAGTTGAATTTTTTTTGCGGAATATTATATTTTTCTTCACTCATTTCTCCAGAAAAATATTGTTCAGCAAAACACGAACTGTCACTCGGATGTCAAATTGACGACTGAAAATGTGTCAAAAAATTTCAAGTGGCTGTGTTTACTTTGTTGGCTGTGTTCAGATGGTTTAAGGGTATTTAGCCGAGACACTTTTGTGGTTCTTTTGTGGTTGTTTGTGAAGTTTTTTATCATTAGAAGGCGCTTGAAGGAATATTTACTGTGTTGATAAAAATGCAGTAAAGATTAATTATGTTATATAGTTTATTAATTTTAAAATAAAAATATTAAGGAAATTTATATTTTATTTTGTTTCAATGAAAAAAGTTATGATTTCATGTTCATGTTTTCTTTGTTTAATTAAAGGCCTCATTTTGTAAAACGAAGCATTTTCAAACATTAGAAATTTGTGTAAAGAATACTGAGAAATTTTTTGAAATTTGAAATTTTTCTATACAAAATTCTTTCGTGTGGTCTTAAGTTTTTTTTTTCTAAAATTAGCATTTTTGTCGAAATTAGCGATTTTTTTGGGTTAAATTTTCTTATTTGTTAAAATTAACTCTTCGAGTTTTTTTAATTAGCGTTTTTTATTTGTGAAAATAACGTTTTTTTCTTTGGATTTTTTTTTGCTGAAATTAGTTATTCTTTTTGAAATTTACTTTTTTTATATATTTTTTTTTGTTAAAAAGATTTTTTGTGTTTTTTTTTTAATTCGTGTTTTTATTTGAAAAAGTAGATTTTTTATTCATTTGGATTTATATATGGATTTATATTTATTAAAATTTTTGAAAAAATAAGTGATTTTATGTTAAAACTAGCAAGTTTTATTATTATTATTATTATTATTATTATTCTTTTTTATGAAATTATAGTTTTTTTTATTTCTTTGTAAAATAAACATTTTTTGTTGAAATTAGCCACTTTTATAAAATTAACATCTGCTTCAAAAAAAATATTGTTCGGTTTTTGCTGTATTCTTTATTTTTTTATTATGCTAAAATTAAACAATTTTATGAAATTCAATTTTTAAGTGACTTTGTCAAATTATGTATTTTTTTGTATTTTGTTTCTTTTCAATTACGCGCGGAATTTGATGGAGGTAAGAGAATATTGGCATGTGATGTTTAATAAATGCTGCAAAGTGGTTCCAAAAAAAAAAAAAAAAAAAATAATTCTATAACTTTTGATCAGTTAAAGATATCTTAACAAAATTTGGGTTATCTCTTTAATTTAAGAGATATTTCGGCCGAAAAAAATTTTTCTCCCATTTTTGGCCTCATTTTTTCCAGTTCTTTTAAACTTGACCCTAAATATTTTTCAAATATGCACTAGATTCCTTATAAAATTCTATATTGCTGCAAGAATTATATAAATATATGAATCCGATAAAAAGCTATATTATTCTGAAGTTGATAATTTAGAAAAAAACATACTTTTGGGGTTTTTTTTTTAAGATGGTGGTAATATTTTTTCACTTCTAAAATATTTTTTTTCGGATTCTTAATTGTTTTATATTTTCAAAAGAAATCTTAATGAAAATTAGTTTAAAAAAAGACCGGAAGCGCTTTGGGCAATGTTTTATCTGCAAACCCTATTCAGATTTTATACATTTTTAAGAAGTTGTTTAAATTTATTTGTAAAATTCTTAAAATGTAACGAAAATACCATATTTTGGTTAAACACACACACACACACACACACACATAATGTGAGATACCTTATAATTTCACTATATCGTCCTGAAATATAGTGAATACTAAAAAACATTACTTTCCTGGTATAATTGGAAACAAAAATAAACTACTTATTTTTTGCCTGAATAACTACTTATTTTTCTTCGAGTTATCCACCAATTCATGTAGCTTTTCTTAGATTCTTGGGGTACTCAAAAATACGTACCTAAATAAAAATAAAAAAATATTTACCGTCAGTGAGATTTGAACTTGGGCACAAATTTAGTCTTTAATGACTAAAGTCTTACTCAATACACCATCTCGCACTTAATTTTCTAAGGGACAAAAACTTTTTTTTTTTTTTTTGTATAAAATATCTTTTTAGACATTTTTTTAAAAAAATGGGATTGAACTAACAACCTTCTGGCTGTTAATCCAACGCTCTGGGCAAATAGACAAATAATAATGACACCTCATTACTAAGAAACTATTTTAATAAGTAGTTGTCATTATCGATAACTTCCGCAGAATTATGAGAAATTTTGTTGTCTATATAAAAACACGTAGGATTAAAAATAAGCGAGATAAGTATATGAAAAAAAAAAAAAAAAAAAAATACTTTTGGCACCTTTAACCGCAAATAACTCGCATATCGTACAGGTGATTATTAGCATGTATATGACATCAAGACAAAGCTATTGCGAGGTTTAGTAATTTTTTCGTTTAATTTTCCTGCAATATTTTTTAGGTTATGTTTTTTGAAATAAGCTAATTTGGTTTATAAAGAATTTCTAGACAAGTTAATTTTTTTTTTTTTTTTTTTTTGGAATTATATATTTTTTGTGATAGCAATTTTTGTCGAATATATTATTTTTTGTTAATTGAACTTTTTGGTCAAAATTCGTCATTCGTCGTTTTTTTTTTTTAATTAAAGTTTGTTTTGAAACTAAAGAATTAATTTTTACATTTTTAAATATTAAATATTTAAATATTTTTGTTCAATTTAATAATTTTAGGAAAATTTTAAGTTTCCTTTCAAATTATATATTTTTGTGTAATTAGCGTTTTTTTTTCTTTTCTTTCCAATAAGCTTTTGTTTTTTTCTTAATTAAGAAGTTTCATCTTAAATATGACCAAATTAACTTTATGCTTTATATTGCTTTCAATATTTTGATACTAATACCTACTGAATTTTTAAATGAAATGAAAACTGCAATTTAGTAAAATTATAACAAATATTTTTAAACATAAATAATAGTTTAAAATTTTAATTTATATATATAGAAGACATTTTATATTTTTACAATCATCAAGTGTGAAATAATATGAGAATATCAAAGTAACAAACAACATGTAACAAAAATACATAAATATAAATAAATACGTATTTATGTATAAACAATTTTAATATATACCCAGTGTTGCCAGAAGGTGAGAAAAAAGATTAGCAAAAAGAGCATTAAAAAAAGGTTAAAAAGCCCCAAAAATAAAGCCAGAAAAGAAAGTTTAAATTTAAAAACTTATTTTTTTCGTTCTCACTAATGTTTCATATATATATATATATATATATATTTTTTTTTTTTTTGATACATTGTAATAAATTTATAAATAAAACATAGAGCGGCAGTCAGCAAAATAACACAATGAAGAATTGTATAAAATATTCTCATACAAATTCGGTTATATTTCATATAAAAATGAGCAATTCTTTTGAAGTGATTTTTCTTAATTTTTTTTTACTATAGTTTTTTTTTCTTTTTGTATACCCTACACCATCATAGATGATTGGGCTATTATGCTTTTGAGCTGATGTTTGTAACGCATAGAAAAGTTATCCAACACCCATCTTAAAGTACACAAATCGACTCAGAATCACTTTTCAAAGCGATCTAACGATGTCTGTCTGTCCGGCTGGCTGCACGGCTGGATGTCCATGTAAAACTTGTGCACATAATACGAGTCACAATTTTAAAAATATTTCAATGAAATTTGGTACGTGGGACTTTTATGGACAAAGTCTATTGAAATTGGTTGTGATCGGTCCATTATTTCATAGAGTTTAAAAACTCAAAAATGCCTTAAAAATAAGAATATTTTTATAAAATTCGGTGCAAAGAAGCTTTGTACTAGTGGCAATCCTTGTACCAAATTTTATGAAGATCGGTCTCGAAAATCACTTTAACATGTATAAATCCTATACGAATATTAGTATCCAGTTAATATTCGACACAAATAAGTTTTATGTAAGTAGTAATAACATTGCCAAATTCTATGAGAATCGGTCCATAATTTACTATAGCTCTCATATAAACATACTTCCAGAAATCGCCCTAAAGCATATAAAATCTTCTAGAAGTTAGTGTCAATGCTTTATCCTATATTTTGATTTTATTTTACATTTAATAAAATTAGCCGCAGGTGTAATATAAGTACGGTTCCGGAATTTTTATGCTCGTACACAATGGTGTAGGGTTGGTCTTGACTGACTATATTTTTTTTGTTTTTTTTTTTTTTTTTATTAAGAATTTCCAAAATTTTGGGCGATTTTTAGAATTTATAAGAATTTTATAATTATATTCATAAATAGTTTTTATGGATAATGAGGTACATATATTGAAAAAGTAGCAGAGTTTGAGCCGCAGATGAAAATTTTTATTGAATATAAATAATCTCGATTTTTTGTGCGTATAAATATACAAAACTGCTTAAACGAATGATTTTGTAAAAATAAAATCAGAAAGAGCAAATCAGAAATTATTTTCTTCGTTGTAGAAAAACTAACATTTTAGCCTTTTTAAGACATTTTGAAAATCAAAAATGGCTAGAAAAAAAAACTATAAACTAAAACGAACTGGCAACACTGTTTATACCACACAATATGAACATTATAAAAAATATAAATAAATATAAATCGAGATAAATATAAAAAAAAATACATCAAATATATATAAATATCTATATATATATATTGGTATATATATATATATCACAACTCAATACAATTGACTACAATCATCAAAGTTATAAACGTGAAATATAATTCAATTCAATAAAAACTGTTGATGTTTATAAAAATATAAGCTAAAATACAAAATTATATTCAAACAAGTTAAGTACTAGCACAATCATAATACCCCAATATTATGAATTGATAATAGATAACAATAAGGAAAACAAAAAGCAAAAAAAAAAAAAAAAAATTAAATTGATAATGAAATTTAATCAATAAAATATTGGGTCTTTTCTTCATCACCAAATGCTCAAAAAAAAAAAAAAAAAAGAGAAAAAAATCACAATTTATATTTTCATTAAAAAAAATCATCAATGCCCAGCAAAAACTTTTTGGTTTTCGATAATGGCAAATACTTATTAAAGTACTTTCTCGGTAATGAGGTGTCATTATTATTTGCCTACTCTGTATTACATAAATAAGTACTCAATAGTAAGTATAATAGTACAGTAATATTGCAATCACGTGGATGAGTTGGCTAGAGCGCCGGATTAACAACCAAAAGGTTGTTGGTTCCACCACATTCTGAAGCTGTTAGTTTTTTATAACAAAATGTCTAAAAAGATATTTTAAACTAAATAGAGTTTTTGTCGCTCAGGATGCTATGTGCGAGATGGTGTACTGAGTAAGACGTTAGTCAGTAAAAACGAATGCTTAGTGTGTGTCCAAGTTCGAGTCTCACTGACGGCAAAATTTTTTTGTTTTCGTTTAGGTACATATTTTTGTGTACCCCTAGAGTCAAAAAATAACTACATGAATTTGTGGACAAGTCGAACAAAAATAATTAGTTATTCAGTTAAAAAATAAGTAGTTCATTTTTATTTTTCCAATTATACCTGCTAGCTTACCAGGAAAGCGAAGTTTTTGCTGGGCATTTTCACTAATTTCAGAGTGCTAAATTTGAAAAATTTTCACGGTTAGACTTATTGAGACAATCAAAAAAATTTTACAGTATATTATTTCGGAATGTATTGGTAATTACAGAATATTTCAAAAAATTTTTTTGCTCATATTCCTCAGGACTTATACCCAAAAAACGAAATAAAGTCGAGGCAAAGAATCAAAATTTTAACGCAAATATAATTTTAACTGTAAGAGATAACTTAAGTTTAAAGTAAGCATGTTTTTGCTCGCCAATCAGAAATATAAAAATCTTTAAGATCGGACTTGATTTGAAGAAGTTAGGATTTTGTTTTCAATTTTTTCATACTAAAGACGTGCCATAGTAGAACTGGAAGTCTTTTCAAAATAAATATAATAAATAAATACTTGTGAGTATTGGTATAAATGAGAAAATGAGTATAACTGATATGGTATGATTTTGTTTTTGCACACTCACTATACTCATGAAAACTGTTATTGTTGTTTCTGGTTTTGCTATGAGTGAGAAATTCATTTTTTTTTTTTCTTTTTTATTTCAAGTAACTGTTGTACTACAAGTATTTTAAAGTATCTGTTGGTAAAACAAGTAAACATATTAGTTTTTATTGTGCAGTGTGTGAATAAGTGAATATTTTTTAATAAAATTTGTATTTAATAATGAATAATATTGACATAAAAGAAAAAGTTTTAAGAAATGAGTACAAAATTAATGAAAAAGGGGGAGGAGCCAAAATATTGGACTGTTTTTGTCTTATAAAAGATGAAAATTATAGTGAATTAGCGAATTTTGTTGTTTGCAAAGAAAAAGCTGCCATGTATTCACTATACCAGCATCTAGTGCCTCTTCTGAAAGAATATTTTCCATCACTCGGGCAATACCCAGCAAAAACTTTGCTTTCCTGGTAAGCTAGCAGGTATAATTGGAAACAAAAATAAACTACTTATTTTTTGTCTGAATAACTAGTTATTTTTGTTCGAGTTATCCACAAATTCATGTAATTATTTTTATATTCTAGGAGTGCGCAAAAATATGTACCTAAACGAAAATAGAAATAAAAAAAAAATAGAAAAATGTTGCGTCAGTGAGATTCGAACTTGGACACAAATTAATCATTCGTTTTTCAATGAATAACGTCTTACTCAGCACACCATCTCACACTTCATTTTTCAAGTGACAGAAACTTTTTTACTATAAAATATATTTTTAGACATTTTGTTAAAAAAAAAAAATTAACAGCATCAGAGAGGGGTTGAACCAACAACCTTCTGGTTGTTAATCCGGCGTTCTAGCCAACTCATCCACGTGATTGCAGCATTACTGTGCTATTATACTATTGAGTACTTGTTTATGTAATACCGAGTAGGCAAATAATAATGACGCCTCATTACCAAGAAACTACTTTAATAAGTAGTTAACATTACCGAAAACCAAAAAGTTTTTGCTGGGTGGCTATGTTTTTACAAAAATATGGTAAAATTCTTTCACATTTTTCTCAGTTTTTTTGTAATAAACAATTTTTTTCTTTACATATTGAAAAAGACAAGGCTTCAGAAATGGTTAATAAAGAAATTTTGAATTTATTTAGATTTGTACCCTATATCCAGAATTTGTCGAAAATGGTGAATTTTTGAAAATAATTTCATAAAAAAAATTAAAAAATTATAAAACAAAAATACTTACATTTTAAATTTATGCATAATTTAAGCTGTTGTCTGAAAAACAAAAAAAATATTACTTTGGTTAAAAAAGTTTTATATTTATATGTGTGTTTTTTCATTTGATATTTTTTATAGATTTATTTTAAATTAAATTACATAGGTTTGGTGATGTAACCCAACCTAATATTTGTTTAAAACCTAGTGACCAATTTGATTTTAATACTCATCATAAAAAGTAATTTGTTATCTTTTCCTGTAAACTAAGAATATCTATTTATTATTTGTTAAAAAAACCATTAAATGTGATTATTAGCGCCTTTTTAACATTCTTACATAGCGTTTATACTAGACAAATTTTTATCAAGACCAAACCAGTGCGAATCTATACAAGATAGCCTCAGTTAAAAAGCTAATTATTATTTTTGGTTATTACAGCTGTCAAACTGCATATATAAAAAAATAATTAATTCGCCTTATTGTTGTTTTTGTGTAACTGTTGCCACTTTTCATAAATTCGGGTTAATTTTGACGTTTGTCTTGAAAAAAATTGTCTAGTATAAACTCGACGTTATCAATTGGAAAACACTTGAACCCTGGTTGGTTGCTTGGTTTACGTGGTACCCCGTAACCTTACGGGCAATCAATTAGACTCGTTAGAGTCCGTTTTGATGGAACCACACTACTCGCCAGGTGAATGAGTTGTATTGAGTTTGTAATGAGATAGAAATGTAGGGAAGAACAATGAGAACATAAATTAGTTAGATCCAGCCTGTAGCATTGAGATATTTAATGATGTCACTGAGTCTAGTGTCAGATATCTCACAGAAGTTGTCTAATTGGTACCCTCCCAGAAATTTATGTCTGCTTGCGTTCAAGGCTGGGCATTCACAAAGAAGATGAAATACTGTCTCCTCCTTCCCGCGATTGCCACAACTACGACAATATTCATTGTAAGGGAGACCAAGTCTGCTTGCCGATCGTCCAGTGACCTGTAAAAAAAGCTATTAGTCTCGAGATGTCTTTGCGTTTGTAGCCAATGAGTTGCATTGAGCGTTTTTCGTTGTAGGTAGGCCACGTTTCTTTCACGACTCTACATTTGTCCAGATTTCGCCATCTATTTTTTGCCTTTTCTAGAAAGTGTTTTTGGATTCTGCTTTTGACTGTTCCTAACGGGCTTGCGACAGAAACCGATAAGGAGGCATTAATAGCAGAGCCTGTCCGGGCTAATTCGTCTGCCTGTTCATTACCATAGTAGTCCCTATGCACATTAACCCAGACTATAGTAATGTCATACAGTCGACTTAGTCCTAGCAGTTCCTCTTTATACTGTCTGACTAGAATAGAGGTAGTTTTCGGTGATTTGAGCGATAGTATTGCCGCTTGACTGTCGACAAATAAACCAATATTCCCTTGAATATTTCTATCGCGAATTAGTTTACACGCTTCCCTTACCACTAGTACTTCCGCTTGGAATACGCTTGCATCATCAGGAAGTCTACATGAGTGTCTAATTCCAAGATCATTAGAGAAGATACCAGAGCCGACACCGCAGTTCATCTATGAGCCGTCAGTGTACATCCAAGTTCCAAATTGTTCAAGAAGATTTCCCCTTCTCCATTCACTTCTGGTGGGGAATAGGACTTTAATAGTATTTCCGAAGTCCATCTGGGGAATCATATAGTCGGTAAATTGATTGAATTGCGGGGGTATTAAACTTAATATCCTCGAGTGCCCATACGTTCTTGATCTCCAGCTTTCCGTTGCAACTTGAAACTCTACTGCTGCTGATTTTTTTTTATTTTTTTTTTGTAATTTATTATTTTTATTGGGTTCGTCATTTCATGTGTAACATGTCGAAATAATTATCTAAGACCCCATAAAGTATATATATTCTAACGATGTCCGTGCGTCTGTCGGTCTCTCTGTTGAAGGCAGAATAGGGCTCTGCACGGACATCCTAGAGGGATGAAATTTATCTCAAATATTTGTTTGGTATTGAAAATGAGCAAAATCGGTTTATAAAAAATTTATGGACCAAATACTAAATCTCCAGTTTACACTTTTCGGCCGATATCTTTTATAAACAAACATATACACCAACGAAATTTTGCACAAATAGCTCAAGGACTAATGTAAACTCGGAAACAAAAAAAAAAAAAAAAAAAAAAAAAATGGGCGTGATTCGCCTACTTTACCGACCACATACCATATAAAGTGAAATATCCAAGAAATTTTGCATAAATAGTTTAAGGACCAATGTAAATTCGAAAACAAAAAAAGAACGTGGTCTGCCCATTGTCTATCTCCCATATATGGTGAAATTTAAAAAAAAAAAAAAAAAAATTGGTGATGGTGGGTATATAGATTCTGCCAAACCGAATATAATATTCTTACTTGTTAATTATTTTGTTGATAGAAAATTTAAATTTAAATTTTTATTGATTGACTTCAAAATTAATAGTTTTACAATATGAATTTTTACAATTGAGTTTTCTTTAACAAATTTTTTTAATATTTTTTTCAAAGGTTATATTCATATAAATTATTTTTAAAATTTGGGTATATTGATTAAATAGAAATTATACATGTAAAGTAAATAATTGTTATAAGCAAAACAATAAATCTAATAGAATTACCTTGGCATAAAATCATTTGTTTCATAACATAATATATATATATATATATATTTATCAAGACAAACGTCAAACTTAACGCGAAATTATGGAAGGTGGCAACAGTTGCACAAAAACAACAATATGGCGTATTCCTTATTGTTTTTTATATATGCAGTTTGACAACTGTAACAACCAAAATAATAATCTGCTGTTTAACAAGGTTACCTTGTATATATTCGCACTGATCTTGACGTTTGTTTTGATGGAAATTTGCCTAATGTAGACACTAGGTAACCCCAGGACTACAACTGAGATTAACGCTGGTATAATATGTGAGATAACGCCGGCAGAGGAGAGCAACCATTTTGTTTATATTATGTTAAATAAGGAGTACACGTATTTTAATAAATCCTATAAGATATCAATCACACAGTAAACATGTCCCTATTATTTAAGAAATTCGCACGTTTTTAGCACAATTTTTATAAAAATGATTTTTAACATGTAAAAGAAACACTAAAAGGAAACAATTTTACAAAAAAAAAAAAAAAATTTGTTTTTCAGTAATTTCCAAAATACACATGCACGCACACAAACAAACTTTTCTATACGTGTATTTTTTTTTGACGGTTTGTAGAGAAATCTCATCACAACAGTCTCGTAATACATCTCATAATACTAATATTTGAATCTACACGTGAAATAATTCTCTCAGAGAGCGAATTTGACACTCTCTGACACAAAAATCTTACATATTATGTTACGTCTAGATGGGCTGTACCTCAGGTCTACAACTGAGATTAACGCTGATATAATATGTGAGATAACGCCGGCAGAGGAGAGTAAACATTTTGTTTATATTATGTTAAATCTTAAATAAGGGGTACACGTATTCTAATAAATCCTATAAGATATTATTATTTTCTATCAGTTACAGAGTAAACATATCCTTTTTATTTAAGCAATTCGCACTTTTTTAACACAATTTTTATAAAAATGATTTTTAATATTTAAAACAAACACTAAAAGGAAAGAATTTTGCAAAAAAACATTGTTTTTCAGTAATTTCCAAAATACACATGCACACACACAAGCAAACTTTCGTGTATGTGTAATTTTTTGACAGTTCATCTTATAAGATGGTTGTGTAGAGAAATCTCATCACAACAGTCTCATAATACATCTTATAATACTAATATTTGAATCTACACGTGAAATAATTCTCTCAGAGAGCGAATTTGACACTCTCTGACACAAAAATCTTACATATTATGTTACGTCTAGACGGGCTGGTAAGAAATTAGTAATATAAATATATTTCCTTAACCCAACAGGTGGCTAATAAAATGTCATAACAACGACCATAAAATACCCCCAATTAGTATTTAGTAGTAATGGCATCTAAAAGTGGGTGTTAACTAACTACCATTGAAATGTTTTTTTTTAGCCACAAACAATGCTTATACTATCAGATTAAAAAAATGTTCCAATATGGTTTAAATGGTTAGTAGCTTAAGCTATAAATATCTTTTTCATATTAAATTGATTTATTTATTTCTTACCATACTTTATGGCTCTAATACAAAGTATAATTGTTTTACTTATATAAAAAATAATTTATTGTTTCTTTCTATAAACTAAGAATATCCATTTATTATTTGTTTAATGTATTTTTTATCAAAACCATTAAATGTCATTATTAGCGCCTTTTTAACATTCTTATCAATTGGAAAACACTTGAACCCTACTTCTGCTGATTTTTTCTTTTTTTTTTTTACTTTTTTGCAATTTATTTTTATTTTGCTTCAAAAAATATATTGACTTTATTGAAGTGCTACTTGTATGCTAACATTTAGTTTAGTTCACATAGTGGTTAATATCGCGTGTAAAATTGTTATAAAATATAAGAAAAAAAAAGTAGAAAAATAATAAAAAAAAAAGTAAAAATAAAGAGTATAAAAATCAGTTAGTGTAAATTGCAGACTAAAAAGGAGTTTAGACAAATACTTGCAAAAAGTCAAAAAGTAAAGATTGTTTAAAATTTTCTTCTTTATTATTTTTTGCATTATTAGCTTTAAGTTGCGTGTTATTTGGTTTTAATTGCTTTGGAAGATTTTATAAGATTTTTCTCAACATTTTTTTTGCCTTTTTTTTCTATTAAAAAAATTTTTGTTTTATTAACAGCACTCTGGGCCACAAGTTCGATTTTTTGCCACAAAAAAAAAAAAAAAAATCTAGTTAAAGGGAAAAACTTTATGCAGATTTGTAATTTAGAAACTTTAGATTTTATACCTATAAATTTTTATATTAATGCAGCTTACCATTTCTTAATGTCAAAATAAAAAATATCAAATTTTTTATTTATTGTAAATAGTGCATACAATTCATAAATACACAAAAAGGTATTCAAAAATGGTCTCAGATTAAAGAGGTGAAAATAAATACTTAAATAAAATACAAAATCGTTAAATTATAAGCAACTTCTTATGAAATAGTAATATTTTTTGTCAAAAAATATGATTTTTCTCCAAAATCATGAATTCTTAAAGCCTAATGCCAAGCATGATGAATTTCCAGAAGTTTTTTCTTCCTAAATTTTTGAGAACGTCTGTGATCATTCATAACATAGTATAATTGACTAGTAAAGAAACTAACTCTCTTTTTTACAACTACAACAAGCTCTCACTCTTCACATCAGTGTGACCAGATGCGAAAAAATTATTCAGCTAAATTTTATTTAAAATGAAGCTAAAAATTCTAAAAATAATGCTAAATTAATAAATTACTTTTATTTTTTGTTAATTTTTCATAATATTGATCTCATGTTATTACAAAAACAGAATAGATTATTTAAACAAAATTCAGGGATCGTGGCCCATTGTGTACAAGTTCAATGAATGGTTTTTAAAATTAAATTAATTCAGTAAATTAAGCAAAACATGTGGATAAAAAATTTGTTTGAAAAGTATTTAATTTCCATAAAAATGTTTAAGTCAGACATTTTGTTGGCTTTATTGGATCAGGTCCAGATAATAAAAGTAATTGAGAAGAAGAAAGAAAAAATATAAGATAAAAAAAATAAGAAAAAGTCATCCAATTCACATAATAAAGAGTAAAATAGTTATCTATAACACACAGTGGGGCAGAATCGATTTTTTTTCGAAATAGTCTGCTGATTGGATTTACATAAAATTTCATATAGGCGTAGCAGAATAGTGTACAATTTATATTTGGAATGGAGTCTATACTTTTTACGGTTTTTGGAATTAAAGTAAATTTTTTTTTTTTTTGTAATAAATTGGTTTTTGAAGAAACTTTAAATATTTTATCTCTAATATAATCTTTATTAGTTTGTTGATGTTGTCAACTAAAATGATAAAGTTTAAAAAAAAAAATTTAGATTTTTGTACAAGAAATCCTATATTTTGCCCATAAAGTCCACATTTGTTGCAGGTTTGGAAAAGTCCATTGGCAAACTCTCCGGAACACATTAGAGTTTTTGAAACTGCATTCAGTTTGCAGAACTAAATTTTGAGATTTCAGAACATATAACATAAATTTAAAATTTTATATATAAAGTAGGTTAAATTCCGGAGGGTCAATACTTAGTCCTATAAGGAGTTTGAGTATACTTTTAACTTGGGAATAATTTCTATGAAAATACCTTTCAGATAAGTATAAAATTACTATAAGTTCTTAAAGAAAATTTTATTTTGAGAAAAAAAGTGCAGACTTTTTCGACAAAAAAAATCATTATTTTTTTTTTTTTAAATTTCCAATTCCAAAATCGAAAAGATAATGATTTTTCGATAGATAATTTTGTTTTTTACCTAAAAGAAATGTTAGCAAATCGGATAAAAATGTTGGCCTATATATTGAAAAAACTGGACCAAGATTTGGCAAAATTGAGATAGTTGAAATTTCAAATGCAAATAACTGGAAAACTAAGAGATAAATAAAACATGTAAGCATGTTTCTCATAGATCTTATCGAGGGCTTTAAGGAGATGTAAAAGTATTTTAAATAAGATAAGAAACAAAAATTTAACAAGCGGTTACAAATTTTCAATGTCAGATGTACCCTATTTTGAACCCCAATAGCTTCGCTTCTGAGGGGTATAGTCCCCCTTTTAAACTTAAAATTGTACACTCCTCTGCGAAGACATTTTTATTTCCTAACATAAGAATAAGGGGAACAAATTTTATTTCCATCTTTATGTTAACGAACATGAGAAATTTAAATTTTAAATTGCTGAAATAATGATCTAAAACCCCATAAAATATATATACCCTAGTCACTCGTGAAAAACTAAGAAGATCTAACGATGTCCGTCTGTCTGTTGAAAGCAAGATAGAGCTCGGACCGGCAAATTAGAGGGACAAAATTTGGCTCAAATATTTTCCTAAAATATTTGTTTGGTATTGAAAATGAGCAAAATCGGTTCATAAATAAAAAAGTTATGGACCAAATACTTCAAAAACAGGGTCTCCGTCGTAACTCTAGTTTATACTTTTCGGTCAATATAAATAGATGGAGCAATGTTAACTCAGAACCCACTTTACCGTCCACCTCCCATATAAAGTGAAATTTTAAAAAGTGGCAGATGGTGGATATATATAGTAAATTTGGAATAAGAATAGTAAATTTGGTCAAGCCGAATATGACACTCTCATTTGTTTGCTCTTCAAATGGTACATTTTGTATTTCTTGTAATAATTAATGTATAAATATGAAATTAAAGTTACATGGTCCTAAGTAGGTAATAATTCACTAAAGGACTTTGTGGTACTTTTCCGGTCATCTAATGGTACTTTTTGATTTACTTTTTTTTTAATAATTAACATAGAAACATGAAACTAAAGATACATGGTCTGAATGACTTTGTGGTACTTTTTTGTTCTTCAAATGGTGCTTTTTGAAATTAAACACACATGCTCCCAAGTGACTGATGACCTACAACAGGGCACTTTGTGATAATTCTTTGTTATTTGTACTTTTTGAATTTTTTTTATAATATTTAACCAAAAAATATAAAATTAAAGATATATAGTTCTACGTGTCCTTTGTATTTTTTAAGCCAACAAACGCAGGGACAAAATTAGTCACATTCTTCTCTACTAAAAAAATAATAAAAATAAATCATTTCGTTATTTTTGAGGTTTCGAACGTTTAGGATATAAAAAACTGTATTTTGTTACTATAGATACCTTACGATTCTTATAAACTAAAAAATATAGAAATAAATGTTAAAACGTATTATTTTCTTGTCACAAATATTTCGAACATGTAATGGTACTTTTTAAAAATTGTATTATTTAGAGGTTAGAAATTTTGCTTTTTGGTATTTTTTGAATTAAAATATTTAAAAAGTTTTTTGTTGTTATCGTTGACATAATGACCTATAGAATTTGTACTACATATTTCTCCCAAAATATCTATAGTTCGGTAGTTTACGAATGGTATGATATCCCAGTTCTAGGATATTCCTTATATGAGGTGTGCATTGAAATAAAATATAACAATTTTTTTTTTTTACTAAAAGATGAAAGGAATAAGTTAGGATTAGAACTAAATCAATTACTTATAGCATTTCTTTTCTAGATTTTTCTGATATATAATTTTATATAAAAATATAATTAGCAGCTAGATGATTTTTAATTTTTTTAGGTATGACATCTGAAAAAAAAATTTTTTTAATACTTTTATGAAATTTTTTCTCGGTATCTCTCTAGAAGAATTTAAAATACTTATCACAAACGAGCACTGCTGGGGCCTTATTATATTCACTATTAACTTGAATCCAATTTTTTTACAGTTGCCAAAATTCTGGGTGGTTTAAATAACTAATACTCTGTGAGACTAAAATAACATTCCCAATTCTATTGTAACGATAAAATTCTAAATCTAGCTACAAAATTTTAAAATCGTCGTTTAATGATTTGAGTTTATTCAGACTTAAGGCCTTATAGATAGATAGATAGATAGATAGAGAAGGTTGACGTGATACCATCTCCACCCAGAGACCGATATCGGTCCATCGTGAGTCTCTTCATTTACATAACACGACAGAATAGGGGAACAAGAAGAGCAAAGAATAACAAGAATCATAAGAAGAGGAATAGCAATAGTAAGAATAGACTTAAGACCTTAGAAAGTATATTTTCCAAACTAACACAAAATATTGAAAATATTTTTATTTTTTTTATTATTGAGGAGCTTTGATCATTCTTTACCTCAGATCATTCTTCAGCTTTATTATTTAAAATTTTTTTAAGCTCTGATTGACTAAAGCTTTAATTTGGCTCATACTTGATTTTGAAGAAATGAACACAATATGCCCTTACGCGGCTGCACATGTTTGTAACGTTGTTGTGTCCAGGGTCGACTTACGGGATCCACGAACCTTAAGAGAGAATACAATTGGTTTACCATTTCTGGGGTTCAAATATACAGTGTATCTTTATTTAATAATTAAGTGTCTTAGTTATCGATAATAATAAATATTTAAGTGTGAGATAAATTACTAGCAGCACGATGATACGTAGGGATTCGGTCGGGTACTTCTCAGGTAATTCGAATTCTATTACTGGTAGATTACGGGATGAAGATTCGATTCCCTCGGGTATTATGCAGCAGGACGGATCGTATATGATACTTAGAGATATCTTACGAATACTGATTTAAATAATACAATACCTTAAAACTAGGTTACAAAATTCAGACTCAATCTAAATAGAAACAATCGAAGTTGCTATCAGGTTTGCCAGGTTTTTTTGAGCCTCTGTCGCCAAATTGTTAATTAGAAATCGCCAAATTAAAATTTTATTTGGGCTTTTAAAGAAATACTAAAAAATTAACTAAAATGTTATGTGTCTTAAAATTTCGTACAATTTGTAAATGTAAATTCTGCTTTAACAAAGCCAACTTGAAAAAACTGGTCACCCTACTGGTAAAGCTAATTCCAATACGATGAATTTAATGGTGACAGCCGTTTTTCGAAGCTAACGCTCGTATTTGCGATATTTGGGTCTAAACTTAGTTATATCCATAACTAGTTAAAAAATTAGAAACAAAAGAGACATTATTTATATATATTAAACAATAAGTAGCTTGAATATATACTCCAATCATAAATTTTAAATGTTTTCATATTTTTGTTTGAAAAGTTGCTCATTTTAGTGTTACAATGAGCAACTTTAAAAAAAAGCTTGCTTACGGAACTATTGTAATAGTATTTTTTGTCAGTTTAAATTTTTGTTTATTAGCGTTTAAAATATATTTGATAATAAGAATTTAATGGAATCTTAATTGTTTAAATTCAAAAGTTAAGCCGCCTATTCACAAACCAATTTTAAAATTTAAAATACATTTTGGAGACAAAATTTGTTTGAAAAATTTGATTTAAAATTAATTTTAAAATTAAAAGTTGTTTCTGAATTATTAAATTTAAGCTAAAACGCTTAATTTTTCTAAACACTTTTTTATCCTTTCAAAATGAAATATCTCAAAAACGATCGCTTTTAAAAATGGTCACCACTAAATTCAGCATCGTCGATTTAGTTTAAGCCAACAGATGTTCATATTATTAAAAAATTAGTCTCATTTTCGAGCAAAGTGTAAATGAATAAAAAAAAAATACAACTTAAAATACACTTTTCTGACTTATAGCTCTTTTTTAGGTTATCAACTTTTAAAATTTATTGGACTTAATTATTTTTAAAAGAATAATTCTGATCTTACATACCAACGTTGGTCCTATTAAACTTATAAATTGTTTCAAAGATTTAAGTTATTCATGAACGTTTACTTCATTGTATCCGAAGTCATTAAGATCCTTAATATACTTAAAATATGAAGGGAAAACATCAAGCATTTAATACATAAGTATTTTTTGTGGATAAAATTTCGTAAACTATGTTGAAGCTATTTACAAATTAAGGCTCTTCATTTTGCTAGATAGTCAAATACTAAAAATAGTCGATTTCTAGTAAGAAAATTTAATAGCTTTTCTCAACAATTGCCTATTTTATCAAATTTTAAAAATTAGCCAAACATATCGCCAAAAAATTCGCCATGACACCAAACGAAAAATTCAGTCGCCAAAAGCAAATAAAAAATCGCCACGTTTGGCGAAAAATCGCCAAATTTGACAGCCCTGATTGCCATCCCAAAACAGTCAACCGAAGTTGTTGTGCCTAAAACAGTCAAAACGAAGTCGCCGTGGAAGGTATCCGCCTGACTTGACCCGAGTACTAGAGAAACAGTAGCTGATTTCAGAATATCAGATGTGTTGAGAATAAGGCAGATTATATTGTAAGATCAGCTATCTTTGTTTTTAACAAATTCTTCTATCGCTCGAATCGCAACTACTTCAGCCAACCTTAGAATAGTTATGTGAAAAACTCTATAAACTGAATGAGAATTATTTGTGAGAATTATTATGGTAACTAAGGTAAATACGTTCATGTATTAGTGTAAAATAATGTAGTTACAGGCGAGTAAAGGAGTAGAATATTAATGAAATACAGACGTATAAAAGAATGTAATGAACATAAATATTATACTTATGTACAAGTTTTACTAGCTATTAAACTTTATTACAACCTTTAGGAGCTTGTCTACTTTTTGGGCTTGGAAAATTTTCTTGCGACTTTCTCTCTGTCTTAAACAAGTTTCATCTCATTCTTTAGGTTATTGTTAAGATTTTTTATTACTTTTGTCAAAATAAACTCTAGAATTCGATCTGATGTTAAATCTGCCATGTCTCTAGAAGATACTGTAATCAAGAAAGACATTTAAAATTAACAGCAGTTAGAGTTATTAGGAAAATTTTGTGTTATCTTTTATTCGAATGCATACTTTAAGTATAAACCTGGAGGCATAAAACTAGAATCATTAGGAGGTGTAATAGAGAAGTACACTGCCTGCCACTTGAATAAGGAATCACATTTTTTTAACTTTAATGAAGTATAACTCCTAAACTAAAGTTCAGAAAAAAATATTTTTTTGCGCAACTAAATTTCCTGAAACTTCCTGAAGAAATAAAAAATATACATATTTTGTTATACTAAAATTATGCATTTATTTAAAGACATATATTTCTGTGGTACATTTTCGTGTGTCACTTGAATAAGGAATTATTTTAATATTAATCAGGAAGGCTATGATTTGAAGTTACTTCAATGTAAATGGCTAGAGAATTTTTAATTTGATAGTTTTTAAATAGTTTTTATTCAAAATGGGACGTGGTAAGGCTCTTAATAACTCTGATAACTCTGAAAAAGAATAAATTCTGATTTTGAAATCTCAGAGTCAGAATCCGGTCCAAATAGCCAAAAACATTAATAGAGGAAAGACAGTTGTGTACAATTATTTAAATAACGTGGAAAAATATGGAAAAAACATGAAAGGGCGGAAGAAAATGGCAACAACTCCAAAAGAAAGACGAAATATTCTTAGAATTGCATCAAATTCTGCCATGTCGGTATCAAAAATACGTGGAAAAAATGGAGTCAGTGCCAGTCTAAGAACAGTGCACCGTATTTTAAAGTCGTATCCATACATAGTCTGACGAAAACTGCAAAAAACCACCTCTTAATAAAAAATGCAAATCACAACGTCTACAGTTTGCCAAAAATATATAGACACGATCCGACAAATGGTTTAAAGTTGTATTTTCCGATGAAAAAAGTTTAATATTGATGGTCCCGACGGGTATAACTATTACTTCCATGACCTAATTAAGGAGGAATTATTTTTGATTAGCAGACACAGCCGAGAGGGCAGAATAATTGTATGGGGTGCCATTTCGTATTATGGAACCATATAATTGGTTTTGTATCCAACAAAATGACTGCAACGACTTACAAAAACATTCTGGAGAAAGCATTTCCAAAATTTTATAATGTCTTTGGACCCATACCTTGGACGTACCAACACGACAACGCTCAGATTCACACCGCCAGAGCAGTAAAACAATGGATTAATCAACAAGGTGTTCAACTTTCGGATTGGCTCCCATATTCACCAGACCTGAATCCAATGGAAAATGTCTGGGGTTGGCTTGCAAGAAAAGTTTATGAAGGAGGAAAACAATTAGAGACGATAGAATCCTTAAAGGATGCAATAACAGAAGCATGGAGTTCAATTTCGCTAAATTACTTAGAGTCATTATATAAGTCGATGCCAAATCGCATTTTTGAGGTTATTTCTAAAAACGGTGGCAGTACTCATTACTAATTGAATGCTAAAAGATAATAACTTTAATTTTTGTAACCTAAAATTTAAAAATAAATTACAGTTTGCTTAGTTTGAAAATATTCCTTATTCAAGTGACACATGAAATAGTACCACAGAAATACATATCTTTAAATAAATGCATAATTTTAGTATAACAAAATATGTATATATTTTATTTCTTCAGGAAACTAAAGGCAACACTTTGAAATTTGGATGCGAAAAAAATTATTTTTTTCTGAACTTTAGTTTAGGAGATATACTTAATTAAAGTTAAAAAAATGTGATTCCTTATTCAAGTGGCAGGCAGTGTATGTTACTAATTTTCTGAAGATACCATAAGAGCTGGGTGTTATAGTATAATTTCTAATTTTTATTTTTTTAAATTAATAAAGCTACCAAGTTTATATATATTCTAAGCAAGAGACCCACATGTCCGTTAACGCAGTAGCGGGTTAAGCTAGTTTATGTTATAAACTACACCATTGTATTTCACCAATGATATCGTAACTTGATCTTTTATCTTCAATAACAAAAGTTCTTTAAAGAAATAAATATAATAGTGTTGATGTAAAAACCACATACTATATGACTTATACAAATACTTACATACTTCTTATGTTTAAATGAATGCTTTTATGAGTGCAACAAAGCTTTTTATAAGATTTTCTTTTAAATCTCTCGATTGAATTGTTGTTTTTATAAAATGCAAAGAAATATATATATATTTTTTTGATAAGTATTGTTATTAGTAAATATGTTTTTCACAAAGATTTCATTGCACTATTGTGCTGAAGAAAGCAAATTGCTTTTTTTTTTTTTTTTGATAGCAAATAGACAAGAAAATTGTTAAATCAGCAAAAAATTTTTGCATTGAAAAAGGGGAAAATTAAATTAACACACAAGATTACAGGAATTATTAGAATTTGATATAAAAATATAATTTGAATTTCTTTAAAGGATATATAAATATATATATATTTTTTTTTAATAAATTTGATACAATACCAAACATTTACTATTAATATGTTAAAATAAAATTGTTTAAGTTTCAATACAATTTTTTTTTTTTAATTTTATAACAGAACTAGCGTAAAGCCAGGAAAAATTACAATATAATAAAAAAGAGAAATAACGCACAAAAAAATTTAAAAATCTTTTAAAAAAATTTATAAACAACTTTTAGACGCTTTTCCACTCCCTAATATAACAGTTCTCAAAGGGGAGTCAACGACCCACAAGGGCTCCGTAAGGTATTCATGGGGGTCGCGAAGATATTCATGAACTCACAATTCGTATACTCTTCAGTTATATATATATATATATATATATATATATGATCTTTCGATATATAAATATATATATTTATTTATCAAATTCGGAAATTCTTTTGAGAATTATGCTATTACAATTCAGCAAGATCGGTTCATAACTGTTGGAGATATGTCCAAAAAACCGATTTTTTGAGTTTCAATTATAGCCAATGTTGCAGGTTAAGCCTTTTTAGTGCTAAATCTAGCCTTTTTATTTCGCTTTTAGTCTCAAAATTTTCTTTTTAGCTTCTAGCCATTTTTGATTTCTAAAATTGCCTTAAAAAGGCTAAAGTGTTAATTTGGAAGATATCTCTCTGGAAGAAATTTACGTAATATCATCTTTTTATTATTTGGACGAAAATCATTAAAGCAATATTTTTCTAATATTTTATCATAAATTTATAATATTTATTAGTTTAAAGAAAACTAGGCAATAAACAATAAAAAATATATAAAATTTAATATTTTTTTATCATTTCTATCCTCAAAATATCGTCATTTTTTCAGTAAGGCGATTATCACAACCGTAATATATTGATGATATCCCATTGAGATAATTTGTAAGAAATTAATACAATACTTTCATTTTTCAGACACAATTTTTTCCGCTGTAAGAAAATTGTTCAAAAATGAAAAAAAAAAAAATATTGAAGAAATTTATTTGTCTTTTAGCAAAAAATGGATATTTTATGTGAACGTTTCAGTTTTCTTGCTTTATGATGTTAAAATTTATGTTCATGTATGCTTTATATTATTTCAAAATTTATTTAGTGATCATTTTTCTATATATTTATTAAATTATTTATTCATATAAAAAAATCTATTTTTTTTTATATTTCACAAAAATTTTCGACTGCGGCGCTTTATTATTCAAATCTAGAGCAATTAATGTACTAAAATACTAATAATTAATTTCATGGAATTACTAAATCGATTATTATAATTATCTTTTTTATTTGCTTCATTAACTATAGAAACTATTTATAAACATAATTTTAGCAAATTCTGATAAAAGCGAAAAATTATCCAAAAATTTAAAAATGCCTAATCAAAAAGTAATTATAGTTTAACAGTGTCGAAAAATCACCTAAACATTACATGAAAAAAGGTCACCAACCACCAAATGTATTGGAAAATAATTCCTTCAATTAAAAACTTGTTTCAATTTGCACCTCTCACCAAAATGAGAAATGAAAAACGGAAAAATTCTTCCAATTAAAAAATTAATCAAATCAATCAAGTAGATGATTGAATGAATTAAAAATTTAAGTGATTAATAAAATTTTACTTACATTTTATT
The DNA here is from genome assembly GCA_932274085.1 of Protocalliphora azurea. Classification (NCBI taxonomy): domain Eukaryota; kingdom Metazoa; phylum Arthropoda; class Insecta; order Diptera; family Calliphoridae; genus Protocalliphora; species Protocalliphora azurea. Next base: position 143,358,982 of record OW026522.1, on the reverse strand, counting down.
TTTATTTTAAATTTACTTTAATATATTTATTAAATTTATATAAAAAAATGAAACTATTTTAATTGAAAAATATACGGTAATAATTTTTTTTCTTTCATATGAAATTTAATCCAAATTTGCATGGGAACTTATTGAGCGATTTTTCATTTGGGTTATTTTACTAACAGCTGTTCTATGTTTTATTAATAAATTTATTACATTATCTTTAAAAAATATAAAAAAAAAACTAAAGAGAACAAGGAAAACTAAACCTTTAAATTAAAGAAAAAGTTTCTGCTTTTTCTGGCTTTATTTTTTTTGGGATATTTAGCCTTTTTTGACTTTTTTAAAAGTTGAATTTAGCCTATTTTTTTCTCAGCTCCTGGCAACACTGCTTATAGTTGTTGCTTTCATGCGTACTGAAAGACAACAAAAACAACAATAAATTAAGGCATGTTTGGTTTTTTCAACATTTTGAAAGTAGAAACTTCGTTGAACTTAGTAGATCCAGTATTAACCGAGTTATAGGCCAAAACGCATTATTCTACAAGCTATGAGCCTCATTCTTGTATAAATCTATCACAATTTTTTTTCAAATTTCGATTTTTAAATCAGCCAAATCGATCCATAAATTTTCCACCATACCCTTTTTTAATTTAATATTGTCTTACATTTATAAAATATTTGTTCTGCATCGAAGTGATTATATCTTCCTTAAATATGTGCGAACTTTTTAAAATTCCAAAGTATTAAATTTATTATTTACTAGCTTTTACCGGTATGCTACGCTACCGTATTAATATTTACTTTATATGGGAGCTACTAGTCCCCCTGGATATATTCACCTTATTCGAAATTTGATATGAAAATTGCTTTTAATTTTTTTAAGACTTTCACTATAATAGTCCTTTAAATGAGAAAATTTATGTTTTCTATGTATGGAAGCTATCTCTCTCCCTGGACCTATCCAGAGCCTATCTGATTTCATCAATGCAATATGATAGTATAAAGGTTCCTACGTAATTTGAGGGCTCTCACTGTAACTATTGTTTCTTAGATGTGCCATAATGAATATTTAATTTATATGGGGGGCACTATACCTCTTGTTACGATTTTTAAGCTAATTGGTTCATTCGTTTGGGAGTTTTAAAAAGTGGCATTCGATCAAGATCTTACAAAACCTATAATATTTCACAGTGCAAGCACTATCTGTGCGTCAAGTTTCATGTAAATAGCTTCATTAATAATGTGTAAAATTTAAAAATTAGATTTTTTTTTAAAGTGAGCGTAAAATATTGGTGTGACTTCCAATCGAGATCTAACAAAGCCTATAACTACCTACGGTACTGGTACTATTTGTAAGTCCAGTTTAGGCGTTTAGACAAACTTGCACCTCATTTTTATAATATATATAAAGATATAAGGAATTATAATATCTTGTAACCTCTGGAAAGAGAAACATTTTCTAAGAAATTACTATATAGATATTAAGTTATTTACTTTTAATAAAAATCTAAAATATTTATATCAAAATGTTATTTTCTTTCCTTTAGTTTATTCACCTTAATCTACCTACACCATCAAAAATGTTGAAAATAAAATCTTCGGAACAACGTAATTGTGTATTGGATTTTCAAAATGTTTTTTCTTCCCGTAAACGTTTCGTTTTTTTAATATTTTCATTATTATGCACAATAATTCTATTAACTCAACCAGCTGTTGCTTTACCCAAACCAACTTTAGCACAACCAATATCTTCCTCTTTAATCTACTCCCCATCTTCCAAATCATTAGTAATGATTTTGCCACAAGTTAATGCGAATAACGCCAGGATGTTATCAGTGCTAGAACAGGAAACTAGTTTCAAACAGTCGGTAGATATTTTAACACCTGGCCAACAAGTTATTAATGCAGTACCCGAGAAAGGTAAGTTTTAAATTTAATTTTAAATAGATTTTAACTTCCTCCTTAGCTCCATTTTCGTTTGCTTTATAAAGCAAAAATCGTATTACTATTATTAGTGGGAATTTAATAATCATGAAATAAAAACAATATAATAATGATGATACTAAAATAGTTGTAGCAGTTATAATGAATTTTTTTTATCCTCCTTGGTTTATAAGTTTTTTGTTTGGCAACATAATACTGGTAAAAGAATTATAAATTTTTTCTAGTTTTTTTTTTTTTTCAATGTAGGATAATGTTTTATTTTACAATAGGTTTTTTTTTAGTTAATTGAAAAGTTAAGCTGTTAGTTTTTGTATTACTTTTAGTTATTTATACTTTCATAGTTAAGGCAACCAATAAAACAACAAAAGTTTTCATTCGGCTTAGTTTCTTGTGGTGCCTGGTGACGTATAAGTGTTTATAATTAAGTTTTATCAATGAGTAGCACTCATACGTCTAAGAGGTTTATTGATTTATACAAAATTATCATTTTGATAAAATTTTAAAATTATTATTTTTTATTATTATTACCAGGGACGGGAAGTTCATGCATCTTAAAATGTGTGTTTTAGGTGCTTAAAACATAAATTAAAAAAAAGAAAAAAAACAACACTGAAAGTCATTGCAATGCTTTTTTTTATATATGTTTGTGTGTGCATATCTTGAAGAATTTTTTTCAGATTTTTGCCTATTACTCGGTTGTTTATGACCCGATATGATTAATTCAAAAAACTGAAATTTTATAAAAATATTTATGACTAATCTAAACGAAAACCGATAAAAACGAAGTCCAAAGCTTAAACAAGGGCTTCAAAAAAGTGCGTTTTTTCCAAGTTATAAGAAGTTATAATTATAATTATATTATTATAATTATAATATAATTATAATTATATTATAATTATATTAATTATATTATTATAATTATAATATAATTATAATTATAGTATATAATTATAATACATAATATATAATTATAATTATAATAATGCCCCCACTTTCCTCATAAAATGGATTATTAATTTGTTACGAAAAAAATCGATTTTTGGTGAGAAATGTAAGTGATCAAAAATTTTCATCCTTTTAGACCTAGATTTACTCTAATTTCCTTATAAAATGCAATTTTAGGTTTTTTTTTTAATATATTTTCGGTGAGAAATATAACTGATCACAAATTTTCATCCTAGGGCCTCTAGTTTCTTTATAAAGTAAAATTATAATTTTTTTTATAACTACACTTTTATAATTATATAATTATAGTAGCGCCTCTACTTTCCACATAAAATGGATTTTAAATCTATTTTTGATGAGAGCTACAAGTGATCACAAATTTTCATCCTTTTAGACCGAGATCTACTCTAATTTCCTTATAAAATGCAATTTTAGTTTTTCTTTAAAAAAATATATTTTCGGTGAGAAATATAAGTGATCACAGATTTTCATCCTAGGGCCTCTAGTTTCTTTATAAAGTAAAATTATAATTTTTTTTATAACTACACTTTTATAATTATATAATTATAGTAGCGCCTCTACTTTCCACATAAAATAGATTTTAAATCTATTTTTGATGAGAGCTACAAGTGATCACAAATTTTCATCCTTTTAGACCGAGATCTACTCTAATTTCCTTATAAAATGCAATTTTAGGTTTTTTTTTTAATATATTTTCGGTGAGAAATATAACTGATCACAAATTTTCATCCTAGGGCCTCTAGTTTCTTTATAAAGTAAAATTATAATTTTTTTTATAACTACACTTTTATAATTATATAATTATAGTAGCGCCTCTACTTTCCACATAAAATGGATTTTAAATCTATTTTTGATGAGAGCTACAAGTGATCACAAATTTTCATCCTTTTAGACCGAGATCTACTCTAAGTTCCTTATAAAATGCAATTTTAGTTTTTCTTTAAAAAAATATATTTTCGGTGAGAAATATAAGTGATCATAGATTTTCATCCTAGGGCCTCTAGTTTCTTTATAAAGTAAAATTATAATTTTTTTTATAACTACACTTTTATAATTATATAATTATAGTAGCGCCTCTACTTTCCACATAAAATGGATTTTAAATCTATTTTTGGTGAGAGCTACAAGTGATCACAAATTTTCATCCTTTTAGACCGAGATCTACTCTAATTTCCTTATAAAATGCAATTTTAGTTTTTCTTTAAAAAAATATATTTTCGGTGAGAAATATAAGTGATCACAGATTTTCATCCTAGGGCCTCTAGTTTCTTTATAAAGTAAAATTATAATTTTTTTTATAACTACACTTTTATAATTATATAATTATAGTAGCGCCTCTACTTTCCACATAAAATGGATTTTAAATCTATTTTTGATGAGAGCTACAAGTGATCACAAATTTTCATCCTTTTAGACCGAGATCTACTCTAAGTTCCTTATAAAATGCAATTTTAGTTTTTCTTTAAAAAAATATATTTTCGGTGAGAAATATAAGTGATCATAGATTTTCATCCTAGGGCCTCTAGTTTCTTTATAAAGTAAAATTATAATTTTTTTTATAACTACACTTTTATAATTATATAATTATAGTAGCGCCTCTACTTTCCACATAAAATGGATTTTAAATCTATTTTTGGTGAGAGCTACAAGTGATCACAAATTTTCATCCTTTTAGACCGAGATCTACTCTAATTTCCTTATAAAATGCAATTTTAGTTTTTCTTTAAAAAAATATATTTTCGGTGAGAAATATAAGTGATCACAGATTTTCATCCTAGGGCCTCTAGTTTCTTTATAAAGTAAAATTATAATTTTTTTTATAACTACACTTTTATAATTATATAATTATAGTAGCGCCTCTACTTTCCACATAAAATGGATTTTAAATCTATTTTTGGTGAGAGCTATAAGTGATCACAAATTTTCATCCTTTTAGACCTAGATCTACTCTAATTTCCTTTTAAAATGCAATTTTAGTTTTTCTTTAAAAAAATATATGAGAAATTAAATACATAATTTATCACATATTTTCATCCTTTTGGCTCTAGCTCCTCTAGATTCCTTACAAATTGCAATTTTATTATTAATTTTTTTTAATCCTTTTTCATTATATTTTATTTTTTTGATTAATTATCTTAAAAGCTTATTATTTTATTGCACAAATAATAAAATTAACTCTTTTATTATTATGCCTTATATGAAATATCTTTTCCTATCTTATTTTTATATTCAAAATAATTATACCTTTAACTCATAAGTTGTAATATATTATAAATACTTTGACCTAAATACACGCCTTTTACAAAAACAAATACAATCAAAGAGCTTAAAATTTATATAAACTAATACAAACAAACACATATTTTCATCTCCATATATGAATGTAACCGTTATACATTTAAATAAAATGAAATGAAAAAAAATGAAGGAACTCTTCAAAAATTTGTTATATACATTTATAATGTTTTGTGTATAGTATTCATAAAAAGCATTTTCTAGCTTTTAAGTCTTATTTTTGTAGGTTTCTTTGACTGGTACTACTGCTGCTACCAAAGAGAAATAACGTTTTTGTTGCTGTTGATATTATACTTTTATATTTTAATAGCGTCTTGTTTTTTTATGCAGTTGATTTTTTATAAGCATCTTATAGATTGTTTTATTTTGCACAATCGTTTTGAGTAAGTGGTATGCATGAGTATTGCATTTATTCCCCGGGGTCAATATAAATATGCATATATACACGCAGAGAAGAAACTACAACAGTATTGTGTTATTATTTTTATTAATTTTAATAATACTGTGTTCACGATAACAATATTTTTGTTTCAGTTTTATCATTTAATGTTTACATTTAATAAAAATTTTAATATAGTTGCCTACAAAAATCTTCTGTTTTTGAATATTCTAAACAGAAACAAATTTTTATTAATGTGAAAAAATATCATTATTTCTACAACCATTAAATATTACCAATATTTTTCTTTGTTCCTGTACCATATCTTGTGTTTAAACCATATTAATGTTATTATCCCAATAACAATGGAATACTACAAATTATTATAATACGTATGCTTTTTACAAATATGGTTGAAAAACACATGCTTGTTTGTTTTTGAATATATTTTGTTTTTAATATTTGTTTTCCAATTTCATTATAATTCTCATTTAGTTTATACATAAATAAATATAAGTAAACAAGGTTTTGTTATATTTGGTGTGATTCAAACAGTATATCGATTAACTACAATTAGTTAATGAAATTTATTTTGTATTACCTGTTTTTTTAGTCATCTAAAGTACGTGTTTTCCCCAAATTTATCAGATGATATAATGGAGTTGCCACCTGTTGAACCCCTTTTTAGAGCAGTTGAACCCCTTTGTTTTGAGATTCGAGAGATTGACAAAGCTATTGTTGATTTAAGCTCCAAAAAATCAGTAACAACCCAACAAAAACTTTTTGGTTTTCGGTAATGGCTGCTATTTATTAAAGTAGTTTCTTGGTAATAAGGCGTCATTATTATTTGCCTACTCTGTATTACATTAATAAGTACTCAATAGTATAATAGCACAGTAATACTGCAATCATGTGGATGAGTTGGCTAGAGCGCGGGATTAACAACCAGAAGGTTGTTGGTTCAACCCCATTCTGAAGCTGTTAGTTTTTTATAAAAAAATGTCTAAAAAGATATTTTAAACGAGAGATGGTGTACTGAGTAAGACGTTAGTCAGTAAAAAAGAATGGTTAGTGTGTGTCCGAGTTCGATGGCAAAATTTTTTGTTTTCGTTTAGGTACATATTTTTGAGTACCCCTAGAGTCAAAAAATAACTACATGAATTTGTGGACAAGTCGAACAAAAATAACTAGTTATTCAGGCAAAAAATAAGTAGTTTATTTTTGTTTCCAATTATACCTGCTAGCTTACCAGGAAAGCTTTTGGAGCTACCCCGGATAGCAATAAGAATAATAATTTTTATTTTTAATGCTATATTACACCTTGAATATTATCCATCAGAATGGAAGGTCTCATTGGTTACAATGATACCTGAGCGCGGAAAAGATCACAATAAAGTAGAATCGTATAGGCCTATTAGCCTGTTGTCTAATATATCAAAGCTGTTTGAGATGCTATTAATGAGAAAGTTGAAACCAATAGTGAATCGTTTCGATTGTATTCCAACACATCAATTTGGTTTTAGAGAAAAACATAGCACCATAGAACAAATTCACGGACTTATAAATGTTATTTCTAAGACATTTAAAGAAAAAGAAAAGAAATATTGTTCTGCTCTCTTCATTGACGTTTCTCAAGCCTTCGATAAAGTATGGCACGAAGGATTATTATTTAAAATTAAACAATATTTTCCAACAAATACGCATAAGTTGATGGAAAGTTATTTAACTCATCGAAAGTATGTTCTTTAAGAGGGAGACTTTATAAGCTCACCATAGTCCATTGAAGCTGGTGTATCCCAAGGCAGTATACCGAGTCCCTTTTTATATTTAATATACACTTCTGATATGCCAACTAATTGTCGAACCCATATATCAACATTTGCAGATGACACAGCTATTCTAGATTATATAATCTCTATCTATAAAAATGGTTGAAGCAATGGAGAATAAAAGTGAATGAACAGAAATGTATACACATTGCGGAGAGATTCGTGGCCCCCAATCCTGATGAATTTTTTGGGGTATAATAAGATTATATCCCAAAAAACGGAAGAAAAATATCTTACGTGGAAATCACATATAGATACACAATTAACCCAAATGAAGTTAAAATTAATTGGCTTATTGGTGGAAATTCAAAATTAAGTCTAGACTGCAAACTGTTGATCTATAACTCAATTATAAAGCCAATATGGTGCTATGGTATCCAATTATTAACTTCAAATGTTGAAAAAATTTAAAGACTCCAAAATAAAATACTATGAATAACTGCAGCTCCCTGGTATGTGAAAAATGAAAACATTCACAAGGACCTTAATGTTCCTCTTGTCAAAGATGAAATAAGAAAACACGCAGAATCGTATTTGAGGAAGCTTCAAGTACACCCTAACCCACATGCTCGAAAAATAATGAGAAGCGATGGCTACAACCGTTTGAGAAGTAGGAACACAACAGACTCCGACTAAGCTAAACCCTTTGATTACGTATAGTTTTTCGTGCGACAGTGGTTGGACTTAATATAAATTAAGATTTAGAGTTAAGATTTGAATACTTATTGTTAGTTCACTTAATTTTGTGAAGATTCAATAAATAAATTTAGATTAAAAAAAAAAACTGGCACAACCAGAGTTATCCGATTTTTTTGAGCCTCTGCTAATTAAAAATCGCCAATTTTAAATTTGATTAATACGAAAAATGTAATCGGTCAAGCCCGTCCATATGATACCCTTCACCATTATGTAGTTGTATGTTGGGAAGGGATTTTATTTATTTTTATGTAAAACTTTCTTATTTCAAGTATTAACTTGATACTAATATTTGTATGACATTTATGTACGTTAAAGTTAAAGAAGTACGTTAAAGAAGGGTTTTATGGCAGCTATGATCAATTAAAGATCGATCTTCATAAAACTTAGAATTTATAATCGTTAAACCCCTATTCAGAGGTGACATTTGCATCACAAATTTCAATAGGATTTGTTCCTAGACCATAACAGACTTGTGTGCCAAATTTTATGAAATTAGTTTTAAAATTGCGACCTGCAGTTCAATGTCATGGATGGACATCGTTAAATCGACGGAAAATGGGATTCTACGACGAATGGTATATTATATTAAAGGCTAATATTTTCATCAGCACAAACGCACAATACCCCAACCCAACTTATGGTGGCATAGAGGGTGTAATAAAAAATTAAAAACAAGTATCGTGTAATTTTTTAGTGATTTTTAATTTTTAATGATTCGTATAATTTATAAATATATATTCAGCTTCAATTAAAAATTAAATTAAAATACTTTTTTATGACATGCATAGATATATCTCCATTTTAGGGCAATAACAATAGATTAATAAGTAGATATTTATGTGAGAAAAAAAAAACCTGATTTAAATGTCAAAAACCTAATTCAAACAAAATACATGTAGTCACATATATTTTGTTTTTGTGTTTTGAAAAAAATGAGTAATTTTTTTTTGAATATTTAGTTCGAAGTGCCTCTCACATAAACTTCTAGCTGTATTCTATGGTAATAACTTTAAAAATTTATTGATAATAGATAATAATAACAATAATAATAACAATAACAATAATAATAATAATAATAATAATAATAATAATAATTCTGACCTTGAATAACAACAATTTTTCTCTTATAGTACATTCAGATTTAGTATTTTAAGGAGTTTTCGTACATCGAAAACATAACTGTTCACATTTATAAACTTTTCAAAATTCCAAAACACGAATATATATTGAATTTGCTTTTAATTCGCAATAAAAGCTTATCACTTTTTTTAAACTATAATTTTATTATGTAGATCTGTTTTTATTATAAATATTTTGGTTTTTCATATATTCTGAGAATTATTATTTATAATTTTTGACGTAATTTTTCATAATTATTTTGTATATATTTCTTTATTTCATTTTGGTTGGTTTAGAATTTAAAACGTTTTAAAATTAGTTTTCATTGAAGATTAACAGAAAAAATTATCTAAGAATTTTTTTTAATTAATTGAATGATTCATGTTATTTTAAAATTTAAATAATTTACAAATATTAAATTATTTAAATTTTAAAAAGCTTTTTTATGAAAATCGACAATTCAAAATAATTAAAAAAAGAACAAACAAAAAGTTAAAGATAAAATAAAAATAAAAATCTAAATTATAAACAAAATAAAAGATAACGATCTTGGACTTTATGTTGAGCCAAATAGTATGGGGTGCAGATGCCAAAGGTGATATTAATTATTCGGTAAGTTCAAGTTTTATATTATTAGTAATGTCATTAAATATACCGGTATTGTTGCAGTTGTTCCTGCTAAGATAACGGATAGTACCAAAGTTACCAATTGCTACCGTTTAGAATAATATCTCTGTATGAAGGGTAAGTACGCTCTGATTATTTTGGATGAATTTTTAAATAACATCTTAATCATTATTATTGAATTGTTCCCTAGGCCTATATCTAATTTATTTGTATATTTGAAGGAATATTCCGCCGATATGAACATGGCATTTCGTGAACTATGAACATTGATTCTTCCAATATATAACAATTTTTGTATTTTTATTTTAAAAATAATTTTTAGAATTTCAATTAACATTTTGGTTGATTATATTAAGAATTTCAATCATAAGTTTAATTTATTTAATTAAAAAAATAATAATTGAGTATTTTTAAAAAAATCAATTATTTTCACTTAATTTATTTAATTAAAAGAAATTATTCAGCATTTTTAAGAAAACAATTATTTCACTTAATTAATACTATCATTTTGGTGATTGGAGCAAAATGAAGCAAAATTTTAATTCATATTATTAATTTCGTAATTTAAATTCATTTTTATTTTTTTTTCTGTTTTGTAAAATATATTTAAGTGGGTGGTATTTCCCAATCTAAATTGAAGCTATTTATAATTTAAGACCTTTCGTTTTTATACAACTAACACTGGAAATAGTCGATTGCTAGTAAGAAAACGTAATTGTTTTTTTCGGCAAATATCTATTTTATAAAATGTTTAAAATTAGTCAACTAATCGCCAAATTGTTTATAAATAAACATAAAAATTCGCCATGACGCCAAACGGATAATTTAGTCGCCAAAAGAATTAAAAATCGCTACGTTTGGCGAAAAATCGCTACATCTGATAGCCCTGTGCATAACATACGTAAATAAAATAAATAAATTAATGAAGAAATAATGATTGATCATATTAAGATTAATATAAAGCATGTTATGAGTAATTTTGAACATATTATAAAATTTATTATGGTAAATAATATGATGAAGCTGAATCATAATATTAGAGCATAATTTTATGAAACTTAATCATAACATTATAAATATTTAAATACAAAATGTAAAATATAATAAGTTAGATTATTTTCATGATTTTACTACTCTTCATATTTATTAAGATTTATTACTATATAGTCTAATCATAATATGTTGGTTCTTGCAATCATATTTTTTCTCTGCGTGTACATATATTGGGGTAAGGACTGAGATTAATTAAACATGTAGAACATAAAAATTAGCTATAAATAAAAAAAGAAAAATTAAAATGCAAATAGCTCATTGAATTGACCAAGGAAAAACTGTATAAAATAATGAATTAAAATTTCAATATTTAACTAATTTTCGTCCTTAGTTGTATATATGTTTATTGATTTTTTTTAGCTCAATATCCTTAAAGTTACGTTAAATATATGACAAAGTATATGAATATCTCTGCATCAAAATATGTATACAAAATGTTTAAGAGAAAGAAGTGAGTAGAAGCATACAAAAGGAACAGCAAAAACATCATCAACATCACCATCACATCTAATGTATCATATCTATTAAAGCAAATGACTTGACATGCTTACGAGTACAAGTCACAAGTTGAGTTAAAATCCCTAACCACTACTTATTCACTTATACCATCTTACAAAAACACAATCAATTACACATACACTCATATAAACATATATATTTGTGAAATATATACTTGTATTTATGTATTTATAAATTTATATACAAAAGTATTCATTGAATTTTTATTCAATTGAATTCTATTCTATTTTATATTTGTTAGTTTGTTTGCATTTGTGTGTGGCTGTTGTTGTTCGTCTGTCTATATATCTGTCTATCATTTTCAATACAACAGTTTTATTTAACCTTAGAAAAAAAAAAAGATTGATAAATTGAGTTTATTGAAATGTTTTCAACATGATTTCAATGATATAAAAGAGGATTTGCTAGGGCAAAAAGCTTTATTAAATTAACTTAGCATACACATAGCATTATTGGCATATTTGAAAAATGAAACTGGGTTGTCAATTTTAATTTATAAATATAATTTCGCGAAATTTTCAAAAGATCTCTAATATTTTAAATGCGGAAAACTTTTTGAAGAAATATAACATTTCAAACTTTTTCTTGAAATGTTCTTCAGTTTTTTCAAGCCAATTTTTAAAAGCACTTTAATATTTTTTTTAATAAGTAAAACTTTCTAAATTTTCTACCATTTTTAAAGCTTTATCTTGAAGTTTTCCTTAGCTTTAAGTATTTTTAATTATTCCTGAAATTAATTACAAGGAAATTATGTAGCTTTTGCTTTTAAATAAAAGCTTTTTTTCTTAAGCGCTTTATATCTCTTAGCTTAAATTAGCTTTTGATTACAAATAAATGTTTTGAAGCTTTATATTATTACATTATAAAAGTTTTAAAGATTTTTGAATATTGCAAATAAAATTAGCAATTGAATTTTTTGATTGATTAAAAGCTCTTCAATAATTCTTATTAAATTATAACCAATATTTTTTGGCAATCGTCCCCTCAGTGCAATGTATTTCAGTAATACTGTAAATGTAATTTTTACTTAAAATAAAAGCTTCTTAATACTTTGTCGTTTAAGTTACAAAGCTTTTATCGTATAAAATTTAAAATAAAATTTTTCGTTCGAATAAAATATCACAAAAACTTTTCGTAACTTACTGCCGTTAATTTTAAATATATTTCTGGATTACAAATTCTTTTAGGGACATGCTTGATTCAACAACAGATCGAATTCTTGAAATCCGGTCGTTTGACCGCATGCAGAAAAACCTACTAAATAAAGTTATTTTTGAACTCACTAGAAAATGTTGACTGAGTTAATTTTGACAAAAGTATTACATTTAAGTGTAATAAAAAAGCTTAACAAGGACTTAAAGAATAAGATGAAACCTGGTTCAGAAAAAGAAAAAGTCGCAAAAATAAACGCTAAATATAAAAAAAGGAGCTCCTAAGAGCTATGCCAAACGTATTCAGCCGCGTAATGGAACGTTATTTTTTTATTTCTTCCAAATCAAATATGCTAAAGATATGCCTAAGCTTTTGCCAATAAAAGCTAAAAAAAAAAATAATAATAAAGCTGAAAAGAACTGTGAGGCAAAGAATGATTAAAGCTCTTCAATAATAATAATAATAATTTTTAGGAGAAATACTTAATTAAAGTTAAAAAAATGTGATTCCTTATTCAAGTGGCAGGCAGTGTATATATATATTAAAAATATTTTCATTATTTTCCATTAGCCTGGAAACAGGAAAAAATCCGTGCGTAATTTAAAGGCTTATAACTTGTATTACATGTGATAAAAATTTGTACCTTTAACTGGTTTACATTTTTTATTATTCTCAGTAATTATGTGCTAAATTTTGTTGTAATAGCATAATTAGTTTTTCTTTAAGTGTACATTTAAAAAAAAATTCATCTGCATTTCTAGCAATTCTTTTATATGGTCTACATACGTTTTGATAATAAATTTAATAAAAATTATTAATATTTATTATCAAAACGTATGTCGACCATATAAAACAATTGCTAGAAGTGCAGGTGAATTGAAAAATTAAGTTTTTTGAATCATAAAAAATACAAAGAGTTCATGATCATCGAAAGGTAAAAGTTGTTTTACAAACTGTAACATTGCAAACAAAATAATGCGAATTTTTGTCTAGTAAGACATTTCATTCAGAACAAATAACACTTTTAACAGAGAAATGTACGCAAATGAGTGCCATCAGAAAAGATTTCTTCCTATCACAAAGACTTCTAATTTATTTGACCTTATCTCTTTTCTCATTATTACAACAAAAAAAGGAACTGAGCGGTATCAAAAAAATGGTGCTGCTACGTATCGAAAGAGGTCCATCCGCTAAACTGTACGGTCCATTTTAAATATATTGGGTCATAGTAGAAATGCTTAAAGCTGAGTAAGAAATAAAATATAGTTTAAAAAAGTAACCGAAAACTCTTATGGAGAATATTCCAGAAAATATTAAATATTTTATTGAAAACGAATGAAAAATTCATTTTACTTTCAAATTTAAAACTTGAATATAAAAGTCTTTAAAGAAATTGACTTATTAGTTTTATTTTTAAAAGCTGAAATGTATGTACTAAATTTTTCGTGTGCAGTCCTTATGTTATTGCTGAATTTTATCTGTTCTATTCCAAGTTATAAGTTTTGTATATCGAAAAATCGAGAAAATGGTCCTGAATAATATCGAACTCAAAACAATAAACATTTATAAAACAATTTGTCGTATGAAAAATTTACTCAAAATGCCATCAGACATGTGATTTTTTGCTTCTTTGGTATGAATAAAATCGAATACTCATAACAAAGAATGTCGTAAAAAAGATATTGATGACACTCGTTACATGCAACATTTTCTGGTCAGTTTTAGAATTGGGAATATTATTTTAGTACCAACGAATATTAGTTATTTAAACTATCCAGAATTGCTCAATTGTGATTATTAATTTTAAATTCTTATAGAGAGATACTTAAAATTTTTTTTTTCTTAGCTAAAAAATTTAAAATAATCTAGTTAGCAATTAATTTTTATATAAAGTGATAGTAATTGGTTTAGTTTTAATCCTAATTTATTCCATTCATCTCTTATTAAAAAACATGGTATATTTTATTTAAACGCACACCTTAGAATCTAATTAAGCAAACAGTTAATGTAAAGTATGATTTATATAAGCTTTAAAAAGAGCTTAAAACATTTGAAAATTTAAATTGGTGTAAGATTTGCAAGAGCTTTCTAAATGACTTGACATACAATCCACTATATGGACTTAAAAGCTTTCAAATATTTTTAAAAATTTAACTTTCAAAAAGGTTTTTATCATAGTATATAGAAACAAAGCTTTTCTATGGGAAAAAGCTTTTTACTTTATCTTATGTTTCTTTTCATACTTATGTCTCTGACAGTTTTGGCACTATTTTAAGTAATAATTAAAAAAAAGCTTTGAAAGGCTTTAAAGATTTTTAATAAAAAAAAAAAATAAGATTTTTGAAAAAATTTCTATTTTGTAATTTTTTTGTCTAATTTTTAATTTTGCTTTGTTTTCGGAACGTTTTATGAATAAGAATACATTTTTATATGAATTGTATCAATGCAAATATTTTTATTGAATTTATTATACCATTATTGGTTAGTTGAGTTTTTTTTTCTGAAGTTTAATTTTAAATACATAAATTGCATAAAAATTATATACTCGTACTTTTTAACAAAAAAAAAAAAAAAAAACTTTTCTTCCAAAAATAAGATTTTTAAAAAGAAATTATAAGATTTTTAAAAATAAAATATGGCTAATAATACTACAACTGATACAACTCTTTCTCTATGATGCGGACGTAAATTCCGTTAAAAAAGCTCATAAAAAAAATTAAATTTAAAAAATTTTACCCTATAGCATTTTAAAAATAAGAAAGCTTTTGTTTTTGTAATATATATATAAAGAAAAGCTTTAAATATTATATGTAAAGACTTTCTGATATACTCCAGAAAAAGAAAATGCTTTAAATATTTCAAAAGGCTTAACGAAAAGCTTTTATTGAATTTTGTCAAAGTTTCATAAAAATAAAAAACATTTGAAGCTCTTTCTGTCTTTGCTTTTAAAATGTTAGTTCATCAAATAGTTTGCTTTTATAATCAATATTTTCTTTATAATAACATAACTCTAAAAGTATAAATAATATAAATCTAAAGGGTGTTTAATATTCCACCCTAACAATCAATTTAGTCTTTATAACATTTTTATATTCTTTCTAAGTATAAAGCTAAGTATGTTAGTTTAGTAGAAATTCATTTCCTTTGATCATTAAATGAAACAATCAGATATTATACCCTCTAATAATAGTGATGATGATGACGTTCATCAAGTGGCTGATTTACTAAAATTCTTAATAAAATATAAAAGAAGCTTCAGAAATTAAATAATAAAGTAGATGAGTGAAAAGAAGAAAGCAAAGATAAATTACCCAAAAAATTCAAGCTGTGCATAGATAAAGAAAACTAAAATTTTTCCTTCAATTGTAAATATATGATATAATAAAGACAAAAAAAGGAAGAAAATAAAACACACTTATGACTTCATTTTCCTCACATCCTTTTTGGAAATCTTAAAGATGGAAATGAAATAAACTCTAGAGGAAATGCACACTTTAGTCCTTTTTTTTGTCTACACTAATAATGTTTAAAATAAATAAAAACGAAGAATCCCTAAAAAAATGAAAGGACTAATAGACTACTGCAAACATCTTTAAGTATATGAAAGGAAGTAAAATAGGAAAAAAAGCTGTAAATTTTAATGAATGTTTTATTTTATTATTTTTTTTTTTGAAAAAGTTAGTAAAAGAAAAACTAGAAAAAAAAAAAAAATTATTTTATGAATAGGTCTTCATAGTCTTTTTAAGTCTGTTTTTATAAGCAACAAAATTCATGGCTTTCAATTTAGTTGTATGTTTTTTTCCAATTTTTTTTTTAAGATTTAATTTTGTTTATATTATCTTACTTTAATCTTAGGTTGTGTAATGCTTTCAAAACGGAAATTTAATGTGTTAACATTGTTAAGGATATATACAAATATAAATGGGATTTTTCAATTGTTTTTATTAGGAATCAAATTAGGAATCAGAAAACAAAAATAATACACTTACATTAGGTTAGTTTTTTTTATTACATATAAAGCTTAAAAATATATCAGGGAACATTTTAAAATAAGAAAAAAAAAACAATATTTTTCTTAATAAAAATGTTTAATTTTTTATATAAAATTGGGTCAGTTTTAGTAGAGATAAAAAAGAGATTTTGTTACACTGTGGAAAATAATACCAGAGAAATAATCTTTGTAAATAAATTCTTAATTGTAAAAAACACACTTTGGTTTAATTTAAAAAGTTCATAGTTCGATCAATAAATTCTTTTTCATATTTTGAAAAGAAAAGGAAGGGTTTCACCGAAAACAAAAACGTGCTAGATAAAACGAAAGGAAAAGAAAAATAGTCCTAATTAAAGAAAAAATATATTGTTACGTATTTTCCTTTCAAAAACGTTGATTTATTTCCTGTAGATAAACCAGGGGTTCTTTGACTTGCAATAATAATAATAATAATAATAATAATAATAATAATAATAATAATAATAATAATAATAGTAATAATAATAATAATAATAATAATAATAATAATAATAATAATAATAATAACAACAACAACAACAACAATAATAATAATAATAATAATAATAATAATAATAATAATAATAATAATAATATATCAGAACAATTTGCTTTTAAAACCAATTATCCAGCTCTTTATTTACGCCTTAAAATTCATACAACGGAACTGCAATTCTTGCAAACTTACAATACTATAGCAACTTTACGACTCAAAGATAAATTTACTACTCAACTGCATGTTAATGTTACTACTATTAGAATTCACAAACTATATCTACTTATATACTAATAATTAAGTCCTATACAATCTTCTAGCAATATCAAGGACCATAACCATAACCAGGGAAACCAAAAATGTGCAAAATCTTGGGCTTCAAATTAACCAAATCGTGAGTTATTTATTCGTTTCAGACAATTTAAAGAGTTTTGGCATTGATTTGTTACATCATATTTTTGAATATTTCAGTCCTAATTGCATATTTTAGGCTTTTCAGCATACTTCATAGAAAGTATTTGTTTTAGAGCATATTTTAGTAATTTAAATGACATATATTTGTTTACTTTATACATAAGAGTATATTCTTGTATGTTTTACACTTAAGAGAGATAGACTTTTTTACATAATTTTCCATTAGTGAAAATTGTTTTTTACTCTCACATACGGTTTTCATATCCGATTCACTAAAAATTTTCATATTATGAATTAATAGAAATTTTGTAATTTTAAGTACAAAAAAAAGGAGGAGACAGTATTTTATCTTCTTTGTGAATGCCCAGCCTTGAACGCAAGCAGATATAAATTTCCGGGAGGGTACCAATTAGACAATCTCTGTGAGATATCTGACACTAGACTCAGTGACATAATTAAATATCTCAATACTAAAGGCTGGATCTAATTAATTTATGTTTTCATTGTTCTTCCCTATACTTCTATCTCATTACAAACTCAATACAACTCATTCACCTGGCGAGTAGTGTGGTTCCATCAAAACGGACTCTAACGAGTCTGATTGATTGCCCGTCTTTAAATAAATGCATAATTTTACTATAAAAAAAATGTGCATATTTTTTTATTTCTTCAGGAAACTAAAGCCAACACTTTGAAATTTGGTTGAGCAAAAAATTATTTTTTAGTGAACTTTGGTTTAGGAGATATACTTAATTAAAGTTAAAAAAATGTGTGCCAGTGTACATACTACAAATACGTTACAAGCTAGAAAATTTTAAAATGGTTATTTTATAAAAAACAGTTTAAATAAAAAGTGATTCGAGTGGTAATTTCTTTAAATTATTCTATTTCTTTAAATTATTATATTAAAAACTTTAAAAGTACTTAAGAAAGCTTGTTAGCTCCATATGATAATATAAAAGCTTTCATTCTTTGTTTTAATTTAAATATTAATTAAACGATTCCGAATTATTTATTCTGTTATATGTGTATTAGGGTGTCCCTTAGTAACAAATTTTGTAGGAATACCAATTGAATTGCTGGCAGGGAACTGAAGATCAATTTGAAATATTTTTTCCATATTCAGCTCATCAGTCCACATCGTTTGAGGGGGTCTTCCTGCTTTGAAGTCTCAAAAAAATCGTTTCCTCGGGACACTCTAATGTATATAGAGTGTTGCCATGTTAAAGTCTCAGATTCATTTTATATAAAATATTAAATATATAACCAATCTCTATAATTTAAGAGCTAGTCACGTGACAAGTTACGAAAGTAGCTTGCCACCAACAAGTAAAATCACTTGCACAAAAAACTATATATTATAATTTTTTTTCTTTACCTAGTGTCTACATTAGGCAAATTTCTATCAAAACAAACGTCAAAATCAGTGCGAATATATACAAGGTAACCTTAGTTCAACAGCTGATTATTATTTTGGTTGTTACAGTTGCCAAACTGCATATATAAAAAACAATAATGAATACGCCATATTGTTGTTTTTCTGTAACTATTGCCACCTTCCACAAATTCGCGTTAAGTTTGACATTTGTCTTGATAAAAAATTGTGTAGTGTAGGCACTATGTTAAAAACACAAAACATTTAAATAGTAACATTTATTTACCCCAATAAAATAATCATCTACTTAAGTAGAACTTTGACATTCATAAGTATAATTCTTTAACATTAGTTGTTGTTGATGTTGCTTGACGTTGAAATCACTTTTGTACTTTTGTTCTTAGGAAACAACATTTATATTATACATAAGTATACATAAATGCATATAGAGTTTTTCAAGGATTCCACGATCTGGTTTTACCACAAAAAAAAAAAAAAAAAAAAAAAAATCTTAAGATACAGACTAAATAAAATGCAGTTATTTAAATATTATTTAACCTAGTAACCTGAAAACAAAAGAAGGCAAAGTACAAGAAAAATGTTGGAAAAAAAAGATATGAATAAGAATATAAAAATGTCTACACATGTCATAATGACATGACCACAAATGGAGGAAAAACAAAAAATGAAGAAAAGAATTACAAAAATAATATAAAAAGTGAAAGTAACAACATTCCATAGAGATGATGATAGCCGTTATTTTTTTAAAGTCTGTACTTTGATATTTGCTTATTATTTTTTTATTGGTAATTTTTGAGAAAATGATATATATATATATATATATATATATATATATATATATATATTGAAAATATTTTTTTATTTTTCTTTCAATTATAACTTTTTTGGAATTTTTACCATTTTTTTAGAAATTTGTTTTGAAATTTGGTATTTTTTTAATTGACCCTTTATTGAATAAATTTACCATATTATTTTTTATTTTTTTGATATTTATTATTACTTTTTTTAATTTTTAAAAGTTCGAAATTACTTGTTTAATTTTGGTCCATTTTCAGATTTTCAAAATAAATATTTTAATATTTCAATTTTGCCTTTTTTTTTTTTGGAAAATTGGAACATTTTGTTATTTTTTTCTCAAGTTATTGCCTTTTCAAAAATTGTTACTTTGGTTCTTTTTTTGAAAATTTAGTACTTTATTTTAATAGGTTCTTTTTAAAAATTGTTACTTTGGTTTTTTTTTGAAAATTTAGTACTTTATTTTAATAGGTACTTTATGAAGTTTTTATAATTTTTTGAAAAAGTTTTTTTTTTTGAAAATTTAGTAGGTAGTTTTTTGAAATTCGGAACCTTTTTTCAAATTTGTTAATTTTTTAAATTTCGTTTTTTTAGCGGCACTTTTATGAATTGGATATTATCTTATTAAATTTTGGTACTTTTTATATCCTACACCATCATAAGTGATAGAGGTATTATGCATTTGTACTAATGTTTGCAACGCATAGAAAAAGTTATACAGCACTACCTTCGTATACAATCTAACGATGTCCGTCCATCTGGCTGGCTGGACGGTTAGCTGGCAGTCCATGTAAACCTTGTACGCAAAGCGCAGGTCACAATTCAATGAAATTTGGAACGTGGCACTCTTATGATACAAGGACGAAGCCTGTTGTTTGTGATCGGTTCATTATTTCACCTAGCCCCCATACAAATGTCCTCCTGGAATAGAGTTTAAACACTCAAAAATGCCTTAAAAATAGAAATATTTTAATGAAATTTGGTACAAAGAAGTTCTATAAATTATATCAATCTTTGTAGCAAATTTTATGAAGATCGGTCCACAATTGACCATAGCTTCCATATAAGCCTCTCCTCGGAAAATCACTTTAACGTGCATAAATTCCATACGAATGTTAGTATCAAATTTATATTCGACACAAATAAATTTTATGTAAGTAGAAACAAAGTTACCAAATTTCATGACAATCGGTTCATAACTTAACATAACTCCCATATAAATCCACTTCCAGGAATCGCCCTAAAGTGCATAAAATCATCTAGATGTTAGTATCAATGCATTATTCTGCATTTGTATATTTTATTTTACATTCAAATTGGCCACAGGTGTAATATAAGTCTCCTTCCCGAATTTTTATGCTCGTACACAATGGTGTAGGGTATCATATAGTCTTAATTATATTTTACTTTTTCGTTTTAAATTCGTATTTTTAATTGGTCGTCTTTTGAAAATTAGTACTTATTTAAATTGGTACTAATTTAACTTTTATTAATATTGTTGAAAATGAGGAGGTACTTTTTTAAATGTTGTTAGTTTTTAATATTGATAATATTATAAAATTGGTATTTTTTACATTTGAATTTTATTAAACATAAGTAATTTTTGGATATTTGAAGTTTGTGCTAGTTTTTAATTTATACTGATTTAATTTTTTTCTTTGAAAATTGGCATATATTTAAAAATGTGTACTTTTTTTTGAAATTGTTACTTTCTATAAAAAAGACATAATTTCTAGGTAATTATTACTAAAAAGTACTGAAAATTTATATATATATATATATATTTAATTAATTAGTACTGTTTGAAAATTTTTACTGTTTTCGAAACTTAGTACAATCGATTAATTTTCGGAACAAAGTACCACTTATAAAGACTATAACGTAAAAAAATTAACCGGCTGCGCATAACGGGTTTTTGCAGTAATATGTGATTGTACAAATCGAGCTTGTGCTGGAACTTTTTAAAAATAAGTACTTTATTAGAAATGTATACTTTGTTTTTTCTTTTTTGGTACTTTTTTGAAAATTAATACCTTTCTAAAAATTAGTATTTTTCTAATTTGTTACTTTCTTTGAAGTAAGTACTTTGTTTTATTTTTATTGATCCTTTTTTAAGAAAAATTGGTGCTCTTTGGTATTCCTTTTTTTATTTCTGTACCTATTTGCGAGTTTGTGTCCATTTTTGTTATATTTTCTTCTATTTGAAAATTATAGAAATTTTTTAGGTTTTTTTTTTTTTTTTAATTCATATTTCTAATGAAATTTTATTCATTTTTAAAGTTTGTTTTCTTTTTTTTTTGCTGAGGAATAGCTTTTTCTTCGAGACTGTATTGAGAATTGGAAATTTGGTACTTTTTCAAATCTGTACTTCCTTTTATTAATTTTTACTTTTTCTTACAAATTGTGTAATTTTTTTTAAACTGGATTTTTTAAAATTGGTTTTAATTTTTAAACCGCTAGTTTTTATGAAAAATCTGTATTTTTTTAATCTTGTCATATTTTTAGGGTCGTATTTTTCAAACCGTTTTTAATCGGCAGTAATTTTTATATTAGTAGTTTTTTTTTGATTTGCACTTTCTAAATATGAAAGAAGAATTCTACTTATTGAAAAATTAGTACTTATGTGCTTTTTATCATCAATCTCTTTTTCGCTCTGCACATTGAGACCCAAGATTATAAATATTGCCCTAAAAATTTAAGATTTCTTTTATATTTTAATCGATTATATTTTTTTCGAATCTAAAAAAACATAAACACTAACTTATATTTCATATAATAGTGCATATGAGTGTATGCATAAAAACATGTATATATGTGTACTTAAACACATACACACATTTACACAATGTCATCTAACTCATGTTTAATGATGCCTAAATAAAACTAAACATAAATGCAAACAAAACTCTCTCTTGTATTGTTTAGATTTAAGTGTTTTACTTACAACATAAAATACAGAAAACAGCATGATATTTTACATAGTAAATATATATGTATATCTACCATACAGTTCTACAGACTGATATGCTATAATAGCTATTTTAAGACCACATTTCATAGCAAATAACCATGTGTATAATACACTAACATAGCTCTCATTTACTTCAAGAACGTCGTAGCTCAAAGAAACCAGATTTTTAAGTTAACCATGTAGAAATATGCGTTATATAAAACTTTATCTTCGGTAAAAATATCCTGTTCATACCTTTAATGGTCATTGTTTAAGCAGAAAATATGTTATTCATTTTTCTATTAAGGTAATTTGAAAATTTTAAATGCGTTTTCTGCAAAATCGCTTATTTTGAATTGTAAAGATCTTGAAGTAAATAAGACATACATATCGCTCATGTATCGAGGAATGAAATTGTCGAAAAATGGCGATCAATTGAAAATTAATATCTTGGAAAAATATTTGATTCTAGGTAAAAATAGATAAAATAAAGCTTAATTATCTGTTAAAAAAAAATCCTTAATTATTTGCACTCTGTATAGTGCGACATCAAATTCATAGATTTTTTGCAGTTTTTTTACCACAATGGTAAAAACTGAAAATCTAAAATTTCCAAGTTTATATTTTTGCGTTTTATTAGATAAAAAGTACAATATAATTGTTAAGCCTAGATATTTAGAAATGTAATTACTAGGGTTTGGAGTACGGGAATTCGCGGTCGGGAATCCTAGGATTTCCCATTAAAATATTGTCGAGAATTCAAGACAATTTTTTTTAATTTTCCCGGAAAAACGGGAAATGAACTATTCTCGTAGTTTTAAAATTCTGCAGCAAACATTTTGCTATTTTTTAACATCTTATATCAATGAATAAACATGATACTTGTAAGAGTTTAAAGTAAATAATACAACTAGAACGTTGTCTAAGAGAAATGTTAATGTTGCATGAATTAGATTTTTGACTATTGAATTGGTGTTTTTTCTTCAGATATCTATATATTTGTTTATCTATGGTTTAATGAATAACGTAAAAGTCTGAGACATAGTTTTTAACATAAATTACGAAAGGTTATTAAAATTTATATAACCCAGTTATTTGCTTTATTTGAAAAGAGATTTATATAGAATTTTAAAAAAGTATTGAAAACCACTAAGAAAATTGCCTTATTAAATCACTATAATGCACAAAAATCATTTTGAATTCGCATTAGCATGACAGGTCCTTATATAGAAGTTATGTTCAATTATGATCCGATCCTTGTGAAATTTAACTGTAAGATTAATACTTAAGTATATTTTATTTGTACTCAGTTATAGCTTTACACGAAGATTTATAAAGGAATTATGCGCGAGAAAGTGATTTTCAGCAGGGGTCTTATACGGGAGCTATGGTCAATTTTGAACCGATCCTCATGACATTGATTGGTATGATTTTTGCTTAGCCAAAACTCACCTGTTAAAAAATGTATGAAAATGCAGACATATTTAAGACATTTATAAGCGTTTGTCCCATTTCCGGGAAAAATTTTACGTGGAGGTTCAGTGAAATAATGGTTATAGTATTGGCCCAAGAAAAGCTCACGTACCGAGTTTCATTATGTTATATTTAAAACGGCGTGCTACAGATTATCTCAAATGTTGGTTATTGATGTACAAATAGCCCGACGGACAGTGGTTTAGGCTAAAAAATTTTTTTTATATATTCAAAAAGTATTTTTTTTGACCTACTAATGACCTAATTATTACAACAAAATTATAAATAACGCGCTTTATCCCTTCCTTGAATTAAGTGCCATTTTTGGCTTTTCTAATCTAATATGTGTTGGTCCTAAGCAGATAGGGGATTTCTTATAGAAACTATAAACTGTTTACAATGTAGATTACTTCGGGACAGTGTAATAGTCAATAGACTTGCTTTTATAAGAATCCATGTAACTATATATTATGAGATCTGTCAAAAATGAACAAAAATATGCATATAAATTAGAACCAGCTAGATTATCACATATTTGTTAAAAATTCTACAAAGTAAACGATTACAGCTATCAGAATTGTCGGACTTTATTTAGTCACTCTGTCTCTCTAAACAAGATACTATACCTATATCCCAATACCCAACTACTTTGTGCCATGACAAACGATGAACGTTGATGACAATGACATCAAAACTGCTTAAACATACGAACGACTAAGAACTAAGACACTTTCATTTCGGTAGCAAAATTTTACAAGTACACAACAGGAAAAAGTATTTTTCATATAAAACTCTTGAGTAAATACAAGAAGACAATAAAAAAAGTGGTATTAGAAAAAAAAAAAACTACTATTAGAAAACCTTGTGTAAAAAAAAAGAAAAAAGTACGGCAGCGTGAAAAAGCACATAAATTGTGAAGTGTTGAAAAATTGTGCTTAAGAGGTTGCAGTCAGTTAGATTTCTTTTTGCCCTTATACTATTTGTTGCGGTAATACATTTTTTTTTAGTATTCCTGAAGAGGGTTGTTTTATATTTAGATTTTGTTTACTTATTTACTGTGGAAAATTAATTTTGGTATTTTAGAAATAATATTTCAAAAAGCAAGGAATTTACTACATATCCCAAAGAATAAAGAGTTGAGAGTAAGAGTTTCAAATATTCTGTCTAGAGATCGGTTTGTAATATTAATAAAAGGGAAGTAAAGAACTACTATTTAAATCTAAAAGAAACAATATATTCATTAAAATTCTTCCAGATTTTTTGATTCGTGAACATATTTCTATGTCAAGTTCTCGAGGAAAATCATTAGATAGATAAGGATTGAGGTTGCAACACATATTGCAACATATCTCCAAAACGATTTGTCTGATTTTAACTCAAATTAACCCCAAATTAAAAATACATATTTTAATAATGATATCAATATTCGTCCTTGTATCAAAGATATTAAAAAAAAATAATTTTTCTTCAAAATGATCTTTAAATTGTTGTTAATTTTCTCAGCATCCTCTTATGGTCCCACTTTAAGGATCATTTTTAAGAAAAATTTTTAAAATGTAAGATATGCTTTTTTAAATATTTTTTTTTTGATTCGTGAACATATTTCTATATCAAGGAGTAAGAAGTAAATTTTTAAATTGACTCTCGTCTGGTTTAATAAAATGTAAACAAATTTTAACTTAAATTATCTCCATACATCATTTCACAATGAAATCAATATTCGTACTTGTATCAAGGATATTTTAAAAAAATATTTTTTTTCAAAATGATCCTTAAAGTGTTGGCAACAACATATATGTTGTTAATTTTCTCAGCATCCTCTCATGGTCCCACTTTAAATTTTTTCTATGCTATTGTCAATATTTTAAGGATCAATTTAAAGAAATATTAAAAAATATAAGATATGCTTTTTTAAATAATCTAAATACAAGGAGTAACATTGTTTAGATTATCGTTTTTCAATAATAGACCATTTGAAATTCAAAACCCATTTGTAATTCGATTTATTATGCATCAATTTAAGCCAAAGTTTATTTCAAATGGGCAAATAAGTTCGAAGATATATGAATTTAAATTTCATGTATTCGAAACCAGTTCCTGAAAAAAGTGAACTTTGAACCGTTATAAAAACTAAACGACAACGAATTTGAAAATTTTGAAGAACTTTAAATTTTGTATTGGCGTAGTGAGGGCGCGTACCGAATTTTATCGAAATCGGTTATGGTGAGGTTTGTCGGGTATTCGAAAATTTTCGTTTTTTTTCTTATAATTAAAACAAAGAAAATTATAGTTCGTTAAGCCCTATACCATTGTATATTGGCGTCATGGTGATTTTTCATAGTTTCGGAAGTAGGCCTTATATAGAACCTATGGACTATTATGAATCGATCCTCAAGAAACTTGGCACTGTGACTCCAGCTTTTCCAAAACTTATTTGCATTTAATATCATATTATCATGATACTAACTTTTATATTATTTATGCACGATAAAATGATTTTCGGAAATGAGCCTAATAGAGGAGTTGTGGTCAATTGTGGACTGAATTTTGACATGTTGATTTATGGTAATATTAAATTTATTTGTGTTGAATTTCATAAAAATTTTGACATATTAGGCATTTATGAGCGTTGAAACTCTATTTCGGGAAGACATTTGTACGGGGGTTAGGTAATAAAATGGACTTATCATAAGCAATTTTAATAGGCTTCGTTTTTGTATCACAATAAAAATTCATACCAAATGTTATTACATGCACAAGGTTTACTTGAACAGAAATCCAGCCACCTATCTAGACGGACAGACAGATATAATTAAATAGACTCCAAACTTTATAATTTAAAATGGGGGCCTGCCTATATTTTCTGTGTATCACAAACGCGTATATGGTGTAGGTCATAATAATACAAAAAATAATAAAATTATTTACAAAATTTCTTGAAATAATTTCAGTGTTTTTTTTTTTTTTTTTTAATGAGATACCAACACTTTATTATGAAAAAAGTCAACATTTATGGATTGATTTTAATAAAGTAAAACTCGTTTTATTTGCAACATATTCCGCTCTATGATAAAATAGAAAAGTTACTGTTTTCGACTGTTTTGGATTTTTTAAGTTTTTTCGACAAAAAATAGTATTTTTTTTGTAAATAAATTTTAATCTTGGTAATTTAGACTGAAAAATTCCGTGATGCAGAAAAAAAAACTTCGCCCTGTCCTAGGGCATGTCCTAGGAGGAATCTAATTGCCATCTCCACGTCTATGTGGTGGCATTGTTCTGCATACACAATCATTTTATTGGATACAATGAGTCAGTAAAAAAATTTTGTTTTCTTCTTTTCATTTTCTTCCCACTTACCATAGCGTCAGTAAAGTGTCCATTACCATTATACTTATTGGTCACAGAATGGACTTTACTGTCTAAAAGAGGGTTATTTTCTACGAAATAAAGTGCTGAATAAAATATTACCAGCATCCGGTTCGAAGAACTATAAACATATTGTAAACGTTATCCAGCAGTTTCAGGTGGCTGTCCCGAACTAGTTGCTTCACTGACTGTATTAGGCTACCACTAGTTATTTTATTAATTACGTGATTAGTCACTTTAACATGGGCATGTCTTAGGAGGAAATCTATTGCCACCTTCACGACTACGTGGTGTCACATTTTTGCAAAAACGGCTACGGCTACGAAGTGGCACTTTTTTCCACAAATATTCATTTAATTGGTTACAATGAGTTAGGAAAAAAATTTTTGTTATCTTCTGTTCGACTTCTTCCCGCTTACCACAGAGTCTGTAAAGTGTTAACCGCCACCTTCACGCTTACAAATGGTCGGTAAAGTCTAAGTTTGATTAACGATCGTTCAAAAAAAAAAAAAAAAAAAAAAAAAAAAACACATTTATGTTTGCTAGATGATTAGACATGAATGGACCTTAATGTCTAACAGGGGTCAATTGAAATATAAAAAAAACTGCTCGGTATTACTCAGCGAGAAAAAAAGAACTAGTGAGCCCTTACACTGCCAAAAAACCTATTCCTACTTCTCGTGTTGCAAAATCATTTCCATTTTACACAGTATGTTATTCGATGCATAGTCTTGGCTACTGCCTTCCAAAAGAAGAGAAAGTAGACAAGAACTTCTTCTTAAATATATCGGCTCTCTAAAATGCTGTGCTATTTGAAAAAAGAGTCTGCAATTTTATTTTATTTGAAAACATAAAGACTAACTCCTCTAACGATACTTAAAATAAAACTTAATGATTTTGTACTTTTTAGGTCCTAGGTTTAAAAATATTTCTGTATGTTATTATAAATTTTAGCTGTTAATAAGTAAGCGATTATGCATCTAGCGTAGTGTTTATATTAGACAATTTTTTATCAAGAAAACATTAATCCGAATTTGTGAAAGCTGGCAACAGTGGCACAAAAACAACAATAAAGTGAATTTATTAATGTTTTTTATATATGCTGTTTGACAGCTATAACAACCAAAAATAATAATTAGCGGTTTAACAGTATAGATTTGTACTGATTTTTATGTTTGTCTTCATAAAAATTTGTCTAGTGTAGATCTTACGTAATGAAAGGGAAATAAAAATTAGCAATGGATTTTTGAAAGGAAGTCGATGGTTTCTTCAAGGAATCTTCATACATAGAAGGCAAAGTGGAATATGTTTTGATATATATATATATATATTTTTTTTTGAAAAGGAGGTATGAAACATTTGAACTTAATGAACTAGAAAATAAAGAACTTAATTAGATGAAAATTTTGTTAATTAAGTAATTATTTCATAATGAAGTGATAAATAAAAGAAAATTTAATTAAATGAAAGAAAAACAATTTAACACAAATTTTTAAATTAACAAACTCTTCTCTATAATTTCTACTATCACTGTGTATAAATACTAAAAATTATATTAAAAAATATTATTATTTTTTTTTAATTATCTTACCTTCAATCCCGTCATCTTGTTACAATAAAACTGCTCTACATCTTCCAAATTCCTTAAACATCTCTGTTGATTTACTGCATCATCAACAGTGTAGGATTGTCATATTTTCCCACTGGTTACTTTTGGCGGTATTAAAACAAAGTTTGTCGAATATAATTAGCCAGGATTCATTGGCTTTACTACTTAGAATACTTCAAGACATAGACAAAGATGTTATTTAATAATTCCATGCTAATATGGTGTCAACTTGATACCAATGTGATATCAATTTTTCGGTGTTGATTTGAACAATTAGCGTACAATTTGTGTACATACAGATTTGGTTGATATTTCTCTGGATGTTGAAAATGAACATGTTGGCTTTATAAAATTAAATTTTATTAATATTTTTATTAGTCTTGAAATAAATTAAATTATTTTCAAACACTTCTCCTTAATAAAAATGTTTAGATCCATTAGGGTATTCCAAAGTTAAACATTTCCTTAAAATTTATCCCTTTTACTTTTAAAATTTTATTTTTATTCTTGGCATCGTATTTTATTATGTTTCCGTAATAAATAATGCATCTCTAACAGGTTTTTGGTAGTAACTATCTTTGCCATAAACCAAATACATAGAAACTGCTGAAAGTTTTGCATGATAATTCAAGTGGATGAACTTTTTTAAAAGTCACAAATAATTCGGTTGTGCAAAACTGCTTGAACAAAACAAAACAAAAAAAGTGGTTTTAAAATAATTTAATTTTTATGAGATAGAAATTTTTTTTGGTTTGTGAGTTTATTCTTTTTTGGTTTAACATTTATAAAACTTGAATAGATAAAAACTTGTTGAAAATAAATGATTATATTTTTTAATGGTTTCAAAAATTTGATTTTATTTATTTATATTTTTTTTTTTTTAGAACGCGGTGACTTTATTATGCATGAGTTGGCCATTGCATTGAAGAACACAGATGATGATGATGATGTAGTAAATCAACAGAGATGGTTAAGGAATTTGAAAGATGTAGAGGAGTTTTATGGTAATAAGATAACGGGATTGAAGGTAAGATAATTAAAAAAATAAAAAAATAATATTTTTAATTTAATTTTTAATTAAAAATATTTATTTATAAATAGTGACAGCAGAATTTATAGAAAAAAAATTTGCTAATTAAAAATTTTTTGTTAAATTGTTTTTCTTTCATTTAATTAAATTTTCTTTTATTTATCTCTTCATTATGAAATAATTATTTAATTAACAAAATGTTCATCTAATTAAGTTATTTATTTTCTAGTTGCTTATCTCTATTTATTTTCTTAAGCTCATTCTCTCTTCACAATTAAAATTTGCATAAAATGTTCTCATTTATTTAACTAAATTTTAAAAATAAACAACAATTTATTTACCTTAATTTAGTTTTTTTTTATGTATTCATTTCATTTTATTTTAAAATGTTGATAACATCTTTCAAACTGACCATGTTATATATAATATTATTTGCTGCCTCATATTTTTAAGTTGATACTTAGTCATTTTGTCCTGGTTGCTTTTTCTTCTTTTGGTTTCTCTTTTATAACATTTTTTAATTAAGGACATAATTTGTAAATGTCTTGTAGTTATTAAAGCTCATCAAAATTGAGCTTAAAAGTATGAATGAAAAATTGTCTTTGGCTAAGTATTATGACAAGAAAATCTTTACACAAGACATGATGGAAAAATGTATATTTATTTTGTTTTTTGTTGAAAGAAAATTCTTAGTTTAATTTGAGGAGAAGAAAAAAAGTGACAAGTGTTGATTTTAGTAGTCATTAAATTTTTGTGTTAGAGAAATTGTTTTAATTTTTGTTTCGAAATTAAATATTTGAAGTTTTTATTAGCCAAACATGGAATATACATTTAAATACGACACAAGGATTATGTTTGATTACACTGTAATGTATGCACAGTGCCTTACAACTCGGAAAACTTGCTACCTATAAATCCAGCCGTGCTCAGTGGAAGTGGGGAGAGTGTTCTTTTCTACTTATTTAACTCGAATTAGAATATAGTCATAAACGGAAAAGAAAATTCTGAAGCAGGGTTATATAGAGGATTCTGATGAAATTAACCTTCTCTCTTTAACCCATCCTTACCTTTCTATTATCATTTTCCTTGATAGCCCAAAATATACCGCCTAATTACTATCTAACTTTTTGTGGATCTAGGTAATTCTAAGCATCTATTATGATAAAAACAAATCAAATTTTTAAGTTAAATTTTTGAGTTAGAGAAAATAATAATAATAATAATTTTATTAAAAATATTATAGTTGCTAATTCAGAACAATTAATTTAAATTTAAAGTATAAAACTTAAAAAAATCAACTTTTAAAACTAATTTGTTCAGTTTTTTTTTCATATATTTTTGTGTTCAATTATTTTTATATTTTTATTTCCATAAAATTTATAAATTCAACTCACCAATTCAAATCGAACGATGACACCATATGCAGAGAAAAAATATAGTTGTAGTGACCATAATCTAAGAGTAACATATTATTATTGACACATATGATTACTGAGAAAAATAGAAATGATTATAATTAATAATTATCCTGATTCCATTTTGTCAAATTGTGTCCGATTTTAAATTTTGTTTTTTCATGTTATGATTCTAGATTTACTATAGTGGAACAATTTTACTATATCATTATTCCATTCTGTTAGTTTATGATTTGATGTTATTATATTATTATTCTATCTTATTACATTATTATAACACACTGTCATATTATGATACCATTTTATCATATTATTATCCCATGTTATCATATAGTTATCCAATGTTATCATATTATTATTTCATTTTGTTACATTATTATTCCATCTTATCACATAATAAAATAAAAAGTATTAATTAAAATTTTTTTATTAATTCTTTATTGAAAGTAAAAATGTTCATTAGCCAAAAAAAAAATATTAATATTTACATATTATTTGTTAATTAATTATATTCATTTTTACCATCATATATAATTTAAATAAAAGATATTTCTTTTTTAACTAAACCCTTTCAATATCTTATACTGCTGGAATCACATCGAGTATAACCAAACGTTTTCTATTTATATTAATTCATATATAAACTAAATGAGAATTACAATGAAATTGGAAAACAAACATTAAAAACAAAATATGTTTAAAAATAAACAAATATTGAATTTTTCCACTAAGTTTGTGAAAAGAATATGTATTATATTTATTTGATACATTTTATTGTCATGAGGATAATAATATTAATATGGTTTAAAAAACAGAATATGGTTTAATAACAAGGCAAAATATTGAAAATATTTAGTGGTTGTAGAAGTAATGATAATTTTCATATTAATAAAATTTTGTTTCTGGCAAAAATATTTAAAAACATGTAATTTATTCAGTCAGCTATATTAAAATTTTTATTTAGTGTAAACATCAAATGACAAAAATTAAACAAAAACATTGTTGTCATGAGCACAGAGTTATTAAAATTCAAGAAAATCAGCAATGAGAACATAATATTGTTGTAGTGATAATGCTGTAACCATGTTTTTTCTCTGCGTGCACTGCTGTTGCTTCGAACGTTTTGAAGATTTTTTTTTATAGTCGTTGGGTATGAGTTTAATAATTTTTTTTGCTCAATTAATCATATTAGTTGTAAATATTTAGTTATAATGATTAAGTTTTTTTTTTTTTGTAGGTGTAATGTTGTATGAATGTCCTTGTATGCGTGTAAGTGTTTTGTTTATGTTTGTTTTATATTTTAAACTTTTACATATTAGAAAATTAAGTTATTTAGTTTAAGTTATTAACATTACAAAAAAAAAAATAAATAAATAAATTAATTAATTAAGAAAAATTATTTAATTGAACAAAAAAATTTACGTCTGTGGTAATAAAAAAATAATGTCTTTAGCTAAAAATTTAATCTTTTTTCAGATTGTTTAGGGTTTATTAGGCGTGATGTGAGATGTGTTGTAATAAGTGTCATTTTTCGATATAGTATAAGATTTGGACAAACTTTGAAAAGACGATTGTAATGTGAACACCACATACTCTGTCACCGACTAACAAATCATCAAAATTTCTAAATATGTATATTGCTTCCTTCCTATAAATTTTTTTGGTTGTATCCCTGAAATGACTTTTTTTGGAGCAAAGAAAAAAAAAATGTGTACATTCGTTGAAATAAGCGTGTAACTATCTAAATGAAAATATGAACTAACACTAAAGAAAAATCCAAATTGAACCACTAAAAGTTACCACTTTTAAAATTAATGTTAGTATTTGCAAAATTTTTCTTTTCCGCACTTAAATAATAATACAAATTTATGGGAATTTGAGGGGAAAACACTTAAAAGTAAAACGTTCCAAATCAGAGTAATTTTGAATTTAAACAAGTGTTGAAAATCACAGTATAAGAAAATATGACTAAAAAATTGATTTCATAGCAATTTCCCAAAACATGTTTCACACATAAAAAAGTCGATATATATATCAAATTAGAGCGTATACATAATAATAATGCGCATCCAGTTTTTCTCCAGGACGTAAAATTTTCTCTTAAAAAGGACTTCAAAATACACAATTTAATATATGTATATATATGTAGGAAATCAGGGGAAAGTTAGGAGAAGATCACCTAGGTTGACAATTTAGGGATTGACTTTTAGTGGGTTGGGTTTAAGACGAACGGAATATGACGGAATCGGGACAGCGATATAAAAGATCGACGTTACGAACAGAGAATAATCAATTGCCAAAGAGATCAAGTGACAAAGGATTAATTGTCACAGAGATCAGGTGTCAAGTATCTTAAGTTTGTGGAAGCGAACGTTTAACTTCTTATTTTGAAAATATTATTGTTAAGTTATTAAATGTGCAAATGGTGTAAATAGTTTCTTAACGTATAAATAAATATTAAAATGAATTGAGAGTGCAGCTGCGTTTTAAATTGTAGAGGAAAGCAACAAAAATTAAAAGTAGCTAAAGTGTTATCAAAAATACTTTAAAACTACAATTGAGCGCTCGTCCGGGAAGATCTCACTGAGACAGTGAATTCAATAAAATACCCTTACAAAACTACATATATAAAATATTTATCAAGCCTATATCAACCCAGTTTTGGTATAAAATTAAAGCTAAGAATCCCTGCAATATAAAAAAAGTTTTTATTTAAATCAGCATTTAAATTGATAAATGGTGATCAAATTTTATACAATATTTTTATAAATAACTTTTGAACTATTTTTTTTTTTGTCACCAAAAACCTTGATATTTTACTTCATTATTCTTTTCTAGTTTCTGAAATACAAACAAAAATTAGTATGAATCTATGGCTCGTAAATTTCAGGGAATATTGTATAAATTTTATTAATTTGAGGTGTGTTTTTATTTAATTGTTTTCCTCTAAAGCTTTTCAAACAAATAAATGCATTTCAATAAAACTAATTTAAATGCATAATCTAAAAAACACGAAAGGTTAAGCTATGTAGATACTTAGACTATCAAATTTACTTAAATAGATCTAATTATATTTTTTAATATCAAAAATTTATTGATACAAAAATTTGGAATTAATCTGATAAAGGGAACCGTAAATAAAATAAATACTTTTTTTTTACTTGTTTTCAGTTAATAATAGCTTTTTTGCTCCATTACTTTCTATTATTTGTAAAAAGTAAGAAATTGTGAGAAAAACCACAAAGTTGTCAAACGACAAAAACTAACAAATTTTCAAAAATTTGAAATATTTCAAAAAAAAAAAAAAAAAAAAAACGTTTTGATAGTTGCTGCACTAAAGATATCGTAGCCACCTAAATTTTAAATAAAAAGATATCAAGTCTTAAATGCTATTTCATTGACAATAAAATGAGACGTCAAACTTTCAAATCGTTTAAATACTCAAACAATTATTTAAAAATATCAAAACTTTATCAAATTATTTTTAATATACTTTTAAGCAAATCTTTTTATGCTTTATTTAAAACATGCTTGGGACAAAAATAAAAACGTATAAAAAGTTTAAGTAACTCATTTCATATAAAGTCGAATAAGACATATTCATTATAGTGCCCCACTGTGCACTGTAATGAATGTGTCTCCACTTAATTGCAGGTAATGTTGATATAATTTGAAGACAATTTTCTACATCATATAATTATAGTAAAATATACTCATGGAATTATATTCCCATAAAAAATATCAAGACCTAATAGAAGAAAAATACTAAAAGCAGTTTTTTGTTTAGCACGTCAAATTTCATCTGGTCCACCTTGTTTTTGTCTAAAGAAGGAAAATAATAATTTTTTGTTCACAAGTCTTGTATAATCAAAAAATCCTTCAACCTGTTATTCTGGAATATACTGGGAATCGAACGTTTTTTTTAAGGTCTCCACAAAAAATTAAAAATCATCCTATGCGGTTTTCTTTACAAAAGTTGAGAGCTGATAACTTTTTTCGAAGCTGGAAGTGCTCAGTTTTAACACCCTGTAGCACATTCCATATAACAACAGGGTGATTGTGACAAAGTTTTTTTGAAAGCATAGATCCTTTTCTATATATTTCCTATTGATTATTGTAGATTATTGCAGTTGAGGAGTAGTTTAGGAGATACATATTTATTACCAATTTTCGGCTCACTTGTACCTTGTGTGAATTTTATATTCTTCTACTGAATCTTCACCTGTTTGTGTAAAGCACACTTGTGTTTGATATGCGAAAGCCAAAAATACAAGATTCATCTAAAATAACTGTCATTGCCCTAAACAGTTTGTTATTGAAAGTAAGCAAAATTTATCTAATAGAAAAAAAGTTATGATCCAAAATGTGAAATGTTCTCAAATAAAAAAAAGTAAATTTCGGTTAAATGTATATTTTGAAGACAAAATTTGAAAAAATCTCATTTTTTTAAATTATATGTTATTAATCCTAGGCATAAACAACGATAGTAGATTTAAATGTGGCTAGAGAAAAGTATTCTGCTTTTTCTGACATATCTCAGTACATTTATTAAATTTTGAATAAGTTTGCTTTTTTAGGATCACAGCAAGACATATATCACTTTGTTAATTTTAAGTGTGAAAAATCTAGGGTTTTTAGTCTATTCTATAAAATTAAATTACGAAATTTGAAATAAATTACTTCATATGTAAAGGGTACAACCTAAATTGATAAGACATAACGAATGCTGATGAAGTGTGTAGCGGCATAGAAATTACGTATTTCATTTAGCTGGTGTCTAATTGCAGTCCTCAAACTATGCTTTGCTACTGCCATACAAAGACAACAAGGTAATTTACGATTCAAACTTGTTTAGCTATTATTAACATTTTCATTTGTTAAATCCAAAATTAGTTTCATAAAATTATGTTTATAAAATTAATTGCTTTTGTAAATTAATAAATTGTTAAAGTTTCCAAAACATTTGTTATCAACATGTTTTACTACATCTTAGTCCTTTGACATCCTGTTGAAACATTTAATCATAATGTTTGTTATTAATACTGAGTTGTCAGTACAAGATCCAAAAAACAATGTTTAACTAGAAATAAACATTTCCTTAATTTTCCACTCTAAAAACATGACACATAACTTATAATAAAAAACAAAAACTAAATTAAGGATATGTGTGCTTTATAGTTTGCATGCATGTAGGTATTTATTATGTTAAGTAACTTCATTTATTTTATTATAAAACCAAAGAGCTGTAGGAAATTCATTAATACAAAATTTTGTCATTTTATTATTTTGATGTGCTGTTGTACAGATGCTTTCAACTTGGTCACATATTCATGCTAAAATTGTTAAATAGTAAATTATTTTCCCAAATATCCTTACAACAGGATCATAAATATTCAAACAACTGTAACATGTGTAAATTTATAAGTATGTATTTTTAAAAGAGACCGTGTCTTTGATAAGGGTGATAATATCTATATGTATTTAATCTTAAGACAACAATCTTTTCTATATATATTTTATTAATATAGAAATGTAAATATACAAGCACATGCATACATATTTCAAAGATTTCTAAAAATGTGTCACATAGCCTAAATAAGAAAATTTATGTATATTTACTTATTTGTTCATAGCTTAATATTATTTATTTTGTTATTTCTATATGTACAAAACGAACAAAGACCAAACCTGTGAAATGTAAAATTAATTTTCTTTTATTTATGAATTTTACAGAACGTGCCTATTTATGAAAATTTCTCAACAGATTTATTACAATGGATTGAGGAGAAATTTAATTTAACCCATCAGAATGTTTACAATCAACTAAGAAGCAGATCCCAATTGTTATGTACTTCGAATGGTGTTTGCTATGATGCTAAAAACATTGGTTGCTATTGCTGTCCATTTTAAGCAGAGATGGGAAGGAAGAAGTCGTAGATAAAATTAAAATTTTATATTTTATAAACAAAAATGTTTTATATTAATATTAAACAAATATATAATAACACATACCTGTACAAATAAATAAAATTAGGCCTAAGAATAAAAAATATTTATATTTACATGCAATGTGTGTATTGTAAATTTTGCATAATAGAAATTTCTCACAAATACTTAGCTGAGTAAACAACATTTGTATTGATTTAGATTTTAAGAAGAGAATTGAAATATTCTCAAGCACATACACACTCATAAATATTCAGGTTGGAGAAAAATTTTTAAGGGGGTAGAGAGAGTGATAAGAAAATTTACATAAAGTTATGCTAAATATTATATATTTACAGTGTTGCCAGAAAACATTGCTCCCATGTCACCAACTTAAAGATTGATGTTCCAAAAATCTCCATTTCAAATTATAATTCCCACTTTAGTGCCAAAAACATTTAAATAGAAAATTAAGAGAAAAAAGTTAAAATATTTTTATTTTTCTTTAATAAAAGATTTTTTGATATTTGGAAAATTTTTTAAAAGAAAATTAATCAAAAAATTCTTATAAAAACAAAATTAGTTGAAAATTCACTACAACAAAATTTTGTTGAAAATTTCTTTCAAACCTAAAATTTATTGAAAATTTTTAACAAAAAGAAAGTTCATGGAAAATTGGCTATAATTTATTAATAACTTCCTTTAAATGTAAATTCATAGAAGATTTCCTGCAAAAAGAAAATTTATCGCAAAGTTTTTATAGAAAGAAAATTTATCAAAAATTGTCTGTCAAAGGACATATATCGAAAATTTTCTATGAAATATAAAATATAAATTCAACAAAAATTTGCTATAAATAAATTAAAAAAAAAAAATAACATACATTCTTTAATCATAAAATATAAATTATCGAACACTTTCCGTTAAATAAAATATTATCTAAAATTTTCAATAAAAAGAAAAATTCATCGAAAATTTCCTACGAAACGAAAATTAATTAAAATTTTCCCATAAAAAGAGTTTATTAAAAATTTGCTATGAAATAAATTTCATTGAAAATTAATTAAAATTTTCCTATAAAAAGAAAGTTTATTAAAAATTTGCTATGAAATAAAATTTCATTGAAAATTTCCTATAAAAATAAAATTTATTAAAAATTGCATATAAAACTAAAATTTTATAAAAATTTCCTATAACAATAAGGTTTATTAAAAAATTTCTATACAAAGAATTTTTTTTAAAATTTCCTATAAAAATTTTCTATAAAACGAAAATTTATTAAAAATTTTCTATAAAACGAAAATTTATTAAAAATTTTCTATAAAACGAAAATTTAAAAATTTTTAAAATTTTTTATAAAAAGAAAATTTTTTAACATTTTTTATTATAGAAAAAAAAAAAAAAAAAATTATAATAATAATAATTAAAGATTTCCTATAGAACAAAGTTTATTAAACGCTTCCTATAAAAACAAAATTTGTTAAAAATTTTCAATAAAAAGAAAATGTATACAAATTTTGTGTAAAAAGAGAATTTATTAAGAATTTCTTATTTATTTAAAATTTTCTAAAAAAAGAAAATTTGTTGAAAATTTCGAATAAAACGAAAAAATATTATATATTTCCAAGTAAATTTCTATAAAAACAAAACGTATTCAATGATTTTTAATCTTCTATAAAATTTTATTGAAATTTTTTTTAAAAAAGAAAATTCATTGAAAATTTTCTATGAAAAGAAAATTTTTTAAAAATTTCCTATGAAAGGAATTTCATAGAAAATTTCCTATAAAAAAGAATTTTTTTAAAAATTTTCTAAAAAAGCAAAATGTTTAAAAAATTTCTTATAAAACGAAAATTTATTAAAAGCTTTCTATAAAAAGAAATTTTATTAAAAATTTTCTATAAAAAAACACTAAAAATATTCTATATAAAAATTATTAAAAATTTTGTTTAAAAGTAAATTTATTAAAAATTGCTTATGAATAGAATATTTTTTAATAATTTCTCATAAGAAAAATTTATGGAACATTTTCTATGAAAGAAACAAATTTATTAAGAATATTTTATACAAAGAAAATTAATTGAAAATTTACTACATAAATAATATAAATAAAACAAGTAAGAGAGATATAGACGGTCAAGTCCGACCATATCATACCCCACAACATTGTGCATGTCCATCAAAATTTGTGGAGAGGTCTTATATTAGACATGTGGACAATTGTGGACCGATAGTTTTACTAAGTGTAAAATAAAATATAAGAATACAAAATATTACGTTAATACTAACATTTTAATTTTAGGGTGACTTCCGAAAGTATATATGGGAACTATGGAACTATGGTAAATTGTGGAGCGATCCTCATAAAATTTGTCATTGTAATTTCTACTTATATAAAATTTATTTGTGTCGAATATAAAGCTTATACTAACATGTGTATGTGATTTATGCACGTTAAAGTGATTTTCGGAAGAGGGTTTTATATGAGAGCTATGGTCAATTATCGAGCGATCTTCACGAAATTCGGCGCAAAGGTTTAAACTTATACAAAACTTCGCTATACCGAATTTCAATATATTGTTATATTTAAAGAATTTGTAATTGTTAAACCCCTATTCAGGGAGGACATTTGTATGAAGGATATGTGAAATAATGGAACGATTATAACCAATATCAATAGGCTTTGTCTTTGTGTCATGAAAGTCCTACGTGTAAAAATTTATTGAATTATCTTCAAAATTGCGACCTGTATTTTGTGCAAAAGGTTTATATGGGTAGCCAGCCAGCCGTTCAGCCAGACGGACGGACATCGTTAGATCGACTCAAAAAGTAGATCTGAATCGATGGGTATACTTTAAGGTGGGTATTTTTCTGTGCGTTACAAATATCAGCACAAACGCATAATACCTCAACCACCTATAGTGGTGTGTGGTATAAAAATTATTGAAAATATTCGATAAAAGAAAAAAATTTATTCAACATTTTCTATGAAAAGGAAATTTATTCAGAACTTTTTATAAAATGAAAATTTATTGCAAATTTATTTTGAAAAGAAAATTTATTGAAATTTTCAATAAAAGAAAATGTATAGAAAATTTGCTAAAAAAACAAAGTTTATTAAAAATTTTCTAAAAAAAAATTTTGATTTTTATAAATTTTTAAAATTTCATATAAAACGAAAATTTATTAAAGATTTCCTATAAAAAAAATATATTGAAAATTTCCTGTAGATAGAAATTTCTTGTAAAAAAAAAAAAATTATCAAAATTTTTCAATAACCATACATCAAAAACTATCGATTTTTCCTTTTATATATTAAAAATTTTCCAAAAATTTAAAATTTAACAAAAGTTTTCTGTCAATGGAAATACGTATTTTCTATAAATAGAAAATTGGTCGATTTTTCTATAATTTAATAAAATCTACCAATGAAGTTTTAAATTCCCGATTTTTTGGATTAATCTGGCAACACTGAACAAGTAAGTTTATAAGTAAAGGTAATCTGTGTTATAGAAAAAATTTTCACAGGGCCTTGGTAGGGAAATAAAATTTTGACTAAATTTAAATGAAAGCGATTAAAACATAGTTTGATTAACAGAGATTATTTGAAAATATTTAAATTTGGGCTTTAAACAGGGCCATGATTAAAGCTTAATGGTTTATATAAAGGTTAAATTTGGTCTAGGAAAAAAGTATTATTACACTAAAAAATTATCTTTATAAAAAACACAAATGTAGCTAACCTTAGGCTATAAAATGGAGCTACGAGTTGATCTCTCTTAGGACTAAAAACTACAATTGATGTTAAGTTTAAACTCTAAAATTGAGCTACAAAATCGTCTTAATCTAAACTATAAAAAATATGAATTAAAGCTAAATTTGGACTATTAAAAAAGCTACGAATGATATTGATATTGACTGCAGAAATAGATGCTATTAATGGCAAATTTGGTCTATTTAAAAAGCTATCACTAGAACTCGATTTGAACAGTGTAAAGATCTCCAAACGTGTGTTAATTTTGACTATAAAAAAGCTAAATTTGATCTAAAAACGAGCTAAAAATTCGGTTTAAACTAAACTATTAAAGAGCTAAAATTAAAGTTATATTTATGATATATGAAGAAGAGCTACGCTTTAAGCTAAATATAAAATATAAAAATATTCACAATTGATAGCAAATTTATGTTATAAATTCAGCTATGATAGAAGCAAATTTAAACTATAAAAAAAGTTTTAATTGAAACTAAATGTGGACTTTAAAAATTTTTACATTATATCTAATTACGTATTATGTACTAAATATATGAAAAAATGCTATTATTGAAGCTTAATTTGGAAAAAGTACTAAATTTGCTTTGATAGATTGCTAAATTTGAAAAATATTATGATTAAAGGTAAATTTAGAATTTAAAAATTTCGACGATTACAGCTATATTTGGACTTTATAAGTAAACATCAATTTAAACTAAATTAGGACCTTTTTAAAAGTCATCATTAAAGTTATGTATTATAATAATCAAAGAAACAACTTTTACACCAAACAATTCTGTTTTTAAATCATTATATCTCTGTAATGCTTTAAGCTTTTAAGTTGAAACAAAATATTATTAAAGCACAAATTAATTAGCTTTCTATGAATTATATTTAATTTGTTTCACTATTTTGTTTTAATAGTTGAAAATAAGATATTAAATTAATTATTCTACACTTATGCTGCACGCAGAAAAAAACATGGTTACAGCATTATCACTACAACAATATTATATTCTCATTGTCAATTTTATTGAAATTTAATAACTCTGTGCTTATGATAACAATGATTTTGATTCAATTTTATCATTTAATGTTTACACTCAATAAGAATTTTAATATGATTGACGGCAAAAATTATATGATTTCAAATATTTTTACCAGAAACAAAATTCTGTCATTTATCATTACTTCTACAACCTTCAAATATTTGTAGTCTTTTTCCATGTTCTTAAACCATATTCTGCTTTTAAACCATATTAACATTATTATTCCCATGATAGTAAAATGTTTTAAATAAATATAATACTTATCCTTTTTACAAACTTAGTGGAAAACTTCAATACTTGTTTGTTTTTAAATATATATATATATTTTCTAACTTCAATGTAATTCTCATTTAGTTTATATGAATAAATATAAATAGACAAGGTTTGGTTACAAAATATAAGAATCATCATGTGATGCTACAAATGATTATAACTAATAATATGTAAATATTATTATTATTATTATTAGTATTATTATTATTATTATTATTATTATTATTATTATTATTATTATATATATATATATATATATATATATATATATATATATATATAATTTCTCATTAAAATTTTTTATAAAAATAACAATAATTTGTAGAAATAATAATATGATAAAATGAAATAATAATATGATAAGATTGGATATGATAACATGAGGTAATAACATGATAAAATGGAATCATAATATGAAAATGTGGTATAATAATATAATAAGATTGATCATGACATGAAAAAACAAACCATAAAATCGGATATAATATGACAGAGTGAAATTATAATAATTATTACTTATAATCATTTCTATTTTTGCTGCGATCATATGTTTCAATCATAATATGTTGCTCTTAGATTATAGTCACTACAACTATATTTTTTCTTTGCGTGTTTTAATATTTTAAACGCACTAATTTAAGCATTCAAGTCAAATTTATTAACTTTCGGTTATGTTTGGAATTTCGGTGGTTTCTGCTTTCAAAATTTCTGAGTTTGGATAAAAAAATTTTATAAGATTTTTGCAAAAGCGATTATTTAAAAAATAAAAACGAATATTATGGCGCAGTACATTATACAACATACAAAAAAATTAAAAATTTGAAAGAAGCGACTAACCAGATGGGGTATCTGTGTTGGGTATACCCCATCTGGAATAAATTTCTTCTATGAAGACCCCAAGGTATCCTCTAGGTATTGCTAAACAGTATAAAAAAACCGAAATTTTTTTATTTCATTTACTACAAGAAAAAGTGGCAGCAAAAATTGGAAATTAAATAATAAAAACAAAACTGAGCCACAATCTTTACTTTTCCATTTTTGCTACCGGTTTTTACACTTTTTCTAGTAGTAAATGGAATAGATATGACAAATGTTAAAATTATCATAAAAATTAGTACGTTTAAAATATTAACAGAATAAGTTTACGACTTAATTTTTTTGGTTCTGTAAAATGGTGTTATTTTATAACATCCTATTTTAAACAATTAAAACAAACTTATTAAACATAATTCATACTTATTTTATGGTTTGTTTTTTCATGTTATGATTCTAGATTTACATGTAATAATTGGACAATCTTACTATATACTATCCCATTCTATCAGATTATGATTTGATGCTATTATATTATTATTCTATTTTATTGTATTATTATACCACATTGTCATATTATGATTCCATTTTATCATATTATCCCATATTATCATTTGCATATGATTTGTTCATTCATTGTATTTATTTGTACCGCCATATGTGGCTCAAATGCAGGATACGTTTAAACTATTTTTAACTAAACTATTATATTGCTTGAATCTCATTGTTTGTAACAAAACCTTGTCTATTAACATTTATTCATACCTAAATTAAATGTGAATTACAATTAAGTTGGTAAACAAATATTAAAAACGAAATATATTTAAAAACGAACAAGTATGAATTTTTTCACTAAGTTTGTGAAAAGTATAAGTATTACACTTATATGAAACATTGTATTGTCATGAGAATAATAATATTAATATGGTTTAAAAATAGAACATGGTTTAAGAACAAGGAAAAATATTGCAAATATTTAATGTTTGTAGAAGTAGTAATAATTTTCATATTAATAAAATTTTGTTTCTGGTAAAAATATTTAAAAACATATAATTTTTACAGTCAACCATATTAAACATTTTATTGAGTGTAAACATTAAATGACAAAATTTAAACAAAAACATTGTTATCATGAACACAGAGTTATTAAAATTCAAGAAAATAAACAATGAGAACGTAATATTGTTTTAGTGTTAATGCTGTAATCAGGTTTTTTTCTCTGCGTGTAGAAAAGCTTAAGGCGTTACAGAGATATACTTATTTAAAAATAGAAGTGTTTGGTGTAAAAGTTGTTTCTTTGCTCACTGTATATATCCAGAAATATAAACGTTATTAATTAAAAAAAAAAAAAAAAATATTAATAATAATATAAGTTTTAAAATCTTTCATATAAAAATTGATTTCTGCTGACAATAAAGTGTGCAAAAATAATATTTTCAAAAAAGATTTTCCAACTAAATTTTACTTTCTTTACTGATTTTTTTAAATTCCTCTTAAAATTTAAATTATGTTCTCATTTTCACTTCAAAAGAA
Organism: Protocalliphora azurea; assembly: GCA_932274085.1. Lineage (NCBI taxonomy): Eukaryota > Metazoa > Arthropoda > Insecta > Diptera > Calliphoridae > Protocalliphora > Protocalliphora azurea. Next base: position 143,314,118 of record OW026522.1, on the reverse strand, counting down.
TATCCCGATTTACAGCAAAGTAAACTTACACTTTCACACTTTGCATAGCAAAATGTATAACTACTCTTAAGGGAATTTAGCTCATTTTCTTAAAGAATATTTATAACCATTTTATGTATTTTATGCTTTTTGTTTTTCGTTTACTCTTCAATATGATCTAAATGCCTTTAGGGAAAAAATACTCAAAAGAAAACGCATTTACAAGGAAAAGAGAAATGCGAAAAAAAAACCAGGAAGTTTAACTAAAAAAATGCGGGTGATTTACTGAAAATTAAAGTGCTGAATATTTGCATGAATTTTTTTTATTGTTTTACGAGTATTAATAATATGAAAGTATATTATGTTTAAAAAGAACGAATTAAACATTTCTTAACTTTTGATCAAAGTTTTTAAGAATATAACTGAAAGAGCTAAATAACCCATATTGGTTAAAGCTACGACTGGATCTAAATATGGAATGAAGAGTTTAATTAAGCTCCAAACTTTTGGTTAATAAAGACTTTATAAATGAGGACTGCAGCTTATAAGGTGTACGTTTGAATAAAACATAACATAAAATTTTCATAATAATTTTTACCGCAGTTAATTTTAAATATATTTCTTTATTACTGTATCTACTAAAGACATGTCAAATTTAACGGCAGATCGAATTCTTGAAATTTGGTCATTTGTGCGCATGCAGATGGCTGTCAACAAAAGAAAAAAAATTTACGAAAAAAAAAATATTTTTTTTTTACTTTTTTTTAAATTACTAGAAAATGTTGATTAAGTAAATTTTGGCTGTTTTTAGCTGAAATGTTATAAATGAACCAAGTTTCAAAAAAAAGAAAACGTCACAAGAATGTAATCCAAGCCCGAAAATTGGAGAAGCTTCTAAAATTAAACAAAATTTGAATATTTAAGTTAAGAAGAACTCTGATGGTCTATTGAACTAAAAACAATAAAAATTTACAAAACAATTTTTCGTATTAGATACAGATGTGATTGTTTTGCTTCTTTAGTCTGAATAAACTTGACTAATCATAACAAACAGTGTCATAAAAAGACATTGATGACATCCAATATTGTTTTTAAAATTTATTTTTTCGCTACAGTAGAAGCACCCAGAAATGGTAATGTTATTTCATTCCCACAGAGTATTAGTTATTGATACTATCCAGAATTTTGGCAGTTGTAAAGAAATTATAACCAAGTTAAACGCTAATTTAAGAAAGCAGTGAGCAATTGTGAGTATTAACTTTAAATTCTTATTTAGAGATATAAAAGTACTTAAAAAAATTTTGTAGAAGTCATACCTAAAAAATTAACAATATTCTAGTTAGCAATCAACTTTTATATAAAATGATATATCAAAAAAAATTGGGAGAAGAAATGTTACAAGTAGTTGACTTAGTTTTAAAACTAACTTATTCCGTTCATCTTTTATTAAAAAAAGATGTTACATTTTATTTCTACGCACACCTTAAAATAGAAAGCAATAGGTCAGTTTTTTGAAAATTTATTTTTGTTAAATATTGTTATGTTTTATGTTTAAACTTAAAAGAAAAATAAATTATTTATCGTTTTTAATAAAATATTTAATATTTTCTGGAATACCCTTAAATAATAAGGCTTCATTTTTGTTAAAATGGTTCCACTTCTTTTTAAACTGTATTATTTTTTTACTCAGCTTTAAGTGTTCTTTAAATATTTTGAATAAACTTAGTTTTAAATAAACCGTTTCGTGGATTGAGCTCTTTTGGTACATAGCAGCAGCGATGACAACTTTTTAATAGTCCAAAACGCGAAAAATATTTTTAGCCCGCAACTAGCACTTTTGACAGTCTTCGTTTAGCCCTTTAAGTTCCTTTTTACTTTTTTCTAAATATGAGAACATTTTTTACCTGCCACGATCGTTTTTTGTTTGAGTACGTTTTTACCTTTTAAAAACTGTGTTTTATTTCTTTTAAATAAACCGGTATTTTGATTGCAAATAAAAGCAGTTTAGTAGTTTAAAAGTTGTAACGACTCTTTATTTTATTATGTTCTAATTACACAATTTATAAATTTTTGTCTCATATCCAAAATAATGCCGTGACTAATCACTAAATTAGCACCAATGATAACTTCGTCCACATTGTCAGCAACAATAAATGGCAATGGTTAATCTCACATTTACTTTACCATAGATAGTGGTCAGCTCCCCAGTAGCTGTGCCCAGACTTACCCCACATAATGGTTCAATTTTTTTCTTAACTAAATCGGGCCTGAGGATAGACTGTGATGCCCCGGTGTCTATAGTAAAAACGTGTTTCATAGTGCTAGCTCGTTTTAAAGGTAATTCTTGTTATGATTGATGATTTGACTGCTGGTTGTTTCTTTGAGGCGAGGCAGATTTGGTTCGTTTTCTTCGTGCTTTGCAGTTTCGCTGAATATGACCCGATTTACCGCCTCCAAAACCTTTTTTAATTCGTCGACTATATTTCTCTTATTATCAGCAACAACTTCGACATTTCGCACCTTACATATTTGAAATTATTTTCTTGCTTCTTGTGCCAGTGCGAATGAGACGGTTTCAGAAAATGATGGTTTATGTGTGGCACAAATCGCGTGTTTTATTTCAGTATCGCGAATGCAATTAACAAATGCCTCTATCTGGATATGGTTCAAAAACGGGTAGTTTTCCCTTGGATAAATAAGCAGCAGTAAACGCTCGATTTCCAACGCAAAATCTTGTAGTGTCTCATTGGGCTCCTGCACTCTACCACGCAATTCCATTCGGTATAATTCCTTTTTATGTTTATCACCGTACTTAGGTTGTAGCGCCTCCATTAATTTATCATAACTGTTTCTGATATATGCTGGCACGCTTTCAAGAACTACTGCTTCATTTACTTTTAAGCCAATATCAACTCTATAGCTTTTTCTTCGTCGTTTCAAATGTTTCTAATGACAACTGTATCAAACTGGAACTTGAATACATTAAATGGTGTGGTGCCATCAAAACTAGAGGCCTTTATTCTACTAGAGGATTCTGGAATAATTAGCACCTATTCGTCTTTGCATTGAAGATTATTCATCTTTATTTCTAGATCATGTAGTTTTTTTATCACCTTTGGCTATTTCATTGTCTAAATCGGACACCTTTCTGTCAACGACTTTGGCTTGTATGTCTAGGCAGCTCTCTAAGTCGGTCACCTTTGTTTAAATGCCATCCACTCTGCTGTTTATAACATCCGAAATTTGCTGAAGATTCTTGTTTGTCACTCTAGAAGTTTCTTTTGCTTCTTTAACTTCAGCAAGAAGTTTTTCGTTACTTACTTTAGAAATTTCTTGAAACTTAATTTCCATTATTTTATTTTCTTTAACTTCAGCAAGAAGTTTCTCGTTACTTACTTAGAAGTTTCTTGAAATTTCATTTCCATTATTTTATTTTCTTTAACTTCAGCAAGAAGTTTCTCGTTATTTACCTTGAAATTTCATTTCTATTATTTTATTTTCTTCTTTAACTTATTTAAATTGCTCCATCAAAGCAGCAAATATTGTGGATAAATCCGTGCTGCTTGTTGTTGCACGGGTAGAAACTTCCATTTCTTCTTTATACTCGAATTCGTAAGTTCCGATGTCAATATCACGCCGCTTGAATTCATCTATCAGCCTCTTTTGTAATTCTGCTTTGTTACCAGCTGTAGGTAACTCCAACTTATTCAATTCTCTCTTGAGTTGTTTCACTTTTAGCTCTTCAAACTTCATGACTGCTTATTATTTTGCAATCCCATTTCTGACACCAACTGTTACGTTTTTACCTTTAAAAAACTGTGGTTTATTTTCTTTTAAATAAACCGGTACTTTGATTGCAAATAAAAGCAGTTTAGTAGTTTAAATGTTGTAACGACTCTTTATTTCATTTAAAATGTACAACAATAACAGTTTAAATAGCCACTTGTGTTTTAATATACACACACACACTTAAATTACACACTTTATACAGCACACTTTTAATAATGTACAAGATTATACAGTCCAGGCAGTTAATTTGTCTTCACTTAACGATGTTTCCAATTAGACTGACACAGTGGTGTTCTCACGGCCAATTTATATACACTGCATTACCTTCTAGATGTTTCTCAAAAGCTCTACTTCTTTCTACAATATTCTTAACGGACAAACTAGAATATTCGAAATCTAGAGCTTTCAATGTTAATTTTGGCAGCTTAAACATTTATTGTTGCCATACTTACAAACAATGGCGAAAGCTTTTCATTCAATGTTGTATGTTTACAGCTATGTTAATAATTTCTACAGATATGTTAACTGCTGTTAACATAAACAGAAAGGTCGAGAAGCATTGTGAAAGGTTGAGAAGCATTATATTTAAATTTAAGTACAATTTCGTAACAGTATTAAATTTACTCAGTTTTTATTTTTTTGACAGTTTAAATATTATTTCTTATCTGGATTTCAAATATTTTTTCGAACAACATTAAAACTTAAGTCCTAACTTTTAAAAAGATCTTAACAAATTTTACAGAAATTTATTTTTTGAAAAAGTATCTTCCAAAAATAAAATAGTTTGAATTGAAATGTATTAAAGAACTTAAAAATGTTGGACTGAGGTTCATAAAACAAAAACTTCATAACACGTATTTTAATTTACTCAGTTTGTTATTAATATTTTCAGATACAGCACGTACGAAATATTGATTCCTTGTAGAAATGTATATATATATTTATTTTTTACTTTTCAAAAAAGCTTAAATTATTTTCACAAAACATGCCTTGATTGTACCATTGTGTTTTTAATTTAGTAAAAGTTTTATTTGTTATGAAAGAAGTTTTTTTCCAACATGTAGAAACGTCTTGTCAAACTTAAAGTTTGTTTGACAATTTCCATTTTGTTATACGATATTTATCTGATACATTTCTCATAACATCTGTGACATAGAATTCAGGATGAGGATGTTGTGAAAAGTCCGCCAGTACGTACTATTTATCACCCTTTAGGCAGCATTCATACTGTTGCTTTTACACATTTTCTGGCGTTCCTATTAGGAACTTTTTTTACTTCATGTGTCTTCAGACCAGCTTTTTAACTTTAATAATAAAGGCTAGAGAGCAATTAAAAGAAGCAGTCATATTCCATCCAAAGATGTAGAGATTTTCACTTCAAATTCGTATTATTTTGTCTGCGATCCTGCAGTCTGTAAATAACTTCTTCTTCGGTTTTCAAAGTTAATTTCTTTGATCATGAACTCTTGGTATTTTTTATGATTCAAAAACTGAATTTCATAACTCACCGGCGCTACTAGCAATTGTTTTATATGGTCGATACATGTTTCGACTATTAATATGAATTATGCGTTTGCATGAATTTTGTTAAATTTTCATTTCAAGAAATATTAATTATGCTATTACAACAGAATTCGGCATATAGTTACTGAGAATAATAACGAAAATGATACTATTTTTTTTTTAAATATAATAAAAGTTATAAGCCTTTAAGCGTACACGAAATTTCTTCTGCACAGTGCTTAGTTGTAAAGTTACTATGTAAGGATCAACTATTAATGCTATAGTTAATTAAATTAAATTTATATTATGGTAAAATAATCTTTATAAGAAATTTTTTTTATTACATTTAAAATATAAAATACAAAAGTCCTTGATTAATCTCTCTAAAGTAAAATTAAGTATTTTCTTTTATTCCCATTTAACCTTGTCTTTATTCCCTTTTCATTATATTTTAATTTTAATTTTTTTTTGTGTTTATTCTTCTAAAGATAAATGACCTGGTTATTTAATTTTTTTTGTTGTTGTTTCTATTTATTTTACAACTCATTAAACAACATGTAGTGACCGAAATGAGAAGGTTAAATTAATTAGGGTTTTATGGATTTATATATAATAATCGATTTTATAAAAGGCATCAAAAAACATTTGATTGAAAAGGGTCGTAGAGCCAGTGTTGCCAGCTTAGCCTTTTTAAGACTAAATCTAGCCTTTTTAAATTGCCTTTAGCCTCAAAATCTTTGTTTTAACTTTTAGCTTTTTTGATTTTAAAATTACCTTAAAAAGGCTACACACATCAAAAAAACATGGTTACAGCATTATCACGATAATAATGTTTTTGTTTAAATTTTGTCATTTAATGTTTACACTCAATAAAAATTTTAATATGGTTGACTGCAAAAATTATATGTTTTTAAATATTTTTATCAGAAAAAAATTTAATTAAAATGAAAAATATCACTACTTCTACAACAATTAAGTATTTGCAGTCCTTTTCCATGTTCTTAAAGCACATTCTGCTTTTAAATCATGTTAATATTATTATTATTCCCATGACTAGAAAATGTTTCATATAAATATAATACTTACCGTTTTTGCAAACTTAGGGTAAAAATTCATAACTTGTTTGTTTGTAAATATATTTTGTTTTTAATTTTTGTTTTCCAACTTCATTGTAATTTTCATTTAGTTTATATATGAATTAATATAAATACACAAAGTTTGGTTATACAAGCAATATGATATATTGATTAAGTACCATTAAAAGGTGTTGTAAAAAAACATATCTTATATTTGAGCCACGCATCGTGGTACAAGTGAATATAATTAATAGACAAATAATATGTAATTATTTCTTTTTGGCTAATAAACTCCCTTCTTTATTATTTTCAAGCAAAAAAATTATAAAAATAATATTTTTTTTGTTAATACGCTTTGTTTTAATATATGATAAGATGGAACAATAATATGAACAATGAAATAATAATACGATAATATTGAAAAATCATATGATAACATGGGATAATAATATGATAAAATGGAATAATATGAAGAATTTCATAATAATATTATAAAATGGTATCATAATATAACAATGTGGTATAATGTAATAAGATAAAATAATATTATAACATAAAATCATAATCCAAAATGGGAAGATTGTTCAACCATAAACCATTTGACAAAATGGAATCATAATAATTATTAATTATGATCATTTCTATTTTTCGCAGTGATATGTTCCAATCATAATATGTTGCTCGTAGATTATGATATATATATATATATATATATATATATATATATATATATATATGGTATGGTATATTTTTTCTCTGCGTGTAAAATATTAAAATTTCAACCACGAAGAAATTTATTTCTTATTTGATATTACTGATTCTATTTTTAAAGAATCATTCATTTAAGCATTTCTGTGTATTTGTTTGCACAAAAAATCGAGATTTTTTATATTTAACTCAATTACCAAATCGAAGATAACTTAACTAATTTTAAAGATTTACTTTATCGGTTATTATATTATACTTCATTAACCATGGAATCTATTTACGAATACATAGAAAAAATAAAAATGGACTTTAATTACGAAATTGGTAACGTTAATTAAATTTTTGTTTGAATTTTGTTCCAATCACCAAAATAATACTATTAATTAACTGAAATAATAACTTTTCGTTAAAGTTTCAATTAATTTTTTTAATAGATCCAATAAGAACTATAATTGAAATTTCGTTTAAAACCAACTAAAATATTTATTGATCTGATTCTAAAATTAATTAAATTTTACGATTGCTTAATTGATAATAATGTACGAATTTTATCAAAATTATTTATTGCTTTATTACAAAGGTTAAAATAAAAACTGTTTTACAATTACAATGTAGGCAAGGCGAAATATGTGAAAATCTATGTAACGTAATGTATTATATGTAATGAATTTAACATATGTATGCGGTATTGTGTTCTAAATTGATTTCCGTGAAAACTTATAATAATAATCGGCCACTATCTAGGCGGGACGCTTCAAAAAGGGATTATAATTATCATTGGGTTAGACTTTACAACTTAGGGGGTGACATGTTAATAAAAATATTAAATAGCATGTGACAGCCTATCTAAATAAATGGTAAAAGTAGTCAATATGAACTTACTATTTATATATAAATTTTCATCCAAATAGCAGCATGTTGATGCAAACTTGCATACAGAGAAAAAATATAGTTGCAGTGACCATAATCTAAGAGCAACATATTATGATTGGAACATATGATCACAGCGAAAAATAGAAATGATTATAGGTAATAATTATATGATTCCATTTTGTTATATTGTGTCCGACTTTATGGTTTGTTTTTTCATTTTATTGTTCTAGTTTTACATATAATTGAACAATCCTACTACGTCATTATCCTATTCTATCAGATTGTGATTTGATGCTATTATATTATTATTTTATCTTATTATATTATTATACCATTTTATGATTCTATCTATTTATGTTATCATATAGTTATCCAATCGTATCATATTATTATTTCATCTTATCATATATTAAAATAAAACGTATTAATAAAAAATTCTTTTTATAAATTTTTTATTGAAAATAATAGAGAAAAGTGCTCGTTATCAAAAAAAAAAAAAAAAAATATATTATTTGAAAATTAATTATATTCGTTTGTACCACCATATGTGGTTCAAATGCAAACTAAACCCTTTAATGGTAGTTAATCAATATCTTATTGTGCTTGTATCACACCGAGTATAACCAAACCTTGTCTATTTATATTTATTTATATACAAACTAAATGAGAATTACAATGAAGTTGGAAAACAAACATTAAAAGCAAAATATATTTAAAAACCAACAACTTATGAATTTTTCCACTAAGTTTGTAAAAAGAAGAATTATATTTATTTGAAACATTTTATTGTTTTGGTAATAATAATATTAATATGGTATAAAAATATAATATGGTTTAAACACAAGGAAAAAGACTGCAAATATTTAATGGTTGTAGAAATAATGAAATTTTTCATATTAATAAAATTTTTTTTCTGATAAAAATATTTAAAAACATATACTTTTTGTAATCAATCATATTAAAATTTTTATTGAGTGTAAACATTAAATGACAAAATTTGAACAAAAACATTGTTATTATGAATACAAAGTTATTAAAATTCAAGAAAATTAACAATGAGAACATAATATTGTTATAGTGACCATGATAATAATTCTTAATTCACATCATTCTTAAATCAATACACAGCACTAGCCAAACAAGCCAAGCGGCGATTTTTTACAAAATTATATTTATTTTGTTTCAAAATATTTTTCCTTATTTATTTTTTAAAGAGCTGTCGACTTTTATAAAATAAAATTAAAACCAATTAGAAAGTTTATTTTATTAATAAATAATTTTTATTAACTTTAATTTTAAAATTAATTAACAAATTAATTAAACCATTTTATACAATTTAATTTTTTCAGTGTATAATTAAAAAATCTTATAAAAGCGTAAAATCTCCCAAAATTTTGAAAATATTTAATAAAAAAAGAATTATAGTTCAAAAATGACAAAAAATAAATACTTCAAAACATTGGGTCGTTTTGCATATAAAATATCACTCAAAATTGTATGGAAATTTTTAAACGATTTTTTATTGTATCAATTTGGTGGCAGCCTTTCTATGTTTAATTTAAAAATTAATTACGAGATATTTTTTGATTTAAAAAAATATCAAAAACTAATAACATATCTAAAAATAAGATTTTAAGGAGGAAAAAAGATAACTTTTTTTTTGCCTTATTTTGTGAGACTTTTAGTTTTTTCTGACCATTTTTAGAATTCAGTTTAATCTCTTTTTTCTCACCTCCTGGCAACACTGCTTAAATATTAAATACATTTAAAGCTTTTTTTGACATTAATATAAGTTTTTAAACAATTAACTCTTTTTTTAGATGAAATGTGGGGGATTATGAGAAAGACAGTTTATTTATGATAAATTGTTTTTAAAGACATTTTTTAAAAGAAAATTAATATTTTGAACTTTGGAAAAATACAATTAGTTTCCTTTATGCATTACTTTGTTTATTTATCGTTACTTTCAGCATTACATATTATCGCTTCTAACAGAACGTTCTGGTAGTTGGAATATAATGTGTACAGATTTTAGAAATTATTTATTCTCTTTATTCTATATTATATATTTTTTATGTTTCTGTTAACAAAAAATTCCTTTAAAATATAATAAAAAGAAATGTAAAAAAATTAAGCTAAATCAAACATAAATCTTTGCAAATGAGGTAAAAAAAAAAATTCTTTTGAAATACAAGAAAAAATAAAATAACTTCAAGAAAAATATTCGTCAAAATGAACACAAAACGTCTGGCAGCAAAAACATTTTTCTCCTTGAATTACTTTCCAGGATCCTGGCTAGCTGCAGATATAGTTTATATACATGTCTAGATGTTGAAAAAAATATGCTTTTTACAATTTTTCCTTAAAAATTCATTCACATTTATTCCTTTTTAGCAAGCAAAAAAACACTTTAAACTTTTTGAACGGCTAACAGTTTTAAATTATAATAAAAGAAATTTATAAAGCAGTCTTTTGAGTTTTTGGTGTTTAACAAAGAAATTAATCAACCAAAAATAAGTTGAATAATTTCTTTGTTAAACACCAAAAACTTAAAAGGCTGCTTTATAAATTTCTTTTATTATAATTTAAAGTTTTTAGCCGTTCATAAAGTATTAAGTGTTTTTTGTTGGGTATTTGAGTGACACAAAAGTTTCATTTTGCTAAAACCACTTTATGTTTTGTATTTGTGCTGTAAGTGCGTTAGATTAGTCATGTTTTCTGTTATTTTTCTTGCTGTTTTTTTTTAGAGTTTTCTCAAACATTTTTTATTTCTCATTCTCATACTTGCCTTATTTTTGACTATAATTTCCCAATTTCATTGTTCTTTCTGTTAACTTACCGCCATCATCATCGGATGTATACTTTTCACATACAGTTATTTATTTTTTTTTTTGGTTGTTGTTCGTAATAAATGAAATTTATCTTAGAGTGAAAAGGCGAGAAGGTTTGAACGGAACTGTGTGAAATTGTACGAGTATTATCCCAGGTGACCACAAACTTTGCCTTCGAATATTTCGCCAACATTTCTCTGAAAAAACATTCGAGAAGGACTATAGTTGGCGATCCGAATACAAGTTACTTGAGCTCACCCGCCGCTCACTTTTTTTCGTTTTCGAAAGTTCGTTTATTGTATTAATAGTGAAACTTTGGCGATATTAATAGCGAAACGTATAAATATTCGTAAATAATTCATTTTTGATATCAAAAAACTTTTAGAATTATTCGACATCGATATTACTAATTATGTTTCATTTCTATTTTATTCTCAATTTAAAATTAAAAGCTGATTAAATTTTTAAAGTTATGTTTTATAATTTTGTACATTTATTCGGGCTCAAGTTCATTGAACAATTGTAATAACAACAACATTGTTTCATTGCTACTAAATAAGTCGCTAAACAATAACAATTATACATTGCTTCATTTGCCACTATGGTTTTTATTTTCTCGATATTTTTCAACTTCCGGGAATAGCGATTTTATATAAGGCATTCCCGGGAATTCCCGAGTTTTCGGTAAAATACAATATTATTTAAAAAACATGATAATTAAACAAAAAATGATATTTTATATATAATTTGTAAGCAAATATACACGCAGAGAAAAAACATGGTTGTAACACTATCGCCACAACAATATTATGTTATCATTGTTAATTTTCTTGAATTTTAATAACTCTCTGTTTATATTAACAATGCTTTTTTAAATTTTGTCATTTAGTGTTTACATTCAATAAAAATTTTAATATGGTTGACTGCAAAAATTATATGTTTTTAAATATTTTTACCAGATCAAAATTTTATTAATATGAAAAATATTATTACTTTTGCAACCATTAAATATTTGCAATCGTTTTCCTTGTTCTTGAACCATATTCTATTTTTAAACTATATTAATATTATTATTCCCATGATAATAAAATGTTTCGTATAAATGTAATACCTACCCCTTTCAAAAACTTAGTGGAAATATCCATAACATGTTTGTTTTTAAATATATTTTATTTATTTTATTTTGTTCCAACTTCATTGTAACTCTTATTTATTTTTTATAAGTGAATAAATATAAATAGACGAAGTTTGGTTATACTCTGTGTGATTCAAGCAATATAAGATATTGATTAACTACTATTAAAGGATTTAATTAAAAAAGAAAAAACATATCTTGCATTTGTACCACATATAATGATACAAATTAATATAATTAATGAAGAAATAATATGTAAATATATATATATATATATTTGCTAGTGAACACTTTTCTCTATTATTTTTAATAAAAATTTATAAAAATATAGCAATAGCAAAATGAAGAATGGCGTAATAATGTTATAAAATTGAATCATAATATGACAATGTGTAATAATATAATAAGCTAGAATAAAATAACATCAAATCATAATCCGGTAGAATGAATTGAATAATAAAATTATTCAATTATTATATGTAAAACTAGAATCATAACATGAAAAGACAAAACATAAAATCAGACACAATATGACAAATTGAAATCATATGATTATTATCTATAATCATTTCAATTTTTCGCTGTAATCATATGTTCCAATCATAATATGTTGCTCTTAGATTATGGTCACTACAACTATATTTCTTCTCTGTGTGTTTCTATCTACTTTGAAATAAAGATATATGTTTGAAGATTGATTTTTTAATGCATTGAGTTGTAATAGGTATTAAAAATAGTTTTCAGTAAATATTTCTGTTAGTTGACGTTTAAAATTTGTGCCAGTATTCACAAAAGAAAAAAAATTAAATTTAAAATACATTTTAGACACAAAATTTCTAAGAAAAAATTATTTTAAGTAGCATTTTAAATTCAAAATTATGTTGAAAATGTTATATTAAAAATATATTCAAACCTACATAAATATATTTAAAAAAAAACTAAAAATATTTTACTATTTAAGTATCTGGTTATTCATAATTGACAATAAAAACTTAAAGAAAGAATCCTTTGATGAACGATATATCACATTCACAGTTTTTTTTAAGAAACTATAAATAAGCATTTCTTTGAGAGCAATTTTTTTGAAATCTCACTTGGACCCGTTGGATTTCTCCAAAACATAAAAATATAATATGGTTTAAACACAAGGAAAAAGACTGCAAATATTTAATGGTTGTTGAAATAATGAAATTTTTCATATTAATAAAATTTTGTTTCTGATAAAAATATTTAAAAACATATGCATACTTTTTGAAATCAATTATATTAAAATTTTTATTGAGTGTAAACATTAAATGACAAAATTTGAACAAAAACATTGTTATTATGAATACAAAGTTATTAAAATTCAAGAAAATTAACAATGAGAACATAATATTGTTATAGTGATAATGCAGTAACCATATTTTTCTCCGCGTGTGGCTCTTGTCGGCTAAATCTTAGTACAATAACACCAGAACGATTAGAAAGATTAGTATCTTGTCAAATCTTAAAATCTTGCATATACCTAATAATTCTTAATTCACATCATTCTTAAATCAATACACGGCACTAGCCAAACAAGCCAAGCGGCGATTTTTTACAAAATTATATTTATTTTGTTTCAAAATATTTTTCCTTATTTATTTTTTAAAGAGCTGTCGACTTTTATAAAATAAAATTAAAACCAATTAGAAAGTTTATTTTATTAATAAATAATTTTTATTAACTTTAATTTTAAAATTAATTAACAAATTAATTAAACCATTTTATACAATTTAATTTTTTCAGTGTATAATTAAAAAATCTTATAAAAGCGTAAAATCTCCCAAAATTTTGAAAATATTTAATAAAAAAAGAATTATAGTTCAAAAATGACAAAAAATAAATACTTCAAAACATTGGGTCGTTTTGCATATAAAATATCACTCAAAATTGTATGGAAATTTTTAAACGATTTTTTATTGTATCAATTTGGTGGCAGCCTTTCTATGTTTAATTTAAAAATTAATTACGAGATATTTTTTGATTTAAAAAAATATCAAAAACTAATAACATATCTAAAAATAAGATTTTAAGGAGGAAAAAAGATAACTTTTTTTTTGCCTTATTTTGTGAGACTTTTAGTTTTTTCTGACCATTTTTAGAATTCAGTTTAATCTCTTTTTTCTCACCTCCTGGCAACACTGCTTAAATATTAAATACATTTAAAGCTTTTTTTGACATTAATATAAGTTTTTAAACAATTAACTCTTTTTTTAGATGAAATGTGGGGGATTATGAGAAAGACAGTTTATTTATGATAAATTGTTTTTAAAGACATTTTTTAAAAGAAAATTAATATTTTGAACTTTGGAAAAATACAATTAGTTTCCTTTATGCATTACTTTGTTTATTTATCGTTACTTTCAGCATTACATATTATCGCTTCTAACAGAACGTTCTGGTAGTTGGAATATAATGTGTACAGATTTTAGAAATTATTTATTCTCTTTATTCTATATTATATATTTTTTATGTTTCTGTTAACAAAAAATTCCTTTAAAATATAATAAAAAGAAATGTAAAAAAATTAAGCTAAATCAAACATAAATCTTTGCAAATGAGGTAAAAAAAAAAATTCTTTTGAAATACAAGAAAAAATAAAATAACTTCAAGAAAAATATTCGTCAAAATGAACACAAAACGTCTGGCAGCAAAAACATTTTTCTCCTTGAATTACTTTCCAGGATCCTGGCTAGCTGCAGATATAGTTTATATACATGTCTAGATGTTGAAAAAAATATGCTTTTTACAATTTTTCCTTAAAAATTCATTCACATTTATTCCTTTTTAGCAAGCAAAAAAACACTTTAAACTTTTTGAACGGCTAACAGTTTTAAATTATAATAAAAGAAATTTATAAAGCAGTCTTTTGAGTTTTTGGTGTTTAACAAAGAAATTAATCAACCAAAAATAAGTTGAATAATTTCTTTGTTAAACACCAAAAACTTAAAAGGCTGCTTTATAAATTTCTTTTATTATAATTTAAAGTTTTTAGCCGTTCATAAAGTATTAAGTGTTTTTTGTTGGGTATTTGAGTGACACAAAAGTTTCATTTTGCTAAAACCACTTTATGTTTTGTATTTGTGCTGTAAGTGCGTTAGATTAGTCATGTTTTCTGTTATTTTTCTTGCTGTTTTTTTTTAGAGTTTTCTCAAACATTTTTTATTTCTCATTCTCATACTTGCCTTATTTTTGACTATAATTTCCCAATTTCATTGTTCTTTCTGTTAACTTACCGCCATCATCATCGGATGTATACTTTTCACATACAGTTTTTTTTTTTTGGTTGTTGTTAGTAATAAATGAAATTTATCTTAGAGTGAAAAGGCGAGAAGGTTTGAACGGAACTGTGTGAAATTGTACGAGTATTATCCCAGGTGACCACAAACTTTGCCTTCGAATATTTCGCCAACATTTCTCTGAAAAAACATTCGAGAAGGACTATAGTTGGCGATCCGAATACAAGTTACTTGAGCTCACCCGCCGCTCACTTTTTTTCGTTTTCGAAAGTTCGTTTATTGTATTAATAGTGAAACTTTGGCGATATTAATAGCGAAACGTATAAATATTCGTAAATAATTCATTTTCGATATCAAAAAACTTTGAAAATTATTCGACATCGATATTACTAATTTTGTTTCATTTCTATTTTATTCTCAATTTTAAATTAAAAGCTGATTAAATTTTTAAAGTTATGTTTTATAATTTTGTACATTTATTCGGGCTCAAGTTCATTGAACAATTGTAATAACAACAACATTGTTTCATTGCTGCTAAATAAGTCGATAAACAATAACAATTATACATTGCTTCATTTGCCACTATGGTTTTTATTTTCTCGATATTTTTCAACTTCCGGGAATAGCGATTTTATGTAAGGCATTCCCGGGAATTCCCGAGTATTATTTTAATTATTTAAAAAGCATGAAAATTAAACAAAAAATGATATTTTATATATAATTTGCAAGCAAATATACACGCAGAGAAAAAACATGGTTAGAGCATTATAACTACAACAATATTATGTTCTCATTGTTAATTTTCGTGAATTTTAATAACTCTGTGTTTATGATTACAATGTTTTTGTTTAAATTTTGTTATTTAATGTTTAAACTCAATCACAATTTTTATATAGTTGACTGCATGTTGTATATATATGTTTTTAAATATTATTACCATAAACAAAATTTTATTAATGTGAAAAATATTATTACTTTTGCAACCATTAAATATTTGCAATCGTTTTCCTTGTTCTTGAACCATATTCTGTTTTTAAACTTTATTAATATTATTATTCCCATGATAATAAAATGTTTCGTATAAATGTAATACCTATCCCTTTCAAAAACTTAGTGGAAATATCCATAACATGTTTGTTTTTAAATGTATTTTATTTATTTTATTTTGTTCCAACTTCATTGTAATTCTTTATTTTTTATATGTGAATAAATATTTGGTTATACTCTGTGTGATTCAAGCAATATAAGATATTGATTAACTACTATTAAAGGATTTAATTAAAAAAAACATATCTTGCATTTGAACCACATATAATGATACAAATGAATATAATTAATGAACAAATAATATGTAAATATTATTATATAAATGTAAATATATATATATATATATATATATATATATATATATATATATTTGCTAGTGAACACTTTTCTCTATTATTTTTAATAAAAATTTATAAAAATATAGCAATAGCAAAATGAAGAATGGCATAATAATGTTATAAAATTGAATCATAATATGACAATGTGTAATAATATAATAAGCTAGAATAAAATAACATCAAATCATAATCCGGTAGAATGAATTGAATAATAAAATTATTCAATTATTATATGTAAAACTAGAATCATAACATGAAAAGACAAAACATAAAATCAGACACAATATGACAAATTGAAATCATATGATTATTATCTATAATCATTTCAATTTTTCGCTGTAATCATATGTTCCAATCATAATATGTTGCTCTTAGATTATGGTCACTACAACTATATTTCTTCTCTGTGTGTTTCTATCTACTTTGAAATAAAGATATATGTTTGAAGATTGATTTTTTAATGCATTGAGTTGTAATAGGTATTAAAAATAGTTTTCAGTAAATATTTCTGTTAGTTGACGTTTAAAATTTGTGCCAGTATTCACAAAAGAAAAAAAATTAAATTTAAAATACATTTTAGACACAAAATTTCTAAGAAAAAATTATTTTAAGTAGCATTTTAAATTCAAAATTATGTTGAAAATGTTATATTAAAAATATATTCAAACCTACATAAATATATTTAAAAAAAAACTAAAAATATTTTACTATTTAAGTATCTGGTTATTCATAATTGACAATAAAAACTTAAAGAAAGAATCCTTTGATGAACGATATATCACATTCACAGTTTTTTTTAAGAAACTATAAATAAGCATTTCTTTGAGAGCAATTTTTTTGAAATCTCACTTGGACCCGTTGGATTTCTCCAAAACATAAAAATATAATAATGGTTTCCCGGTTTAATGAATACTTAGTTGTGTGAATTTGCGACTTAACGTACGTCCAAATTCTTTTCCTTTAGTACCTTTTGTTACGAACAATTTATATATTTTAGTACTTGATATTACGAATTTTTGCAAAAATATGATTTAAAATACAAACACGCTACGCATCATATTGAAAGGGAACTACACCCTTTGTTATGCAAAAGAAAGAAAATAAGAGATTTTTGTTTGAGTTTTCACTCCAAAATTATTTTCTAATAAAAAATCAGTAAATAATAGCAGTCAAAATATTATCTTCGTTTGGATTTTTTTTTAATT
Organism: Protocalliphora azurea; assembly: GCA_932274085.1. NCBI lineage: Eukaryota > Metazoa > Arthropoda > Insecta > Diptera > Calliphoridae > Protocalliphora > Protocalliphora azurea. The sequence continues at coordinate 143,296,371 of OW026522.1, read as the reverse complement.
TTAGTTCAAAACCTTTAATTTAATCAATCCAATTTTGCTTCCAAAAAAGGCAATTCCTAAAATAAATAGTAACGTATTTGGAAGAATCTGAAAAATTGCTAATAAATCCTCTATTCGATGAGATTGGCAAAACGGATAGATACCTCAAATGAACGCTTTCAGTATAATAATTCCGAAGGTATATTTTGGCATTTTGAAATGAAAAGAGAAAATTGTTTTAGTTTTTGGTAAACTCGAAAATTAATAAAAATAATAATTATGTTCTATGGTTGAAACTGTTTTTCTCTAATGAGAAAAATTCTTATTAATGTTGTGTAAACAGAAAAAATAAGAGATATGAATGAACAAATTTTAAATGTTTTTATTGCTTTTTAAGTCCATTCTGAAAGCCACACTCTATTTTGGAAATGGAAATTTAATAATGAATATGAAGTATTTTAAAGAATGTAATGTGATGAAATCATAAGATATAAAATTTAATGTAATTATTCTATATAAATATTTTACAACATTGAATTTTTTTTTTATCAATTTTAAAACATTGAAAATTTATATATTTTTCTCAAAGGAAGTAAAATTTTGTACAGCTCATAGCTGTCTAAAATTTACTAAAAATAATAATTTTCTACCGTTTCAAATATCACTAAATTAAAACGCGCCAATTTAGCGCCATTTTTAAAAAAAGCGCTAACAGGAAAAATGCGACTTTTATATTGTTGAAAAGCGCTAAATTAGCAATGCTGTTTATTCTTTGTTTAGTCTTCGCTGAGACAGCGATGAGTTAACATGTTTAAGGGCTATATACATATTTTTTTTAAATGCACTGAGAGAAATAAATGCCGTTGGTAATATATATTACCATTTATGATATAAATCAATTTGAAAAATTTATGATTTTTCTTATTGCGATATAAATAAATTCAATTATAGAGAAATTAAACAGTCGGCTATATTAATAAAAGTGATTTGTTAATAAACAAAATTTCAATTCACTTAAATTTCCTTTAAGTGCAATTTTGTTTTTCTCACTAAATGGGCACCAATGGCTTAAAGAAGTATCAATTCGATTCAGAATTTCTTGTTGAGTCGATTTAACAAAATAGTTCACGCAAATTCTTTGTAACTCAATGAAGTATTTTGTACAAATTTCAAATTCAGCCAGAGGGCTCTTCAATGATTTTTCTCACAATATTACTAATTTTCTGCTGCTCAAAGAAACATTTTTTGGTTCAACATTTTCTGAATTAATTTGCAAAAAAAAGAAAAAATAATAAATTACCTATTTAGCTGAATTTGCAAATATTTTGCAAATATCTTTAGACTTAATACTTTTTCTAAATTCTATTGTTATATTATTTTTACTAATTTTAAATAATATCATAAATTTGGAAGCGCAATATTTCACAGCCGCTAGCTATGAACTAATACTCAAAAATTACATTCTCTTTGCATAAGTCTCTTGTACATATACACAAACAAGAAAATATCCCAGCAAAAACTTTGCTTTCCTGGTAGGCTAGAAGGTACGAGTATAATTGGAAACAAAATTAAACTACTTATTTTTTGCCTGAATAACTAGTTATTTTTGTTCAAGTAGTCCACAAATTCATGTAGTTATTTTTTGACTCTAGGGGTACTCAAAAACATGTACCTAAACGAAAGTAAAAACAAAAATGAAAAAACCGAAAAAAGTTTGCCCTCAGTGAGATTTGAACTTGGACACAAATTAACCATTCATTTTTAATAACTTACGTCTTACTTAGTAAACCATCTCGCGCTTAATTTTCTTAGTGACAAAAACTATTTTAGTATAAATATATGTTTTTATATATTTTGTTATACAAAAACTAACAGTATAAGAATGTGATTGAATCAACAACCTTCTGGTTGTTAATCCGGCGCTCTAGCCAACTCATCCACGTAGTTGCAGTATTACTGTGATATTATACTATTGAGTACTTTTTTATGTAATACAGAGTAGGCAAATAATAATGAAGTCTCATTAAAAAAAAACTAGTTTAATAAGTAGTTGCCATTACGGAAAACCAAAAAGTTTTTGCTGGGATGTTGTTTTTTATTTAAATGATAAGTCTTCGCGATTCAAAAAAAAAAAAAAAAAAAAAAATTACATAATGAAAAATACGAATGTTTACTAAAGAAAATTCTTTGTTTTTAGCAAACATTCGTTAATATCGAAACTCATGTCAGGCGGGATTCCTAAGTTGGATCATCTTGCAATTGACCAAAAGTTGTTTGTTAACAACAGAATATATTGGCTCAGAAAGGAATGACAGTGTCAAATTTAAAATAGTGAGTATAAGCGACAAAAAAATGGCTTTACCATTTTCTTCTTTTTTTGGAAATGTTCAGAAACTTGTTCAAAATTACTTTGTGCATTTTAAAAGGTTATAAAAAAAATTGAAATGTATTTTGAAGCGCCTAGAAGACTTTAATACCCTATGATTAAAACTTCAGCTGAAGCAAAATTTATACTGTAATAAGCTCTATGACTGTGACTAAAAACAGAGCAAAAAAAAGCATATGCCTAATTTGAAGAGCTACGAATGGAGCGTAACTTATATATATGTATATATATATATATATATGTACACTCTACCTGCCACTTGAATAAGGATTCACATTTTTTTAACTTTAATTAAGTATATCGCCTAAACTGAAGTTCAGAAAAAAATAATTTTTTGCGCAACTAAATTCCAAAGTGTTGGCTTTAGTTTCCTGAAGAAATAAAAAATATACATATTTTGTTATACTAAAATTATGCATTTATTTAAAAACATGTATTTCTGTGGTACTATTTCGTGTGTTACTTGAATAAGGAATTCTTTTAATATTAATCAGGAAGGCTATCATTTGAATTTCTTTCAATATAAACGGCTAGAGAATTTTTAATTTGATAGTTTTTAAATAGTTTTTATTCAAAATGGGACGTGGTAAGGCTCTTAATAACTCTGAAAAAGAATAAATTCTGATTTTGAAATCTCAGGTTCAGAATCCGGTCCAAATAGCCAAAAACATTAATAGAGGAAAGACAGTTGTGTACAATTATTTAAATAACGTGGAAAAATATGGAAAAAACATGAAAGGGTGGAAGAAAATGACAACAACTCCAAAAGAAAGACGAAAAATTCTTAGGATTGCATCAAATTCTGCCTTGTCGGTATCAAAAATACGTGAGTGGAGTCAGTGCCAGTCTAAGAACACTGCACCGTATTCTAAAGTCGTGCCAATACATAGTTCGACAAAAACTGCAAAAAAAAAAACACCGCTTAATGAAAAACGCAAATCACAACGTCTTCAGTTTGCCAAAAATACAATGACATGGTCCGACAAATGGTTTAAAGTTGCATGTTCCGATGAAAAAAAGTTTAATATTGATAGTCCCGACTGGTATAACTATTTTTGAGCCGCAGACACAGCCGAGAGGGCGGAATAATGGTATGGGTGCAATTTCGTATTATGGACCATATAATTGGTTTTTGTATCCAACAAAATGACTGCAACGACTTAAAAAAATATTCTGGAGGAAGCATTTCCAAAATTTTAGTATAACAAAATATGTATATTTTTTATTTCTTCAGGAAACTAAAGCCAACACTTTGAAATTTGGTTGCGCAAAAAATTATTTTTTTCTGAACTTTAGTTTAGGAGATATACTTAATTAAAGTTAAAAAAATGTGATTCCTTATTCAAGTGGCAGCATATTCAACTTTTTACATAAAGAGTGTGGAACTATAAACATAAAAAACTCAATACGTAGATGTCAGATTTTGTTATTAAATTTAAATTGTGTTTTCATAAAATTTGTTAGAAATTTAATTAGATGCTTTAATACACTTGTATATTTTAAGTGCATTTTTGGTAGAACTTTTTCGGCGAAAAATTTGAAAAAAGATGTGGTATTAAGATTTGATAGTTTTTCTCATTTCTCACACATATTTTCGGTACACATTTCCGCCATCTTTAACAAATAAACAAAAAAGTATCCTGCACAAAAATTTTATATTTTTTTTAATAAATCAGTTTTTTAAGGAAATTCTTCCTTGGCGTTTTTTATAAAAAAAAATAAAATATTAGAACTTTCCGTCATATAAAAGCTTAAACTCACTTGCCAGCAAAAACTTTTTGGTTTTCGGTAATAACAACTACTTATTAAAGTAGTTTCTTGGTAATGAGGCGTCATTATTATTTGCCTACTCTGTATTACATTAATAAGTACTCAATAGTATAATAGCACAGTAATACTGCAATTACGTGGATGAGTTGGCTAGAGAGTCGGATTAACAGCAGAAGGTTGTTGGTTCAACCCTATTCTGCGGCTGTTAGTTTTTTATAACAAAATGTCTAAAAAGATATTTTAAACTAAATGGAATTTTTGTCGCTTACAATGCTATGTGCGAGATGGTGTACTGAGTAAGACGTTAGTCAGTAAAAACGAATGGTTAGTGTGTGTCCAAGTTCGAGGCAAAATCAATTAAAATTTTAATCATTGTAAACCATTTCGTAATTGAAAACAACTTTTATTTTATTCTGTGTGTTTAAAGTCACAAGGTAACTTTTATTGGACTACAAGCATTTCAAAAGCTTTGAAAGAAGCAAAATTTAAACAATATAATTACCCATATAAGAACTTTGAATGAAGTTAAATGTGATAATTATCAAGAGCGATATTTGATATTATATTTAGACTATATTATCAGCATTAAATGGCGTTATATTTCTGTTAAGTTTAGAGATATCATTGAAACTAAATGTGCACAATCTGAGAAGGTAAAATTTATAGGAAATTTTCTTACGATAAAAGAAATATTTTTTTTATATAGAGAAAATTGATGCTAAATTTTCACTATAATAAAATCTATAAATTAAGCTGCATTTTCACTATTTTCAGAGCTATTATTGAAACTAAATTTAGTCTAAATAAAAATATGCAATTAATGCTTTATGAGCAGAAATCTATGAGTTAAAATTAGTATGAAATTTGATTAAGATTAAACTTAAATTTGGGCTATAATAAGAACTTTAAATGAAACTAAATATGGTCTAAACAAAGTGCTATGATTGTTGCTAAGTATAGACTATACTAAGAGCTATATTTGAACTATGTTCAGAGATATTGTTGAAGCTATATTAAAGATAAAATAAAACATACTATTAGAGCTAAATATACACAATTCGTGGGAGTAAAAATTGGTGCTAAATTTTGGCTTTATTAAGAGCTGTAAATTTAACTACACAAAGAGTTATCATAGAAATATTTAACTACAATTACAACTGCTATTGAAGCTATATTTAGACTGTTTAAAGATAATAGATTACCTATGATTATAGCTATAGTTAGATCACAATTATTATAAGCTAGTAAATTACTTTCCTTTATAAACTGTTTACTCCAAATTATTTTACTAATCACCCATACCTGCTGTAGAGTGTTTACCTTCATCATGAACTAATAAAACGAAAAGAAACACATCATTTGGTGTAAAAAGGAAATGTTTAACAATGCTGAAAATGTCAAGTGTTTGTTACTTCTTCATAGCAAACAAAAGAAAGAAAAATTAAAAATGAGTATGAAAACTTCAAAAAAAAAAAAAAATATATATTTTTTTCGTGAAACGCTAAATGGTTGGAATGGTGTACAAAGAAAATATAGGATATTTTCCCTAAATACCTTATGTTCTTTTTTTTTGTTGAGACAAAAATACTATCGAATCTCCCTGGCTATTTATTTTTTAATAAAGCTTCTGCCATACTATCGAAACAAGAAAAGGCTTTTATGGATCAATGAATTTACTGCTGAATGAACATTAATATAATAAATTCCTAAAGTTCTAATTAAAGAGATTAATTAATAAAAATTGTTAAAGGTAAGAAATTAATACAAATAATTGACATAAATGAAGCATAAGTTAATGATTAAAAGAGCTACAGAGAGGGAGTAATATTTAAGTCTATTTGAGATTTCTCTTAACTACTTTTATCAAAAAACTTATTACAATTTTATGTATTTACGTTCACAAAAATTTAATACTTCGATTAATAAACGCAATATTAATTTTCTTTTTATCTAGATTAATTAACATTATTAACTTAAATGAATATTGATTAAAATATTTATGACATAACATTTTAGTATCCTTTGATATTTTATATATGAGCAATATTATGTTAATTTGGTATTAAATGAAAATAATATATAATGTTGAATTATATTAAAACATAAAACTTAAATTAATTTTAGATATTAAAAACATTAAATTTTGTGGAGGAATTTAAGATGATAAATATTTAATGTTAAACAATATAAATATGTCTATTGTGCCAAATTTATTATAATAATTAAACAAATTATATGCATAATATAGCAATACTTAGCACATACAGCTATTCTTTAATATCTGGCATTTATTCAAATAAATTTAGTTTATTTTTGTTTAAATTTTAAGCTAATTTTTTTTCCGCAATGTTATAATATTTTTAAATTACTTTGCCAATATTTAGTTTGGTCTAAAAATAACAACTAACCCAGCAAAAACTTTTTGGTTGTTGGTAACTACTTATTGAAGTGCTTTCTTGGTAATGAGGCCTCATTATTATTTACCTACTCTATATTACATAAATAAGTACTCAATAGTATAATAGCGCAATAGTATTTTTAACAAAATGTCTAAAAAGATATTTTATACTAAAAAAGTTTTTCTCACTCACTCAGAAAATTAAATGCGAGATGGTGTACTGAGTAAGACGTTAGTCATTAAAAACGAATGGTTAATTTGTGCCCAAGTTCAAATTTCACTGACGATAATTTTTTGTTTTTTTTTTTTTATTTTTTTTCGTTTGGATAAATATTTTTTTAATTTGTGGACAACTCGAAAAAAATTACTAGTTATTCAAGCAAAAAAAGTAATTTATTTTTGTTTGCTTGGTTTACCAGGAAAGCAAAGTTTTTGCTGGGATGTTATACAAAAATTCTAAATCATTTAAAAAATTTTAAATTATTCAAAAAGTTTTTGTTTGTTTTTTTTCCAACATTCTAAATGAAACAAATTATATAAGAATTAAATGCAAATTGACAAGAACACTGTAAGTGTATATATATAAAATAGTTATAATTTAGGATACAGTGATAGGCAAAAGTAAGCACATTAAATTAAAAATCCCCACAAGTGGTCGATTATGATTTATAACTGTAGTTTATAAAAAATTACTAACAGTCCATGTTTATGTTAACAACAATTATTAATGCCAAATTTGGAGTCCGAAAATTTAAGTTACAATTGAAGCATAGTTTAGATTATATGAACCTTTATGATTAAAACTATTTCAGAGGAAAAAAATGCGTCATATTAAGATCTACAGCTAAAGCATCGATTGATGTAAACCTTAAGCTATATAAAGGCTTATGGTCAAAGCTAAAGCAGAGTCTCATTTTAAAATAAGTAGAACAATTTAAGCTATGCTTGCTAAATTTGACAATAAAATACTAATAATGGTACTATTAAAGACAAATTTTTACTAAAATAACCTCGTCATTGGGACCATAACTGATGCTAAATTGATTTTTTTTTTTTTTATACAGATCTGCTATTAAAACTATGACACAACGAAATTTAAAATGAATAAATGAATAACGGCAGTAATTGAAACACAATGTTGATCATAAAAAGAACAACGATTGAGTTTTAATTCAACCAAACTTCGGACTATATAAAGCTAAATTTTTATAAATGGAACTATAATGGATGGTATGAATGAAGTGAATTTTTTTACTACATAAAAACCTGGGATTAAATCCATGACTTAAGCTAAAATTAAACTATATAAAAAACTGAGAATAATGCAATATTAAAATTATGAAAAGTTTAATTTATCCAATAAAAAATATTCGGAAATTTATGCTAAATTTGCAATAAATTTTGACTCTATAAAAACAACGATTGTGATTAAAGCCATAACTGATATTATATATAAAGCTGAGATTAAAGCAAACTTTTAATTATGAAAAGCTAATTTATCCTATAAAAATATTACGATTTATGCTAAATTTGGACCAAATAAATTCCCACGATTTATGATATGATGGAAGTTATCTTTTACCTGATATTTAAGCCACGACTGAAGCTAAATTTATACCATATAAGAAGCTGAGATAAAGACAATATAAGAATTATATAAAGTTTTATTTATACTATAAAAATATTGTGAAATTAAATTTGAAATGAATATTGACTCTATAGAATCTACAATAGAAGATATGATTGAATGGAATTTTAAAGTAAAAAGTGACCAGCGATTAAAACCATGACTAAAGTTGAGATCAAAGAAAAATTCAAAAAAGCTGCTTAACTGGCTTCAAAAAAAAAAAAAAAAGAAAGAAAAAAGTACATAAAGGTCTATGATTGATGAAATTATTGAATTGAAATTTTTACTAGAATATTACCAGCAACTCAAATCCTAATTGAAGCTAAATTTGATATGGATACACTCAGGGAAAAAACATGGTTACAACATTACGACTACAACAATATTATGTTCTCATTGTTAATTTTCTTGCATTCTTAAATTTTAATACTCCTTTGCACTAAATAAAAATTTTAATATGTTTGACTGAAGAAATTATATGTTTTTAATTATTATTAGAACAGAATTTTATTAATATGAAAATTATCATGTTAATATTATTATCCTCATGACAATAAAATATTTCAAATAAATATAATACTTAGACTCAAACTTAGTGGAAAAATTCAATATTTTTTTGTTTTTAAATATGTTCTGTTTTTAATGTTTGTTTTCCAACTTCATTGTAATTCTCACTTAGTTTATATATGAATAAATATAAATAGACAACGTTTGGTTATACTCGGTGTGATATAAGCAATATAAAATATTGAATAACTACCAGTAAAGGGTTTAGTTAAAAGGGAAATATCTTGCATTTGAACCACATATGGTGATACAAATAAATATAAATAATTAACAAATAATGTTTAAATATTATTATTATTTTTTTTTTTTGATAATGAACACTTTTTACTTTCAATAAAAAATTTATAAAAATAATTGTTTATTAATTTGTTTTATTTTAATATATGATATAAGATGGAATAATATGGCGAAATGAAATAATAATATGATAACATTGGATAACTATATAATAACATAGGATAATAATATGATAAAATGGAATCATAATATGACAATGTGTTATAATAATGTAATAAGATATTATTATTCTATTTTATTACTAACTAGCTGACCCGAGCCGCGTTGCTGGCCCTAAGCAAACATTAGTGTTGTATTACTAAACGATTTAAATTGATATTTTAACGAAATTTACGACCTTTAAATAAAAATCTAAGGAACACCTATTATAAAGTGTTGTTTACAGAAGAATTTAAATATGATGTAGAAGCTGACCCGAGCCGCGTTGCTGGCCCTAAGCAAACATTAGTGTTGTATTACTGAACGATTTAAATTGATATTTTAACGAAATTTACGACCTTTAAATAAAAATCTAAGGAACACCTATTATAAAGTGTTGTTTACAGAAGAATTTAAATATGATGTAGATGTGGGCTCAATCAAAAAATATACGCATGTATTTAAGGCAAATTTGAATTTATATTTATTTATTACTTCATCTTAAGGTTAGCGGATAGACAATGTCTTTTTTTTGAACGGAATGATGAGAGCTGTAGTCGAAATTGCAGTTGTAATGGAACGCTGCTTGATTCAAATCAGAACTTGAAGCAATTCTTCTTATGCGTTGATTAAAAATTTTAAAGTTGTTGAATTGCTACATTTGCTCGACGATTTCTCATTGCTAACCGAGCCGTTTCATTTCTCGCCTGCCTTTCTTCCTGCGTTTGTGATGTACGAAGTCGGGCCAAACTAATACGGGGTTGTTCTCGTGCGATTTCTCGTTCATATATATTCAATTGATCGACGATATTACGATAAGTACTTGCATTACGTGTTCGACGCGAAATATTAGATCTCCGGGGTCGCGGCATTGTGAATAACACTTAATAACGAATGCCAAAAATACAACAAATGGTTTTAAATATCACAACCTCACTAAATGATGAGCTTTACTTGGAACTTACCGTTTGGAAATAGAATTCTACACCACCACCAGAAAACAAATTGCACAAAAAAGTAAGCGTTTCGATAGAAACAGAAACAGTAATTGTTATAATTTGTATTAAAAAAAATATTTTTAATGATTATTAAGGCAAAGAAATTATGACAAAAAAGAGTTTTTTTTTATCGCGGATTTTTCGCGAATTTTTTTTCGTATTATCCTTTTCTGGCCGGTGACCGGTCCGAATTGGTGAGAATCATCAAAATCGGTCTAGTCGTTCTTGAGTTATAACAATAGTAACTAACATCACTTTCTTTTATATATATAGATAACATCAAATCATAATCTGGTAGAATGTTCCATTATATGTAAATCTAGAATCACAACATGAAAAACCTAACCATAAAATCGGGCACAATGAGATAAAATTATTAATTGTAATCATTTCTATCTTTCGCAGTGATAATAAGTTCCAATCATAATATGTTGCTCTTAGATTTTGGTCACTACAACTACATTTTTTCTCTGCGTGTAAAAACCTACTATTTGAAATATGTGTAAGGTATAAATTTGACTATATAAATACCTATCGCTAGCGCTATATATTTCTCTGATATTGAGAATATAAATTAAGGAAAATAAATATCTTCAAAATAAAACCTTATAATTTAAACTTAACTTTAATCTTTAAAAGAAGCGTGATTGAAACTAAGCTTGGATGATGTTAAGAAATACGACTGGAGCTCAGTCTGGATTATATAGTAAGAGTTATGATTTGTACTACGACATTAAATTTGGGCTATAGAAATTGCTGTGATTTAAGCTAAATTTTGAACATATAAACCCCTGAAATTTTAGCTTTAATAGAAGCTAATAATATTCTAAACAAATATATACGATAGTAGCTTATTTTAGGTTCTATGAAGACCTGCAATTGCAGCTTTTATTGAGGCATAAATGTAACGCATACAAATCTTGTATTTAAGGGTACGGTAGAACCTAAATTTTATCCAAATAGCCATGATTGCAGCTGAATATATTCTATATAAAGAACTATAGTTGAAGCTATGATTGCAGCGAAATTTGAAAAATATATCATAATTTGTTGGACAATAAAAGGAGTTAAAAAGTTCAGTTCTATTTTAGTTCAATTCTAGTTCCGTTCTAGTTCAGTTCAGTTCTACTTTAGTGCTACTTCAGTGCTACTTCAGTGCTACAATTAAAGCAAATTTTTGGCTATAAACAATATTATGATTTAACTTAAACCTTGGACTACATAAAGAACTCCGATTGAAGTTCCTAAATTACTGATCGGATAGAAGTGAAATGTATGGAGGAGAAGTAGAGGAGGACTTAAGATTTCAGAAAAATCATCTTGTAGTTTATCTCTTTGATAACAACAAATGCTACGGGGAGTCAAATTGACTACCTTGAGTATGTAAAAGTTTGAAAAATCTTAACTTCTACAAATCAAGTCCGATTTTAAAGAAAGATAAATAATAAAATGAGCTTACTCACCTAAGTTATCTCTTACAGTTAAAAAAAAATTTTCATTTTGATTTTTTGCCTCAACTTTATTTCATTTTTCGGAATGAGGTATATAAGGGATATATAAGTTCAATTTGGGTTGTGACCACATAAGGCCCACTCACTACATTTAAAAGTACATTATATATGGAGGTTTGGAAAATGTTTTACTTTAAAAAAAAGTTTTAATTTCTTTCCAAATACTTTTATCACCCACTATCTTTAAACTATATGAAAAAGTATTTACTTAAGCAAACATTTTTTTTGTTTTGTTCTTGGCACAATGAACAATCAAATCAACTATGAACAAAAGTGTCAAAAAGTGTAAAAAAAAAACGAAAAAGAAAAAACTTTAAAAACTTTGTTGGCCAGACAATATTTGACATCCTCATTATATGTGTTGAATTTTCTTTGTTGTTGCTCTGCGTTTGTAGCTAATATAGTATTTTTAAAAGGGCTTTTCTAAACTAATTTAAAGCCAAAATAAGTAACTATGGACAAAAAAGAAAATACAATGTACTAGTTATACCAGTATAAATTTACTCTTGTTTAGTAATAACACAAGTATTTGTAAGTGTATTTTGTTATAATGAAATAGCCTTAAAAATGAGATTATTTATCAAGTAACCGTTGTTAGAAATTGTACTATGAAATACTTTCATTATTACAATGAGCTACTTAAGATGTGGAATTATTATTGGCTCTACCCAATCAGAAGTAAGACCTAAGCGTTTTCTTAAATAATATTTTGGGAAATTTATCTTCATAAGCTGGAAGTTCTAGAGATCTTTCTAAGTTCTTTACTTTAATTAGAAATGTTTATTTTCGAAATTTTGTTTAAATCCTCAGTGACTTCAATATGTGAATATATATGAATATATAAAATCACTCAATCAATGAAACAAGCTCTTCAAAGTCAACTAAGTCCTGTCAAAAATTTTCTCTGAAAAATATTTTCAATGAAAATGAAAACTTTTCATTTTGTTTCGCCATCTATGGTTATTTGCTTGTTAAAATTTTGTTAAAAAATTAATTGAACTGCGTGAAACAGAGAGAAGTGACTAAAGAACTTCTTAAACATTTACAAAATTTATACAATAAATTTACAAGTAAATTTTTTGGTTAAACGAACAATGTTTTTTTTTATTCCTGGCTATATAAAAATCAATTTCCATTTAAATTATTATCACATGCCAACATTGAAAGAAGTGGGAGGAAGGAAAAAATACTCAGTCATACGTCAATAGCTTAATTGGTATGAAAACCTAAAAAGCATAGAAATAAGTGAGGAAAATTGGTTTTGGTTTGGACATTTAGCATATCAAACAAGTATTTACAAACATAATTGACTTTAAGTTTTTAAACAACTTTGATTTAACTTTCAGCGTTTTGTTGAAAAACGATTTTCTTTTTTTGTGGTAAAGTACTCGCTAGTAACTGTCACACAGTGGGGCCAAACGCAAAAATTATGGTAATGAATCTGTAGCTCCTAAACTACTGATCGGATAGAACTGAAATGTATGGAAGAAGAGTAGAGGAGGACCTAAGATTTCAGAAAAATCATCTTGTAGTTTATCTCTTTGATAACACCGAATGCTACGGGGAGTCAAATTGACTACCTTGAGTATGTAAAAATTTCAAAAATCGTAACTTCTACAAATCAAGTCTGATTTTAAAGAATTTTATATTCCTGTAAAGTGCTTGGCTGGCTAAGAAAAAAATACCTGACTCACCTAAGAGTTATCTCTTAAAGTTAAAAAGATTTTCACGCTTATATTTTGAAAATTTTGATTTTTTTGCCTTGACTTTATTTCGTTTTTTGGGAATAAGTCCTAAGGTATATAAGGAAATTTTTTTTCCAAATACTCTGTAATTTGTAATACATTCCGAAATAATATGTTGAAAAGAATTTTTTGATTATCACAACTCGTCTAGACGTAAAAAATTTTAAAAGTTTTTTTTACAAAAAAAAAAAAAAAATCATTTAACTTTTTCTTAAAGTTTTGTTCCTTCACTTTTTTCTTAAATTTCTGTTAATAAAAAATTTTTTTACTTTACATATTTCGAAAGAAAATGATTAATAAGGAAATTATAAATTGATTTATGTTCACACCCTATATACGGCGTTGGTAGAATTAAAAAGAAATAATAATAATTTTTATCGATTAATAAAAAAAAAAATGTCACGAGAGCTTTTTTTTAAATTTATTGGCGATTTTTTAAATTTATTGATGATATAGATTTAGATCGATTTGACGCTAAATTGCTTCAATTTTTTAAACCACTTTCTTAAACTGCACAAAAAAGCATATTAGCATAATATTTTTACAATTATTTTCTATGTAATGTATAAAATAAATATCAATCTTTTATTCTTGCAAAAATCATTTTCAAAAATAAACAATATTTAATATATTTCATCGATTATTACGAATATTTTCTCTTTACACAAACAACACTGTGGAAGTGCACAGTGAAATATTATAATTTAGTGAGAATTGTGAATTTAGTGAGAATTGACTTGAGTTGTCAGTTTTGAAGCCTTTATATTATGATTTTAGAATGACCTATTTATACATATTATACATCATTGAATTGGTAAATACGTCTAACTTTATACTCTTTTAATATTTTTTAAGTTTTTGGAAGTGACCGGAGATTTGCTTAAAAAAAACTAATATATTTTTGGTTTTTAATTTTTTTTTTTTTAATATTATTTATTTTTGAAAAATTGCCAAAAATTGGTTGCTAAAGTTTTTTATGTGATTTTTGCAGGAATAAAACATTGAGATTTATTTTATATACTACATAAGAAATAATAGTGAAAGTATTATGATAATATGCCTTTTTGTGCGATTTAAAAAAAAAGTTGTTTAAAAAATTGACTTTTTCATAAAATCTTTACTTCTACATTTGTTTTTGGCCGGGCGGTAAGAAATTTAGTGTCAAATCGATCTAGATCTATTTTGTGATTATACGTCGTCAACAAATTAAAAAAAAACTCGCGTTCCATTTTTTTTATTAATCAATATATATTAAACTTTTTTTTTTAATTCACCATTTTTGCCAATGCTGGTTGTAGGGTGCGAACACAAATCAATTTATAATTTCGTTATTTCATGAAGCCTAGTCTTTTAAAATATGTAAAGAAAGATTTTATTAACAGAATTTTGAGAAAAAAGTGAAAGAGTAGTACTACATTTTTGTAAAAAAATACCTCTTTTTCACACTAATTTCAGAATACCGAGTTTGAACATTTTTCACGTCTAGACGAATTATGTTAATCAAAAAATTTTTTCAAAATATTATTGCGCCATATATTGCAAATTACAAAATATTAAAAAAAATTCCTTATATACGAGTACCCCAGAACTTATTCTCAAAAAATGAAATAAAGTCGAGAAAAAAATTAAAAAAATTAAAATTTAAGCGTAAATATGATTTTAACTGTAATTATAATTTTAACGTGAATGAGAAAGCTTATTTTTTCTTTATCTTGACAAGCACTTTACAGAAATATAAAAAACTTCAAAAATCTGTGTTGAATTGTAGAAATAGTCAATTTGACACAATGTAGTATATCTAGTATTATCTGAGAGTGACTAAAAGATTATTGTTCTGAAAGCTTAGGTCTTCCTCTACATCTCTTCTATACATATAAATTCCTTTCGACCAGTAATTTAGGAGATACAGATTTATTACCAAAAATTTTGCCTTTGGCCCCACTGTATGCCATTTAAATATATTCATATTTAATTGTTGTTTTTAAGCAACTAAAATATTCAAATATAAATATCCTGGCAACTTTGAAAGTTTTGTTTTATTAAATTGAAAATGTGTATGAAGAAAATTTGAAACTTTTGATTTTATATGAATTTATTATCATTTACTTTTATTTATAAGAGTGTGTTGTCTTTAAGAAAATATGCTGGTGTAAGTTGTTTTATTATATTTATTTATTAAGATTACAAATAAAATACTTAACTTTAAAGTAATTTCCATAAAAATATCTAGTATACAATTTTGTTAACTTAAGCTAAAGAAGTGCTATAATAAATTGAATTTTTTTCCTGGTGAAAACATAAAAGTGACGTTAATAAATCTACTTGACAACTGCAAACTGTTGGCCAAATTAGGTAATAAAAAGTCAAAGAATGTTATTAAGAGAATGAGTGTTAGATGAGTGTATTTTTTAAGTTTTCTTTAATTAGTGTTTTATTAGATATGAAAAAAAAACATTTGAAATTAGTCATTTTGATGTTAGCAGTATTTCGTTAATTATAAGAGAGTACCTAAATTATATTTCAATATAATTTATATTTAGGTTGGGTTAGGTTTGGTTATTAGGGCAGCATACCAGAGACAGTACACTTGGGTTCAATTTGGTTCCGTTGTGAAACCCTGATAGATCATGCGTTTCTACCTCACGTGTCCATTCCAACGTTCGAAGCGAACCAACCCGACGCATGTATGAAAGAGCTGATCCATCTGACATCGATATTAGATAGATCTGACAACACATGCATAAACGGACTACCAAAATTGGAAGTCCTAATCCCGGCAAGAGTGGGACAGTGACATAAAAGATGCTTCATCGTTTCTTCCTCTTCCTCATCCCGACAGCTTCTACAAGTCATTAAAAGGGAGCCCTGGTCTCCTATTATGCGCACCAGCAATCCAGTGCCCTGTAACTACGGCTACCAGAGTTCTCAGCCTATGCCTCGATAGTCCCATGATAAAGTTAGATTAACATTCATCATAATTGCCTCGAGCTATAACATGTGGATTCATTTGTCCACCTATCCTATGCAGTCCTCGATAAGTTCCGCAAAATTATATTATTATATATATCTGCAGGCAGAAAGCGGTACTCCAACCAGTTGGTCCGTATCTTCACCTCGAAGAAGGGATCCATCTTTGGCTAGTGCATCCGCAAAAAAATTACCCGGGGTTCTTGAATGATCCCTAATCCAGATCAGCTTCAGGTTAGAATGTCTCGCCATCTTGTTCAGAGATGTCCGGCATTTATGTATTAATCTAGATGTCGAAAAGATACCCGAGAGCGTTTTGATCGCGGCCTGCCCATCTGTACAGATTTGGATATCCGCTCAGAATATCCTATAGTACATTAACCAGTTCACCGCCTCGTTATGGCCGAGATCTCTGCTTATATTTTAATTCCTAAGAAATATTAACGCACTATATTTTTTTATGATTCAAATTTATAAAATACTTTCTGATAAAATAATGTTGGAAATGACTAATGATTGAAGCTAAATGTACACATATTCCTTAAAGAATGGAACTAAATTTAAATTTTACAATAATTAAAGCTGGAATTTGAGCTAAATTTATATTACATCACAACTTATGTATAAGGCTACAATGCAATTAGAGTTTAGCGTCCGGAAATTTCCGGGAATTTTTTTTAATTTTCCTGGGAAAATGGAAAATTAAATATTCTCGTTGTTTTAAAATTCTACAGCAAAGATTTATTTTTAACACTTTATATCAATGAAAGATTAACGTTACTCTAAACATGATACTTGTAAAAGTTTAAAGCATATAATAAAACCAGAACATTGTTTTAGAGGAATATATATATATATATATATATAGATATATATTTTTTGCAATGGATTTGTCAAAACTTGTATTTTACGATGTCATATTTAGAAATTAAAAAAAAAAAATATTATTTTTTTAACATATTTTTATTTAAATTCTTTCCATCTTTAATTAGTTTTTATTTTATTATTTTATTTTATTTCATTTTATTTTTTATAAGAAGTCTTATATACTTACAACAGGGAACATTTTAGAGTAGTTAAAATTTTTTCAATTTAAAAAGGAGTTACTAAAAAAATTGAAAACCTAACTTTTGCCAAAATCTGAATTTTCAACAAAAACCTTATTTTTAATAAAATAACAGAATTAAAAAAAAAAAGAAAATCACAAAATTTTTGGCGAAACAAATATCACTAAAAATTTAAGACAATTTCAAAACCAATGTTCTCACAAAAAAATAGCGAATTTTATTAATAAAAATCTGTTTTTTTCATAGAATTAAATTGAATAAAAATCCGAACTCTTAACAAACGCATAATTTTGGGTCTAAAATCTCAAATTTCACCAAAAAATATATTTTTACTTAGATTTCACTCAAGAACATAATTTTTACCGAATTCGCTACTTTTGATAACTGAAAATTAAAAAAAAAACTCAAGATCCAAATTAAAACAAAAATATATCGCCATTTCCATAAAAGAATGCCAGGAAAAACATTAAGATTTTTATACAAAAATTCCATTAGTCATCGATTTCAGTTTTGCGAAATTGCAAAAAAATTCACGATTATGTTTCGCTTTTTCGCTTTCTAAAAAACAAAAAACAAAAAAAAAAAAAAAAAAAATAGCAATATCTCTGTGAATTTTAGTGATTCGAACGAGATTTGAATTTGGCTTATAAAGGCTTTAATTAACTAACATTTAAAAAATTTGAAAGATTTTTAAATTAAAATGCATTTTAATGCAATTGTATTTTTTAAATGCATTTTTCGTTAAATATGCTATTTAAAATTTTTGATTTTGTAACATATTTTTGAAAGTAATTGTAATTGTAATAAAAATCTCAAAATTTTGGGGAAAATTTTGGGATGTTCCAAATTCTTCCTATAAAAATTATATTTTATTTTTTTGTCTTTTTTTTTTTTTTTTTTTTGAAAAAATTATTTTAATTTATATAAAAGTTAAGAAAATATAAAGAGTATGGAACTTTAAATATCAATTTGAATATTCACTTGTTGACGTTTTTGTGTTAAAAAGCTTATAAAAATCTATTGCCTTCTTTTTGAGTAATTCAGACAGCATCTCCAAAATATTATTTTCGTTCAAAAATATGTGTGAAATACAAATGCAGTTTATAGAAACATTTTTAACAATTGCAAATTTATTAAATTTTTCTTTATGTGTATTTTAAATTGTATTGATTACTACAAACATAGAATACAACTAGAAGTTTATGTGAGAGGCACTTCGAAATAAATTTTCAAAAAAAATTCTTATTTTTTTCAAAACACAAAAACAAAATATATGTGACTAAATGTATTTAGTTGTTGCATAAATTAGGTTTTTGACAATTGAATCAGGTTTTTTTTCTCTCATATAAATATCTAGTTATTAGTCTGTGTCTACAAACTTCAATATTAATTAGCCTAATACTTAAGTGTTTAATACTTTTAATAAATTTTTTAAAAGTAACCCAATAATTTTTTGAAATATACGAGTACTATGTAAACTTATTAACAATTTTGATATGAAAAGATACGGGTAGGTTTTAGAAAAAGTGAAATTGTGCATAGTAGATGTGTGCTTCCTAAAAAATTGGTATTTTTATTTTTTGATGTGAAAATTTCCTAGTTTCCAAATATGCGAAAAATGCATTTATAAAATGCAATTGCATTAAGATGCAATTCTAATTTATTATTTGTTAAATTTTTTTGTATTGAAGCTCAAGTCGTCACAATGCAAACAATTCAAAGTTTTTCCAGAAATATTGTTATTTACAGTTAAATACTTTTGAGATTTTTTATTTATTTATTTATTTTTTTTTTATAAACTGGAAAAAGTGAAAAAAAACTGAAATTGATAAAGATATCCATGTACTATTTATGAAAATCGACAGACACTCGGTAAATTTTTGGGCGTTCTTTCATGGAATTATCGATATAGATATATTTCCAAAAACAGTTTTTTCCAAAAAAAAAAAAGAAAAACTGTAATGTAGTCTTAATTATTTATTATGAATTTTTAATTTTAAGTAGATTAGAAAATAATAATGCCCGGTTATGTATGTCGATATTTTTGTTGTTTATTTTCATATTCTCTATGTCACTGTTTGGGTTTTTGTCTTTGATAATGACAATTTACTACATTATTTAGCTTTAAATTTTATATTCCTTATATCGGTAGTAGTCGATTGAAATGTCAAAATAGTCACTTATTATTTACTTATCATTTTGATTGTGAAAAGCAATAAAAATATATATTTTTAATAATTTGCGTATAAATATGTTTGATTATTATTTAATAAAACGCATTTCACAACTTTTGTAGTTGTTGTTGGTCAATCCTTATTTGTGTGAACCGAGATGACTTTTGGGGAGAATATTATATGTAAATTGTGATCATTTATATAGGATTTATGCAACTTGACTTGATTATTAAAATTAGGTCTATAGGAACCAGGTCAGTTTTGGATCAATCTTTGTCCAATTCTATCTTGTAATTTGTCCAACACTATCTTATGACTAACTTATATATTTATGGCATTATATCAATACAAAATAACATCAATAAATTTTCATTTATTATCTTATAAAATATTATATTTCACTTTCATTTCGTTTATTGATTGCCAACACTTAATTTCGTTTATTGGTCTAACTCTCAACACAAAATCACTAACAAAACCCTAAAACCAAAACCAAACATTTTTAGCAACTAAATCATTTTCCAAAATCTTTGCTTAAATTTATGAATCCCAAAAGGTATAGTATAGAGATATAAAAATTTGTTTGATTTTTTTTTTTTTTTTTTTTTGTTCTATTTAGTTATTATTCCCAATAAATCCGCTTTCAGTTATAGTTAAGTCTTTATTACAATCCCATGAATAATAATAATACTCTTTCTTAGTCATACTTGAAATATAACTAAATAAACCCTACAAACATTTGGAAGATATCTTAATGGAAGGAATTTACGCAATATTTTCCTTTTATTATTTGAACGAAAATCATCAAAGCGATATTTTATTAATTTAAAGAAAATTGGGCTATAAACAAGGAAAAATATATAAAATTTTATTTTTTTGTTTTATATTTTTATCCTCTAAATATCGCCCTTTTTTCAGTAAGGTGATTATCAGCTCCGCAGTAAATTAATGATATCGCATTGAGATCATCTGGAAGAAATTAATAAAATACTTTTATTTTCTGGGCACAAGTTTTTCATTTGTCGAAAAATTGTTCAAAAATTAAAAAAAATATTAAAGAAATTTGTTTGGCTTTTAGTAAAAAAATGGATATTTTATGTGATCGTTTCAGTTTTTATGCTTTATGATGTTAAGATTTATGTACATGCTTTACAAGCTGTAAAAGATTTCTTTAATATATTATTTCAAGAATTATTTAGTGATAATTTCTTTTTATATTTATTACATCTCCAGAAGATTATCTGGTGGTATCTTCCTTTTTTCCACCTAAATGATTATCTAGCAATACTGTCTATTTTTCTTTCAGGCATATTGATTTCTTATTACTTAAATGTATCGCCTGTGATGCACAATCTATCCTCTTGGGGGAAACTTCTGCAATAAGAATATGTTTATTGCGGCAATAAAATTGTTCTTCTAAGGAATACGAACTCGAATCACTTTCCTATTTATTTTGCTTGTAGGGAAGTTTCAATGTACATATTTGAATGTGTATGTGTGACAATAAGGACATTTAACAATAATCATGATAATAATGAAGCTGCTACTCATGGTGATGATGATAATGAATTTTTGTCAATGATGATGTTGATGATGATAACAGTAAAGATGATCAGCAGAATTAGATAACAAAAGAAGAAAAATTTTTTAGGAACGTTTTATTAATAATAATAAGAATCTTATAAAAACAATTGTATTTCTCTTGATGACAAGGCTGCCAGATTTGGGGTTTTAATCCCAAATTTGGTAAATTTTTTTTTTGCAGAAAAGGATGAAAATTTTGGTTTGGGGTTTAAGGTTTTTTTTGAGGATATTTAAAATATTTTAGGTGATTTTTCGGGGAAATTATGTACAAATTGTATCTTTTGTTTAGTTAACAAAATTGGTATTTTGAACAAAAATATATAATTTTAAAGATGCTATATTTACATGTCATTTTAAAGAAATTGTACAAGCAGTTCTTAATATGCTAACGATTCCTACCAGCAACACAATTGTAACTGATTGAGTACAGCTGAATTATAGGTTGATATTTTTAAATTATAAAGAGTTGCAATTTTTTCCTTTGTCCAATCAAGTTGGACACTTAAAATATAATTAAATTATAATTTTTATATTAATTATAAGAAGGTAATATAAGATAATTGTTTTCAGTGTATGCTACTAAGAACAAAATAATCCGGTAATGCTATAAGTTAATTTTCTTCAACAAAAAGTAATGTTATTGGTTTTCGTTAAAAGGCCGATGGTCTGATTAAAACCCAAAAGAAAAAACGATTAGCCCTCACACATAATTAAAGCTGAAGCGATGCTAATAATAGAAATTGATTTTAATGGTTATCTAAAGCACTATGTTAAGGAAGAGTATTTTTTGTAATCAATCAATACCTTACTTTATTACATTTTTGGAAGCTTTATTCAATTAAGTGAGCATTCTATTGCTTCCAAATAATGCACATTTTTATAAGCTTCTAGTATGTATTAAACTCCAAGTATGTATTTTGACAGCTTTAAGTATGTATTTTGACAGGGCACTGTATGATGGGACGTATGTCGAAACGTATGTGCCGCCCAGATAATAAATATTTTAAGAGTTAACTTGATGAAAAGGAAGAGGACAACAACTCTTTATGATATAGACTGTATCATCGGCGTGCCGCTGAGAAATCTGGTAAGGTTTATCAAGAGTACGGGTTGGTTTTCAACATGAATAACGCGATTTCAAGTTTAGTTCATAAAAACACTTTTGGGGCTCTTTGATGAAAGTTAGGGTATCACACAGTGGCTTAAGAGCTTTCAAGTTCATTAGCTGTCAACTTACGACCTAAACCTAGAAGCACAAAAAAATTCGATTTTTTTAAACGAAAGAGTTTTTAATTCTTTCTTGATTGAATCGAACAGAAAATAGATTTTAGCCTTTTAAGTTATTTTGTGCGCAATGATACTAAAAGTTCAGCTAGTGCTTTCAAAGCACTGTAAATACCATTATTGAGGTTAAGGAAGGTAAATTTTCTTTTATAATTCATTAAATTCTTCAGCGAGAAAATATTTGTTTTGTTGTTCTTAGTAGCGAATTAGTCACTTAGAAAACGAAAATTGGTTTCCCAACAATGATAATGATATGACTATAAAAGGTAATGATTTCTATTTGTACTTTAAGTCCTAAGATGGGATTTAAGTTACACAAAATTTTATTGACTTAAGTTAGTTTACGAAAGAAAATATTTGTTTAACCCGCAATATACTTCTGAATTTACTCCGTACAAGCAGACAAATATCGATCAAATTTATGTTCAATTCAGCGTCAATTATTATTATTATTATTATTATTATTATTATTATTATTATTATTATTATTATTATTTTTATTATTATTTTGATTATTAATTATGACTATTTTAATTCAACTTTTCATTTAAGTTTCTAGTTTGTTTATTTAGTAGCATATAAAGCTTCAATGGGCTCGGTTATATAAAATTTGTCACTACGAATTATTTAATACTATTATACTATAGTTAACGAACGGTGTCAAAAAAGTGACACCGTAAATTGTCAATGTAACCACAACCGATGTCGATTTTGGCACGTCAATTTTTCGTTAGTGTAGAATCACTTTTGATGATTAAATATTTGATAAGTTGCAGACCAAACTATTGAATATTGCGGGGAAAAGGATTTTTGTATTCAAATGTTAAGCCAGCCTTAAGTTGACAATTGGTGATAGGGAAACTATTAATTCCTTTATTAGGTTGAATAATTCTGTTATCTTTTTTTAAGTTATTAGCAAAGTATTATAACATTTAAATAAGATTTAATTTCATAAAAGGGTTTTAATTTTTATCAAGACAATACTTTGCCTTACACTCAGCATCTTACCATCTTGCTTTCTTGCACTCAGCATCTTATCATCTTGCTTTCTTGCACTCAGCATCTTACTATCTTACAATTAGAAACTTATCATCTTGTTGTCTTGTACTCAGCATTTTACCATCTTGCTATGTTATAATTAGCAACTTTTAATCTTGCTATCTTACAATTAACATCTTACTTAGCATCTTACCATCTTACACGGAACAACTTACCATCCTACCATCGAGTCGTTACGATCATCATAAATAATACTTACTCTGCAATAATTATTCCTAATACTTACCTTAACCCAAATTATCTAACTCTAAGAAAGAAATTCTTTGTAATATGAACTGAAGTTGAACTGAAAACAAAAGGATACTTACCTCAATCCTGGATTTTCCCTGAAAGAAAAGGTTACATTAAGAACCAGTTACACCACTAATTGAACTTCCCTATTTTTCTTTATTCTCAAAATTATGATTATTCTTATCAAAAGAATAATCATAATTCATTCTCCATTATTGATTGATAACCCCCTTTTTATCTTCAACTACCCCCTCTTCATAAGTATCAAAAAGCGATTTAAAAGTAATAAACAACTTCGGGGATAAATATGAGAAAGTTATAACAGAATTTTTACTATTTCAGGAAAATAACGTTGTAATTTGACGAATTTGACTTTTTGTAATATGACGCCTTATTTGTAAAATAAATGGTACGTAAATGTTTTCTTACTAATTTTTGCAAAAAAAAAGTCATCTTGGAAAATCTCATATCACTTGCCACTCCCAATTAAATATACTCCTCACAAATAGAGCATAATATATTTTTTTAATGAATTTTTCATTTTTAACAAATAAAATCTGTTCGCCAGAATTTAATCTGACATGTTGCATAATTTTAATCCTAAAGTTATGTGTATTACCAATTCTATTGATTAACAAGATGGGGTGAGTTCGAAAAAATCTTAACATATAAAAAATTCTCTAATTTGGAAGTGATTGATTTTAGAATTTTGATTTTTTTTAAATTGATATTATATTACAGATCATAGAAAAATATAACTCTTATAGTTCTAACCACTACTTATGAACTCATGGTGTTTTTTGGTAACCCTTCCATTAGAGATTTGATAGTTGCTTCAGTCACTTTTTTGGAACAGTTTGCCCATGTACTTTTAAAATCTTCGATATTTTGGGACATCTTTTTTATGCTCTTCAATTCTCTTTTCACAAGAGCCCAATATCTCTCCATTGGTCTTAGCTGCGGACAATTTGAAGGATTGATCTCTCTAGGTACAAAACTATATTATTGTTTTGGTACCATTTCAGAGCTTTTTTTTTACCGCAGTGACATGATGCCAAATCAAGTCAAAAATATGTGGACACATTGTGGTGTCTTATGAATGGAAGAAGCTTTTTTTTTTTGCAAACATTCTTTGATATATATTTCAATATTTATAGAGCTCACTGTAACAAATGTCTTGCTTCTTTTGCCGCAACTGCATAAAGCTCGCTATACCATGAGTTTTATTAGGAAATTTTGTCTGATTTTGGATAGTAAACTTAGCTGCAACATTTCTTTGAGCATTAGCAATATAAAAATTTTGACCCGGAAGCTGCGAAAAATCTACCAATAGATGCGATTCGTCGTCCATTATACAACATAAGTATTTTTGTATTAAATTTGATTTTAATTTCCGTGAACTATTCTTGGCTTCTAAATTTTTTGCAGCATTCCTGTCTGGAACTTTTTGGACTTTGTATGTTTTCAAGCCGGCATTGGCTTTAATTTTTCTTTCCTAACAATCAGTCAGAGCACTAAGCTAACCGGGCTGCTTTTCTTCCAGATGTGTTTGGAGCTCTTTTCGATATGCTTTCAATTTTCTTGGCCTTCCCAATATCATGTGGACCTTTTTTTTCTTACCGAACCTATCAAATGTGAAATTTTCCTGATACTATTTTACTAAAAATCTTTGGCCAATTTTTTGTAGGACCAATTTGGATTTTTTTTGTTTTTGAAAATTTTTTTATAATTTTAGCAGGTACTCCCAGAAAATCAACATGGTTGTCATTAGAAATAATAACCGACATACATTTCAAAGTTACGAATAACTAGATTAAAAAAAAAAATTAAATATTGCTTCCGAAAAAAGTTAAGAGGCAAAACGTGTGTTAAGATTTTTTTGATTTCACTCTTTACTTAAAATTGATAAAACGTCTTTGTTTTTGTTGAATGGAGATTTTTTGGGGATTTTTTTTAAATTTTGGTGTTGACCAAAAACAGAGTCTGGCAGCCCTGCTTGCTGGCAGCAAAGCCAAAAACCAAAAACCAACCAACAGCTAGCCCTGATATTGACAAAGGAAATGTTGTGTTGTTAACTGTTGTATCGTTAATAAAGTACCGTTACTAAATTGTATATATATATATAAATATAGGAACAATGAGCTACAAACAGCTGAACAACATGCAACAGTATTATAAACTTAACGTCCAGTCTATACAAGAGAAATTTTTATCAGGACAAACGTTAATTTTTTTTTCCTGAATTAAAGATAATTTTTTATCTTTATCAATTATAGGGGAAAGTGTATATTATAATAAATCATGTAAAAAGTATCAACAAGTAAAGTCAAGATAAAGTTGCCAGATATCTAGAGATGATAGTTTTGTTGTAACGCTGCAATATTACTGTCAAATGCAGTCGAAATTAGACACATTTCTTTCTTGATAAAAATTTGTCTAATATAGACTCGACGTAAGTATAAGACGATAATGAAATGATATAAAATAATAATACTTATAATATAGAATAGATTTATAATGACAGAGAACAAAATAATAATAATATGTATATAGTATAGAGGAATTGAAAATAAAAGAAAAAAAAAAAAATATTAATTTAATCGTCTGACAAAAGTAAGTAAGTAATAAGTAAAAAGATAAAAATGAAATAAAAACAATTGTTTTTATTTTTCTGGGTGTAAAAGACACATTGGGAATAGTAAAATATTTTATAGTTGTCAAGAGATTTTTAGAATAAAAAAGAAAATTTAACGTATCAAATATTTTTATTATTTACTTTTTTTAATTCTTCATTTTTATAAATGAAAAGAAATTTTGAATTCTTATAAACATTAATATTTTATATCGAATTTACACTTACCCTTGAAATCTCGTTTGAATGAGATTAAAAAAAAATAAGTAAAAACTAACCCGTTTACATTCACAATTTCGGCTGTTTTGTAGATTTTTTTTGACAAATGCTTTTTGTACAAATTAAACACATAAACTAAACACTTTTAAATTAGATTTATGTTTCACACAACTTTTCTTAATGCAATTTTAAGTTTATTTATGATAATATTTCTATAAAATTTTATGTATTTTTTAATTTTCAAAATATTTATACTGAATTTAGACAATGCCATTTTCAGACATACCTTTTTTAGATTCTGTTATAAAATCCCTTCGTAAAATCTTGGACATTTATACGAGCACTTTTTAGACATGCCTATTTTTTAATTTTCATTTTTACCATTTTTTCTTTTTATATTACAATTTAATTTATTTATAAAAAGAAATTAAATTCTTGAAATGTGCAAACTATTTGTAAAGTTATTTTAATAAAATATTTAACCAATATCCAACGATGTTTTTTTTTATATATTTTTTAAACAGTTTTTTTTTTTATAAACTAGGCTACAAGTATTAAAAACATAGTTTAATCCAATTAAACCGAAAAAAATTATTCCTTTTTAAAAATATATATTTTTTTTGTAATAAAAATTCGTTTGAAGATTACACAACTAAAAGTAAAAATGTAAGATATGGTCGCTCAAAACCGGCTATATGATACCCTATACCATTGTGTACGATCATAAAAATTCGGGAAGTGGATTTATATTACATAAATTTTACCAAATGTAAAATAAAATATACAAATACAAAATAATGCGTTGATACTAACATCTAGATATTTTTATGCACTTTAGGATGATTCCTGGAAGTGGGAGCTATGGTAAATTATGGACCGATTCTCATAAAATTTGGCAATGTTGTTTCTACTTACATAAAACTTATTTGTGTCGCGAATATTAACTTGATACTAATATTTATATGGGATTTATGCACGTTAAAGTGATTTTCGGAGGAGGGGTTTATATGAGAGCCATGGTCAATTGTCGAAAGATTGATACATATACAGAACTTCTTTGCACCAAATTTCATTAAAATATTTTTATTTTTAAGACATTTTTGAGTGTTTAAACTCTATTCCGGGGGATATTTGGGGGCTAGGTGAAATAATCGACCGATCACAACCAATTTTAAACAGGTTTCGTCCTTGTATCATAAAAGTCCCACGTGCCAAATTTCATTAAATTATCTTTAAAATTGCGACCTGTACTTTGTGCACAAGGTTACATGGACAGCCAGTCGGACGGACGGACGGACGTACGGACATCGTTAGTTCGATTGAAAAAGTGATTTCGACTCGATTGGTATACTTTAAAGTGGGTGTTGGATAACTTTTTCTATGCGTTACAAACATCAGCACAAACGCATAATACCCTAACCACTTATGGTGATGTAGGGTATAAATATTCTAACATTTTTCACACTAATACATTATACGGATCAAGATCTTTACCCCTTGAAGACAGAAAATAAATAAAGCAATATAAGAAAAAACGAATGATGGAAAAAACGAACGTTAAAAACACACCTCAAGTTATGTTTCGTGCCTGTTTGGCTACCCCGCTTGCTTCTTTACACCTCTTGCCAACAAACTTATGTTGCGATTTATATTAACAAATTATTCAACTGTATTAATTTAAATACTACAATGTATACACAAATTTTTATTATTAATTACATTGTTTACAATTATTTAATTGCAAACCTACAATGTAATAATTTCATTGTTTACCTTTAGATGAGATACCCACTTTTGGTATCTTTCCCTTTTATCTAGCATGCTAGAAAATAGTCAACATTAGTAATCAAAAATGCAAGTAGTATTACATACATATGCATACATATTAAATGTAAATTGTTCCAAGAATTACACTCAAAAATGATTAAGATCAGTTGTCTTTTTTTACACTTTTATCACACCACTTCTTAATCCCAATCATAATCACCTCCAATCATTTATATATTGTGCGTAGTAGCGTAAAGTAGTTCTTAATAAAAGAAAATATTTAAGCAAAAAGTGTATCGCAATAGTGATTTATAAGTTGAATTATCTAGTGGTTTTATTAATTAAACCCAACTATTTGGGGAAATTTACTCAAAATTAACAAGATTTCAACTAAGTTCTTCTAACAATCTCAACAAATCTTTCAATATTTTAAAATTGGCAAAAACCTTAAGGTAAGAAAATATATTATCTTAGATTTTTAATTTTTTTTTAACATATCATCACCCTAAGGTTTCATTATCCATTCCGGCGCTCATAATACCTATAAAGTCTCAAATTTTGAACTATTCGTGGACAAGGTTTGTTAGGTACACGTGGCCACCACATTGCTAGATGCATATGTGATTTTCTCTATGTTACGTAATACCTTTGCACTTGTTAAAACGTTTCGTACATTTTCTATAAAAAGAAAATTTATTGTAAATTATATACTTATGTTAAAGAAAAAATATATCGTAAAAATTCATCGTTAATTTTCTATAAAAAGAAAATATATCGAAAAATTTCTATAAAAATATTTTTTTGCTTGGATATATTAAGGGTTTTAATAAACATTTCATTGAATATTTTGTTGCTGATTTATGTTTTTATTTTTCTTCTTTCTTTTTACGATAAATACATATGAATATTAGCAGAAAATTCTGCAAAACATTTCAATGCCTAAAGGTATTACTATTATTTATGTTAATAATTTGAAGATTAAGCCAAAAAATTAATTAAATATATTAGCAAGAAATTTAATTAAGTAAATAAAAGTAAAATCATTAACATGATTAAATCGTTATGATGAAAATGATGAATATTGATTGAAAATATTGATTGAATAAATTGCTTCGCAAGATTCAAATAAATATTGTTAATTATATAATAAAAGCACAACATTTAAATTTTATTTAAATAAAAATTGATTTTTTTATTATATTATAGTTCAATGTTTTTAACACTTTGTATGCTTAATTTTATTAAACATGGACAAAGTATTGAATAAATTATATATGTAAGAAAATTTAAGCAAATCCTAGTTCATTTGAAAGAACAGCAAAAAAATAACAAGTTCAAAAAGTCAATTAAACCTTTATCTGTTAGAAAAAAGTAAATAAAAATTTGTATTTCCCGCTCCTACAAATATATCAATAATTTCCTTTTTATTTTCTAAAATATAAAAACTGTGACTTCCCGTAATTTACATTTTTTTTCTCTAGTTAAAGGGAAATATAAATAAATTTTTCCAAAAAAACAGCACTTGTCAACTTAACTTAATTACTTGGAAATTAATAAATTATACATTTAGAAATTGTTATTTATTTTTATGAGACTATGAAATAAAACTTAATATTCTTACCTTTGGGAAAACATCTTTAAGTTAATTTATTATATTGTTTTTTCTTCTTCTTCTTGTTTTTATGGATACGTTTTATTTACAAGTCTGTAAATAAATTAAGAAACATAGCAGGAAAAAAAATTAAAGAATAATTATACTACAAATCTGTTACAAAGAAAAAAAAAAAAAAAACTATATGTGTTAGCATAAATAATAGGAACATTTTAATGATAATTTGTATGAAAAACATATTGTTGTAATTTACTAATACTTAGGAAATATAGTTGTAGTTTTTACTTTTGTTCATTTAATCTAGTTTTTTTTTAATCGATTTATTTTCTTATATATAGACCTTTTTAAATTTAAAAATTATTTTCTTAATTTATTTCCACTTAAAATCAGTTTTTTTTTTCAAAAACCAATTTTAATTGTTTTTAAACAAATTTTACTTAATATTATTTTAAATAAAGTTTACCACTTTATATCGTTTTAAATATCTAAACTTTGTTAATTTAAAAATATTTTTTTATTATTTTAATTTTAAATAATATAAACTTTTTATCTTTTTCTTATGTTGCAAACACACTAATCCTTTTTTGTGGTTTGCAAGTCTCTGAAACAAATACACACTCAGTCGTAAACATTTACTTGTTTTCAATTAAATTAAAAAAAAAAAAACTTTAAAGAGGTTTTAAACAAGAAGAACACACCCGCAACCAGGGAATATTGTCGTTTTTCTTTATTGTTTTTTTTTTAACATGGCGTAATGAAATAGGTGGCAGTTCTATAAAAACAACCATATGGCGAATTCATCTATTTTTATATATATATATATGTAGTTTGACACTTTAGCGGGTAAGCAAAAATTATGGTTATATGGAGTTTAACAGTTCTAAGTACTAAGAAAATAAAACCAATCAGCTGATTAAGTGAGGTCACCTGTTTGATTTCACCTTGTTTTTTTTTTATTATTAATGCAAAAGTAAACAAAGCTGGAACTAAAAGAAAACCTGACAAAAACAAAAAGTGACAACAGTTTTTATTCAGCTTCAAAAGAAAAGTATAAAGAGAAAGGAAATGATAAAAAGCAAGAGTGATTCAAAAGTGAAACAGCGTTAGAAGTTTTATGCATAATTTCCTTTACAACTTTGATATTTTTTTTTTTTTTTTTTTTTTTTTTTTAAGCAGAAAAAAAGTATTTAAAAGGAATATATTTTAATACTTATTTAATTTCACGTACACAATGTTGCTGCTCATTAAGAAATTCTATTTATATTTACTAAAACTATACGTAGCGTGTAATCTTTATTATTTATACATGAATTTAAGTGGAAATCATATATACTGTAGATCAAACCAGCTCTAGCAATTTTTACGTCAAATATTAATACAAAGCAACAATGATTCTGCAACAACAATATTTGGAATTAAGCATAAAATTTTGGAAAAAGTATCAATTTACAGTTATATTTCAGTTCTAGTACAGTCCTAGTTTAGTTTTAGTGTAGTTCTTGTTCAGTTATAGTTCAGTTCTAGTTTATTTCTATTTCTGTTCTAGTTTAGTTCTAGTTAAGTTCTAGTTCAATTCTATTTCAGTGGTACTTCTGTTCTAGTTCAGTTTTAATTCAGTTCTAGTTCAGTTCTAGTTAAGTTCTAATTTAGTTCTAGTTCAGTTCCTGTTCAGTTCTAGTTAAATTCAAATTTAATTCTAGTTAAGTTCTAGTTCAGTTCTATTTCAGTGGTACTTCAGTTCTAGTTCAGTTTTAATTCAGTTCTAGTTCAGTTCTAATTTAGTTCTAGTTCAGTTCCTGTTCAGTTCTAGTTCAGTTCTAGTTAAGTTCAAATTTAATTCTAGTTAAGTACTAGTTCAGTTCTATTTCAGTGGTACTTCTGTTCTAGTTCAGTTTTAATTCAGTTCTAGTTCAGTTCTAGTTAAGTTCTAATTTAGTTCTAGTTCAGTTCCTGTTCAGTTCTAGTTAAGTTCAAATTTAATTCTAGTTAAGTTCTAGTTCAGTTCTATTTCAGTGGTACTTCAGTTCTAGTTCAGTTTTAATTCAGTTCTAGTTCAGTTCTAATTTAGTTCTAGTTCAGTTCCTGTTCAGTTCTAGTTAAGTTCAAATTTAATTCTAGTTAAGTACTAGTTCAGTTCTATTTCAGTGGTACTTCAGTTCTAGTTCAGTTTTAATTCAGTTCTAGTTCAGTTCTAGTTAAGTTCTAATTTAGTTCTAGTTCAGTTCCTGTT
The DNA here is from genome assembly GCA_932274085.1 of Protocalliphora azurea. Lineage (NCBI taxonomy): Eukaryota > Metazoa > Arthropoda > Insecta > Diptera > Calliphoridae > Protocalliphora > Protocalliphora azurea. The sequence goes on along the minus strand of OW026522.1, from coordinate 143,264,129 downwards.
CAGTTCTAGTTAAGTTCAAATTTAATTCTAGTTAAGTTCTAGTTCAGTTCTATTTCAGTGGTACTTCAGTTCTAGTTCAGTTTTAATTCAGTTCTAGTTCAGTTCTAATTTCGTTCTAGTTCAGTTCCTGTTCAGTTCTAGTTCAGTTCTAGTTAAGTTCAAATTTAATTCTAGTTAAGTTCTAGTTAAGTTCTAGTTCAGTTCTATTTCAGTGGTACTTCAGTTCTAGTTCAGTTTTAGTTCAGTTCTAGTTAAGTTCTAATTTAGTTCTAGTTCCGTTCTGGTTCAGTTCTAGTTCAGTTCCAGTTAAATTCTAATTTAGTTCTACTTCAGTTTTAATTCAGTTCTAGTTCAGTTCTAATTTAGTTCTAGTTCAGTTCCTGTTCAGTTCTAGTTCAGTTCTAGTTAAGTTCAAATTTAGTTCTAGTTAAGTTCTAGTTCAGTTCTATTTCAGTGGTACTTCAGTTCTAGTTCAGTTTTAGTTCAGTTCTAGTTAAGTTCTAATTTAGTTCTAGTTCCGTTCTGGTTCAGTTCTAGTTCAGTTCCAGTTAAATGCTAATTTAGTTCTAGTTCAGTTTTAGCTCAGTTCTATTTCAGTGGTGCTTCAGTTCTAGTTCAGTTTTAGTTCATTTCTAGTTTCGTTCTGTATCAGTTCTAGTTCGGTTCTAGTTAAGTTCTAATTTAGTTCTAGTTCAGTTTTAGTTCAGTTCTATTTCAGTGTTACTTCAGTTCTAGTTCAGTTTTAGTTCAGTTCTAGTTCAGTTCTAGTTCCGTTCTGGGTCAGTTCTAGTTCAGTTCTAGTTTCAGTCTATTTTAGTTCCAGTTTAGTTCTAGTTCAGTTCTATTTCAGTTCTATTTCAGTTCCAGTTTTAGTCTAGTTTAGTTCTATTTCAGTTTTAGTTTAGTTCTAGTCCACTCCTAGTTCCGTTCTAGTTCAGTTATAATTTCAGTCTATTTTAGTTCCAGTTAAGTTCTAGTTCAGTTCTATTTCAGTTCCAGTTTCAGTCTAGTTCAGTCCTAGTTCAGTTCCAGTTCAGTTCTAGTTCAGTTCTAGTTCAGTTCTAGTTCAGTTCTAGTTCAGTTCTAGTTCAGTTCTAGTTCAGTTCTAGTTCAATTCTAGTTCAGTTCTAATTTAGTTCTAGCTCAGCTGTAGTTCTGGTTCAGTTCTAGTTCAGCTGTAGTTCAATTCTACTTCAATTCCAGTTTCAGTCTAATTCAGTTCTAGTCTAATTTTTAAATTTTACTTATAATATTTCCTGTTTAATCTTACTTTGTTCATTAATACAGATACTCGTATCTGTACGTTTCATTTAATAAAGTTTAACGTTAAGCAAAAGTTAAAAGCAAAATTTGTTTGAGATTTTTTCTTCAGATAAAGTTATACTTTTTTCGTATATAGAAACGTATAATAAAATTTGACACACATTTTTCCGGAACGTTTTATAAAATAATTTAAGTAACAAATTAATTACTTTAAATAAAAAAGAAATAAAGCAAAAAATTTATCTTATATAAGATAATCTTGAATATGAAATTGAAAATATTTCCTTAAATGTAAAGATACCTATAAAAGAATATTAAATAATATTAACATATCTTTGTCTATGTGTCTATGATACTTACAAACATGATATAAATATTTTATTGTGCTATCATATCTTCTTAAAAAATATAATTTTTTCTTTGTTTATTTTTTTTTTTTTTTGTTTTAGTTTACTTTTAAACGAATTATAATTTTCAATCAATTGATACATTAAATGAAATAAAAGAAAGAAAACACATTACAATTAACATTAACATTTTTATCATCTATTTAACATTTTTATAATATATTTCTTTATCCTCCATTACACGATGTTTGAGTGACTTAATGGTCATTATTTTGATAACAAATTTATCGCTATATATTCCCAAATTTAAATAATAAGAAAAAAATAAATTCCTTCTGCTGTAAGAGGTTAAATGCTTTTGTTTAAGCTAACACAAAAGTCAATATCCCATTAGTTATACTTTGAATAACCTTTTTAAGATATATTGCTGTAATTTAATAGGTTAGCGAAAGGAACATATATAACGTCAACTTTATACAAGAGAAACTCTTATCAAGACAAATGCCAAATTTTTGTCCAAATTGTAGATAATTTTTTATCTTTATCAATTATTGGGGAAAGCCTACGTCATAATAAACCACACAGAAAGAACCAACAATAATCAAAATGGCGTTTTTTTTTACCAAGTTACGCCAAGACAAGGTGGTTAGAACTCGAGCGCTGACAAGTTTGTTTTAACGCTGCAATATTACTGACAAATTTAGTCTTCATTAGACAAATATTTTCCTGATAAAAGTTTGACTTTATCTTGACAAAAATTTGTCTAACATACACAAGACGTAATTTTTTGTTAAAAAAAAATTCTACAATTTTGATAAAAATTTCCTAAATATAATTTTTCCTTGTTGTAATGCGGCAACTATTTTTTCATTTGTTTATAAAAAAATATTTCAAAATATTTCTTCATATTTCTTTCAAAAATATTACTTCAAAAAAATTTTCCCTCAGAGAGAACGGGTTTACCTTGTTTCTTATATCATGCTTATAATCCTAATTGAAAACTAAGGGTTGATTTAGTTAAACGAAAAGTTAATACAATTCTTTTAAAACTACAAATTTTAGAAAATAAATTTTATAACTTTTATTCTTTTTGTTTCGTATATGTATTTTTAAAACGCAAAACAGTTGTAAATCTCACATTTTTTATGCATTTTTTTTTTCAAAAGGCATTAAACTAAAAAGCTTACATTTTTATATGGCTATAAAATTTCATATTAAATATACTCATTCCCACATTCTTTTATTAATCCATTCTTCACTCTAGACATGCATTTTTTTGTCATTTTGGACCATAAAAGTATGACTACAACGTAGAAGAATTTAATAAAATTTTATGACATGAGCAAAAATTTGATTACATTCTAAAATTAAAAAAACATAATAATCTTATTTTACCCTTTCGATTTCAATTTTCTTCATTCTAGTGAAATACGAAAAATTTAGAAAAAACTACATATTGAAAAAATTGTTTATATTCATATTTTCCACTTCATTGATATTGTTTTCCCATACAACAACTAAAACAATGAAAGAAAATTATGCTGGGAAAAATATAAACATACATGGAAAACAACGTCACATGTAAATTTAGATAGTTGGTCATAAGAATTGTTGGGCTGGCTGGTTGTTTAGTTTGGTTTATTTTCCAAATGACAACACATACATTTTCCTAATGTATTTACATGCATATATAAAGAACTGTTTTTCCATTGAAATTTTTCAAATGTTTATTGTATGTGTGTGTGTAGGTATGAGCTCTTCCGATATTCTTGTGCAAACCAATCTAATAGAATAAAACATCATTGGATATTTTTTATAGAAAATTGGAAAAAAGAAAACAAACTTTGTGATTTTTAAAAATTTATGAAGAGACGAATTTTTTTTTATAAAATCGTTTCAGTTCTTGTTCAGTTTTAGTTCAGTTTCAGTTTAGTTCTTGTGGTGTTCTAGTTCAGTTTTAGTTCACTTAAATAATTTTAATTCAGTTCAAGTTCAGTTCTGGTTTAGTTCTAGTTCAGTTTTAGTTCACTTAAATAATTCTAATTCAATTCAAGTTCAGTTCTAGTTTAGTTCTAGTTAAGTTCTAATTTAGTTCTAGTTCAGTTCCTGTTCAGTTCTAGTTAAATTCAAATTTAATTCTAGTTAAGTTCTAGTTCAGTTCTATTTCAGTGGTACTTCAGTTCTAGTTCAGTTTTAATTCAGTTCTAGTTCAGTTCTAGTTCACTTCTTGTTCAGTTCTACTTCAGTTCTAGTTCAGTTCTTGTTCAGTTCTAGCTCAGTTTTAGTTTAGTTTTTGTTGAGTTCTAGTTCAGTTTTAGTTTAGTTCTTTTGGTGTTCTAGTTCAGTTTTATTTCACTTAAATAATTCTTATTCAGTTCAAGTTCAGTTCTGGTTTAGTTCTAGTTCAGTTTTAGTTTAGTTTTTGTTGAGTTCTAGTTCAGTTTTAGTTTAGTTCTTGTGGAGTTCTAGTTCAGTTTTAGTTCACTTAAATAGTTCTAGTTCAGTTTTAGTTCAGTTTTAATTTAGTTCTAGTTCAGATTTAGTTTAGTTTTTGTTAAGTTCTAGTTCAGTTTTAGTTCAGTTTTAGTTTAGTTCTTGTGGAGTTCTAGTTCAGTTTTAGCTCACTTAAATAGTTCTAGTTAAGTTCTAGTTTAGTTCTAGTTCAGTTCTTGTTCAGTTCTACTTCAGTTCTAGTTCAGTTCTTGTTCAGTTCTAGTTCATTTTTAGTTTAGTTTTGATGAAATTCTATTTCAGTTAGAAATTTGTAAAAATCAACGCAGATTTTCCAAATTTTTGCTTTAGAACCTAAAACTAATGGTTCTGTTGTTAATAAAAATTATTTTCTCATCTATCTAAAAGTAAATTTAATGTGCAGGTATAGATACATATTGAATATTATTTTTGGTTATGTTTTTTTTTATTAGTTTTTTTACCTTAATTGCTTGCATTGTTTTCCACTTGAAAAAATCTATTCAAACTATTGAAGCATTCAATGTGTAAAAAATATTAATTTTTGTTTCAAACTCTAATGCCTCTGTCTGTGCAAATATTTATACAGCTCTTGGATTTTTATGATTATAAATTTTTTTTGGTAGTAAATTATATAATGTCTGTCTGTGATAATGGTCAACATATTTGTTTTAAATATTGAATTTGGTTTTTGGGCATTTTTTGCTAAAATATTTATATTAAATTAGACATAAATTTTATTTAATATGAATGCATTAGATTGGAAATCAAAAATGTATGAAATGTTGATAATGAAAGAAAAGAGAATTATTCAATATAAAATTAGTAATAGAAAAATTAATAAATTAATTTTTAATTTTATTATTAAAATTTTCTGCTTAAAGATTTGTATTTTATTTCAAAAAATTAAAAAATATTTTCCCTTAATGAATTTTTTTTTTGCTTATTCCTCTTAATAAAATAAAATATATTTGCAAATTAATCTTGTAAAATAAATAATTGTTAGATGATTTTTTCTTTTTTTTCTTGCTCACTTCTATACATTTATCTTAAAATAAAATTAATGTCCTGAATAATACAATTGCATGAATGAATATTAAAGCAACAATTTACTTTAACAATCTCTCTCTTACTCTTTCTATGTATTAGTCGAACAGACAAAGACAACTCAACCAAACATCACCTGGATACCACAATCTACAATTTATCTTGTTTATTGTCCATTAAGTTCACCAAAACGTTGTATATAGTACTTTCACACCAAAAAATAGAAGGACGATTCTAAATGCCAAAAGGAAGTGTTCAGATTTTAGTAAAAGTGTTTTATAGTTTAGAGCAATCAACACACAAAAATATTTTGGAGAAATGGAAACTAATAAAAAGTGGCCATAAATAATAAAATAGAAAAAAACAGAAAATATTTTGAAATATAGAGTGAAAAAGTGACTTTTGAACACATGATTTTGCCACATTTGGTTGGAGGAAATAAATTAAAAAAATAAAAAATAATAATAAAAAAAAAACTAAATTTTTTAATACATTAATTTATTGTGTTTTGTAAGCTATTAAAAAAAATTGTTCCTAAGCTTAAATTAAAATTATTAATTTTCAATTCTTAGTTTAATAAATATTTAAACAAATCTCTTGTCACTTTCACCATCAATTTTCGTTAAAGTTTTAAATAATTTATTACTTCTTTTATATATGTAACTCATAATTTTAACTTAGTTTTGCTTTTATATAAATTGTTATGTGTCATTGTAAGTTTTTATTTTCTTTTGGTTTAATTTTATTTTACAATGGCTAATATTTGTTGTGTATGATTGTGTACTGTTTCCGGTTTAATAAATGTGTTGCATGTTTTTACTGTCAACACAAACACACACCACTTGCTGTATACATACATACAAACTATTTAAGAAATAATCCAGAAAACATTTAAGTTAATTTTAAAATGTTGCAAAAATTAATTTCAATTTAAATATTTAATAGTAACATTATTCTCAATAATTAGCGATTTTTTTTTTGTTCAATTTTACTGAATGAAATCCTAGTAAAATTTCATTATATACATACGAAGTCATCTAAAAATTTATGTTTACTGGGTTACAATATGTCTATATTTATGTAGTTTTTTGTTCACTTATTTTTACTGCAAATTAAGATGTATTACTGAAATCACTTACCAACACAACTTAACCGTAAGTTAACTTAAAAGGCAAAAACAATTTACGTTTATTTTTGTTTATATTTTTGTTTCTTACACTAGTGCACATAAACACACTTACAGCTCATATGTACATATGTATACTTGTATAAATGCTATGAAAACTACTTAAATTGAAACTGAAATAGAATCATAAAAACAAAAAAACCTACAAACTCTTACGTGTACTTAAATATAAGTATTGCGCTTGTGTAAGTTTAAGCCTAGTGGTAATAAACTTGACTTCAAGGTAAAAACGTTTTTAATTTTTCTTATACAATAAGTGACAATACTATGCACTCTGGGCCACAAGTTCGATATTTTGGCAAAAAGTCTAATTCAGATAAAGCAAAAAAATTCATAGGAATTTGTAATGTAAGGACTTTAGATTTTATGCCTGTAAGTTGTTATATTAATACGATATAGCATTTTTAATAATAAAAGATCAAAGTAAAAAAAAACTATATTTTTCTTCAATGTTTTTTTTTTTGTTTATTAAAAAATAAACGTTTATATAATTGACAAATGCGTACAAAAATGTTCAGAAATAATATCAGTTTAAAGAGATGAAAATAAATTTTTAAACCAAATAAAAAATCGTAACATTTTGTAGTAATTCCATAGAAAATAATAATATATTTTTGGAAGATATGCGTTTTTTTCGAAATTTATCGATTTCCAAAGCCTGGGTATGAGCAGTGCCAGGAATTATTTTAAAAGCAATATTGCTGAAGAATTCAACAAGGTCTCTTCTATCTAAATCTTTGCGACCGTTTGCAACCATTCATAAATTCGTAAGCTATAGCCCTTTAATTAAAAAAGACCCTTCAAACCTGGTTCATTTATATTGTAAAAAAGTTGTATAAAAATTTGTTTGATAAAAATTAAGAAAAAAAATTTTACTGTTATGTTAATTCTTAATGATTTTAAATAAATAAAAAAAATCGAATACAATATCGCATTAATCTGAAAAGAAATCTTTTTTGATTAAAATAAGAACATCTTTAAATTGTATGAAACTATACATAAGCTTGAACTTAAAAACATTAAATAAAAATCTACTTAATTCCAAAAGATTATGAATTGCACAAAATCGCCCAAGGCAAATATAAAAAAAAATCGCCCCAAAAATTCCCACATAAATTTTGGTCATATTTCATATGAAAAATAATGGTGGTGCGAAATTACTACGAAATATTTTTCAATAAAGAGAAAACAAAAATTTTCGAATACCCAACGAACCTCAATATCTCCGATTTCGATGAAATTCTGTACACACACTAAGTCAATACAAATTTTAAAGTTCTTCAAAATTTTCAAATTGTAGTTTAGTTTTTATCACGATTCAAATTCACTTTTTTCAGAAATTTTTTTAAAATACATTTATTTTAAATCTACATATCTTCGGATCTACTTGTCTGATTTAAACAATTAATCTAGTTTCTAAATGTTTTTATAAAAGTGCTATTTTTGAAAATAAAAGGATATTGAAAGTAATATTCGTCCTTGCATTAAGGATATTTAAAAAATCATATCTTTCATTTTATATATATTGTTTTTTAATTTTCCTTATAGTTTTGCGAACAACATATGAAAAACTTAGAGTGGAACCATGAGGGGATGCTGGGAAAATGAACTTTTATTAAAAAAGTTAATTTTCAGTAATAATTTGACATTTTTTTAATGTATTTTTGTTTTTTGTATGAAAATATGTGAATAGATTTTTCTGAAATCCATATCATACATAATGAATGAGTGTGTCCCAAAAAGTTTGGATTTCCATTGTAATGAAATATTTTATACTTTCCAAAAATGCTAGAAAAAAAAAAATAAATCTAATAAAATGCAATTTTATTAAAATTATAATTTATATATATATATATATGTATTTATTTATTTATTTATAACAAGTTTAAAATTGCAATTTTTTTCTAAACCTATTTTGAGAAGACAACCGAGACGTTCGGTATAAGTTCCGAAACTATTGTGTCTTTTAATCGCTTTTGTAAATGTCTTAGTCGTAGTTCTAGATAAATCTATTTTGACAATTTATCGCCATTTTTACAAAATTTTGCTTCAAAAGAAATGCGATGATTTGACAAATTTTCTTTCAAGATTTACTATTATATGAAATTTTTTAAATATCTTAATTATAATAACAGAATTTAAATCAATTAGAAAATAATTTAATCTATATAATTTTAGAAAATATAACAAATTTTATAAAGTTTAATTTTCTTTGAATTTGTGACCCAGTCTAACCTAAACTCGTAAAGAGATTCTATGTTTTACTTTTTTTTTAAATTTCTATAAAGTGAAAAAAGATAATAAATATCTCACGCAGAAAAAAACATGGTTACAGCATTATCACTACAACAATATTATGTTCTCATTGTTAATTTTATTGAACTTTAATAACTCTGTGTTTATGATAACAATGATTTTGATTCAGTTTTGTCATTTAATGTTTACACTCAATAATAATTTTAATATTGAGTGCAAAAATTATATGTTTTTAAATATTTTTACCACAGACAAAATTTTGTTAGTAAGAAACATATCACTAATTCTACAAACATTAAATATTTGCAGTCCTTTTCCGTATTCTTAAACCGTATTTTGTTTTTAAACCATATTATTATTATTATTATTATTATTCCTGTAACAATAAAATGTTACAAATAAATATAATACGTATCCTTTTTACAATCTTAGTGGAAAACTTCAATACTTGTTTGTTTTTAAATATATATATTTTTTCAATATTTGTTTCCTAACTTCAATGTAATTCTCATTTAGTTTATATATGAATAAATATAAATAGAAAAAGGTTTGGTTATACTCGGTGTGATTCAAGCAATATAAGATATCTTGCATTTGAACCACATATGGTGGTACAAATAAATATAACTAATAATATGAAAATATTATATATATATATATATATATATATATATATATATATATATATATATATATATATATATTGGCTAATGAACACTTTTCTATATTATAACAATAATAATTTTTATTAATATATAATAAGATGAAATAATATATGACAAAATTAAATAATAACATGATAAGATCGGTTACCTATATGACAACATAAGGTATTAATATGATAAAATACAATCATAATATGGCAATGTGCTATAATAATATATTAATATTGTTCAATTATATTTAGGTCTATAATCAAAACTTGAAAAAACTAACCAAAAATTCGGATACAATATGACGAAGTGGAATCATAATAATTATTACTGTTAATCATTTCTATGATCATATGTTCCAATCATAATATGTTGCTCTTAGATTATGGTCACTGCAACTATATTTTTTCTCTGCCTGTTCGAATATATTAAGGCTTTATATAAAACCATTTTAGATTTGCAACCTAAATAAAGTCTGTAAATCTAACAACTACTATTTTTCACTGTAAAAACGTTTGTTTCATGTCACATGCCAATATGTTAGTATGTATTTTATTCCTTGAAACTTTATTTTGCATTCACGTGTAACTACATTTAAAAAAAAAAAAATTGCTTTCTGCATTTTTGTATAGATATACACGATGTATTAGTATGTTAACTTGTATTTGTATTTGATACTTTCTTTTTTTACCCTTCAGCTACAACAAGCTTTTCTTTTTTACTACCACTCACTATTTTCATTAATGTTGTCATCATCTTGTAGCAGATTTTCTAACTTTAGAATATGTTTGTTCATTTATGTTTCATGTACACGTAGGGAAAACACATGGTTACAGAATTATCACTACAACATTATTATGTTCTCATAGTTAATTTTCATGAATTTAAATAACTCTGTATCCATGATAACAATGGTTGTGTTAAAATTTTGTCATTTAATGTTTACACTAAATAAAAATTTTAATATGGTTGAATACGGTTGCAAAAATTATATGTTTTTAAACATTTTTACCAGAAACAAAGTTTTATTAATGTGAAAAATATTATTATTTCTACAACCATTAAATATCTGATAGCTATTTGCTTGTTTTTAAACCATATTCTGTTTTTAAACCATATTATTATTCCCACGCCAATAAATACTTATCCTTTTCATAAACTTAGTGGAAAAATTCAATACTTCCTTGTTTTTAAAAATATTTTGTTTTTCATGTTTGTTTTCCATTTTTATTGTAATTCTTTTTTAGTTTATATATATATATATATATAATATATATATATAATGAATATATATATATATATAATGAATAAAAAAATTTATAAAAATAATAATTTTTTATTAAGAAGTTTTATTTTAATATATAACAAGATGGAACAATAATGTGGTAAGATTGGATAACTTTATGATAAAATGGAATCATAATAACACAATGTGGTATAATAATATAATAAAATAGAATAATCATATAATAACATCAAATGATAATCTGATAGAATGGGATAATGATGTAGTAAAATTGTGCAATTATATGTAAAACTAGAATCATAATATGAAAAAAAAAAACAAATCATAAAATTGGTCACAATATGACAAAATGAACTCGAAAGAATGATTTCCATTATTCGCTACGGTCATATGTACCAATCATAATATGTTGCTCTTATATTATGATCACTACAACTATATTTTTTCTCTGCGTGTATGTATATGTATGCATGTTAATATAGTGTTTGAGTGCTTACGCACATTCGTATAATGACTTCATACCCAACTGATCAAATATTGAAATGATAAATAATAGCAACATGAAATCCTTAAGACTTGAAGGGTGATTGTTGAAAACTTATTGGAGTATAATCATATTGTATTTTACTTTTAGAAATTCGTTTCAAGACAGCTACAGGGAAGTTAAATTTTAACACTTTGCCATTAATTTTTTCTGGTGATTTAATATATTTTCAGCAATAAAGTTAATTGAAAATAAATTAAAAATCATTTAAAGAAAATATCATTTGCAACTATTTGGTTAACTGGGTTTAAAGAGTGTATGCCTGTATATGTATGTTGATTTCCCTTAAATCCATTATATTAGTTTGATATTAAACGCTCTTTGATGTATTATATGTATTTTAAAGCTTTTAAGGCTACAAAAGTCATTAACTTGCATTTTCACATGTGTACATTATGTTTTCATTTTAGATTAATGAATCATTATATTTAATGCAAAATAGTATATATTTTAAATTTAGTATTAAAAATGGAATAAGAGATTGTGTGAAATGTCATAAAAGTATGATCGTTAGTAATTTTTTGTAAGTTATGAGGGGAATAAGATTTCACTAGCTCATGGGTCTAAAAAGGTTTAATTGATTTTAAATTAAATGTCGACAATTCCAAAAATACAGCGGATGTTTTTTAGTGTTCATAAAATTTTGGTCTCAAATAATCCACGGATATATTGATTTCAGTTTCGCGAAATTTCGAAAACTCGCAATTTTATTTGGCTTTTTTTACTTTCTTAAAAAAGAACGTAAAACATCTAAAAAGTATATAGCTTTAAATAACAATATTTCTGAAAAGGCTTTGTGAAATTCCATGATTTGTTATTACATCAGATTCAGTATGAATAGTTCACAAATAATAAAAAAAAACTTTCAAGAAATGCATTTTAATGCAATTGCTTTTTTTTTCTCGAATATGTGAATTTTAGAGATTTAAGGGGCATTTGAATTTTGATTATGTCTGCTTTAATACAAAAATTTCAAAACTGTGGAAAATTTAAAAAAAAAATGCATTCTAATGCAATTGCAATTTGTAAATGAATTTTTCGTTAAATATGCTATTTAAAATTTTAGATTTTTTTTAGCATATTTAGAAACTAGGCAATTTTTATCTTAATATAAATGTTTCAAATTTTTGGGATTCACACATCCACTTTGCACAATTTCACTTTTTATATATAATATAATAATATTTTTAAAACGTGAGTAGGTTTGCATAATTAATTCAAAAAAAATATTGTGTTATGTTTTAAAAACTAATATTGCAACTTATAGCAAATAAAAGCTTCTAAAATACACTTAAAGAAGAATATAAATTTATTGAATTCACAGCTTTTAAAAATGCATCTATAAATTGCATTTGTATTTTGCAATTATTGTTGAACAAGAAGATATAGTTTTTAAATTACACAAATACTTTAAGAGATATGAATATTAAAATTGAATTCTTTTTATATTTTGTTAAATTTAAAATAATTTAAAAAAAATTATATTTTTATATGATAATTTTGGACATTGTTTTTTAAAAATATTATGCATATAGATGTACACTTAACAAAAAAATTTAGATTTTTATTTTAATAGAGTAATTAGATTTTAAATTTAAAAAATTTTGACCTGATTTAGATAAAATTCTTTGCATGTGTAGGGGACGATTCAGAGGCATGTAAAATGAAATTTCCTCATATTTATTTTCAGAACTGTGGCAACTCTATATATATATATGTATGTATGTGTATATTTTTGGAGTGGATTGACAAATCCACTGGTATTTTAAGATGCCATATGAAAATTTTGAAAATATTTTTATTAACATATTTTTTTGTAAGAATTTTCTTTAGTGACGTGTATCTAACAAAAATCGTCTTTAATTTTTTTATATTTTTTTGGTAGGAATCCCTATCGGTCAACTTGCTACAGAGAAAATCTCAGAGAGATTAAAATTTTTAAATTTAAAATAGAATTACTCAATATAAAGATTTCATACTTTCCACATATGTTAAAAAAATTTAAATAGCATATTTAAAAAAAATTACAATTGTATCAAAATGTATTCTTTAAAAACTTTCCTTAGTTTTGAAATGTTCGCATTAAAGCAGACGTAAGCAAAATTCAAATTCCGTTTAAATGTCTGAAATTCACAAAGCCTTCCCAGAGACACTTCTACTTAAAGTTACATACTTTAATTTTTTTTTTTTTTGGTTTTTGAAAAACGCAAGTTTTCGCCATTTCGGGAAATTAAGAACTGAAGTCGATAAATGGTTTAAATGAGTTTATATACACAAATGTTTATGGAAATTGAAAGACACCAGGTAAAAAATACTTTTTTTTTTGGGCGTATTTATGTATTGTTGCTTTATATAACATCAACAATAATATTTCCAAGTTTAATAAAAGCAATAATATTAATAATACCCAATAAACCAAACGGTATTATAACGATATCGAAACGATATTATCTCTAGTGCTAAACGTTTTCGAATTTAAAACGATAGTTTTTACGGACTAAAATGTACCTTTTCTTATAATAACGTTTTTCCGTAAAATTATGAAATCGTTTTCGGTATCGTAATTTTCAAAAATTACGATAGTGACATCATTTTGTTCTGAGCGCTATTTCATACCAATTTTTTTTAATGTCCAAATATAATTATAAGGAACCATAACCAACTAAAATAATAAGAAAATCCTAAATAAATATGAAACCTATAAAAATCATCACACATGACATATTTTATGCAAATATTATCAATAATTATACTCGAATCTGCAAGCATGATTGCTTCTTAGGGACATACACTGCCTGCCACTTGAATAAGGAATCACATTTTTTTCCTTATTCAAGTGAAACACGAAAAAGTACCACAGAAATACATGTCTTTAAATAAATGCATAATTTTTGTATAAAAAAAATATGTATATTTTTTATTTCTTCAGGAAACTAAAGCCAATACTTTGAAATTTGGTTGCGCAAAAAATTATTTTTTTTCTGAACTTTAGTTTAGGAGATATACTTAATTAAATTTAAAAAAATGTGATTCCTTATTCAAGTGGCAGGCAGAGTATTTGTGCAATTACCAGTGTTGCCAGTTTAGCCTTTTTAAGGTTAAATCTGGCCTTTTTATTTTGCTTTTAGCCTCAACATTTTCGTTCTAACTTTTAACTCTTTTTAGCCTTTTTGATTCTTAAAATTGCCTTAAACATGCTACTTCAACATAGAAGAGGTACTAAAATTTTACTATTTTATTTCTATAGAATCTTCCATTTAAGCACTTTTGGGTATTAATTAAAATCGAGGTTATTTATACAACTAAAGCTTTTGTGTGGCGCTTCAATCTCCAAATCAAATATGTCTTAACTTATTTTATGAACTTAATTAATTATTAAAGGTTATTATTTTTTAATAAACTTCATTAGCCAAAGAAAATATTTTTTAATATAATTAAAAAAAATTATAGAAAAGAAATTATAGAAAAGAAATTATAGAAATTTGAAAATGATTAATAAAAAAAAAGTTGTAGTTCCAAATGACAAAAAATCACTTGAAAACATTGAAATATTTAGGGTAGACAGAGGAGCATTCGCCAATTTGTTGTTTAAAGTGTTATCTGCATACTTCCTTTTGTACTAAAAACTTAGATAATGATCCTCTTGATCCTGAATATCTCTTCGTTACATTAATTTTTTTCTGACTTTCTGAAGTGACCAAAATGACAAAATTACCCCGAACCTTGGATTAAATAATACCAGCAATGGAGCCAGCATTGCTTTCCTATATCTAATGTTTTCTTTATTTTATTTTAATACCGCAACTGAAAAAAACCAACAAAAATAGATACTAATAATTGAATTTTAGGTGAAATAAATAAAAAAATCAATTAGTAATGGAGATTCAAAAACAGTGCATTACGTAAATCAATTCTGTAAATATTAGAGAATATTTATGTATAGTGAAAAATCTATAGTTAGTAAGTACCTCTTAGCTAATTGCAACGTTCCTGAAAGATAAGTTGGGTCTGGTCTATCAGCAGTCTGACGAATGCTTTCCAGTAGTAATAAAAATTTTTCACACTTTAAATGAATTTATTAAAACAACTGCTGATAATTGTTTTTCATTACCATCAAATTTATAACACGGAACAAAATCTTTATTAGATACCAAAAATGAAGAAAGTTATTGCAGAAAATACACACAGCGAAATATTTGAGACAGTATTGGGAAAATAATAAATCACGTCTATCTCTGATTAGGTATAAATTGAAAATATCAAAATTTGCTAGATAAAAGATCAGCGATAAAGAAAAAGAAAATCAATTAGTGGCACAAAAATTATTACTTCGTTATAAAGATAATTGGCAATGGCAGATGTGCCTTTATGGCGAATGCTCCCCCTTCTATCCTATAAACTAAATTTTTGTGGTGATTTTTTACTGGATCTTTTTGCTGGCAGCCTTTCTGTGCTTTATTTATAAATTTATTACAATATCTTTTATAAAATATCAAAAGCTAAATAAAAAGCATTTTTTGACCCTTTTTCAAGTTCAATTTAGCCTCTTTTTTCCCACTTTCTGGCAACACTGGCAAATACAAATACAAATACATGCCTAAAAAATTTGATTTTTCCATTAAAAATCTTTTAATTACTGATTACTTTATATTTGATTTCCAGCACAGAATATAACTAGAAGTTAATGTGAGTTCAAATTATATTTTCAAAAAATTTACTCATTTATACAATACAAAAACAAAATATATGTGACAATTTTTATTGCTTCATGAATTAAGTTTTTGACAAATGAATTAGGTTTTTATTTCTCACATAAACTTCTAGCTGTATTCTACGATTTCCACTTTGCTTTTTTCTGTTGACAATTTTTTTATTTTTATTTTGAAGTTTTTTTTCCAAATTTTAATTTTATTGAAAATTAGCTGACCTGGCATATAATTTATTTCTAGTGAATGTTTTGGTTTTTAATTAAAAAATAACGAATGTATTTTAAATGTGGGGATGGGATCTTTAACGGAAAAGGAATGAAGCACTTTATATCATGATTGTTTCTTTATTTCTATTCGTTACATATTTAAAAGTTAAACATAAGAAGGGGGTGTAGTTTTTATCCAGAAGTATGAAAATTAAACAAAGATAATCAATATTCATTACCAGGAGCAATTGCGTGTACTATATTTTTTTCCAGTCCGTCTTTAGTCAACACAAATAAACCACGTATAATTGTCCGTATGAAAAACATTGCAAAACATTTTTTCTCGGAATTTACCATTCCAAATGGAGGCTTCGATAACGTTTTTCATTAATTTTTTAATGACCAATTGTGTACCATTGCACAGTCGTGGTGGGTTCAAATTCCGAAGTAGAATAAGTGGACTACCAATACTAAGTCGTAGAAGGTGTGTTGGCATACCTGGCATATCCAGATAATTACAGCTTCGTTATCATTGCTAACTGTATGGATCGATTTGTATGATACTAAGTCGCCTGACAACGACTGCTGTATCTTGAAGTGTAAATCGTCGACGTCCACATTTTTCGGTGCCAAAATAGCTCTTTCTGCCAGCCACGCATGTCTTATCTATTTTTTGCGTACATTTAAGACTTGAAACTATCATCGGATAATGAATTAAGAAGACATGTTTTGGAATTTACAAAAAATTAATATATTTATGCTCCTTTCAGATGTTGCAGTCTCTGCATGCTAAATTTTAAGAAAACCGGTCGATTAGTTAAGAAGATATATTGGGAGAGGGAGCTTTCACCCCTCTTGCCCTATTTCACGCCCTAAATAATAAAAATTTTATGCTATAGTTATTCCCAGATGTTACACTATTTGCCTGCCAAGTTTCAAGAAAATCGGTTGATTAGTTTAGAAGATATAGGAGGGAGGAGCTCTTACCCCTCTTGCCCTATTTTACGCCCTATATAATAATAGCCTATAGTTATAGGCTATATTTGCTTCAAGAGAGGGAGCTTTCACCCATCTACCCCTATTTTACGCCTTATATAATAAATATTATAGGCTATAGTTCCTTCCAGATGTTACACTATTTGCCTGCCAAGTTTCAAGAAAACCGGTTGATTATTTAAGAAGAGCTCTTACCCCTTTTGCCCTATTTTACGCCCTATATAATAAAAATTATAGACTATAGTTCCTTACAGATGTTACTCTATTTGCCTGCCAAATTTCAAGAAAATCGGTTGATTAGTTAAGAAGATTTAAGGAGGAGGAGCTCTTACCTCTTTTGCCCTATTTTACGCCCTAAACAAAAAAATTCCTTGCCCTATTTTACGCCCTAAATAATAAAAATTATAGGCTATAGTTCCTTCTATTTGTTACACTATTTGCCTGCCAAATTTCAAGAAAATCAGTTGATTAGTTAAAAAGATAAAATATACTTTAAAACCTATTCTCATATCTAACAAATGCAAAATTTCATAAAAATCGGTCAACCGTTTCGGAAGAGTTCAATTACAAACATCGTGACAAGAGAATTTTATTTTATTGGAATAAATATTTCGGAATGTCGATATCTTAATAATATCATTTTTAGAAACACAATATGATATTTTAGTCGGCACATAATATGATATATTTTTCAATTTTTTGGTTTTTTGGCTTATTGGGTATTATTGATTTAATTTTATTAGTCTTTGCTTAAAACACTTGTTTGTTCATAACAATGTTTCTTTATATTTTTGACACAAACAAATAATCATTCTCATTTCTAATTAAAAAAAATTTACAAAAAGTCTTCAAAATTTTAAGTGAAAATCAAATTAAATTAAAATTCTTTTAAAAAAATCTCGTACAAAAATTATATTCTTTCTAATACACAAAATAAAATGTCCAAGATTTTGTACTCTTTACCCTCTACATGGTCCAAATGTTTATCATTAACATATTGCCAGCGATATTTTGCTACAGATATTAAAGGGAGCTGGAATGAAGCTCCCCAATGTAATGGACCTAAGACGACCAATGATAAACAAAAATGTCATCCCAAAGATTCTAGTTGTTCAGGCAGTTCGAGTGCTTGTGGTAGAACAGATTGGCCTAAATGTGGTGAACCGGATATAAAACCACCACCACAGTTATTGTGTTGCTGTGATAAACGTCTTTCCAAACCTCCTTGTGAGAAACCAGCTAAAAAGAAACATAAACATGAAAAAGAGAAACCTTTTGTGTCAATGTGGGAAATATGTGGTGTTGAACAACATTGTCCTGCTTTAATACCACGACTAGATGAAACACACTATGAGTCATCAGATAAAACAAAACGTGTCTACACACAAACTTGGAAATCATGTAGACCCGTGATACGTAGAAAGAAAATTTGTTGTTTCAATGAAATGTGCATGTTACCTCCATTGGAAAAGCGAACCAAAAATGAATGTCCCAAAACTGCACAGGAAAAGGACAGTGAACAGTTAAAAGTGGATTATAATATTTTAAAGAAATGTATGGAAAATAAGCCCGAAAATCCCAATACGAAACGTATAAATAAGTGTCGCAAAATTGTTATGCCCTGTTGTCGTAAAGTGGCACAAATTTTAAAATGTCATCGTAATCGCATGCAGTCAAAGTGTCTGAAGGAATGTTGTCCTCATCCCAGTTTTTCTGAATGCGATCATTCCGAATTGAAGAAGGGACCACCAGTTGAATGTCGTTGTACCCACTTTATTAATCAATGTGAAACGAATCGTTTTGCAATACGCAAAAAACAATTCAATATACCACCAGCTTTACCGGCCTGGCCACCTAAGGAGAGACCAAAGTAAGAAAATTGTTTTTCTAAGGGTTTCTCTTATAAAACATTTGGATGTAAAGTTGAAAAGATGCACAAAATATTTGTCATTATATTTTGTGAATTAGGAATTAAATGTCATAAAAAAAAGCTGAAGAATTAAGAATAGCAAATTTTTAGTAAATTTAAAATATTTCTTGGTAATAAAGCGAAAAATTAAATGCATTTATGTAGACTTAACTTTTTCTTAAAACTTATAAGGATTAGTTGGATATTATGAAATCAATGAAATTGTATCTCGGAACGTGAATGGTTCCAATGTGTAAATTTCTAAGAACTTCATTTTTGGTTTGTAAAAAATTGTTTCTATTCTAGCAAGTAATTGCATCAAATATGCAATATATGCAAACATATGAATGAACTGTTTTTACTCCATTTATTAGCTAACTATAAAAAAGTTGGCGTGAAGCATTTAGCGAATTTACCAGATGTCTTTTTTCGTAGATTTGATTCAGAAACGAAAAAAAATCTTAATTTTGCGATCGAATAAAGAAAATATGCTTCATATTTTGATGTAGCTGTGTTTTGTTTTCGAAATTTTCGGTGCATATTGATATAAATTTCATAAGTAGTTATTGCCATAGATTAATAACTAGATGTTTATGTGAGAGATAAAAATCTGATTCAATTGTCAAAAACCTGATTCATGTAAAATTAGTAATTTTTTTGAAAATTTACTTCGAAGTGCCTCCCACATAAACTTCTAGTTGTATTCTATGGTTATAGATATAACTGCTTAAAAGTTAAGTAGTGATAGAAATATAATAAGTGTCACATTTGGCAGTTTTATAAGAACAAAAATCCAGTTTTGGAAATATTAGACTAAATATTATATTCTAAAAATGGGCGGGTAATATCACTGCCACTACCATACTAAAACAAAATATTTTTTTCGTTCGCATTTCTTATATATTTTTATAAATACCTATGTTAATGTTATATTTGCAAAGAAAATTTTATACCATTATCTTAAAGTTTTGAATTCATTTTTAACAAATTGGGTCCGAATACTATAAGAAAGAAGATAAAATGTTATAAAAATGAAATATTTATTTTAATATTTACAAAAATTTTTTTCTTGTCCCTTCTACGATTTCGATAATCTGAAAAGAATATATTCACAACTATATATGTATGTACGAGGAACTATGAACAACTTTCAGAAATTGTAGAAAATATTGTATTTAAGAATTTCAGAACATATGGTAAGACCAAGTGAATTCTAGTACTGATTTTTCAAAACAATTGTTAGTAATTTTACTGTACGGTTAAAATTTCATAAGTCTTGTATAACTGCTTATATTTTGAGCTATTTTAATTTAATTTAATTTAATTTAATTTAATTTAATAATTTTTTAGTAAAAAGAGAAAAAAATGTTTACGGCATTGTTATTACAACAATATTATGTTCTCATTGTTAATTTTCATTAATTCTAGTAATACTATGTTCATGATAACTGTTTCTGTTTCAGTTTTACCTTTCAATGCTTACATTGAATAAAAAATTTAATACAGTTGACTATAAAATGTTTATGTTTTGAATAACAAAATTTTATTAATATATAAAATATTATTATTACTACAACCATTAACTTCTATTAATATTTTACCTTATCCTTAAACCATATTAATAATATTATTCCCATAATAATAAAATGTTACAAATAAATATACTTTTAAAAGTTCATAACTTGTTTGTTTTGAATATATTTTGTTTGTGATGTTGGTTTTCCATCTCATTTAGTTTATGCATGAATTAATATAAGCAGATAAGTTTTGGTTATATTTTGTGTGACACCAAGAATATGAAATTTTAATTATTAAATAATTGAGTTAATAAAAATATATTTTTATTGTCTTGTATAATATATAATAAATCAAGTAAATGATTAAAGCAAAAAAATAATATTTAATCATAATAAAATAAATTTGAAATATGTTATCAGAAATTTTTATTATTGTTTTTATATAATACGTATGATAACCGATTCGTAATATAATAAAATCGAATCATAATATGAGAAAATCAGATCATAATTTAATAAAACTGGATCAAAACATGATAAAATACAATATTACAAAAATCTGATCATAATATGATAAATTAGAACGTTTTACGATTATAATGTTCATGTTTATTATTTATGACCACGAAAATTTGTACAGTAACAATATAGTCCAATTATAATATGTTGCTCTTAGATTATGGTGACCGCAAACAATATATTATATATTTTTCTCTGCGTGTTGGTACAAAAAACATATCCAACAGTGACCCTAATATTTTTTTATACCGAAAACTATTTTATTTTTTAAGGGTTTTGCAAAACATTGTTTGTTAGTTTTAATGAAAATTCAAATTTCTAAAAATCACTTTTATAAAATTATAAAATAAAAGAAAAAAATAATAGTAATAATAATAATAATAATAATAATAATAACAAATAAAACAATGTGAATATTATATATAAATAATTAATGATATAACACCCTAATATATCACTTCCCACAACAATTAATTACTGAGTCGTTTTAGCGACATCTGTTCAGATGTCTGGTTATCTGTCTTAAAGAATATGTGCTTGTATGTATTTCTGTATGTGTGTGTGTGTATGCATGTATGTATGTATATATGTATGTATGTATGTATGTATGTATGTATTTCTGTATGTATGTATGTATGTATGTATGTATGTATGTTCCAATGTATGTGTATGTGTGTACGTATGTGTGTATGTGTGTGTGTGTGTGTGTGTGTATGTATTAATGTATGTATGTGTATGTGCGAACGTATGTGTAGGTGTGTATATGTATGTGTATGTATGTATGTATGTATTAATGTATGTATGTGTATGTGCGAACGTATGTGTAGGTGTGTATATGTATGTGTATGTATGTATGTATGTATGTATGTATGTAGTTTTTCTTGCTGCTACAGAATTTATTTTGACTTTTATTATTTAATTTTTGCCTAAACATTTATGAAAAAATATCTTACAAAATCAAATACAAAATAATTAATTAATCTTAATTTGATTACAAATTTGCTATAAATAACAATAAATTAAACTTGCCAGATAATTAATGAAAGACCAAAAAAGCCTCTAATTAAATAAAACACTAAATTTTGGAAAATAATCTGCTTGTGGTTGACAACATCAATGAAGTGATTTTAAAGACAAGACATTACAATGACATTATGGTCAATAATAACAAGGACTAAAAAGCATTAACATGTAACTAAAGTGTTATTTTGTGCAAACAAGGTAAATCAGAAGTTCTTTAATGAAAAAAAAGAAAAAAAAATAATAATGAGATCAGAAGGATTTGTTTTATAGGGAAGTTCTCCTGATGAATTAATTACTAGTTTAATAATCTATGACAATTTTATGCATAATAATTTTTGATTTTGTTCTAAACTTTTGGGAATCTCTGTATATATTAATCAAAATTACCACTCATAATACACTTCGATTTCCATAAACTGATTAATTTACAATATATTAAAGTCAGAATTGTTCAATAATGGTTTTAAATTCTTAATTAATAAAGACATTAATGATAACTTAAGTTTAATATAGATAGAATAAAAAGTACTATAAAGATAATATTTATGTTGAATTTAAAAATACATAAAAAATATCCTTTCGATTTTAAATATTATTTACTTGACTATAAAATTTTATTATGATTACTAAACAAAGCTTAAAATCTTACTTCTTTTATATTTCGAATCTAAAACTTTTCAAACAATTTTCTAACTTACATCCTTTTATATTTAATTACCTCTTTTTCATTTAATTACAAACAACAAACCAACCACCCCCTGCTAATGCACATTAAGCATTTGAAGTCATCATCAGTTAATTTATTTCCTTCTCAATTTGCCTGTTCGTCTTTTGAGCTGCACAATTTTTTTTTAAAGCTGATTTTTTTAACAGATAAATTTTAATTGCTGTTTATATTTGCTCACATTTGACATGCACATTTCTTATTTTTTTATGTTCTTTATTTAAAAAAAAATAAATGTTCAAAATAAAAGAAAAAAAAAAAAAAAACAAGATGAAAAATTGTAGCGTAAATAATATTTTATCATTTTGATCATTTGAAGTCGTCAGTAATATTTTGCTCATTTAAATGTCGTTAACGTTGACATTTTTCAATTCACTTGCGTTCATTTGTTTTTTTTTTTATTTTTTCTGTGGTAGTGGCTGTGTTTATTTTATTATATTATTTTTCTAAACTTATTTATCTATTTTCATTTTTCTGCTTATAGAAAAATATTTTCATCTTAGTTTGTGGAACAACATTATTTTACAAAATACATACACTGAAATATAAGCAGACAGATAGATGGTTTTATAGCAGATGTTGACAAATTTTTTTTGCTAAGCAAAACATTTAAAAAAAAATTTCGTTAAATTAAAAAAATGGACTAAGAAAATAAGAAGGACTAGAAATTTTTTTTGTGAATCCTAATTGTAAAGTCAAGGGTATATTAAATTGCACAAAGTTGTGGAATCACTGCTTTACAATTTCAGAGACAAGGATATACAGAACACTTATAGAGATGTTATTGAAATATTTACGTGCACACATATGCCTTTTCATCTTCGCTTGATTCTCATGTTGTTGTTGCTGGTGTTGGTAAAATTCTCATATGTCACCATTAAGAGCTGTTTATATTTTATTTAACTTTACACAAGTAAATACCTGTATAAATTCCTAAACTCTATGTTGTTAGCTTTAAAATTTTATAGACTACACTCACAAAAAGCAAAAATTATTTAAATTCAATTGTGAAGATATTCGCTTAAAAACTAATAGAAAGTTTAGGCTTTAAAACATCAGTTATAGTTTATAAAAAAAAAATATTTAATATCAACAAATTAATGGATATTAAAGTTTTCATGAAAAAATTTAATAATGTCCGAAATTTATAAAGAAAAATGTTTTTTATGGAAAACAGTTCCCTATAGAAAAGTGGGCAGATGTAATAGTTTCCTATAGAAAAGTTGGCGAATGTCACAGCTTTCTATTGAAAATTTTTTGGATTTCACAATTTTCTATGGAAAAGTTTATGGATGTCACAGTTTTCTATAGAAAAGTTACAGTTTTCTATGGATGTTACATATTTCTATAGAAAAGTTGCGGATATTACCGATTTTTATACAAAAGTTGGTTGATGTCACAGTTTTCTACAGAAAAGTTGGAGGATGTAACAAATTTCTATCGAAAAGTTGACGGATATCAAAGATTTTATACAAACCCGTCAACTTTTGTATATCATCGATTTCTATAGAAAAGCTGGCGGATGTCATAGATTTATATAGAAAAGTTGGCAAACATCACAGTTTTCTATACAAAAGTTGTTGGACGTCACATATTTCTCTAGAAAAGTTGCGGATATCACCGATTTTTATACGAAAGTTGGCGAATGTCACAGTTTTCTATAGAAAAGTTTGAGGATGTCACAAATTTCTATAGAACAGTTGGCGGATGTTATAGTTTTCTACAGAAAAGTTAGAGGATGTCACAAATTTCTATCGAAAAGTTGGCGGATATCAAAGATTTTTATACAAAAGTTGTCATCAATTTCTATAGAAAAGTTGGCGGATGTCATCGATTTCTATAGAAAAGTTGGCAGATATCACAGTTTTCTATACAAAATTTGGCGGATGTCACCGATTTCTATAGAAAACTTGGCGGATATTACCGATTTCTATAGAAAATTTGGCGGATATTACCGATTTCTATAGAAAATTTGGCGGATATTACATTTTCTACAGAAAAGTTAAATAATATCAAAGTTCTCTTCAGAAACTAATATGACTCTGTAATCTTCTTTAGTCACATTTATTTTCTTTTTTAACTTTTTGAATTTTTTTTTCTTTTTTTAATTTTTGAGCTTATTTAAAATTGTTAAGCAAAAAG
The DNA here is from genome assembly GCA_932274085.1 of Protocalliphora azurea. Taxonomy (NCBI): domain Eukaryota; kingdom Metazoa; phylum Arthropoda; class Insecta; order Diptera; family Calliphoridae; genus Protocalliphora; species Protocalliphora azurea. Next base: position 143,239,373 of record OW026522.1, on the reverse strand, counting down.
TATTTTCTCATTTTAAATATTTATGAGAAACGTAAGAAACTTTAACTCTTGTTATAAACTACTTAAAAATAATTTTCTCTTTTAACTCTCATAACACTTTTGATAAATACTCAAGTAGATTATAAAATCATTGTCTCTTTCATACAGTTATTCCTTTCACATGCTTACATTTATTTGTACTTAAAATCCAAACAACCATACAAAATTCGACTGCATGCAGCTGCTATAAAACATTAAAATGCCATAAATAATTTTTACACTTTTACAAATTCGTTTTCATTAAGCAAATTATTAAATATTATTTACGAAATGGCAATTAATTCAATAATAACACTCACTCATACCCTACACCTCACCACAACAAAAAACACTTAATCTTGCTGTTGTATAAGTATGTTTGTTTAAAGAAATACACATATACATATACAGACAATACATACAAAGTGTATACTTTTCCGAACTTGTAAAAAATACAAAAGTGGTGTTATTATTATTGATGTAAATGGTTTTATATGCAATTTATAATTTTTTGCTGTTTTTTCCCATTTTGTATTTTAATAAACTTCATTGAAATATTTTCTTTGTTTTTTCTTTTTGCTCTTTTTGGCTTCAATTTCAGTATAACGAAAATAAACAAAAACGGCAAGCAATAAGTATTAAACACATGTTTGTATTGGTTTATATTCTTTTGTGAGTAAGTGTATGTAAATATAAATGTTGATTGCTTAATGGTTGTGTACGAAATGAATACAGTTGGTGGTAAAGGAATTAGTATAAAATTAAAAATTCGAAAAATGAAGTACCTACTTAATAACTCATGCTGTAGTTCCTCATAGTTTTCCTTATAGTTTCGATTAGTTAGTTAAAATTATTTCCTTAATTATTTTACCCACACTGTAATTATGTAAGTTTATTTTTGGTAAGTTGGTATCATTTTGTATTTACATACATATGTATTTGTATTGGTATTATAAAAGTGTATTTATATATAAAATTTAATTACTTATACTGCAACGGTGGAAAAGTAACCAAAAATAACATAAAATGGTAATTACCACACTGTTATTCAATATCTTTCTTCTTTTTTTTTCCTCCACTTTCTTGTGGTTTGTATTCAATGCTGAGAAATAATGATAAAAATTGCTATACAAATATTTATTAATATAAAATACATATAATACCAATAAAGGTTTCATGTCTTATGTTTTTAACGATAATAACAAGACAGAAGGACGGACAGTTACATGGGAGAACTGACTATTAATAACAGAATTAAAATTGATAATGTTTTAAAAACAAGGAGAAAAGAATATTTAATAGCGTTTAAATCGTATTATGTATGGAGAAATTTTATAATATATCAAACAAATATTTACTTAATTTTTACAAAAAGAAAATAAAATAAAAATAATAAAAGAAAAAATTATTCAAATCGAAAACTATGTCGAGCTTACAACTTAATAAAAAATTAATTAAGAAAAATTTTTCCGCCAAACTTTTCTGTAGAAAAATGTGAAATCCGCCTATTTTTTATAGAAAATTGTTACATCCGCCAATTTTTCTATAGAAAAATTGGCAGATGTCATATTTTTTTATAGAAAAACATCTGCCAATTTTTCTATAAAAAACTGTGACATCCGCTAATTTTTCTATAAAAAAATATGACATCTGCCAATTTTTCTATAAAAAAATATGACATCTGCCAATTTTTCTAAAAAAAATATGACATCTGCAAATTTTTCTACAGAAAACTGTGACATCTGCCAATTTTTCTATAGAAAACTGCGACATCTGCCAATTTTTCTATAGAAAACTGGGACATCTGTCAATTTTTCTATAGAAAACTGGGACATCTGTCAATTTTTCTATAGAAAACTGTGACATCTGCTAATTTTTCTATAGAAAATTGTGACATCCGCCAATTTTTCTATAAAAAAATATGTCATCCGCCAATTTTCTATAGAAAATTGTGAACTTTTCTATAGAAGTTTGTGACATCAGACAACTTTTCTATGGAAATAGAACATACGCCAATTTTCTATAGAAAACTGTGAACTTTTCGGTAGAAAATTGTGACATCCGCCAATTTTTCTATAGAAAACTATAACATACAATAATTTTTGATATAAAACTATAACATCCGCACAATTTCTATAGAAAACTGTGAACTTTTCTGTAGAAAATTTTGATATCCGCCAACTTTTCTGCAGAAGTCGGTGACATCCGTAATTTTTTATACTGGAAACTGTCATTTGTAATTGCAAAGTTCAAAAAAATTTGTACCCTAGTTTGTGTTTCGGATTTTTCTTTTTCTTTTATTATCATTTTTTTATTTGTGACATCAAAGATGTACAATTTATTTAATGTAAGAGCACATTACGTTTTTATAAACTGTGCAACTTTATTACATAAATAATTTCACAACATATGTCTCTTTGGCTCTTCTAGTTTTCATGTTGACTTCTTTTTTTTTGTTTTGCAATTTTCAAATATGGCAATACCACTACAATGAAACTACTTCATTTTATTTTTATCTTTATTTACTACGACGTGAACAAAAACACAAAACTATAAAACTAAAAGCCTTTCAGTTATAAAACAGATAAAAAGTTTTGAAAAAGCACAAAATATCGAAAGCACAAGAAAATTGTCATGTTTTATTTGAAAATAAGCCAAAGCGAACGAACTGAACTTAATAATGTCTGTTTTGCAATACAATTTGATGCCGTATATTATACGAATTATAAAAATCAAAAGTAAGTATAGGTTACTTTATAAATTTGTCATTTGATATATTAAAAAGTCCGGGATTATAGAAAATATAAAAATGTTATGCAACTAGTAAATAAATATAAACAAATATATGAAATTATTTAAATTTCTTAATATGTCACAAGCTAAAAGCTTTAATAAATTAGCTTATATTTGAACATTATTTTTTATTTCTTTTTAATATTAAAAGAAAATTATTCTCTTTACATAATTTCTTTGCTGAAAGTAATGTGTAGGAAAAGCTAAAAAAAAAAAAATTATCAATAATACTAAGTTTTCACATATTACTTTTTTGTATAAAAGCCCACCTACATTTCTATGTTTCCTATTCATTTCGTAATAAAACAATTTGCCCTCGAGTCAAAAGTTGTAAGAATGAGACAAAATTCAAAACTTATGAATTAAAAATTTGACCTTAACCTCAAACTATTTCTTTTTTTTCGTAATGAATAGAAAAAAATCTTCTTATAAAAAGGATAGTTTTATGACATGAAAATTGTCATATATAAATATATTTAATAAAATTGTAATTGCTGTTGTACACTTTATAAACTTGAAAAGGAAATATTTGTATTTTAGTATATTATCAGAACAAATTAAAGCTAAAAAAGATATAATATGTATTTAGTTGGAAAAAAGTTTAATCTACGATGATACAAAGAAATTTGTAGACTACAGAAAATTTTGATACATATTCTCTCTAAAGAAATTCTTCTATAGTTAGTTTTCATAGAAAATTTTCGTTAAAATTTATTTTTACTGATAATTTTCTTTTTCTAAAAAGAAAATACAATAAATTTTCTCTTTCTAAAAAAATACGATAACTTTTCTTTTCATAAAAAAAATTACTATAAGCTTTCTCTGTACAGCAAATTCATGATAAATTTTCTTTTTATACAGAATTTACAATGAATCTTCTTTTTATATAAAATTTCCGATAGATTTTCTTTTTATACAAAATTTACGACAAATTTTCTTTTTATACAAAATGTACCATAAATTTTCTTTTATACAAAATTTATTATAAATTTACCACAAATTTTCTTTCTCTTTTTAAGAAAATTTATAATAAATTTTCTTATTATTTAAAATCTACGATAAAGTTTCTTTTTCCAGAAAATTTACCATAAATTTTCTTCTTATAGAAAATTTACCATAAATTTTCTTTTTATAGAAAATTTATAATAAATTTTCTTTTGATAGAAAATTTACGATTAATTTTCTTTTGATAGAAAATTTACGATTAATTTTCTTTTGATAGAAAATTTACGATTAATTTTATTTCTATAGAAAATTTATGATAAATTTTCTTTTTATAGAAAATTTACGATAAATTTTCTTTTTATAGAAAATTTACGATAAATTTTCTTTTTATAGAAAATTTACGATAAATTTTCTTTTTATAGAAAATTTATGATAAATTTTCTTTTTATAGAAAATTTATGATAAATTTTCTTTTTATAGAAAATTTATGATAAATTTTCTTTTTATAGAAAATTTATTATAAATTTTCTTTTTGTAGAAAATTTATTATAAATTTTCTTTTTGTAGAAAATTTATGATAAATTTTCTTTTTATAGAAAATTTGTGATATATTTTTTTATAGAAAATTTATGATAAATTTTCTTTTTATAGAAAATTTATGATAAATTTTCTTTTTATAGAAAATTTATGATAAATTTTCTTTTTATAGAAAATTTATGATAAATTTTCTTTTTATAGAAAATTTATGATAAATTTTCTTTTTATAGAAAATTTACGATAAATTTTCTTTTTATAGAAAATTTACGATAAATGATAAATTTTCTTTTTATAGACAATTTACGATAAATTTTCTTTTTATAGAAAATTTACGATAAATTTTCTTTTTATAGAAAATTTACGATAAATTTTATTTTTATAGAAAATTTATGATAAATTTTCTTTTTATAGAAAATCACGATAAATTTTCTTTTTATAGAAAATTTTCGATAAATTTGTACTGGGAATAGGGTTTCCCACAATATTTAATTTTCCCGGGAAACGGGAACAAAAAAAGCAATTTCTCGGGAATTCCCGCGAATTCTTTAACACTTTAGATATAAGAAAATAGGCCATGATTTCTTAAAAATAAAATTATTTTTTATTAAATAAAACAAAACGAAACATTATAAATCGTACTGAATTAACGAAAGATTAAATGATATGAAAGTATAACGCCATTTTGAAGGTTAAAAAAAATGAAAACATTTTATACAAATAAAATTAGTATCTTTCGTAATTTATGTTAAAGAAACTGTGTCGTAGACTTTTACATTATTGTGTTATAACCTAATCTATTGGATAAATTTCGTTATAAATAGATTGCCATTTATATATATTTTTTTTCTCTGATTTACATTATTTGTTTTTACTTACTAATTTGAACATAAATCTGAAAATATTAAAATTTGTTCGCAATAACGTTTTTTGGATCAATTATAGTGTTCAGAAATAATCTCATATACGTATGTATACAATATGAGATTAGTTTTTTTATAAGTATTTTGAAGTTATATTATTTACGTCTAAATGTTACAGATCCGTTGCTTGGATAAGAGATGCTGTTTCAAAAGAAAATATTGTGCTAGAATGAAAAATCTCCCAACTAAGTAATTTTTTTATAATAGTGTGTATTTAGTGTTTGTTTTCACATATCGATCATAGGTGCTACTTGCGAATAAAAAAATTAAAATACTTTTAATTTTATGTCTAAATTAAAAAAGAAAATACTTTACTTAGGGCCTCATTTTGTAAAACGAAATAAAAATTCATTTCAAAATTTTATAATAAAAAAAATCGTCACAACGAATTTACGATTCATTTTACAAAAACAGGCCCTTAATCAAAAGTGAAACATATATTTATTTTTTTTTTACAAAAAGATGACCAAGTTTTTTTTTATATTTTAGTACCAACCATAGAATACAACTAGAAGTTTATGTGAAAGTCACTTCGAACTTAAGTACCAAAAAAATTACTAATTTTTTTAACACAAAAACAAAATATATATGACTATATGTATTTTGTTGTTGCATGAATCAAGTTTTTGTCTCTCACATAAATATCTAGTTATTAGTCTATGATTGCAACCTTGAGTAATATTCAAATGTATTTTTTGAATACAGGAAAATTGAACAAGTTCTTAGGATTTTTATTTGAAAACAATATATTCATATAGAAGAACTTTAAATAAATATTTCGATATATTAATTAAGAAAAAAAAATATCAAAGAAATATTCAGAAATTTAAACGTATTAAGTGATTGCAATATTAAAAAGAATATTCCATATTTTTCTTTTTCCATACAAATTTACGATTTTTCAAACAAATTTACGTTAAATAAAAATATTCAAAAATTTTCTACGAATAAAAAAAGGAAAAAAAAATATTTCAAATCAGATTTTGCTTCATTTTTAAATATAAATATAATAAGCCCGGATTCCTCTCCATAGCCCACATTGTTAAATTAAACAAAAACTTAGACGGCAATGTAAAATAAACAAAAATTTTATTTATTTTCTTTAAATTTCTTTTTCTTTACTTTAAATATTTTTCAATTTTGTTTAAGAAATTTATATAAAATTTTAAAAAATATGGTAATATTTTTTGTGAGAAAATGAAAATAACAAAAAAACCGGTGAGAATTTCAATTCAAATTTATTTTTAAAACGAGCGGCATTGCGTATTTTTTATACAAATGTGTATGGAAATTACCGGACCGAGCGTATTGTTTTTATACATTTATTTCTAAACTGAACCTCATGTATGAAAATTACCGGACTGGATTTGTTGTGTACATTAAAATAGGAAATCAAATTTAAAGAATAATTGTATTCAAGCTAAAGTAATAAAATTTATAATCAAATTAGTCGAAGACTTAGAATTTTGATTTAAATTTTAAAAAACTATAATTGAATACTTCTGTTGAAATATTTTATAATTTGAATTGTTAACAAATGGAATAATAGTTAAATAATTTTATTCCAAATTAATTTCAAGTAACTGAAAATTGTATTATAAAGACTACATAATGGTTTGAAACTATTTGATTTCCAAAAATATAAATTGAATATAAAAATAATTTTTTAACAAATATTTTGAATTAGAATATTCACAAAGAACAGCTATGAAATCTATAATAAAACTAAAGTATCTAAAATTTTAATATAACAAAAATAAAGTTGATTTAAAATTTCATTTGAAACAACTTGTAAGTAAATTCGTTAAATCGTAAATAAACTAATACAGAGATATCTGAGAGAAAAAAAACCTAATTCATGTATTATTAAAGTTCCTTTCAAATAACATTCTAGTTGTATTATGTGCTTCAAACTCATGCAAGTACCACGTTCAGAGTAACGTTAATCTTTCATTGATTTCAGGTGTTAAAAATAGCTAAATGCTTGCTATAGAATTTTATAGCTACAAGAATATTTAATTTACCGTTTTCCCGGGAAATTAAAAAAAAAAATTCTTGGGTGTTCTCGAGATTATTTTGACTGAAAATCCCGGGATTTCCCGCTCGAAAATTCCCGGACTTCAAAACCCTAACTGAGAGTTAAGAGAGTTAAAAAATTGAGCGCTTCTTCGGAAACAAATCTCTGTTTTGCAGACGAGTGTGTGTTTACTTCCAAACATTTCCAATTATATTTTTATCGTAATTAGTTAGGTAATTATTGGCACATTTGTTATAAAAATATTGTAATTAATATTAATCATACGCCAGATATGACAAATTTCAGTACAGATATCAACGAATGTAATAAAACTAACATTTTATTTTTATTATCTTCTATTTTATTATAATCCTAATAATACCTTCAGTATTCCTAAAATATATGTAACAAAATTGCTTACATTTCAATATCCAAAAAATATATACAAATTATACTAATGTTTTTATTTATGTCATAAATAATTTAATCAGAAGAAGTGTTAAAATACTATAAATTAAAAAAAAGAATTTTTAATTATTTTTATTATAAATTTCATAAAATCATATTTTCAACACACACATATAAAATAAATTAAATTCTAGACGATATTTTCTTTTTTTCTTTCAAAAATAAAATAATAATTTTTATTGAAACAATAAGATAAGAACTATTACAAACGAAAACTTACTTAAACACCCATGAAAGTAGAACACACACTCTTGAACTATTTTCTCAAAAAAAAAAAAAAAAAAAAAATTGTATAAAAGTCCTGTAAAACCACAAAACACTCTTGTACATTCTGTGAAAAAAAAAAAAATTGCTGTATGCACAAAATGCTCGAACAAGTTACAACACCTTTGGTATCACATGTCAGACATGTATAATTTATATATGTTAGAACAAAAAAGAAAGACTAAAACTAAAAATCCTAAATTTGCATAAAATTGGGAAAAAGAGTAAAACTAAATATTAAAAAAAAAAAAATAGTAAAATACAAAACAAACATATAAAAATAATTTATAAACATGCTCAAATACATAAAGAGATTTTTACACAGCAGCAATAGTAATAAAATGAAATATATGCATATTTTTGTGAGAAAGGACATGAAGAAGCTGTATGAAGAGATATTATAAGGATATAAGAAATATTATTTAAAAAATACTAGAAATGCAATCATTGAAATAAAACGGTAATAAATATACAAACATGTAAAGTGATGGACAAAATTAAAGCACAATTAATATTAAAATTAAATAATTAAGATTCGTTTAGAAATACGGTTTTATTATGGAATTAAGATAATTATTAAAAGACAATATTCGAAAGAAAATTGAAATTCAATTATACAATACAATATACAACATTAACTATTCTTAAATAATCTGTTTTAAATTTTGAAATAAATTTTTCAAAGATATAAATAATTATATCAATTATTTATATTATAAAATATCGCAAATTTTATTGCTAATCATTGAATTTTAATACAGTTGTCTATTTTAAGGATACACTTAGACATATTTAAATATTTATTGATTTTAAAAGAACTCAATAATGAAAAAGAAATAACAGATTCTTAAAAAATTAACTAAAAAATTAAATTTTTAATAGATACCACAAAATAAATAATAAGTTGAAGGGCTTAAAAATAATTACAAAAAATTCTTAAAAATCAACATAATATTTTTTAAACAAAATTTAAATAAATTCAAACGCTTGGGTTTTTAATTTTGAAATTATTACTTTGCCCAAACTGTTGGTTTTCAGAAGTTTTTAACTTCACTGCTTTTCGAAATATTCAGTAATTTGTAAAATCACTCGCAATTAATAATAATCATACGCCAAGTATGATTTTAATCAAATGAAATATGAACGCTTATAACGGTGTATAAACTACTTTTCAAAATATATTTTTTTGCATAATATTGCTTTAGTAACCAATTAACATCTATTGATACAAAATTAATTTTAAAAATCTATCAACTTCGCCAAAAAAAATTACTTTAAAAACACGATTTTATGGAATTTTTATTTTTTTATACTAATTATACCCTACACCACCCTAGGTAGTTGGGATATTATGCGTTTGTGCTGATGTTTGTAACGCACAAAAAAAAAAAAATATTCGGACCCCCAACTTAAAGTATTTCGTTTGACTCAGAATTACTTTCTGAGTCGACTTAACGATGTCCGTCCGTCTGGTCGGCTGGCTGGTTGTCCATGTAAACGTTTTGAACAAGGTACAGGCAATTTTAAAGATATCTTGTTATCTACTAAGTCTATTGGTTACGATCCGTCTATTATTTCACCTAGCCCCCATATAAATGTCTCCCCGAAATATGGGTTTAACGTTCATAAATGACTTAAGTATAGCAATATTTTAATGAAATTCGGTGTAAAGAAATTTTGTATAAGTATTAATTTTTTGCCAAAGTTCATGAAGATCGGTCTATAATTGACCATGGCTCCTATGTAAATCCCTCTTCCGAAAATCACTTTAGCGTGCATAAATCACATACAAATGTTAGTATCAATTTTATATTCGACACAAATAAATTTTATATAAGTAGATCACAGTGGCAAATTTTATGGATACAAATGTTAGTATTAACCTTTATTCGTATATTTTATTTTAAACTTAGTAAAAGTATCGGTCCACAATTGGCCACAGGTCTAATATAAGAAACTCCACGAATTTTGATAGACATACACAATGGTGTAGGGTATTATATGGTCGAGCTTGACTTACTATATCTTTTTTACTTGTATTTTTTTTTTTTTTGATTTTGAGGTGTTTTTGCATAGAGTACAATCCAGTATTAAACTAATATATAAATTTCAGAATATAAAGAAAACACTTAAGATTTATATCATATTTACTTATATTGCAGAAAAATTTATCATCTTGTAAGTTTTAATGCATCAAAATAAGAACAAGAAAAGGGCATATATCGATAATTTAAAAAGTATAATAAGATGATTCTTTGATGTGATTTTGTTAATAATTTCAGCAAATTTATTCGTAAAAATATGTAAAAAAAACTTGTTGTCGGTCAGATCCAATCAATTGTTATCCTACAAGAAATGTATGGATTTCCCTTAAAGCATCAACCCTAACTGAATATATAGCACATTTTTTAGAGCAATAATATGATCACCAATATTCTAAGATTTGCCTGAAATATGCTAAATATGAATGTATGAAACCGCTTGCCGTTTATAGGTCATTATTTTAAATTTTCACAAAATGGGATAATAAATTTCCCACAAAGATCATAAAATTTGTAATTTTTATAACGATACGTAATTTATGTAAATTTTTTGCTTAAAAATATTTATTTAAAAAATAAATATTTTAAGAACTAATGCAATTAGATACACAATATTTTTTTTCACAATTTCTCCTATAAAAGCCTTTGCTCTTAACTCAAAATGCCAGTCCAATATAGTGGAGTAAAGTGGATAACAAGTGCTTAAAGGAGATATCAAATTTTGCGAAATATTATAAACTCAATAATTCGTTCAAAGTATCAAGATGGCAATACCTAAGAAGAATATTGAAAATATAATGGAAGAGTCATATGACAAGAAATATGCTCTCAATAAACGAAAGCGAACATTTTAGGAATCTTAATTCAATTGGAACGCATTAGACTATGTTCCACTAGATTTTGTTTTTTGCCATGACTTACAGGATAATAAATTCTCTTAGACATCTAAGTACAGTTTATGCTTTGCTTCAAGCACCTTTGGAATAGTTTTTTTTATTCGTTTTGTCCATTTTATTTTTTTTTTTTTTTTTGTCTCTATTTTATCATGTTTATGACTGTCTATGTATGTTATTATTTCTTCTAAAAATTTATACGTGTTTTCTTTTTTTTGTAGGGTGACATGATTATTTTGAAAATGTTATTATTATATTTTGTAGTAAGAGCGAGCACTTTCACTCTTGTCAACTCTTTGGGGTTAATGGAACAAAAGTTTGAATGTTCTTTTTGCATTAAAATATAATAGAATTTATTGTTGTTGTAATTATTTATAAGAAGAAATTAAAATTTGATAATTTAAATAAAAAGTTAATTGTATAATTAAAATATCTTTTCATGTAGTCTATTAAAAGGCCGACTTTACCAACTACTATTTTTACTAATGTAAAGAATAATGTACCATTTTTTTAATCTTTAAATTTTTGTTTTCTTTATTTTAGATTATTTTTTAATATTTAATTTTATGAATCACGCATATTCATATAGTGGAAAAAATGTATTTGAATTTGTTTAGGAAAATTTTATTAACGGAATAAAATTAACTATTTTCTACAAGAAAATTTTCTAACAAAAAAAATTTATCATAACTTAAAACAACTGTTGACTCATTATTACAAATTGTCTACTACTATGGAACAAATCGAGATTACTAACACAGTTGAAATTAATATATATATATATATATATATATATATATATATATATATAAATATATTTTTTAATGATAATAAAGGTTTCTATGTGTAGCTAAAGGACTTTCTCTGCTATATATGTCGAACACCGGCTTCGCTAAAGAAATTTTTTTTGCATTTTTTTTTAAATAAATTTTCATTTTTATATAACTTTTCACAAAGTTGTAAAATGATAAAGAAATAAGTCTTATTATATATTTTGAAATTATGGTATTAAAAAATATATTACTCTTAAAATCGATTAATTTTTCTAAATAATAATTTTAAAGTGCTATATTTTTGTTATTTAATGGGATAGGGGTGTGATATGGGGATCATATGAAAGTTTAATGTTAATCGATATGTTGCAGAAACAGCTAATGAAATACAATGATTCTTAATATCATACTATTTGTTATATATTTATTATATCTTATAAGAGATAATTTGGTCTTGCCACCGTAAAATTCTTTAAAGCATTTACTTCATTATTTAAATGCTTCAAATATCCGTGTAATGGCCAGTCTCCAATTATGCTATTTCACACTGAATATATTTAGTAAAAAATCTTTCGATTTTATGATCATAATTGCTAAAGTAGATTCCATATCAAATTTTATTAATTTATCTTAACGGGAAGGGGGGGGCATTAGGTAGTGATCGGAATTGTGTTAATAATTAAAAAAAATTGCATCCTTTTATAGGCTTTTACAAAAAAAAAAAAAGTATAAGAAATTGCAGTTAAACTTAAAAATTGTGGTTGAGAAGCCTGATTCTTCTTCCCAAAAACGTTTAAAAAGAAAAACAAAAATTAACAAAATAATATAATTAGGGATAAATTTATATTATAACCTCCCTAAAAACTGTTTTCTGGACATAAATGAATATTGTAATGGCGTATTGAACATTTCCAAAACTGATTTGTATTATTCTCAAAAATGTCTATAATGTACATCATATTATTTCTCGAATGATCCTTCAATGTAGCAGTGTGTACTTTAGAAACCAATTGAACAATCACAATAAAAATTTACTAAGATATAGAAGTCATAATAGCAAATCACATGTAGTTATTCCATGATTTTGTGAATCTTTGTGATGATAAAATTACGTCCGTCCGTACGTCTGGTGCAAACAAAATTTTATATATCTAGCATCAAGCTACCATCTTATATTAGTTTAAGGGCGCAAAAAGTGTGCATTCCATCTCTATAAGAATTTCGACCTCAGTTGCATTATTTTTTGAAATTTATGATGGAAAAAAATCTAAACAAAATTCTTCACAAAAATACTATGTAAAATGTAAAAGATGTGAAAAGAATACGAAATTTGGTCTAAATATGAGAATAGTTTTAATGGTTGCAAATCTTAAGATTTTCGGAGATGGATTTTATAGTATATCATATATTAAAATATTTATTGACCAAATATAAAAAAAGAACATTTTCCCAAAAAAATTGAAAAATACTCAAATCTTTAAGAAAAATCACCCACGTCCATATCCATGAACTTTATGCCAATTTTTGGCTTACAAATTAATACATTTTATGATAAAATTTCTAGACAAAACTAGCCATATTTAGAATGAAAACTTTGGCCTGGGTATGATTTTGGTCTGGATTAAAATGGTTTCATCAAATGACGGTCTTCGGTCGGAATTGACAAATTTAATAGCGAAAAATATCCAAAACATCAGAAATGCTTTATCAAAAACGAATTATAGATTTTGGGTAATTTTTCATATCAAATGTAACGATTTTTTTATATATGGTTTGGGCGATTTTTTATTGGGTCACTTTTCTGACAGCCTATTGGAATTGGTTACGATCGGTCCACTATATCACCTATATAAAAATTTCCTCACGGGATTTAACGATCATTAATGATATTTTGATGAAATTTTGCTAAATTTCCTGAAGATCGATTCATAATTTACAATATCTCCATATAATTCCTTTTTCCGAAAATCACTCTATCGTTCATAAATCCTATAATTTTTTTAGTATCAAGTTAATATTTGACACAAACAAATTTTATACAAATAGAAATTACAGTGTCAAATTTTATTAGGATTAGCCCATAATTGACCATAAGGCCCACTTTCTTGAATCACCCTATTGTGTATAAAAAGACATAATGCTATGCTTAATAGAACTATTGAACCACAGTTTACCACAAGCTTCATATAAGACCCCTTTGATGCACATATACAATGGTATAGGGTATTATATTGTCGGGTTTGTCCGATTATATCAATCTTACTTGTTTTTTTTAACAATGTTCTAATTTTTTAAACACCACTGTAATAAAAAATATTTCGTATAGAAACATGATAAAGAACAATTGCTATTAGTCTCAAAGATAGAGTTAAACTTGTACATTTTGAAAATTTTTTTATTTTTTTTATTTTGAAAACTAGAAAACAAAAATCATAACAATATTCCCAATAAATAATGATTTAAACCTAAGAAAATTTTCCGAAAATTTTATTTGACAGATAGTATATTTTACAATTGTATCAAGTTGTAATGTGATGAAATAAACAAGAAAATTTGTAAAAATTATAATGTTTAATTTTTGCAAATTTTCAAATAATTGTAAAGTATAAAGTTTAGTTTTTTTATATTCGGGTTTTTTTTTTGTATTCTTTCCATTTTTATTAAGAGAATATTCAAATGTTTTTCACATTTAAAAAGTTTGTTTTTTGTTCATAAAAAAGTTTAAAACTTAGACAAGTTTGCTAAAAAAAAAAATAGATACATACTTTATGTAAAAAAATATATATAGTTACACAAATATGTGGCAGAAGTGCTCAAAATTAACGTGGGTACCTGCCATGACGGCCTAACCAAACGGTGGTCTTAGCACCGGGTGAGGTTCAGTGCGCCCACCAACGCCCCCACGTACCTGTTAAGCACACACAAGTGGTAGTTAGAGAGACTCATTGTCTAGATAAGTCCATTCGACCTTGCTTGGGAGTTGGAGCTATCTAACCTCCTGCCGCACTATTGGCGAAGTGTGTTGCAATGCGTTTAGGTCCAAATCACAGCCTCTCTAAGAGACAGCCCAGTACGACAACACCATAAAGCATGTGTTGCCGTACCATGGGCTACTAGCTCCCGTGATACCAGATTGTGTTAAGTCTCTGGTCAGGCTCCAAAGATTCTTTTCTCCCATTATAGACCCCAGACAAGTCCAGGCAATGGTACACCTATATATACCTGCCACACTGCTACGCTCTCTAAGACCTAAGCTATTATAGAATGTAACATGACAGGATTTTCTTTATCATGTAGCAGCTGTACATCAAGGAAAAGATTTAATTCAAGAAGACAAGCCGCCGTGGCGGATAAATGTGTGGCAATAAAATGGACAAAAACTGCTGTTACGGTCGAAGTTTTAGTTAAAAGTTAAATAATGAAGTTAAAATAATGAATGCAAATTTTCCCTCTCAGCTAATGAACAAATATATCAGTTTATAATTTATGCATGTATAATTTCAGTTTTGAAAATTGTTTAGAAATAATTTTTTTTAGGTTTAAATCAAGCACATTTTAATATTAAAAAAAAAAAATGTTTTGAAAATATTTGAGAAACATTTGTTTGTTAAATTATAAAAGCATTTGATAAATGCGATTATTATATTAGAATTTTTGCTGGAAAAAGTTATAGTTTTAAATTTGAAAGTTTAGAATAGTCAAGCCTATTTTTACAACTTTTACTTGAAATTTTTAAATAGTTTTCAAATGAATAAATATTCAATTTTATAGTTTTTTGCTTATTGGGTTAAAACGTAAAACAGACTATAACTAAGTATGTACAAATGCAAGTTTCTATACAAATTCATAGATATAAATATGTGTACACAGAAAAAATTATGGCTAAAACTTTTTTAATTAATTTTTTAATTAATTTTTTTTTCAAATTAAAATTTAATTTAAAAAATTATATAATTTTAGTATTTTATTTTATTGATTTTGAATAAACTGAAAATGAAATGAAAAAAGCAAAAACTTTTTGAATTTTGACAATACAAATAGAAATAAAAAATAAATTATATAATTTTTTATGGTTTTAAGAACTTAAGAGGTAAATAACCTTAAATTTATTGTAGATTTTTCAAAAGCAATTTAAAATACCATATTGCTTTATTAGGATTTTCAAATACATGTACTCTTGAGAAGGTGACGTGCGTTCATGCTTACCAATCGATTATTAAGCTTTTTGTGAACAAATTGCAACAGAACAGATCAGTTATTAATCGGCAAACACGCATACGTCCAAAGATCTGTCCAAAATAATTTTCTACTTATTTTGTGTCGAAAATTGTAATTTTTTAATGACTGTTGAACTTAAGTCTGAAAATTTTGAGTCATCGAAAATTCTATCATACACATCCTCTAAAGAAGATAGACAAGTTAGAATTTAGATTCGAACACGAAACTATACTTAAGTGTTTTTAAAATGTATATTATATCTAGATGAAATTCTAAATTTTGATAACGATTTGGTTTTTTTCGTAAAGAGAGAATCACATCCAAATCACTAAGATGATGCCGATAATATAAATCTTTCTTGTATTTTATTTAATTTTACTTAATACAATTACTTCACACACATCATACACAATTCACACTATGTACAAAACATAATTTACTATTATTGCCTAACATTCTCAGACATACAATTACATTTACATTCAACAATCTTTTACGTATACTTTTACAATTACATGTACACAGAAAAAAAAAAAAATCAAATTTCGTATTCTATTACTAAATTCATAAAACCAATTATATTTTTTGCTGAAATTGGACCTATCACTGAATTAGTAAAATCAAATATTCAAATTCGTAAATATTTTATTGAAAAAATTTTAATTTTTTTTTTATTAAAATATTTTTGCTATTTATAAATTTGAATATTTGAAAATTCTTAGGAAATTCAATAATATGATTTATTAAAATCAATAAAAAAAATATTACATTTTTTGCAGATTTTCAAACAATTTTTATTTTTTATTTAATATTTTTTTTTTACATTTTCAATAATGTATACAACAATTCGGATTGAATGTTAGCATTGTATTTTATCATGTAAATGCATGTATGAAAATTTGGTGTAGAAAAGCTAAACTTTTATTTAATACTAACTAATTAATGGAGACTTTTTTAGATGAAATATAGTTTAACGGTAATACACAGTGTATAGTACTCGTATTTAGATAAAGTGTAATTATGCTGGTGAAAAATTGGCAGTCCAGAACGTTCTGCGTCATTTGTACTTGTGCGACCACAAAGAAAGTCAGTAAACCACTTTTTTGCCATTGAAATAGTATTAATCGAGCTTTTCCTTGTTTGAATTGACGGTTTTTTTTCGCAAAAAAATAATGTTTAATGAGCACTCGAAATTCACTTTTTTCCCTTTTTAGAAAAATACACGGGGTTGTATGTTTTGAACAGCTGTTAAACGCAAAGTAAATGACGACATTTGCTAAAAATTTGACAGTAGTCTATTAACAGGTGGTACTTGATGGGAATAGTGTTGCATTTCATATAACTACGAAGGAAGTTCGACAGGTCACGGAAATATTGATCCGCCCTTGTATTTAAATTTTCAAAAAATTTTTTGAAAATAATTTTATTGATTCAAAATTAAATTTTGCTGGCATATTTGTTTACAACCAAACATTATTTTTTATTGTTTTATTAAAAAAAAAAAATTATTCAAATTTGTAAAAATTTTCAAATATTTTATTTTATAAATAAAGAAAAAAAAGAAAAGATATTTTTTTTTAAATAACGAATTTACGAATTCGAATGACTGAATTTACTAATTTATTGATAGCTTCAATTTCAGTAAGAAATATAATTGAGTTTAATAATTTAATAATTTAATTTGAAATAAATTTTTTTCTGCGTGCAGTTTTTTTACATTAATTTGAAGTGTAATGTTGTGTTTTTCCAATTACTCTCAAGTATCTATGCGTTACTTGTATTTTGTAGCATCATCGACCTCATTGTTTAGAATTGTGTAGATATGTAGAAGATATAAGTAGAATATTTATGAATTAGTAGTATTAGAGTGTTTGTTGTTCTTTTTGTTTTTCATTTGATAAATTAGCATTATTTTTGTGGTTACGAAAAAATAATTCAAATGATTTTAATGTTGTTAAGAGGCAGAATAAAATAAAAATTATAAATTTAATTCAATTTATTTCTAACAATAATAGGTTTAGATCATGATTTATTTATTGTTAGAGAGAATGTTCTCAAAAATATAAAAAAATTAAAATAAACTTCAAAAAATAAAAAATATTCTGAAATTAAAATTATAAAAAATTAAAAAAAAAAATAATAAAACGGAATTTTTTGTTGAGAAAACTATTATGTTTTATAAATTATGTATACGCAGAAAAGAGTTTGTACATAAATATAAAAAATTTACTTTCATTAATTTCAATTCAAAATATTTAAGCTTAATTTCTTAGACATTAAACATTTTTTTATATTTTTTCAAATTTTTTCAAATGAATCAAGAACATAGAAAAAAGTTTGTGCATAAATATAAGAATTTACTTTCACTGATTTAAGTTCCTATATTTAAGAATAATGTCTTAAATATTAACACTTTTTTTACATTTTTTGAAATGAATCAAAAGTCAAGATGACTTAAAATAACTTGTTTAAATTTTCATTTATATTTTCAATTTGTAAAAAAATGTTTTAAATTTTCTTCGGAAAATTTTAGGTTTTTAATGATTTTTAGCTACATTATGGAACCAAAATAGAAGCGCTTTTCAACAAAATGATGTGCTGCAGAATGCGATTGAAATTATGCAAATTTCTAAACATAATTTTTTACATATTTTTCTTGGAATTTTGCCATTTTAAGGCGTTTGTTGTTATTATTTTCATGTATAACTATTTTCATTTATCATTTCCAATTAAATCTAATAAAACTATATCAAAGATTTAACAAAATTTTTGCAAAATTACTAAAATTTTCATTATGAACTATTTAATAATATCTATGAACAAAATTTTATTTTTTATGAAAAAAGTTTGGGAAAAAAAGTCATGTTCGATTCATAATATTTATGAAAAATAATTTCAAATATATGAATTTTTTTTCTCTGTGTATATAAAAACATACAGGTTAAATTTAGCAAAATATCACCAAAAAGAAATGCTGTCTTTTAAGAAATATTCATTCTACTTTTGAAATTTAAACACAATATTTTTATATTTTCTTTTTTTTTTTGCATTTTTTATTTTCAACTTTTCAATTATTTGACTTTACAAGACTTGAAAATGACAACTCTCCCTAATAATTCTACCGGTTTAGTTGTATTATGGGTTTAGATTATAAATAATATAGTTATTTTTAATATATCGGATATGGAATAAAATTTTAGTTTACAAATGTAAAGTTTATGTAAAATTGTTTAACATTTTTGTGAACTGATAATTTTTCTAAATAAATAACCATGAAATTAGTAATTTTTTTTTAAATTTTAGGTATAAATTGGTTAAGAGTCAATTTTATAACTTTAGTTCAACAATATTTTATTTATGATTTTTTTCTTTTTTCAAAAAATTTGATGAAATAAATTTTATGATTAATTAACCCCAAAACCAAAAACTCTTAACTTTTAATAATAATATTATTAGCACTTATAATATGCCATAAATATTTTCCACCACATAAATTACAAATAACGCATACTCTTACTCCCTCTGTCTCTCTCTCTCTCTCTCTCTCTCGGGCAAATAATTAACATATATAATTACCTAATTTTTATAAAATTTTTGCTTACTACAGCACACAGTGGGATCAAAAAAAAAAAAAAAAAAAATAATAATAAAAAATTGTTTTGGTAATAAATCTGTATCTCCTAAACGACTGATCGGATCGAATTGAGATTTATGGAAAAGTTTAAGAGAAGGATCTAAGCTTTCAAAAAAATCATTGTGTGATCATCCTGTAATAACACGAAATAAGCTACAGGGTGTCAAGTTGACTACCTCGAGTATGTAAAAGGTTAAAAAAATCGTAACTTCTACAAATCATGTCCAATTTCAATGATGTGTATATTTCTTTAAAGTATTTATCAAGATAAAGATAAGCTTGTCACCTAAGTTCTTTCTTATAGCTAAAAGGTTATTTATGCCTGAATTTTTATTTTTTTATTTTTCGCCTCGACTTTGTTTTGTTTTTCAGGAATTAGTTTTGATGTATATAAAGGAAAAATTGTTTTTAAATATTAGATAATTTGCAACATATTCCGAGAGAATATGACGAAAACATTTTTTGATTATCTCAATTTGTCTAGACGTGAAAAAAATATAGTACTATTCTTTCACTTTTTGGTTAAAATTTTTTAAAAAATTATTTTTTTCTTTACATATTTCAAAAGACAAAGTTTCATAACTGGTTAACAAAGAAATTTTAGATTGACTAAGGTTTACACCCCACCCAGTTTCGACCAATGTTAGATGGTCGAAAATAGTGAATTTTAGAAAAAGATTCATTTTTATCGACTAACAAAAAAAATATCACTCGATTTCAAAAACGAATGCAATAGTGCAGATTTTATGAAAGAAGTTTTCTTTTTTTAAATTGTGAATATAAGTAGGTTGTAAATATAATTAAGAAGTGTTGCCTACTTGTATGTAACTTCTCCTTATAGATGATGACGATGAGGGGGTTGTTGAAGATAAAAGGTGGTTTATCAATCTATAATGGAGAAGGAATTATAATTACTCTTTTGATAAGAGTAATTATAATTTAGGGGGTTTTGGGAATAAAGAAAATAGGGGGTTTCAATTAGTGGTGTAGCCGGTTCTAGTTACAACAACATCTCAGCTTTTCTTTCAGAGAAAGCCAGGATTGAGGTAAGACTTCTTTTAATTTCGGTTAAACATCAGTACTTTATTTCACAATATTTCTTAGATATAGTAGGTCTTATATTAAGGTAAATATATTTTTTTTTTTAATTTAATTTCTTTATTTACAATCTATCCATTTAAGGACAATAAGTAAATGAGATATAATAATAAAAAAAATGTCATTTAATGTTGAACTCCATTGAGAACAACAATAAGATAATACACAAAATTTTGATATACATATTAACATAAAATTAAGAAAATATAATTACATATGTGAAAATAAAAATAAGGTAAAGTTATTAGATTCTGACTGGCAAGTCAAGGATATGAGGTCTTTTTAGACTTCTAATTATTTGAGTCCCATCAAGTAGAGCTGTAGCTAATGGGTTGATATGGTTACTTAGCCTCTCTATGTAGTTTCTACTAAATCTTCTAATTTCTTCTGCAATTTTCGGAATAGCAAGATCATTGTGAATTGAGTTGTTGGATACAAACCATGGAGTGTTGACAATTAATCTTAAAGTTTTTGATTGGTATCTTTGCAATATTTCAATACTCGAGTTGCTGAAGCTTCCCCATAGTTGAATACCATAAGTCCAGACTGGTTTTAGAATTGTTTTATATATTGTTATTTTATTTCTCAAGTTTAGTTGTGACTTTGGTCCTAATAGCCAATAGAGTCGTTTTGTTTTAATATTTAGTTGTTGTTTTTTTGCTTCAGTCAATGTGTATACCTAAATATTTAACGCAGTCACTTTGAAGAATTGCATTGTTGTTAAGAAATACCTCGGGACAGTTGCCACGTCGTAGAGTGAACGTAATATTCGTAGACTTTTCGGTATTGACTTTAAAAGTTCCATTTATTGAGCCACTCTTCTATTATATTAAGTTGCCTTTGCATTAAAATTGATGTATTGTTTCGACACGTATCAGACGTCAAGATTGCAGTATCGTCGGCGTAAGTTGCAACTAAAGTATTATCAGTAATTGGCATATCTGATGTAAATATAGTGTAGAGAATTGGTCCTAAAATACTACCCTGAGGAACACCCGCCTCAATATCATATATCTCAGAATACTCGTTGTTCACTTTAACATAATAGCTTCTGTCTGTTAGATATGATTTTAATAGTAAGAAGAATGGAGTCGGAAGCAACTTTTCTAATTTAAAATGTAATCCAATATGCCATACTTTATCAAACGCTTGTTGTACATCCAAGAATACTCCTGAACAATATTTTTTAGTTTCCAATGTATTCTGGAATGATGTTAAGATTTTCTAGAACTGGTAATAATCTTTTCAGAAATATTTTTTCAAATATTTTGGCAAATAAAACCAGAAGGCTTATCCGTCTGTAAGATTCAACACTTTTTTCTGGCTTGTTAGATTTGTTTACCATTATATTAAGGTAAATATGATGAATGATTATTGTTAGGTAAATATTATTTAATTTGATCGTGACGGCTCGATGGTAAGATGATGAGTTGCTAAGTTTAAGATGGTATGTTGGTAAGTCTAAGATGGTAAGTTAAAGATGGTAAGTGGTTAAGTGCCAAGTGTTAGATGATATGGTATTAAGTGCACGACCGCCAGATGATAAGTGAAGTTTTACAATTAGAACTCCAATCGTTTTTCTTTTGGGTTTTCATCAACCCATCGGCCTTTTAACGAAAACCGATAACATTACTTTTCTTTGGAGAAAATTAACTTGTGGCATTAACAAATTATTTTGTTCTCAGTAGCATACACTGAGAACAATTAGCTTATATTAATATTTTTAAATTAATATAAAAAATATAATTTAAGTGTCCAACTTGATTGGACAAATTGAAAAAAAAGCATATTACCATAATTTTTTTTACATTTTTTTTTATGTAATATATAAAATAAATATCAATCTTTGATTCCTGCAAAAATCATTTAAAAATCTGTACTAACCAATTTTTGGGAATTTTTCTAAAATAAATAATATTTAATAAATTTAATCGATTATCAGGAATATTTTCTCTTTACACAACAATTCTCAAATGAGGACTCCGTAAAGACATTCGTGGGGTTCGCGAAGAGACTTGTAAAATATTCTTGAACACATAATTTTTTAATGTAAATATTATTTATAATTTTAAATAAACATTTCACTGAAAGCATAAAACTATTTAAAAATGGAAATACATCTTTGTTTAAATCAAAGACAAAGATTAAGACTTTTTTCCTAAGTGAGTTCTTGTAAGAATCAACTAGCGCTAGTTGAAAGAAAAACCAAAACCAAAGAAAGTTATTCTGTCCAATGACACAAATTATAGAGAAAACTTTCCGATGTTGCAGGTAACACAATTAATTGAAAATATAAATAATACACCTTACTTTTAGTTTTTGAAAATATATTTGCCAAGAACTTTTTTTATAAAGTCAATGTCTTTTCTGAATTTTAACCATAGAATAACATCTTGTGGAATAACATAACAACATATGCTCGAATTTTGTGACCTCTTAATGCTGAGTATTTAAAACTTTTATTTCGCAGAGAAGTTTGCGAGCTCTAAAAACAAAATTTTCTTAAACCATTTTATAATTAATTTAAATACGGAAGAATCCTTTCAATAAGAATATCAAAAAGATTTAAAGTGTAACTCATGTGTTAAATTTAATTTGGAATCAACAAATTTCAAAGTAGCTGAAATATTGCAAAGTATTAGAACTATATTCATCATCAAACATTTTTATGTGTAACTATATTTTTCGTTCCTTTGGCCATCAAAAGAAAGAATCGATCCTTTGAGGACGCAGAGAATGATAGTAGATATGCATTATCCGAAAAAGTTTCTTAATATTAAATATCTCATGAAGAAAAAACAATGCCGCAATTATTAATATTATTTTTAGTCAAAGCTGTAGAGGGTCGCGCTTTCACTGCAATGTCAAAAAGGGCTCGTAAAGCAAAATCTTGTGAGAACCCTTGCTTTACACAAACAACATGTGTCAGCACAAATTTGAGTTACGTATAGCACATATGTTCATTATATTATAAAATATTGAATTTAATGAGAATTGACATGAGTTGTCTGTTTTGAGGCCATTATATTATATTTTTAAAACTACTTATATATACATATAATATAATAATAAGTCTACTTTTAAACAATTGTAATATTTTTTAAGTTTTTGAAAAGTAGACGGAGTTTTGCGTTAAAAAAAATATTTTTTTATTTTTTATTTTTTCTTATATTGTTTATAGATATTTGAAAAATTGCCAAAAATTGGTTTATAAGAATTTTTAAATGGGTTTCGCAAAAATGAAAGACTGATATTTATTCTATATGCTGCATAAGAAATAATAGTGAAAATATTATGCTACTATGCTTTTATTGCAATTTAGAAAAAAGCCTTTAAAAAGTTAACGTCTTTCACAAAATCTGCACTCCTGAATTCATTTTTGGCTGAAAAGGATGAAATTTAGTGTCAGCAGATTTAAATCAATTTTTTCGTTAAATGTGGCCATTTAAGAAAAAAACTGGTGTGACATTTCTTTTAATCGATAAAAATGAAACAAAATTCACTTTTTTCGACCAATGCTGGAAGTAGGGTGCAAACCAAAATCAATTTAAAATTTCTTTATTAACCATTTATGAAACTTTTTCTTTGGAAATATGTAAAGAAAAAAGAAAAAATCTATTAAAAAAACTTTAAGAAAAAAAGTGAAAGAATATTACCCATATTGTTGCGAAATTGTACTTGAATTAAAATATAACGATTTTAACGGCTGGTTTAAAGTAAAATAATGCTTCTCAACCTTTCTCAATGCTTCTCAATCTTTCTCAATGTTTCTCAACTTTTCTACTTATATTAACAGCAGTTAAAATACCTGTAGAAATTATTTACATAGATACATATTCAATGAAAAGCTTTCACCATTATTTGTAAGTATGCCAAAACTAAATGATGCAACTGTTAACATTAGCATCGAAAGCTCTAGAATTCGAATATTCTAGTTTGTCTGTTAAAATCATTGTAGAAATAGAGCTTTCGAGAAGCATCTAGAAGGTAATGCAGTGTATATAAATTGTCTGTGAGAACACCTCTGAGTCAGTGTAATTGGAAGCATCGTTAATTAAAGACAAATTAACTGCTTTGGCTGTATATTCTTGTACATATTTAAGTGTGCTGTTTTAAGTGTATAATTTAAGTGTGTGTATATTAGAAATCATAGTTATTATTTATACTGTTGTTTTTGTACATTTTAAATAAAATAAAGAGTCGTTACAACTTTTAAACTACTAAACTGCTTTTATTTGCAATCAAAGTATCCGGTTTATTTAAAAAGAAATAAATCACTATTTTTAAAAGGTAAAAACGTAACAATATTTTTGTAAAAGAAATGCACTTTTCATACTAATTACAGAGTGCTCAATTTGAATCTTTTTTACATCTCGACGAATTGAGATAATAAAAATAATTTTCCAGGATATTATTTCGGAATATATTAAAAATTACAGAACATTAAAAAAATGTAACCCTTATATTCTTCAGGACTTATTCCCGAATAACGAAATAAAATCGAGGCAATAAATTACATATTAAAAATTCAAGCTAAATATCTTGATTTGATTTGACTTGATTTGTAGAAGCTATGAATTTTTAAAATTTTTTCATACTCGTGGTAGACAACTTTGATACTCTGTAGCTTATCTTGTATTGTCACGCGGTTACCACAATATGATTTTTCTAAAACTGAGGTTCTTTTCTAGAACTCTTTCATAAATTTCAATTCGATCCGACTAGTATTTTAGAAGATACAGATTTATTAGCAAAAATTTTTCATTTGGCTCCACTGTGAAGCACAGGGAAATTGCCAGAAATTTTTCAAAACTGCCACAGTCTTCGAAAAATAAAAACAAAAGACAGTCATAAGTTACAAAAAGAAAATAAAAGAAGAACAAGGAAAAGAAACATAAATTATTGCTTACAAATGAGCAAAAATGTTAAAGGAAACCAAAGAAAAAAAAAAACTGTTGTGTAAAGCAAAATTTCTTAAATATTTATAATTATTTAATGGCAAAACACCAGACAAATGTGGAAAACAATACAAAATATTCTCAAATAAAATGCTAGTAAAAAAACGCACAAAAATAAAAACTGAAAATGTTGGCAGTGATAAATGTACTCGACAGTCAGAAAGTCACAAAATATAATAAAAAGAGGAATATGTAGGGAAAGTTAAATTCTGGCACTTAAACAGCTGAGACGAATTGTTAAGCAATTTAACGATGTTTTTTTTTTTACGCACCCCCCTCAAATGGGGAATTAGTTTGTCACTCAGTGTTGTCATGTACAATTGAAATGTTTTTCACACTCTCGGAAAGAGATTTTTTTTTTTTTTTAGCAAACATTTTATGTAATAAATGGAATATATTATAACCTTTTTATTATATACACAGAAAAAAATTCACTAATAACCAAAATAATTTATTCATTTATTCAATTAAAAATCAACTACTAATAACAATAAAAAATGAAAAATGAAAAAAGTTTCCGATTTAAAAAATCAAATCAAGTACATAATTGAATGAGTTAAAAATTTAAATAAAAAAAAAAATCTTTACATGACTTTTATTTCTATTATTTCTTTTATTTTATTTTTGCTTGAATATATTCATTAAGTTTTGACGTAAAATGAAAAAAAAAACTATGTTAATTAAAAAGCGTAAGGTAATGATTTTTGCTGTATAAATTAAACCGACTTTATGATACCCTTCACCATTGTGTACGAGCACAAAAATTCGGGAAGGGGACTTATATTACACCTGTGGCCAATTTTACTAAATTTAAAATAAAATATACAAATACAGAATAATGCGTTGATACTAACATCTAGAGATTCCTGGAAGTGGGTTTATATGGGAACTATGGTAAATTAAGGACCGACACTCATAAAATTTGGCAATGTTCTTTCTACTTACATAAAACTTATTTGTGTCGAATATTAACTTGATACATTGGTATGGAATTTATGCACGTTAAAGTGATTTTTGGAAGAGGGGTTTATATGGACAATTGTGGATCGATCTTCATAAAGATTGATACTTGTACAGAACTTCTTTGCACCGATTTGCATTAAAATATTCTTATTTTTAATGCCTTTTAGAGTGTCTAAACTCTATTCCGGAAGACATTTGTATGGGGGCTAGGTGAAATAATTACCACCAATTTCAATAGGCTTTGTCCTTGTGTCATAAAAGTCCCAAGTGCTGAATTTCAATGAATTATCTTTAAAATTGCGACCCGCACTTTGTGCACAATTTCTACATGGACAGCCAGCCAGCCGTCCAGCCAGACGGACGGACGGACATCGTTAGATAGATTTAAAAAGTGATTCTGAGTCGATTGGTATACCTTAAGGTGGGTATTGGATAACGTTTTCTATGCGTTATAAACATCGGCAGAAACGTATAATACCTTAACCAACCTATGGTAGTGTAGAGTGTGAAAATGGTGTCTTAATTATTGAATTAAGTTTTCAACAAAAAATCGAGCTATATTTGCCAATAAAAAAGATCAATCTAAGCGCCGCAAATTAAAGAAAAAAAATCTGATTAGATTAAAATTTTTTGTTTTTTAAAGATTATAATTTCTGCATTTGTAAAAAAACGCGGACATTAAAAAAGTCAAAAAAGCTAACAGAGCGCATAATATTCAAATCAAATATTTTTAGACATTTTCCGTTGTAATTCATTCAAGTAATGTTCAATTGAATTATTTGAACAATTTTTTATGAATAATTGTTAGAAAATTTTAAAATTGGCTTTTATCGAATAACGAATAATACGAATAACTTTATGTCTAATATTCAAATAAAACTAATATATATTTTTCGCAATTCAGCTAAAATTATTAGTATTTATAAAAAGGTTTTCTTTATGCTAAATCTATATAAATGCAACTTTTACAATTTTGCTAATATCAAAGACTAGCGAAATAGATTTTTCTAAAACAAATTTTTTAAAGATGAAACAGCGAAATTTTTTTCAATTCATGGGAGATAGCAAAAAGCAGAAATAAAAAAAAATAAAATAAAAACTAAAATAAACTTCATTTTTGACCTCAGCACCTCTGATTGGTACACTCGCCTATTGCTGTTCTTCAAAATTATGAAATTCATTGTAGTAAATTTTTTATAGCGATTCGAAATTCACTTTTTTCAATATATTTTTCATAAATATACATGAAATTTAAATTCGCATATCTTCTTACTTATTTGTCCGATTTAAATTAATTTTCAATTTTTTTTTTCCTAAAATATCTCGAAATATATCCTAAAAAAATATCGATAAGTGTAAACCATATGTCTTTAACATGATAATTTAATTGATATCTGGTGAATTTATAGCACCTTTATTATTGATATATACTGGTGCATATTCCTATAAACGCATTTCAATTTTTTTATTTGAGTTATATTTATTTCTCTTAACCAAAAACAATGTTGTGTTGTTACAATAACTCGCGATATAACGGTACTTTTGTTACGTAAGAAATACTTGTTTCTTGCTTTTGTTGTTTTTTTAGTTTAGCAATCAGAACGTATTGGTGATAATTTCAGTGAAATATTCCTCTAAACGCAGTCGAGAAAAATTTGTCTAAGAAGTTATTAAAAAAAAAAAAAAAAAAAAAAAAAAAAAATGTTACAAAATTTTAACAGTTGTAATTGTTTGTTTCAATTAAGGTAAGTTCCTAATGACAACAACTCTGTTTAGTGGAAATATTTTTATTTTAATTAGGAAATTTCATCAGCTCAAAGGAACTTTTCTTACAGAATAGGAAAAAATTCAAATAAAATTTTTTCGTGATCAAGGCATTTCTAACAGAGAAATTGGATGTAAAATTAACCATCCGGAAGGAGTTATTCCAGGGTTTCTTAAGAAAGAACAGAAATACATAGTATGGAAACCAACAAAAGGTAAACAAAAATTAACGAAAAGGCAAATTAATAAAATTGTCGTGTGCACCCTTTGGGGTGAAAACGAAGAGAGTTGGCAAAGCGGGGCAAAAGTAAGGGAAAAATATAAGATCTTTTAAAAATAAAAGAAGCAAAAAGAAGCATATATGTTTATTAGTAAACATATTGCTGAAAACCATTATAGAAAAATGGAGTAGGAGGACATATTATAAAATAGGAGGTGTAGTGCAGACAAATTTAGGGGAATTCCTTCCTTTTTCCTTTGGATTGGTGATGAAGGTGAGTCCAGCGGAAAAAAATACATACACATCAACAACGTTTAAAAGTGGTAAAATTTTATTGAAGTAAAATTGGAATTTACAATTAAAACCAGTAAAACTTAAAACTAGTAAAAGTTAAAGCTAATTAAAAATAGAAAAACTTAATCTTAAAATAAACAAAACAGAAAAAAACACCAACATTGAAAAGGAAAATCCTTTCGCCATCGATCATCAGCCACTTGCCACTGGTAACTCATCCAACGCTGGTAAAGCTGCATAGCACCATACAGTCAGTGGTGCTAGGTAAAGGTTTTCGACAATTAAAGTGCGATACCCGGACGACCATACGGACGGAACGGTAAAAAAAATTAGAAAAAAAAAAAATAAAGTTAACAGGGAAATTTTATTAAGTGCAAACATTTATGTAGGTAGCTTACCGGTGATATTTCAGTCCGTTTGCGAAATTTTTGTAGGCAAAATGTGCGCGGAGGCCTAAAGATCGTCAAAAAAAAAAAAAAAAAAAAAAACAAATCTAAATGTATATATCTTAAATATATAATAAAAAAAAAATATATAAATGTTTAGACTAAAATAAAAATGAAATAAAAAAAAGAAGAAGAAAAATCGCTGAAAAGAAATGAAAAAAGTAAGAAAATAGAATATAAATAAATAATTAAAACCTAAAAAAATAAAATACTTACCGATAATACCCAGGACCTAACACATAGACCAACGACAGAAAACCGCACAAAGTCTTCTTCCTCCAACCATTGAGGAAACTTCTTGCTGCCACCACCTATAAAATAAATTAAAGAAATAAATCCACGTTTTGTTAATACTTATCAGTAGACGCCATCAGAAATTTGGGAAACAAAAACTGAAAAGAGTAAAATTAATAATAAAGTAAATAAAATCAAATTTTTAAATTAATTCTTTTTTTGTGAATATTTTCTTTAAATGGCTTACCCCTTTTAATTGTTTTGTAAATTAATAAAATTTTTGCACTTTTTAATGCTTGTGAATAAATTAGATTAACAACAATAAACATTAAAATTTAAAATGTCTTGATAAAAATGTGTCTAGTATAGACAATACGTAACACAAACAAGGGGAAATCACCAATACGCGAAAAAAAGGTCGAAAAAAGGAAAAAAGGAATAAATGCTAATCTTATATATTTCAATTGTTATTTATTCATTACACCTTTTTAATCGGTTTTATATTTACATATCTTATAATATCCCAATATAAAATATATTTGTAAATTATATGAACGATATCGTATAGAATTTAATAATTTCCTATAATGTTTCTTTCATATCTTCATGTATTTCTTTTATGCTAAAGAACAAACCAATTATAGTTTAAAAAAAGTGTAACTACAAGAAATATATTTATATAAATATATTATATATGTTTGTATATATGGTATATAAAATTCTATATACATAATTTATTTATTGAAAATAAACTGCTTTACGCATTGTAAACACTGCTAAAATATTCTCTGTACTTTGCTAAGAGAAAAAAATGAGAAAATATAAAAAGGACTTAAGTGAAATTACTTTTTTACTTTTTATTTTTTTGCAAAGAAAATTTTGAATATTTCAGATCACACTATGTTGAAATTATATATTCATTTCTTAAATGTTTACATTTTTTATTTTAAAAAATTGCAGTTAAGTCATTTTATATATTACTCATTTTTTTATTTATGTACTTTTATATGTATGTTGATGTGGTTATTACAATGCTTAAAGGAACTTTATCTGTATTTGTAACTATATATGAATACTTAATATTAGTCTACAAATACAAGGATATAGATTAAGAAACAGACAAAGTTTTGTACCATAAAATCTTATAGGAAATAAGACATATAAAATTATATATTTTACTAATAGACTTAAAGTGACGTTCCACGAGTTGCCGGCCTTCAGATGTAACTTAGAAGTAAGACAGAAAGTAGGAAATGATTTACAGTTTTAGTTTGAAACATTTTATAATAAAAAAAAAAAATAAATTTTGTAATGCAAAAATACATAGAAATAATTACGATAAATTTTACTAATAACAAACTGAAAAAAATATAAAATGTTTATAAAACTATAAAAACTAAGAGTTCTTATTAATAACTGAATAATTTTTTTTTCAGCTCAATACAAGCAAAATAATTGCTATTCTAATGTAATTAACTAAAATCAATTGATTTTATTTATTGCAATGTTTTATTGATAAAATTCCTAAATAACTGCTTACACTTCCTGCTGTTGAAATAATTCACACAATATATCAATTTTAAGACATTTAAATATTTTCTTAAGATGTACATAAACATTTGTATAAAGTATGTTTATTGCCAAATCCTTCATGAGCTTTAAATTATCATATAATCAAGAATTTTATTGCCACCAATAAAATATAATGCATACAAAAATCTATTATAGCTTAAGCAATATTTTACACAAAAAAAAAAAAAAAAATCATCTTATCAAACAATTGTATATAATTATAATATTTCCTAAGAAAAACAGCAACAAAAGCAACGGTAGTAAAGGTAACTACAAACAATAAAACCATTTAATAACAAGAAAACAAAAAAGCCTTTAAGCCGCAAATACCAAAAATAC
Source organism: Protocalliphora azurea (assembly GCA_932274085.1). Classification (NCBI taxonomy): domain Eukaryota; kingdom Metazoa; phylum Arthropoda; class Insecta; order Diptera; family Calliphoridae; genus Protocalliphora; species Protocalliphora azurea. The sequence continues at coordinate 143,207,963 of OW026522.1, read as the reverse complement.
AATCTAGTTTAACTCTTCTCTTTTTCTTTTTAAACAATTTACATAAACATTGTTTAAACCAGTAAGAAGGGATATATTTATGTATCTCTGAGATGCTGCTTATTTTCAACTAAATATTTATGTGAGTTAAGATACTTGTAGCCAAAAACCATATTTTTATTTTTCTGTCTTTTTAAGGGGGGTATAAATATATTTGTATAAAGGGAACTAAAAATAAATGTATGTAGGATAAATAGTTAAATATAGACTTGTACATTTATATAAGAAGAGAAAATTTAATTTCAAACTGCTTAAAGTCATAGACACATATAATTTAAATATAAATATAAATACAATGTAATTTTATTTTATCTCTTTGGTTGGGAGGTAAGATTGGATTTGCAGTTACAATGTAGTCGAAATAAGAAGAAGAGATTTTTTTTTCAATTTTATTTGAATAAGTTTATTAAGTTTGTACTTGCTATAATTTAAAAGAAATTTGCTTGATTTTTGGTTTAAATCAAAGATAAAATGAAGAGCTAAAAAAGTTTGTTTTGGATGCGTATGAGTGTTATTTGCGTATAGAAAATTTTCGATAAATTTTCGTTTTTTAGAAAATTTTTAATAATTTTTTTTATGCAAAATTTTCGATCAATTTTTCCTTTATAAAAAATTTTCGATAATTTCTTTAAATAGAAAATTTTCGATAAATTTTCTTTCTATAGAAAATTTTCGACACATTTTCTTTCCATAGAAAATTTTCGATAAATTTTCTTTCTGTAGAAAATTTTCTATAACTTTTTTATATAGAAAATTTTCGATAACATTCTTTCCATAGCAAATTTTAGATAATTGTTTTTCTATAGAAAATTTTCGAAAAATTTTTGGATAAATTTTCTTTCTATAGAAAATTTTCGATAAATTTTCTTTCTATAGAAAATTTTCGATAAATTTTCTTTCTGTAGAAAATTTTCGATAAATTTTCTTTCTGTAGAAAATTTTCGATAAATTTTCTTTCTATAGAAAATTTTCGATAAATTTTCTTTCTATAGAAAATTTTCGATAAATTTTCTTTCTATAGAAAATTTTCGATAAATTTTCTTTCTATAGAAAATTTTCGATAAATTTTCTTTCTATAGAAAATTTTCGATAAATTTTCTTTCTATAGAAAATTTTCGATAAATTTTCTTTCTATAGAAAATTTTCGATAAATTTTCTTTCTATAGAAAATTTTCGATAAATTTTCTTTCTATAGAAAATTTTCGATAGTTCTTTGTGTAAAAAATTCAGAAAATGATAAAATTGCGTACAGAAAATTTATAGTATATTTCCTTTTTATCGGAAATTTACGACACGTTTTCTTTATACAGAATATTTTTGATAAATTTTCTTTCTATAGAGTTCTAAAAATGCTCTTTTTGTACAACATTTATGACAAATCTACGTATAGAAAATTTACGATATATTCTTTTTTTATAGAAAAGTAACGATACGTTTAATTTTTAGGAAAACTTTTAGATAAATTTTCTTATAGAAAATGTTCGATAAATTTGCATTTAATTCGAAATTTTCTTTCTGCACAAAATTTTCAATAAATTTTCTTTTTATAGAAAATGTTGATAAATTTTCTTTTTATAGAAAATGTTGATAAATTTTCTTTTTACAGAAAATTTTTATAAATTTTCTTTTTATAGAAAATTTTTATAAATTTTCTCTTTATAGAAAATTTTTATAAATTTTCTTTTTATAGAAAATTTTGATAAATTTTCTTTTCGAAAAATATCCTTTTATAGAAAATATGTTACAAATTTACGTATAGAAAATTTACAAAATTTTCGATAAATTTTCTTTGTTTACAGAAAGTTTTCGATAAATTTCTTTCTATAGAAAATTTTCAATAAATTTTCGTTTTATATATTTTCGATAATATTTCTTTTTTTTACGATATTTGCAATAAATTTTCCTTTTTCAGCGTAATTTTCTATAAATTTTTTTTTTATACAAAATTTTCGATGAATTATATATTATAATTTCTAAAAAAATTTCAATAAATTTCCTTTGTTTTTATATGAAATTTTTTATAAAGTTTTTCTACGCAATGTTTGACAATTTTTTTTTTCTTTTTTGCGAATCTTTTTGTTTTTTTATGAACTTTTCGATACATTTTTTTTTATATAACAAATTTAGATAAATTTATTTTTGTAGAAATTTTTAAAAATTTTCTTTTTGTACAACATTTCCGATAGTTCTTTTTTTTTGTAAGAATTTTTCAGTAAATTTCCATTTTATACGAAATTTTTAATAAAGTTACTTTTTTACGAAATTTTCGACAAATTTTATTTTCTTTCTTAATAAATATTCCTTTGTTTTTATATGAAATTTTCGATACATTTTCTTTTCATACGAATTCATCAATAAATTTCCTTTTTATTCAAGATTTTCTTTAAATTTTCTTTTGATACCAAATTTATATAAAATTTTCTTTTTTATGAAATTTCGATACAGAATTTCATCGATAAATTTGATCACATTTGCTTGCTCCTTAAAAGAATTCAAATTCCCTGGTTTGGGTTCAGTCAAAATAGAATAGATATTTTTAGAGTATTCATTAGCTATTTATATTCTAATGGTTTTCTCACTCCGATTACACCTCTCGAGACTTTGAAACAATCTCCATCCTCTTCTTTCAAAAATAATAATTTAAAATCTTCATTTGCCATCATCTATTAACTCTATACACGTACTCTTAGCACTATTTCAATTTCATGCTGTTTCAAAATAATTTAACTCAATAAGTTGTAAATTAAAATTAATTTAAAATCTTCAAAGCCATCTACATAATGTCAACAATTGTATTAACATCAACACTCGATGTTAAATAATATGCATGATGTTGTCAAAGTTGTGTTGCTGCTGTAGTCATCATACTCGTATTTAGTGTTTAGAAAATATTTGCCATTATCGTTAGAAAATGAGATGATTTGATAAACATTGCATTAGGTATTATGAAGATGTAATACTCTTATTAAGCGTTTATTACCTTAATCATGAATTGCTATTTTCCAGTTGCTGTTCCAAATGATATTATTATTGCTGCTGCTGCTGCCGCTGCTAGCATTGCGGCTGAGAATATTTAAACATTAAGTATTTATTGTGCCTTAGGATTTTCTTATTATTTTGTTTTTGTTTTTTGATTATAGAATAATATTTCGCGTTATTCATAACGAACTAAAATATAAATAGTTAATATAAATACAAATAAACACATGTGTACACAATTACATGAACACATGTGTAATGATAATGCTCTTACAGACTCTTTTAAATGTGTATGTGTAGAACCCAGTAGGAAATTTATTAATACTATCGTAAGTAACTATTAATAATCATAATAATACCAAATAATAGGTCATATGAAGTAGCAAAAGATAGTAAGTACTAATATTCGCTAAATAGTTAAATAAGAATTCCTACTGACACTCGTATAGTAAACTACTTTTGCTTTGTATTCGTATAACTATTCCCATTTAAGGTAATAACAATTTTCTTGTTTGTCTTGTTTTAGCCCAAAATATAGTCAAAACTTTATGTCTGCTATAATAGTAATGACATAGGAACAGTAGTAGTAGTGTAAGTAGTTTTAATAACAACAGCAAAAACAACATTAAACCTAAACTATAATATGTAGACTAGTATGTCTGTGTAGGTAAGTATATCCTGGTGTAAATGACAATTTTCCTCATGCGTGCATACATAAGCATGAACAAATTTTACTTATTGAAGTACAAGTAGCAGTTGAATTGTCTGAACAACGTAAATCCTTAAAAACGGAAATGATTGTAGGAAGACATTTAGTTTTATACTTTACTAACGAATTTTTGTACTTGTGTCTTTCTAACTGTCAGTCTGTTTATGTGGTTAAATGTTCATTCGGAAGTAAGTTTTTGAAGCATATGATGAATAAAAAAGTAGTTTCGAGTTATGCTAGATAAATGCGGCATACTTAAGTGTATATAGGAGAGGTAAATATTTTTTGTATTTAATTTTGTAAAGATTTTTGTTTTTGTTTTTGGAAATAACAAAATTATATCTTGATGTTTGTAAACATTTAGTAAGGGTATTAGAAATAGCATTATTGAAAAACACTTTTTATTATAATTTCTTATAGATTCTGTTAAATAAATTACTAGATTAATAAACATATAATTTCCTGTTTAAATTAATCAATATATGCGATTCAAATTTTCCAAAAAGCGAAAAAATATTAGTTTTGTTGGGGTAATTCCAAAAAATTACAGTTTTCAAAATTTTTTATTTTCGTTTTTTTTTCTAAATTTGGGGTATTCGTTAAACTAGCCATTGTGCATTTTATAGCGTATGAATAGACCTCTAAAGTAGAACACCTCGGGCATTATTGTAAAAAAAAATTAAGGATAAGTATCTTTTATTTGCATTATCTTCTTTTAACAAAGACCGTATGAATAGAAAGTATTGATATTCCTTTTTATTGTAAAATCATAAAAGCTACACATTTTCCTGGCGCAAGGACCACTCAAATAAAAATTTATCCTTTATTCTAGAATATCCTGAAAAAGTGTTCTTTAATTTTCATTATTTTTTGACGTGATATTTACACTCAGTTATATCAGTTTGTCTGTAGCAGTTAGTAAAATTTTACTAATAAGTTAATAATATTTTTAAGTGTTCTGATACATTATTTTAAATTTAGTATCAAAACAAATAAAAAAGGATATAAACAAGCAGTGTTGGTCAAGATCGATCATATAATGCCTCACATGCTTGTGTATTGGCACTGTAACGTGCAGTTACAAATATTACACCACCAATAATATTAACATATTGTAACTATTTTAGTAGTTACAATATAATAAGAGAATTTATAATTCTCATTTAGTTTATATAAATTTAAACATAAATTATCGAGACTGGGACGACAAATTGGAGCAAGAAGCGAATAACCGAAGTACAGATTCAGTTAGTGCTCCCGAGGGGGAGCAAGAACCGAAGTACCAATCTTGTTATAATTTGCTCTTAGGGATCAAAGTATGACCAGACGCGATCGAAGTTCTTTCTTCTGAACCATAGCTGAACTCGTAGTTAGCCGACCGAGTGCCGAAGAATTTATCTCGTCGGATTATAGTAGTATCACCGTAGTTAGTCGATTGAGAGCTGAAAATTTATTTCATCGGATCGTCTTTAGAGGCCGAGTAGAGTAGCTCATATGATTCTAGCTAGCCGACCGAGAGCCGAAGAATTTTTCTCGTCGGATCGTAGTAATACCATCGTATTTAGCTGATTGAGAGCTGAAACATTTATCTCATTGGATTATATCTTCTAGACGAAACTTGTAGTTAGCGACCGAGAGCTAAAGAATTTATCTCATCGGATTGTATTTTGAGACAAAAACCGAACGAAAGCCGAAGTATTTATCTCGCTGGATAGTATTTAGTACTAACGTAGCCCACACGATCCTAGTTTGTCGATTGAGATTTGAAGCACCTAACTCATCGCAATATATTTTGTTGTCAGAAACCTATAGGTAGTCGACTGAGATCCGATGAATTTATTTCCCAATAGTTAGTTTTAGCAAAAGTATTTGTAAACTCAGCTAGTCGTGTAATCGAGAACAGAAGAATTTGTCTCGTAGAATTTATTTTTGTTAACTAATACATTCCAACGAAGAATTAGCTTTGTCAACACTGCTCTTTTCTCTCGTAGCTAGGTATCATTTCGTCGTTGTTCGTATCACGAGGGAGCAAGAAAGTCCGTGATGACAGTCAAAGGAAGTAGACCATTGAAGAAACTGGACAGACTGAGTATATCCTAGCTGGAAACAAAAACTGCATTACAGCACTAAAATGCTTATTGGAAGAGGCCTTGTATAGGACCTATGGTCAATTGTGGAACGTGAAATTTGTTATAATAATTTATGCGTATTTGAAAACTATTTATGTAAAACTATATTTCGATATTGGTTTTTTTGTGAGATTTATGAACGTTTAAGTATTTTTCGGGAATGTAAATTATATGGGAGCCATGGACTATTATGCACCAATTATTAAGGAATTTAATGGATCGATCTATGCTTGTACAAAACTTAGTTGTGTTAAATTCTATCTCGATATTGATATTCATGTGAGATTGAGGATATAGGGATTATAAGGGAACTATGTTCAATTATGGACCTATTATAGTGAAATTGTGTATAAAAATTTACACTCATATACAATTCAAATGTATAAAATTTTGTATTGATGTTTTTAAGTAATTTTTAGACAGTGGAATTTACATAAAAGGTGTGATCAATTACAGACCGATTTTTATAAAATTTGGTACAACGATGTATACTTGTACAAAACTTATATGTGTTGAAATTATATAAATATGACATATTTCAGATATATATATATATATATATATATATATGCGTTAAACCACAATTCCGAGGAAAAAAGTTGTAAGTGGTATAGGTGAAATAATAAATCACAATTAATTTCAATAAAATTTTGCCTTTCTAACCCCATGTTTAACATTTGATTATATAGTCTTTAAAATCATCGCAAATAATTCGGTGGATTTTGTAAAGTGGGCTGCAGTGGGTTAAAGGTTTTTTAATGTCTTCTTTAAACTACTAAAAGCTTCTGATATGTTTAGTTGTTATGAATTTATAATAACGAAAAATCTCTGTTCATTTCAATGATCGTTAGGGATATGATGCAGATTAATATGACATATGAAGCGTAGACAGGGGTAGATTATATGTGCTGAATTTTATTAAAATCGGTGCTGGTAAATTTCCGAGCTGGGTCGAATTTTTTTAATAAATATGACAGCGATTAATTAGTTATAAATTCAAATTAATTTTTAAATTTTTTATTTCTACATTACATAAATTTTAAAAATGCATTCATTATAAAAATACTTAGAAAAAGGGAAGTACCTTTAAAGGAATAACATTTCCTCCTCTTCTCTTGCATCTCTAAAGTTTCTATGAAAGTCGTTAAGTATAATGTTAAACCTAAGACATGACGTCAAATGTGGAGTCAGTTGTAATTGATACCAAAGCAGAGAAATTTAGCAACCATTATCCGGGTGTAATTTCAGATTGATTAATTTCAACTCTAGTGAAAGTTCACCTTCTGCAATGGTAACATATATAGCTTGATGGTCCTAGTTTTGATCTGCTGTAAGACTCATTAAGAAATGAGTGACAGTCACTGAACGAGAGTTCTAAAGCTGAAACTGTACAGTATGGGAAATTCTAGAATACGTGTTTATCATAAATATTTTTTTAAAATAAAGCAATTTTTTAAGATTTTTGTTTTGGGATAAAGCTTAGATTTCGTAGATTATTGTGTAAAAATGTTGAAATATTTTACATTTTTCAGAGAAAAAATTGTGAGATTTTGTTTTCCATCATTAGCTTTGAAATAATACAATTGTGGTTTAAATTCTTGTTCGGATTGCATTTAAAATATTTTGGTTAAAAATTTATTTTTTTCTTGTGCGGATTACATTTAAAATATTTTGGTTAAAAATTTATATTTTAATGAAATACGACTTTTGTGTCCATTTACCTCCCAGCTTAATTTCAAATAAGATAACAACTGGATTTATTATGTATATGATTTTTAACATTTTATTTGCGGATATTCGTGGATGCCTCCAGGGGATTAGAAAACATTGGCAGTAAGTTGTCTTAGTGTAGGACATATGGACTGACGTAATTGTATTTTTACAAAGTTTCATAATGCCACAGAGAAAAAAATTATAAAAACATATTCTGATATATAAGAATTTTCATACGTAAAAGCCATTGAGTTGATATAATATTAAACAACATATAATTTACTATGGGTCTTCACAAAATGAAATGATGATCTTATTATGTACATACAGATGTCTTTCTCAGAAATCAATTTCTGACCTTTTAAGTGTTCTATTACCATTATTTAAATTATTACACTACTACACGCAGATAAAAATATGGTTGTGGTATTATTATATTTGCAAAAACAGTCGGAAACAAATTATAGTTACTTTCAATAATATTATTTTTATAATAATACTTATGTTTAAATATTTTAATATGGTTGACTGAAACATATTTTATTTTTATCAAAATTAAATAATGTTAGTCATGCAAAAATATTACTAACTCTCTCTATAACTATAAAATATTACAAAGTAACATAGTATATTAACTTTTTACATAATATGTTAACATTCTCATATTATGGTTGAAAGAATCATATCTTTGTTGTTTTTAACAATATTTTATTTTGAATTTTTCAACTTCATTATGATACTCATTTATCTTATAATGAATAAATATAAGTAACAAAATTTGTTCTATTCGAGATGATTAAAACAATATGAGATATTAATTAACTATACGCAGAGATAAAACATAGTTACGACAATTTCACTACAACAATATTGTGTTCGGATTATTAATTTTCATTAAATTTAATAAACTATTTTTGTGATAACAATGTTTTTGTTTAAATTTTATGATTTAATAATTTAATTATTTAATAAAAAATTTACAAAAATTTTATGTTTTTAAATATTTATACCAGAGGCAAAATTTTTTAATATTAAAAATATCATTATTTCTACAACCTTTGCCTTGTTCTGAAAACATATTTTGTTTTTAAACTATATTATTATTATTATTATTGTTATTATTATTATTATTATTATTATTATTATTATTATTATTATTATTATTATTATTTCCATAAAAATAAATATTACAAATAAATATAACACATATGCTTAACAAATATGGTTGAACAATTTATAACTTGTTTGCTTTTAAATACAATTTGTTTTTAATGTTTGTTTTTCAACTTTATTATAATTCTCATTTAGTTTATATATTAATAAATATAAAAGTACAAGGTTTGTTTATATTTGGTGTATTTCAAAGAATATGAGATACTAATTAAATAATTTAGATTATAAAAAATATCCTTGTATTGTACAATATATATAATGAATCACAAAAATAATAAGATAAATTTGAAATTTTGATAATTTTTTATATAATACGTATGATAAATCCGATTCATAATACATTAAAATTGAATCATAATATGAGAAAATTGGATCATAATGTGATAAAATAGGATCATAACATGATAAAATTTTTATATACGCTATTAAAAAAATCTGATTATTATATGATAAAGTTAGATCGTTATTATTATTATTATTATTGTTGTTATTATTATTCCCATAAAAATAAATGTTACAAATAAATATAACACATATGCTTAACAAATATGGTTGAACAATATATAACTTGTTTGCTTTTAAATATAATTTGTTTTTTATCTTTGTTTTTCAACTTTATTATAATTCTCATTTAGTTTATATATGAATAAATATAAAAGGAAAAGGTTTGTTTATATTTGGTGAGAATATGAGATACTAATTAACTATTAAATAATTTAGTTTATAAAAAATATCTTTGTTTTGTACAATATATATAACGAATGACAAAAATATTAAGATAAATTTGAAGCATATTATCAGAAACTTTGATAATTTTTTATATAATACGTATGATAAAACCGATTCATAATACATTAGAATTGAATCATATGAGAAAATTAGATCATAATGTGATAAAATCGGATCATAACATAATAAAATTTTTATATACGCTATTAAAAAAATCTGATTATTATATGATAAAGTTAGATCGTTTTATGTTTATAATTTTCATATTTATTATTTATGATCTTGAATATTTTTACGTTAACAATATAATTCAATCATAATGTGTTGCTCTAAGATTATAGTTACCACAACAACGTTTTTTCTCTGTGTGCCGAAACACTAGGCTAGGTTAATTGTGCTTTAGTATTCACTAGTTTCTCACCATTTCCTTTCCAACCAAATGTATACCATTACATTTAACAGTATGACATGAAAACCATCGTTTTTATAACTACATATTTTTTTTTATTTTTAGTATTCTCAAGTAGTTTTGTATTTATGTATATCACCAAACGATAACCCAACAAATATAATAATAATAATAATAATAATAATATAATGGCAATTTCTATCGCTATTCGATATTCAGATATTCTTTTAGTAGAATGTCGATATTATGATTCTTCTTAAAGGGAAAGATTAAGGTTTATGCTTTTAGAAATTATTCTCAGAATAATGTTTTTAAATTTGTCTATTTCTTTCAAAAAAAAACCTTCGTAAATATAATAAATGTCTTCTTTCTAATAATCACCTGACTATTGTTCAAATGTTCACACATTTGTTTAACATTATTTATGTATAAAAATAACTTGCTTAAATACCTTTGAAAATTACTCGAAAACTAAATTTATTTAAAGACTACTTAAACAATCAAAGTATTAAATAATTTGACTTCAATTGAATTCCTCAAACCAATTTAACGCTACTGAATCACTGTGAAATCTTTTATTTAGTAATGCATACTACCCGAGATTATACCAAAGTTAATGTTTGTACATTCACATACAAACATATATACATATATCTAACACATGTATAAATATAATTATTTAAATATATATTTTTATATATATATATATATATATATATATATATATATATATATATATATATATATATATATATATAAGAATGTTTGTGTGGGGATAACAAAATTTTCTGTTATTTAATGTTATTTATGTTTTATGTAATGTTAAGATAAATAAATTTTATTTTTTTGTTTTTGAGGATGATGTCTACTCTAATGTCTCGTGATTTTCAAGCACATGTGCTGTTGTTGTTATAGTTATTTTGCTCTGTTTACGTATATGTAAGAGCTTTGCACTCAACGGTGGTATAAATGTATGTGTAAGTGTGCTAGTTTAAAATTGTGTAAAATTTATATTTAAGTGATTTGTAAATTAGAAAATTTTTGAAAATTTACAATTAACTTTTGTAAATTTTCTTAAATGATTATTACCCTAGTTGTTGTTGTTTTTTTTTAGACGTTTCTGTTGTTTGAATACAAAGTAAAAGTTAATTCCACTTAATTGGATAACTGTTTAAGTGGATGATGACTTGGAAGTAAAGGTATTTTTAAAAAGCTGAAAGATTGTGTAGGAAGTCTAAAGTTGAAAAAGAGAAATAATGAGGAACAATTTTAAACTGAAGTGAAAGAAATAAAAGTCACAAAAGAACACATTATATGTGAGCATGTTGGCGGATTTGGGATTTTGACCACGAATTCGGAAAATTTTGGTTGAAGAAAAGGATAAAAATTTTGATTTGGAAATTGGAGAATTAAATGCACTCCCCACAAAGGAGATATAATTTTTCGAGATTTTTTAATTTTTATACATCAAGTAAAACAAAGGTTTTCTAAAAATATCTCTGCTGGATATTACTTAGGTTAGTATTAATAAAATGCGTTACAAAAAATTTCATTTGACATATTGAATAATTTTAATTTTAAAATTACATATAGTACCAATTAATTTGATTTACAAGATGGTAAATCTGTAGTTTAACATATGTATATTTTATTTTCGTATATAAAGTGTACGTTCGAATAAAACATAATATAAAATATTCGTAGTAACTCTTAATTTTAAATATCTTTTTTGATCGCAATAACTTCTAGAGACATATCAGATTTAAATGCATATCGAATTCTTAAAATACGGTCGTTTCCTCGCATGCATACGGCAGCCAATGAAAAATATTCAAAATGAAATTTGAATTTTTTTTTAAACTTTTTTTTGAACTTATTAGAAAATTTTGATTGAGTAATAAAAAAATTTTAACAAAATTTTAACAATGAAATGAAAGTTAATTCAGAAAAAGAAAAAGTCAAAATAATGAATTCCTAGCCCAAAAACAGAGAAACTGTTAAAAGCTATGCCAAACATGTTTGGAGGCGTAATGATACGTTATGTTCATTTCTTCAAAATAAAATATGAGTCATGAGCTTAGGTATAGATTTAACGATTTAACGACTTAATCAAAGCTAAAAAAAAATTAAAAAGTAATGCTGAGAAGAGGCAAATAATGATCAAGGGTCCTCAGTAATAAAAAAAAGTGAAAATATTTTCACTATTTTTTTTTTAGCTTGGAAAACATACTTTATTGCTGACATTTCTCATATTCTAAGGTAGAGGTTTTGTGTACCGAATAATCGAGAAAATGGTCCTGAATAGTATCGAACTAAAGTCTGGATAAACTCGAATAATCATAACCGGGGATGGCAGATGTGGGGAGTTTTCACCAAACGTGACGTTTTGGCGAGTAAATCTTCCGCTTGGCGACATGGCGAATTTTTTGGCATGTTATTTGGATAGTTTAAAAAAATTTATAAAATAGTTATTGGCGGAGAAATACGATTATGTATTCTTACTAGCAATCTACTGCTTTCAGTAAATGCCTATCCAAAAAAACGTTGGGCCATAATTTATAAATTCAACTTCAACTTAGATTGAGAAATGTGAGGATTTTGCTCGAAAATTCGACAATGCAAAAAAAGTCAAGACAGTGGAAACACTTTTAGGTGTTTTGCTAGAAACCGATTGCTTTCAACTCAATGGAAACATAGTATAAAAAAACAAATATTGTTATACATTGTTAGAATTATTTATTTATTTATTTTTTTATTTTATTTTATTTTTATTTTATTATTTTTTTATTTTTAATAAAGTTGTTACTCGAAAATGGAGATATATGTATATATGTATGTCAGAAAAATGCATTTTAAATTATAATTTAATTTTCTATTCAATTACTATTAGCTACTGCAATTATAAATATACGAAATTTGAATCAATAAAAATTATAAGACACTAACCCCTTTATTATGTAAATCGCTTCACCTAACTTTGAAAAATTTTCCATACAAATTTTTTAAGACAAAAAGAATTTATATGAAATTTTTTTTTTCAAAGCGAGTTGAAGTATTTTATAAGATTAGGTCCTAAAACATTTTTGTTAATTTTTTTTATTTTTTCTTTAAACATATAAATAAAATTTATATTTATCGATTTTTGGAGATTTCTGATTAGCAATTTGGCGACGGAGGATCAAAAAAATCTGACAACACTGATCGCAACAAAGAGTGTAATAAAAAAACAATGATGACACTCATGACCAGTGTTGTCAGTTTAGGCTTTCTAAATCTAAATTTAGCCTTTTAAGTCTAAATCAAGTCTTTTTGTTTTGCTTATATCCTGAAAATTTTCGCTTTAGTTTCTAATTTTTTCAGCTTTTTTGATTTTTAAAATAGCCTTAAAAATGCTAAGATGTTTGTATTTAAACAACGAATATAATAATTTTTTATTTGCCATTACTAACTTTATTTTTATAGAATTATCCATTTAAGCATTTTTGCTTAAATTATTGGCACAAAAAAATCAAGATTGTTTATATTTAACAAAAAAATTTGCCTGCGGTGCTTCATGCTCGAAATACAAAATAATAACTAATTTTATACATTTATTAATCCATTTTTATAATTATATAAAAATATGAATATAATTTAAAAAAAATCATCCAAAAATTTAGAACTGCTTAATCATAAAGAAATTATAGTTAAAAAACAATTCAAAAAATCACTTCAAAATATTGAGTCATTTTTAATATGAAATATAACCCAAATTTGTGTGGTATTTTTTAGGGCATTCTTCATTTTTTAGGCTATTTTCTAGCTTTTTTTTAAGTTCAATTTAGCCTCTTTTTTCTCACCTCCTGGCAACACTACTCGTGACATGTAAGAGTGCTTTTAACATTTAGTGGCCAAATTTAGAATTTTGTCATTACAGAAGCACCCACAATTGGGAATGTTATTTTAGTTTCACAGAGTATAAGTTATTTAAAATTACCCAGAATATTGGCAATTGTAAAGGAATTGGATCCAAATTAAAAGTGAATTTAAGCAGTCCTCAATTATGGTTATAAATTTTAAATTCTTATAGAGATACAGCGAAAAATTTCATAAAAGTACTTTAAAATTTTTTATATTAAATACAATTAATTTTAATATAAAATGTTATATGAAGAATCCTAACTAATCGCGTTCATCCAAACATTCATCCAAAAATGATCTCTATAAAAAGAAAGAAAAACTTACTTAATAAAAAAGTAACTATTTTGATTGATAAAAACGATTTTGTGTTGAGTGGGATTTTTTGAGGATTTTTTTTTAAATTTTGGGGCTGGCCAATAAAATTACTTGGCAGTCCTGGAGCATGAATTAATTAAATATTGGTTAGTATTTTTTTTAAAGTAATTGATATGATTTCGTACTAATTATTTTAATAGAAATTTATTGAATATTCAAATTCTTTGTATTTATCTCGAAGTTATATAGTTGATAATTTGACTGAATTTTAAAATTATTCGTAAAAATATATATAATTTCTTAACTAAGTACTAACAAATTTGGAAAATTTTCAATAAATGCATGTAAAATTTTTGCTTACTACTAATTTTACAATTGGTCTTTCTGCGTATGAGTGATTTAGACATATCCACTTGGGCGTATTATTAATTTTAATTAAATTGACACTGAAAATTTGAAAGATAAAAATCTTTCTTTTTTTAGAAATATGGCACAAAAACTACTAATTATGATGTACGATAAGGAGTATTTTCCTTAACGGCAGCAATAAAGAGAAAATCAGTTTTTTTTTCGATTTGTTATCTATATTGTCACTGAAATGTTCTTTTAGGGTCGAATAATTATAAATAAACTAATTTAATAAAAGGATTTGCGACCGTGAACCGCGAAAAGAAATGACAAGACAAAATGCTTGTTTGACTTCAACTATAACAACAAATTTTTTATTTACAAAGTTTTAAACTAAAGCTAAACGAGAGATCATAAACAAGTAAATAAGGGCCACTGTGTTGTTGTTATTCTATGTTGAGAGACAGATAAAAAAAATTCACCACTAGTAATGTACATACATACATACATACATACATACATACACAAAAAACAAAACAATAAACATAATATGTTCCTATATTGAATTCTTGTTTACAACAACACTAATATTAATTATAAGATGTAAATACAAAACAAAATAAAAAAACAAATATAACCTAACGGTTAATAAACAAAATAAGTTACAGTGGACCATATTAATGAAATTTACATCAAATTACAGTGTGATGAGTAGCCCAAAAATATGAATAAATTTAAATACAATAAAAAATAAAATAATGAATTTAACAACATATTATTAAATGTTATAAAGTGACTTTACATATAATTTATTTTATAAAGTATTAAATATATTATTGTTGTAGAAATTAAAGTTAAGTAAATAACAGTTTTTGTAAAATTATAATTTCAATATTTTTTATAGCTCTGAAAATAGATAAAAACTTTAAACTACTTCTTAAACAGAATGTCTAAAATTAATCCAAGAATTTCATTTTATTTCCGTTATGAAATTTAACTTTTAACAAAATTAAAATCGCCTGTAAATTTTTCATTGAATACAACTAAATTCCATTTATTCCTCTTTTAAAAACGTGTCCAATTTAATTTGGCATATTTTCCCTTTTAATAAAATATTATCAAATGTATGTTTTTAATCGGAAACCTTTTCATTAATATTATAGCTTTTTGTTTTTTTTTTTTTTTTTTTTTTTTTTTGTGGTACTAAAATGAAATAGTTTCACAATAAAGCCACTTAAATTGCTGTTGCTTTTTTTCTTTCTTTTATTTCGATTTTTTACTGTTTGCAAAAAAAAAATATGTGGAAATAACAATGAAAATATAAAAAAAGTAAAAGAGCAAAATATGTATGGCCCATACAATATAACACGTATGGTAAAGTGGTCAACCAATGCGGACAACATTCTACCACCAAAACTGCAATTACAATAGGAACACTGTTACAACAATAATACTACTACTTACTACTACCTATACATAAATGTAAGTTTTACAGAAAATACGTGTTGAAATGTGTGTATACATTTGATGCTAGTATACGAAATACAACGATAACAAGAATTAAAAAAATAAAAAATAAACGGAGTATCAAGCTGTGATTGCGGTCGACTATAAAATAGATTTTGCTGGGTCAACCAACTTAATATTGGTTTCATTTGTTTTTTCAATTGTTTTTCTTATATTATTTATTTACGAGTACTTAACCAGAAAAAACTTGGTAATGGAATGTAGTTATGGATGTAGTTACTTTTCAATGACAACAACATACCGTCTGCGTTACCTAGAAGTAGTTTAGTAATTACTTATTTACAATGCGGTATTTAGTTACTTATTTATGATACGACTTTTGAATATAATACTTTCTATGGATTTTTTTTTCAATTAAGTTTACCAATTCATATATTAAAAGCGGAATAAATATTTTAAAAAGCCAAATTTATGTATGTATTAATTTTTAATCTAAAATTGTTTTTAAAATATTATATTTCTTGTTATTGTTAAGTTTTAAAATTAAAATTTAAGTTTTTGAAATAAAAATTTGATTTTTACGTTTAAAGTAAACGGCTTTTTATAGCCTGACATTTCATTCGTTATTTATTACCCAAAACGTAACTAGTTACTATTTCTTTTACAAATAATAACTTTAGTAAAATTTAAAAATTAATGAAATTTAACGGCTTTGTAGTAATTAGTTTTGTAATGACATTTTAAAATGCCTACTTGCAATAAGTTAGTTGTTGCCCCTAATGTCATCATCGTGTTAAAATAATTAGTTATTCAGCTATTGTGTAAGTAGTGAGGAGTAGTAGTAACTCATTAGACCAAAGTTTGTTGGGGTATACTTTTAATTTAAAACACTTTTTTAAATTTTAATTTTTTAAAATATTAAAATTTTTAACAGAATTTTCTTTTGTTTTGAAAATTTTATTAGAATTTTTTGTTTAGGTAACTTGATTTGAATTTAAAAATTTCAGAAGAATTTCACGTTGTATTGTATTATTTTTGTTCGACTTGTCCACAAATTCATGTAGTTATTTTTTGACTCTAGGGGTACTCAAAAATATCTACCTAAACGAAAACAAAAATAAAAAAACAAAAAAATTTTGCCATCAGTGAGACTCGAACTTGGACACACACTAACCATTCGTTTTTACTGACTAACGTCTTACTCAATACACCATCTCGCACATAGCATTGTAAGCGACAAAAACTCTATTTAGTTTAATATATCTTTTTAGACATTTTGTTATAAAAAACTAATAGCTTCAGAATGGGGTTGAACCAACAACCTTCTGGTTGTTAATCCGACGCTCTAGCCAACTCATCCACGTGATTGCAGTATTACTGTGCTATTATGCTACTCAGTACTTATTAATGTAATACAGGGTAGGCAAATAATAATGACGCCTCATTACTAGGAAACTACTTTAATAAGTAGTTGTTATTACCGAAAACCAAAAAGTTTTTGCTGGGAAATTACGAGTAATTTAAATTAATATTCAATAAAAGAAGTTTCACTTTGAATAATATTTAAAAGAAAATATGTTTCATTAAATTTTTGTTTTAAGTTGTGGAATAGAAGGGGATAAATGCTGTAAGTTTATGGCAAAATAATTTTGCTCTTAGGGACTATTTTTAACGTTTACTAAAATATAATCATAGAAGTATATTAATAACAAGGGGTGGGTTATGGCTAAGGGTATCCAATATCTATACCCTACAAGTATTCAAATTAATGGTAAAATTGTACTTAACTGATTGGAAAAATAATACTAGAATGGAAGGTGTCACTGATTACCATGATACCTAAGTCAGGAAAAGATCACACAAAAGTAGAATCGTATAGACCAAAGTGTGGCATGACGGCTTGTTATATAAAATAGAACAAAATTTACCCATAAATATAAATAAATTATTAAAAAGCTACATAACTAATCGGAAATTTATTCTTAAAGAAGGTGACTTTTTTAGTACCCTCAGCCTATTGAAGCGGGTGTGTCCCAAGGTAGTGTACTGGGCCCGGTGTTGTACCTGATATATACCTCCGATATGCCAACTAATAGTAAAACCCATACATCAATATTTGCAGATGATACAGCTATTTTAAGCACCCATGAATGCCCACAGGAGGCATCTCCAATTTTGCAGAACCATATATTTGATATTGAGAGATGGCTAAAAAAATGGCAAATAAAAATAAATGAACAAAAATGCATACATATAACATTTACCTTGCGTAGGGAATCTTGCACACCAATTCTTATAAATAACCAAATAATACCCCATATTAAATACCTCGGAATACATCTCGACCGACGCCTTACTTTAAAATTTCATATTGATGCAAAGTTGACCCAAATGAAATTGAAAGCACTCCAAATAAATTGGCAGAAATTCTGTGCTCAGTCTAGATTGCAAACTACTCCTCTATACCTCAGTTTTAAAGACAATATTTAGTTATGGAATCCAGAGACGCCAAAACAAAATATTACGAACTATAACCGCAGAGGAAGAAACACCGCAGAACTGAGCCGAAGTTGAACCACATGCATTAAAATCGATTTTAGTCTGACGTTAGTTGGACTAAACAGATCTTAAGATTTAGAATTAAGATTTGACTAACTTAACTTTTGTGAAGATTCAATAAATAAAATTAATGAAAAAAAAAAACTGATTAGAACCCAAAGTTGTGTTTTTTTTTTTAGAAAATAATTGACGTTACAAGCTTTTGCTGCGCATATACGGAAATTGTTTATTTTTTGGCATAATATGAATAATAAGGAATCAAGTATGGTATTAAGTGTTAGTGACAAATACATATGTATATACAGGCAATTTTAAAAGAAAATAGGGTTACAAAAAAGTCTGCAAGAAACAATATGATCAATAAATATGCCATTATTTTTAGAAGTCAAATAAAAACAAGTAAGAAAGCCAAGCCCTAACATATGATACCCTAGAGTATTGGTCAGTTTTGGACCAATTTAATTTATGATATATATGCTTTTAAAACTTTTTTGTGTCAAAAATTAAATTGATACTAATATTTATATGAGATTTATGAATGTAATTTGTGGAAGTGGGTCTTCTTGTAAAGGAGCCATGGTCAATTATGATTCAATCTTTGCGAACTGATTTATGATTGTACAAAATTTATATGTGTCAAATTTTACTAAAATCGTAATATAATTAAAGCCTATTAAAAAAATTTCTGACTTATGCCAATAATTTGTCATTGCTCTTTCTTCCAACGTGACTGAAAAGAAAGAAAACAAAATTATTTTTTAAAAAAATAATTTTGGAAGAAGTAAAAAGACTGGACACTTACTTCTTGTTTTAAACAGGTGAAAGAAAATAAGTAGCTATTCCAAAATGTTAAAAAATCTATGTTCTTTAAATAAATATTATTGTGTTTGATGAAGTTGTCGCTTGCAGAAGTTGACAAGACTTTGGTCAAAATCAACTGTCATATCTAACATCCACAGCCATAGAGGGGTACATTAAAGGAGGGCTTTATATCAATGTCCAAAAATCATGCTCTTCACCCTCTGTCCGCGTTTCAATACATATATAAGCATTAAACCCCTATTTCGGGCGAAAATTTGTATATGGACTAGGTGAAATAATATATGGATCATAATTAATTTCAATGGGTTTGGTCTTTATAGAAAAAATCATATGTGCCAAATTTCATTACCTACAAAATTGTGACCTGTACTTTGCGCACAAGATTTACATAGACAGTCAGCCATACGAACGGACGGACATTAGAGGGTATTCTAAGTCGAACGATATACTTTAAGATAGAGCTTCGAAACATCAGCACAAACACATAATTTGCAAATAATTTCAACCATCGTAGGAGGTTAAAATTTGACCAATATATTTTAAATCTCGCTGATTTTCAACAGAAAAATTCTCGGAAGGATTTTCGGTCATTTATATATATATATATATATATATATATATATATAAAACTGGGTTTTCAATACGGTATTCGATTTTCTGAAGCCAATATATAAGCTAGGGATGTCGTTTTTGCAAAACAAAATCGGAATTTTTTTTCTGATTTTTTCCTTTGAACAAATGAACTCAGTCGGTTCATTATTTACAGAGATATTGGCCAATTTTTTTTACCGATATCTAAGTCCTATATAATCTATGGAATTGTTTTTTATACAGATCGATGACAAATATGTATTTTTTTTATACTGAAAAACAACAACCATAAGTTAAGGCTTATTGTTTTATTTAAATTTTAGAAAAATCTGAAATGTTTTGAGGAATTCTTGTGTTGAAAAAATTAACTAACTAGATCCAGTATTAACCGAGTTATAGACTAAAATGTGTTTTAGATTTAGATATAAGCTATTTGCTTCATTCTTGCATAAGTCTATCACAGTGGAATATTCCTATCATAAATATTTTTTTTCGAATTTCGTTTTTTAAATCAGTCAAATCGGTCTATAAATTTTCTCCAATACTCCTTTTTTTAATTTTATATTGTCCTACATTTATGAATATTTGTTCTGCACCGAATTGATTAAATCTCCCTTAAATATGTATGAACTATTGTAAAATTCCAATGTATTAAATTTGTTATTTACCAGCTGTTACTGGTGCGCTTCGCTGCCCTATTCGATGCGATATCTAATATAACTAATATTTACTCTTTATGTGAGCTACTACACCCACTGGATCCATTAACCCTATTCGAAATTTTATATGAAAATTTCTCTCATTTTTTTAAGATTCTCACTGTAATAGTCCTTTAGATGAGAAGATTTATATTTGTTTTGTATGGGGCTACCTCTCCCTCTGGACCTATCCGTCCTATTTTCATTTCATCAATGAGATATAATAGGATAAAGATTTCCTTCACTGTAATAGTTCTTTAGGCATGCCATAATGAATATTTCTTTTATATGGGGGCACTACTACTAGCTTTTTGTACCCTTCACCACAGGTATAAAGGCTATGTATCAGTTAGTCTTTAGTAGTTAGTAATTTCTACAATATTCATCTAAGACCCCAAAAAATATATATTTTTTTTTGATCCTTATTGATAGGGAAGTTCATATAATGATGTTATGTACATCTGTCTGTTGAAATCTCTTTTTAGAAAGCCATAGTTATCGGATATATATGTTATATATGATATATATATTTAAATTATAGGGATTATTCCTTAGAATGACAAAATCGGTCCAGTCCTTAACGGATATCGCTCAAAAGCCGAAAAGGGGTCTAAAATCGTATTAGTTTTCTACTTGCAATGACTTTCAGTATTGTTATTTTTTGTATAATTAAGCAATAGTTGTTGATTGTATATACATACACACAATCACTTTTTATATAATTTTGGATGTTTTGTAGTTGGACATAGAAGCATTGCAATGACTCAATGTTGTTTATTTTGTGTAAGCACGTATCAACCTACAAACATATGTATATAAATTTAGTAGTCATCAGAAGCTGTCAGTGTTGTTGTTGTTTTTTTTTAAAGAAAGCAAGGCTTACTATGATATTTTAATTTTGTGTCTATATTTTTGTAAAAAATGTAGATTATTTTTGTAAGCATAATTGTGAAAATATGGAAGCATACTTTAAGGCGTAAATTTTTGTTATTTGTCAGTAAGGTGGTGAAGGTTATGAAAGATTCGGCACAGACGAATATGGCGGTCTAACTTGTTTTAATTAATTTCTGAAACTATTGTTAAAACTATAACTTTAATCGAGTGCACTTTTTAATTAATTAGATTGCGATACATCGATAATAGAATATTTGTAATGTTAGTTAAAGCCCACTATATTTTAAATATTTTTCATTAGAGTAAAAATAAATATTATTTTCATTTAAGTATATAAAAGGAATAAGTATTAATCATGTGTCATGAGTTGCAAATTCTTCAACGTCATAGTTTTGAAACAAATATCAAACTAAAGATTTAATTTCTATAAAATATATTTTTGTTTGATGGTTGTATTAAAGATATTTTGAAATTAATTATTTAAAGTTTATATTACTTAAAATCTTATACTACTTACTTATACTTACTTATACTACTGATATACTACTTTCTCTAAGAAATAAATTTCTAAGTATTCCTAAGCAAGTTATAATTAATACACCTTAAGAAATATTTCTCTAAATAAAGTTTGTTTAATAAATACATATAATAAATAAATTGTATTTGTATGTAGTTATTTATTAATAGTATTTGCTTTAGTTTTCCTTTGAGTTGTTCTATGGTCAAAGAAACTTTTCATTCCCATTCATTCTGTATTTCCTGCTTTTATAAACTCATTTAGTTTACCCTCAATATAGGGAGCTAAAAATTCTTTTGTTAATAAAAATGCCGCAAGTACTATTTTATTTCGTTTTACTTATATATTTTATTTTTTCGTAAGAAAAAAAAAAATCAATCTACTAAAAAGGAATACTTTCATACTTAGTTTCCCCATAATAAATTAAATAGTTTTTAATCTGTGTATATGTGTTATTTTTATGTTAAAATAAAAACAAACTAATAAAATACAACTAAGTAAAAGAAAATAAAAAGCCATAAAATAATCAATAAAAGAAACTAAAACTACAAAAAAAAAAAAAAAAAAAAAAAAAAAAAAATGAATTAAGTCTCCCCTTTTTTGTTATTATTTTATTTAAATCCATTTTTTTCCTTCAACAGCTATATGAGCAAACTTTAAACGTTTAATAGTATGAGAGAGAGAGCTATTTCAAGTACATGCGGATAAAATAGACGAAAGTATGTCTGAATCATTGTACAGTCAGACGCGGATCTACAGGGGGGAATTTCCCCCATCCCACCAAATGAATTTTTCAAATATGGAAAAATTAAAATGGGAGAACAAATTTACAAATAGAAAGGGAAAAATATAAATTATTTTTCAAAAAATAAATAAATAAATTAATATTTTATAGAAAATAGAAAAAGGAAGAATGATTTCTTTTTAACATAATGGAGCAAAAATCATTTTTATTGAAAATATCATATTTTTTCCTTTGAAATTTTGAAACAAAATTAAAAGATTTTAAAAATTGGCATTTACTTAATAAAATATGTAGGAAATGCAAGTGATTTTTAAAATTTCTAAATAACAACAATATTTTTATACATTTTTATATTTTTCCAATTGAGAAAAAATTTTTAATTCCTTTTCTAGTTTAAAAAAGGTAATTCCAAATTATTGCATCATATTCCTTTAAGTGATAGTTTTATCATTTAAACAAATATACGTCCCTCGTAGTTATATGAAATGCAACACTATTTCCATCAAGTACCACCTGTTAATAAACTATTGTCAAATTTTGAGCAAGTGTCGTCATTTACTTTGCGCTTAACGGCTGTTCAAAACATACAACCTCGTGTATTTTTCTAAAAATGGAAAAAAATAAATTTCGAGTGCTCATTAAACATTATTTTTTGCGAAAAAAAACCGTCAATCAAACCAAGGAAAATCTCGATATATACTATGGGGACTCTGTACCATCGATTTCAATGGTAAAACAGTGGTTTGCTGACTTTCGTTGTGGTCGCACAAGTACAAATGACGCTTAACGTTATAGATGGCCAATTGAGGTCAGCACACCCGAAAATGTCGAAAAAATCCACGATATGGTATTGGCTCATCGAAGAGTAAAAGTGCGTGAGATTGTTGATGCCATAGGCATTTCATATGGCAGTGTGGTCTCGAATTTAAATGATCAGCTGGGTTTAAGAAAGTCGACTGCAAGATGGGTGCCGCGTTTGCTCTCAATTGACCATAAACGTAGACGTTTGACAACCTCAAAGGATTGTTTGGAGTTGTTTCACTGCAATCCGAATGAGTTTTTGCAGCGTTTTGTAACTGTGAATGAAACGTGGATCCATCACTGTACTCCGGAGACCAAGCAGCAGTCTAAACAATGGGTTTCTCCGGGTCAACCTGCTCCGAAGAAGGCCAAGGTAAGTTTGTCTGCCAATAAGGTGATGGCAACAGTTTTTTGGGATGCACACGGGATAATCCACATCAATTACCATAAAAAAGGGAAAAACAATAGACGGCGAATATTATGCCAACTTATTAGACCGATTTAATGAGGATTTAAAAAGAAAACGACCCCATATGGCCAAGAAAAAAGTTCTTTTTCATCAAGATAATGCAAGGATGCACCCGTGTGCAGTCTCAATGGCAAAACTCTATGAATTGGGCAACGAATTGGTACCTCATCCGCCATATTCTCCGGATTTAGCCCCTAGTGACTACTTCCTATTTCCAAACGTAAAGAAATGGCTCGGTGGAAAAAGATTCAACTCCAACGATGAAATTATTGACCAAACAAATGCCTATTATCGGGACCTCGAAAAATCCTACTTTTTACGCAAAGTAAAGACGGCTGAATTTGGCAGTCCATATATGCACGGACTATTTGATCTCTCCGCAATTGATGTTAGTCGAATCAGATCTTTTTTTTCCGTGCGACAGGTTGGTTCGATTTGAACCTATTTTCGAGCATGTGAAAACAGATTCACAAAATTCATGAGATTAACAAAATGGGACCAATACGACCCAAGTGAGCTGTATAGTTACATTTGCAGTTGCCCATCTAACCTAACCTAACAGTCAGTTATTTTTCTGGTAATGAGAAATTGTTGCTATATAAGTTAGTAAGTTCCTTAACATGAAAGATATTGGTAAAATAAAAAATAAACGTTTAAAATATTTAAGTGTGCAATAAAAATATACTAAACCTAAAATTGTTTGGCAGGATCTCATGAAAACTATATTTAACTTAGAAAATCTGCACGCAGAGAAAAAACATGGACAGTATTATCACTACAACAATATTATGTTCTCATTGTTAATTTTCTTGAATTTTAATAACTCTTTGTTCTTGATAACAATGTTTTTGTTGAAATTTTGTCATTTAATGTTTACACTCAATAATAACTTTAATATTGACTGCAAAAATTATATGTTTTTAAATATTTTTACCAGAAAAAAAATTTTATTAATATGAAAAATATCTTTCCATTAAATATTTGCAGTCTTTTTCCTTGTTCTTAAACCATATAGTGTTTTTAAACTATATTAATATTATTATTCTCCTGACAATAAAATGTTTCCCATGAAATAAATGTTTCACAAACTTAGTGAAAAAAATTTGTTTTTAATGTTGGTTTTCCAACTTCATTGTAATCCTCATTTAGCTTATGCATGAATAAATATAAATAGACGAGGTTTGGTTATATTCGCTGAGATTGAAGCAATATAAGATTGATTAACTACCATTAGAGGGTTTAGTTAAAAAATATATGGTGGTAAAAATGAATATAATTAATAAATAAATATTATATAATTTTTTATTTTATATTTTTTTTGCTCTTTTTCTCTATTATTTTCAATAAAAATTTATAAAAATAATTTTTTATTAGTACGTTTATATTTTAATATATGATAAGATGGAATAATAATATGACAAAATGAAATAATAATATATTAACATGGGATAATAATATAATAAAACGGAATAATATGACAATGTGGTATAATAATATAATAAGATAGAATAATAATATAATAACATCAAATCATAATCTGATAGAATTGGATAATGATGTAGTAATATTGTTCAATTATGTGTAAAATTAGAATCATAACATGAAAAAACAAACCATAAAGTCATATAGAATATGCCAAAATGAAATCATAATAATTTTTTTTTAACTTATATAAATATTACTTATAATCGTTTCTATTTTTCGCTGTGATCATATGTTCCAATCATAATATGTTGTTCTTAGATTATGGTCACTGCAACTATATTTTTTCTCTGTGTGAAACTCATATTTTGCAAGTAAATTTTTGAATTAGGATCGACTCGTCTGATTTAAATAAAAATTCTCAAATGCTTGCTATTATTTTTTTCTTCTCATTCCATTTCAAAAATTAGTTTATTTTCTCTTATTGAGACTTGTTTAAATTTTATAGTTATCGGGTTATTCGTATCTGAAAATTCAAATTTTAAATTTTAAATTTATATTGGAAAAAACCTCACGAGAGCAAAAGTAAATAATTCTGAATTTGAAATTGGAGAAATAATAATTTTTGGAATATTTTAAGCCAGGCAAATATCATTACACACAAAATGCGAAAATTCTTTGTTACGATTTCATAAATTTGTATGTAAATCGGATTAGACGATCAGAAATTACCAATTATAGAAAGTGTTCATTTGACCTGCTCATAAAATAACTTGGACTTGGGTGGGTCTAGTTGTATTTCAAAAATTTTGCAGCACATATTTACACACACATATTTACATCATTTAAAAATCATTGTTCTGTCCCTAATTTGTGGCTAAAAAGCACAATTCAAATTTATGGATCCCTAGATGTAGCTTGGAAAAGACCAAGCAGTGTATTGATTTGATTGGAAGTCATAAACATAATAACTTATCTAATAATTTAAAATATATTAATAATATATCTTCTTTTAAAATCTTCTGTAAAAATTATTTAATCAACTAGATAGAAACGCTTTTTAGTTAAAGATGTTACATAAATTTAGTGTAATTGAAATAGTTAAAAATAAATATTGAATTATTTTTATTTATATCTGTACATAAAAGCACTTAAATTTTTTTGCCAGCTTGCTTCAAAATGCCTAATTGTAGAAATATATGTAGAAATAAATAATTGAATAAAAAAAGAAAGAAAAAAAATTGTGACATGACCGTTCAAATAAAAATCAATAGTATATCTATTTATCTATCTATCTATCTATCTATCTATCGAAACAAATGCCCGTCTGTCAGAAAATATCCTTACTCGTGTCAGTTTTATATATAATATTTTATGTAATTGAATATTTGGTGAAATGATTAATTAACTTCCTATGTTTTTTCAAAATACATTGATATGAATTCTATGGTGCTAAATTTAAGACATTTATTGACGTCTATTGAGATTAATTCTTTTTATAATATGTCCGTTTCTTTTTTTACTTTTTCAGTAAACTGAGTATTTACTGAGCTAAACACTTGTACACAAAAAAGTACGCAAACGGACATTTTGTAAAATCCAGTAAAATAACCACTACTAATAAATATAAAACACCAACAAAAAACAACAACAGGGCTTTTATCAAAATATATGCACTTTAGTGAACAAAACTTAATTTTTCATTTTGTTGTAAATATATTTATTGTTTTTTTTATGTACTTTTAGTAAAATTTTAATGCAAAAGTATATATTTTTTTTTAATTTTTCAAACACTTTCCTTTCATTGCTTACATTTATTTGCAGTTTATTAACTGCGATTTTTCTCTCTCAATTTTTTCTCACTTTACGGGATTTTGGGTACGCGAACGGAAATCCAGTAAAAGTTTTTACTGGATAGCTAAAATGTTTGAGTAAACGAACACACCTTATCTTTTGATCTTCTTCGAACAGTCGTACGACTATTGTATTCACCGCCAAAATGTTTATTTCAAAGGGTATACTCTCTGGTTTTTTTTTTTTTGTCAAATATATTGACAGTTATACATAATGGTTCTTTAAAATATAGTATAAATTAATTTAAATTATTTTTTGTTTTTATTAATTTTACAAATAATAATCGACTAAAAATTAAGGGGTTCGATTAATCGCCCATAAAAGTCGAAATTAAAATGGTTGATCGAAAAATCGAAAATCAATTATTAACTTTTCATACCAATCACTACTATTGATTATCCATTTTTAGTTTTAATCTATTTTGAAAAATCTGGATTAGTCCTGAAATAATGAAAAGGATTAATACTTATTTATGTATATAATTCTGTGTGGCTTTTATACAAAATATAAATTATGTTTTCTCATGTTGGAAAATACAAAAACTTTTCGTCTGTACAGCAAAATATTTGAATAATTTTATTCAAGCCTTGATGGAGTTATTTAATTTGAAAAATATGTATTTTGGAAATTATGTTATCAGGAAAGCTGATTATTCCAAATTAAATCACCTACTTTGTTCTGAAAACTGGTTTGAATATATTTCTTACAATAAAGTATGCCCTCGTAATATTGACATAATTTTGAATAAATTCTATGATGTATTATTTAAATGTTTTAAGAAATCAATACCAATGACGAGAAAAAAAATTGCATATGGACCGCCTTGGAATACAAAGCAGCTCAATGGCTTGAAAAATGTAAAAAACAAACATTATAGAAAATATAAAAACTCCGGTTTATCTATTGATTATATGATATACTCCATATCAAGATCAGTTTACAATTCGAAAAACATCCAATGTTACAATAATTATCTTTTTAGGGTGAAAAGAAACTTTAAAAATAATCCAAAATATTTTTACCAATTTGTAAAGTCTAAGCGTCGAGTCTCTGGATATCCATCCATGATGAAATTTTGAGATAAAGAATTCTCAAAAGATGCAGATATTAGCGATATGTTTGCTGCTTTCTTCTCATCCACCTATTCTGATAAAGACTTACCTCAACTTTCCAATTATCCATATCCAATTCCTGCTGCAACTCTAATAAATTGTCCAACATTAGATAAATCGATGGCACTGAGAGCTACACAGAATCTAAAATATTCAGATAATATTCTGTGTTCTTATAAAATGTTTACATTTTCTTATATCTCCAATAACCTACTTATTCAACATATCAATATTTAGTGGTTACTTTCCTGAAGTTTGGAAGCACACCCAACATTTCCAGTTATAGAGGTATTGCTAAATTAGGTGTTATTCCAAAACTTTTCGAAAAGATAGTTACTGAAATCCTTTCGCATCAAGTTGTATGCTATCTTTCGCCATTACAGCATGGATTTAGAAAAGGATGTTAAACTACTAATAACCTTTTTGAGTTATAACTGCATCTAATTCCGGTTTACATTTGATTCCTGTTTTCCTTAAATGGATTTCTACATATCTTGAAAATAGATGTCAATGTAAAGCGTGATCCATTTCGAGGTTCCCTACTTTTTTAAAGAAAAAAATACAGAAAATTCAAGCTTCAATTTTAGGCATTAAATTGGAGTTATCATGGCACGATAACGGTCGCCATTGACGGTTACGTTCACACCGGCATCATTTTTAAAGAAATATGGACCGATGATTCCACCGGCCCACAAACCACACCAAAGCGTTTTTTTTTCTGGATGAAGTGGCAGTTCTTGAATCTCTTCAGGTTGCTCTTCGTCCCAAATGCGGCAATTTTGTTTGTTTTCATACCCATTGAGCCAGAAATGGGACTCATCGTTGAACAAAATTTGCCTCGAAAACGTCGGATCTTCTTGGAACTTTTCAAGAGCCAATAGAGCGAAGCGATGTCGCTTGGGAAAGTCGAGCGGCTTCAGTTGTTGCATAAGCTGTTTTTTGTACGCTTTCAATTTAAGATCTCGACATAAAATGCGCCAAGTCATTCCATACGTCAGTCCGAGTTGCTGCGAACGGCACCGAATCGACTCTCCACGGTCTTCATGTACACTCTCAGCTACAGCCGCTATATTTTCTTCACAGCGTAGTGGACGTGGTCTATTCGGTCGAATATTATCCAATAATGAATGCTGGGTCTCAAAATGGGTGATGGTGTTGCGAATAGTACACTCAGTAGGCCGATTACGTTGGCCATAAGTTGAGCGAAGTGCACGAAACACATACCTCACAGAACGTGAATTTTCGTAATAAAGTTGAGCGATTTGTAAACGTTGTTCAGACGTAAGTCTTTCCATTATGAAATGCCAAACAATACTAAACAAAAATAACATGACAGCATGACAAGACTCACACGTGATCTGTCAAAAAAAGCCTTTTGAAAAAAGTATTTCTACTTGAATCACCCATTATATTATTTAGATAATGTATATCAGAAACCATTCCTGTTTTATCCGGTGTTCCACAAGATAGTCAACTCGGCGCCTTATTAAAATGAATTACCAGCTTGCATTGAGAATTCTACAATATTAATGTATGCTGATGATGTAAAGCTGTTCCATAGCTTTAACTATTCCTATCAATGTTCCTTACTCCAATTAGGTCTTGGCAATCTTTATGATTGGTGTATGATGAGTCTAATGGATCTGAATTTAAGAAAGTGTAAACACATGATGTTCTACAGAAGAAGTCCAGTACTCTGTAGATACACAATAAATGAATATCAACTTGATCTAGTCGAAGAATTTCTTGATCTGGGTGTGTTGCTTGATTGTAAACTATCCTTTAATTCCCACGTTTCGCAAATCGTTAATAAGGCAAAAGGAGTTCTAGGTTTCCTCAAGCGCTGGGGAAAAGAGTTTAATGATCCTTACGTTTCCAAGCAATTATTCATATCTCTTGTAAGACCAATCCTGGAATATGCTTCCGTGGTCTGGGATCCTCAATACGAAGTTCATATAAAGGAAATTGAATCGGTCCAGAAACAATTTCTCTTATTTTATCTTCGTAATCTTCCATGGAATCCTGATATTAATTTACCATCATATCAAAGTCGATTACAGCTTATTGATCTCCCTACTCTTGAAAGTAGGAAAAAATATATTAATATTTCATTTGTAATTCATTTAGTAAATGGTTCAATTAATTCTGAGTTCCTGCTTCGTAAGATCGAATTCGTAATTCCAAATCATCCAACTAGAAATTATACTCCTTTAAAAATAAAATATTTTCGAACCAATTATGTCAACCTTGATCCCATGAGACGTATATGCAATCAATTCAACAGTTTTTGTTCATATATTGATTTCTCTTTAAATCCAATCCGCATTAAGAGGATCATTTTTAACTTAGTTAAATAATAATTTTTTGTTATTGAATGATTATGAAAAATATTTTATTGTAAATTGATTTAAGAATAAGAAATTATAATTTCATTGGCTATTAAATAAATAAATACTAGTAAATAAATGTTTTCAACTTAAAGCAATGAAAGTGACTTACTCGATTTAAAAAATTTTCTGTGAATTTTACAAATTTCAGATTGAAAATCAGAATCTTTTAAAAAATTTCAAAAAAGTATTTTTTCATAATTTTAAATTCATTTTCAAAACAGATTTTCTTTATCTGATTAGCTTCAAATTCTTTATCAGTAATTTTAGATATTAAATATATCATGAGTTTTTTTTTTTTTTTAATTAATTTAATTTGAAATTCTTAAGAGGATAACAGTAAAATAATAATAAGGCAATTTAAACTATTAAAATCTATTCAATATTTCCAGAAATATTTCTTTTATAAAACATAAATTTTATTTTATTATTATTATTTTTTTTTTTTTTTTGTATTTCAAAAAAATACAAAATTGATGTAAAATATCGAGTTTTTTAGGCGACAGTAATATAAAAATTTCATAGCTCAATAATTCGTTTGAAAATCTCTTTTTTAAAAGTTTTTTATTGGCTAAATGAACATAAAGTTTTAGAAATTAAAATCGCGAATTTCTCATAATTGAAAAATTTTTCATAAAATGTTTACGACCAAATGATTTGGTTAGATCCGAGCCTGGTGCAATAGTGTGTGTATGTTTGCTTAAGTTTTTAGGGTGTGTGTATGTAACTTGTTTTAATCATGTTTTGTTTTCTTTATTTTTTTTTTTTATTTTTGTTTATGTTTGTTGTTTTGTTTTACCGATGTTTTTGTAGTTGATGGTCGTGTTGGCTGCTTCTTGTACAACCCGCCTTTGGGATGCTACTGGATGTTTGTTTTGTTTTTTTTTTATACTCCATGCCACTATAGGTGATTGGGGTATAATGCGTTTGTGTTGATGTTTGTAACGCACAGAAAAAATCATCCAACACCCACCTTAAAGTATACCAATCGACTCAGAATAACTTTTTGAATCGATCTAATGATGTCCGTCCGTCCGTCCGTCTGGCTGGACGGTTGGCTGGCTGTCCATGTAAGCCTTGTGCACAAAGTACAGGTCGCAAGTTTGAAGATAATTCAATGAAATTTGGCATATAGGACGAATCGTATTGAAATTGGTGATGATCGGTCTATTATTTTTCCTAGCCCCCATACAAAAGTCCTCCCAGAATAAGGGTTTAACGATCATAAATGCATTAAATATAGCAATATTTTAATGAAATTCGTTGTAAGGAAGTCTGGTATAAGTTTCAATCTTCAAATTTCATGAAGATTGGTCCATAATTGACCATAGCACCCATATAACACCCTACTTCGAAAATAGAAAAAAATTTCGAATTTCGAAAATGTCAGTGTCAAGTTAATATTCGACGCAAATAAATCCTATGTAAGTAGAAACAACATTGGCAACAAAATTTTTTAGAGAATTCTGATGTCCGTGTGTCTGTTAATTTTAATTATAATAATTGGTGTATTTCTCCTAATTTTACAGACAAATTAATACAACTTGTTATTTGTACTTTAAAATATGGTTCAAATCGGTTCCTTATTTTTTATACTTCCCATATAAATTAACTCCCGAAATTTAACTAAGAAACTAAAAAAATCTGCTTAACATCATTTCATCGAAAAACATTCACAGAATACTTACTCATATCTTGTAAAATGTAATTTTTACAATATATTTTCATAGTAACAAATATTATGAGGCTCGCTCTATATTTACCATAGCTCCCATATAAGCTCACTTTCGGGAATCACCCTAAAGTCTATAAATTCATACAAATGTTAGTATTAACGTAATATTCTGTATTCATATATTTTATTTTACACTTAGTAAAAGTATCGGTCCACAATTGTCCACATGTCTAATATAAGACCCCTCCACGAAATATAAGACCCCTGCACAATGTTGTGGGGTATCATATAATCAGGCTTGACCGACTATATCTTTCTTACTTGTTTTTTTTTGTTTGTTCTTGTTTTGTCCAAGTTGTTGTTTATTTATAGATTACAATGGCGTAAATAACCATTAGCATGCACGTGTTTGCTCATGTATTACATACTCAAAGTTAGTCAGAGAGTTTAAATGTGTACGAGTTTGTATTGTATTTAAATAACTTGTTATATAAAAATCATCTGTGTATGTCTGTATGTGTTCTTTGTTTACAAAACAACAAAAATTCAATTATAGCCTTTTTATTGATTTACATATTTTTTGGCAACTGGAATATTTGCTGATGCCTTAAACTATTTAATCAATTCATTTACTTTAATAAAATATTTAAATTGAACTTTTATTTACACACATTTTCAAATAATTTGCGGGGATTTAAATGGAAAAAATATTTATTTACTTTTTTAAATGCTTAATGAAATGCAACTTAATTTGATTTAGTTTTATGAGATATTTATTTTTTAATTTTTTTTTTTTAGTTTTTACAAATAAATAATGGGATTTAGTGAAATTGAATAAAATATTAATATAAATAAATACATAAATTTGTTTAATTTGTAAAGTGCACATTTTATTTTTCTAATTTTATTAAGAAATAAAAAAAAAAAATAATAATTTTATGCTTTACAACTTTTATTATTATTTCCTTTTTTTAATGGCACATAAAAATTCATTTATATAAATATAAAGTGACTCGAATGCATGCAGAATAAGCTCACGTTATATATAGCTGTTTTAAATTGAACATATAAAAATGTTTACAAACTAGAAGTTTATGTATAATTCTGCTAAAAATTACGCTCAATATCAAAACCTACTCAGTTTTTCAAATAAAATTTAAGATGTTTTCAATGTTTGATGGTATTACTGTAATATATTTTAAAGTTATTTAGTAAAATTTAAAAAAATATTCTTTATACTAAAAATCGTAATTTTTAAAAATTTTGCGAAAAATGGGTTTGGAATTTGAATTATTTCTCCATATATTATAAGAAAATACATTTTATTAGAGTTTATTACACAGAAATGCTATATGATATTGTGATCGTTTTTTACCCCAAGTAATTTTTTTTGGTCCATAATATTTTTTCTTTCGAATATTTTTGATGCGCCTTCACATTTCAGTTAAGCATTACAAACACCACCCAGTTGTGCCAATTATGGTCAGCGAAATATGTTTTGACATTTACCGCCCCGATCAATTATATTTATAGCCGTTATTATATCTATATATACGAGATGTGCACAAATTGCAATTTTCTATATAAAAACATAAAAACAAAAAGTGCAGTTTTTGCTTAATTTTCAAAAATTTTGTAGAATTATCGATTTTATTGTGTAAAATAACAAAAAACTAAGTTCACGCAGTAATCCACGCTATTCTATATGAAACTCGGCACGTGTCTCGCGAAAAATTGACTTTTTGAAAAATTTTCGCACTTATTTTCCAAACTTTGGGACTGTCTACTACGTTGATTATATAGGACAAATCAACGAGATACAGTGCAAAATGCGCATAATTACAACAAGTATTAGAATTTGTAAAAAAAATTAACATACTAACAGTCAAGGCTACATCAGTATTAGAATTTGTATTTCGTTGAAGAGTGCGCAGACAACGCCTAAAAAACAAATTTTTAAAATTAAAAAAAATGATATCCTCAAAATTCGACTATTGAAAGTCGAAGTGTAGAAAGGAAGTGTAGAATTTATCAATGAATTCCGATTAGTTAATATTAGATGGAATGAGATTAAAAATGTATAAATATGCCCAAAAAAATTTAGAAAAATTGGAAAAAATTAAGTAATTTTAAATCCTCTTTCTATGTTTTCAAAGTTTGAACATCAATCATGATTATAAAGTGAAACCTATGTTGCTTAAATTTTACTCTCTATTAATGGAACGAAGGATCATCAGATTTTGTTCATATTTGGTGGGGCCATTAAACCTGTCACATTATTATTTTTTCCAATATCAAAAAAATCGTGAATATATTCATGATTTAAATTTTTATAAAAGTTAAAAACAAAGTACGTAACTTTAAATGTTGTAACCTCTTTACGATGTAGACGGCTATTGATGATGCAAAGCCCTAATGAAGGCCAACTAAGACCTCTTTAAAGCCAATAATGCAGAAGTAAATTGTTGATTTAATGTACTACAATCACTATTTTATAATGCACTTTTGAAAAATTTCAACCCCTTCGATTTTAATTCTCTTTTAATATTTTTAATTATATATATATATATATATATATATATATATATAAATAAGTCCGAGTCGGCTTGCATGTATTCCTTACATCCACTGACCCGTTACTACTGACAGCAATCTCGATATATCCTTGCGACTGTGATTTATTAGTTGTAAGTTATAGGTGACCCTGTATGTGGCGAGATTACGCCACCTGCCTTGTCCAAGAATTGCTTGAAGCTACTATTTTTAATACTCCCAAGCGATATTGCAACTGACACCGGATCGGAAATATTCAAAGCAGGTCCTAATCTAACTAGCTCGCCCGCTTGTTCATTACCAAAGTGATCTCTATGCGCAGGTATCCAGACTAAGATAATGTCAGAGAGTCAACCTAGTTGCCTAGTTGGTTCTTCCCTATATTGACTGACCATTATAGAAGTAGTTGTGAAAGATTTGATAGACAGAAGTGCCGCCTGGCTGTCAACAAAAATTGCAATATTCCCGCAAATATTTCTGTCATAAGGTATCGTACTTGCTCTGTAAATGGCGTATATTTCAGCCTGAAATACACTGCATCGGAAAGGTTATATAAGAACTTATCTCGAGATCATTTTAATAGATGTCAGATCCAACTACACAGTTCATCTTGGAGCCGTCGGTATTAACTCATATATTATAGTTTTCTAAGTAGTTACCCCTGAGCCACTCACTCCTAGAGAAAACGAAAACTTTGAACGTTCTATCAAACTTCATACAAGGAGCAACATAATCGGAGGGTTGGTTTAGGATCGACGGCAATGTGCTTAAGATTTTTGCATGGCCATATATTCTTGATCTTCAACATCTAGACGCTTTGAACCTCGGTGCGCTACTGGCAGGTATGACTATTATGTGAAGGTCAATGGGAACGAGGTGCAGTATAATATTCAGTGCTTTTGAAGGATTAGTTCTTCATACTACTGGTCTACTATATATTTCTTTTTTGTTGCAGTTCACCATACTAGAGATTCTTAAGTAAGGATTGAATATTTTGTTACAAGTGTTGTAGGCTACCGTAACCTACTTTACTCTATGTAGAGTGTCCAACTTCCATAACAGTTTTGAATTCTGTGTAATGCCCAGATATTTCGCATTTGTTGAGAGATGAATTTCGCAGTTTCTTAACCGCGAAACTTTTCTTTTTATTTTTATTAAAATAATTTATATTTTAATTTCTTTTCGTATTTTAATCATTTGATAAATTAATTGATATAACTAAATATCTAGACCTTAAATCCTTTCTTCCTTCCTTAAATCTAATATAATATCTATTTTAAATTTATTTTATAATAAAAAGATTTATTTTAAACAACTAAAGCAATGTTATAGATTATCTATATATATGTCACTTGCCAATAAAATGGCACTACCTGAAAAAGCATTAAAATTTATATTAATAAAATATTACAAAAGAAGTATGTAAAATTATACAAAGGAAGTATGTAGTTTTTTCCTATTTTCCTATTCAAAGCTTATAACTAAAATTCAAACAATTATCTGTGTATCGAGATCCCTTCCTTATAAAATGAAAACTATTTTCTACATTTATCGAGCCATTAATATTCTACAGAATAATTTTTTGAGCTAATAATGATCTTTAAGTAGCAAAATCTCTTAAATTCTTCACTTCAAAGTAACTTAATCTAATTAAGCGCAAAATAGCAGATAAATAATATAAGAATATAGACACAATTAATATAAAAAAGCAAGAATTTGCTATGGATGTATTGTCATTTAAAGATAATACCTTCCCTTGATTTTACTAATAAAAAAAACTTAAATCCCCCAAAAAGAGAAGCAACGAATAAACATTATGCTATAAGTATTTATATGAAAAAAAAAAAAAAATATTTTTGAAATCAAAAACATTTTTGTACCTGTAAGACAAAAGAAAAGGAATATAGTATTCTTGCTCATACTATCCCTGTTAACATTGATTGACAATTGATAACAATCAATTGGTTTGGCAGGTCATCTAACCAATATACAGTGGTGAAGAATCAACACTTTTTGGAAATAAATCTGGAACTCCTAATTGGCTGATCGGATTTATATCAAATATTCACACGGATGTAGCAGAGGAGTGTGGAGCTATTGGGGTTCAAAACAGGGTACCCCTGACATAGAAAAATTTTAACCGTTTGCCAAATTTTTGTTTCTTATCCGATTTCAAATATTTTTAAAACTTCTTAAAGCTCTCGATAGCATGCTCTCAAGTGCAAATTATTTGCACTTGAGATTTCAACTATCGCAGTTTTGCAAAATCTTGGTTCAGATTTTTCAACATATAGCTCAGTATAAGCGGCCATTTTATTATTTTCTTACCAGTCAGTTAAAGAATAAAATTATCTTTCGAATAACGGAAATTCTAAGAAACTGAAAATTGCAAAAATTATGATTTTTTGTTTTTTTTTCGAAAAAGTTTTTACATTCTTTTTTCCTTAAAATAAAATTTTCTTTAAGAAAAAAAAAGAACAATATATATATATATATATATATATATATATATATATATATATATATATATATATATCTTTACGAAGATAATTTTAAAGTTGAAAACGAACCCAATCATCTAATAGGAC
The DNA here is from genome assembly GCA_932274085.1 of Protocalliphora azurea. Taxonomy (NCBI): domain Eukaryota; kingdom Metazoa; phylum Arthropoda; class Insecta; order Diptera; family Calliphoridae; genus Protocalliphora; species Protocalliphora azurea. Next base: position 143,170,366 of record OW026522.1, on the reverse strand, counting down.
CCTCGCGAATTTGACCTACTTTGTATGGAAATTTTAATTTTAGCCTGCCATGAATCTACAAACAGAATGTATTTTCGGAAACTCAAATGTGTTCTAAAGAATTTTTAAACGTGTTTCAACGAACCTACAACAATGCTGGACTTTTTGGGCAAAATTCGGAAAATACCATTTTGGGATTTACGCCTTTTTAAAAATTCTTAAATTTTATTACACTTAAAATTTTATTTACTCGATAGATAATCTTGTTTTTTAACTAATGGGGGAAAAAATTGCAAAATATTTGGATATATATTGAAGAAAACTGGACCAAGATTTTGCAAATTAGAGATCGTGGAAATTTTAAATGCGAATAATTCGAAAACTATAGCAGATAAATATTGAAATCGAATAAGAAACAAACATTTGGCAAGCGGGTAAAAACGTTTGAGTCCTAATAGTTCCGCTTCTTGGGGGATCTGTAGGACCCCTCTACCAAACTTAAAATTGAACACACCTCTGCTGCGCCTATGTATAATTTCATGTAAATTCAGATTTATTTCTAAACAATTTCGATTCTGAACTACTGTGTAAAATAAGCCAAACCAAAGAAATCGTGGAAAAAATCAGAAAAACACTAAAACGCAGAACAAAAATTACAAGCATCACTGTGACAGAAAATATGCTTAAATACACGCTAAATGCGTTGAATTAAAGGATCAGACAGATAACAACTATAGAAGCAACAATAAACAAAAAAAGACCACGATTTAAGCCTTTTTTTGCTTGTGTTTGTGTTTTATCTTATTTTCTGTCCTCAAATAAAACAGTTAAAGGTCCTGATGATGTTGTGTTGTTAAACATAAATTTTAAGGGTCTACAAATAAAAAAAAGAACAAATTAATGCCAAAGAAATAACAAAAAATATCAACAGGATGTTAAGAGCAAATTTTATATATGAAAAGAGTATAAAAGAGCATGTAAAAGATTCCTTTTCGGAGTTGTTTTTTCGCTTATATTTTACAATAAGCTTTTCATTCACATTTTCATTAAATTCGGACAAAAAAGTTGGTCATGCGCTTTAAAGCTTTTTTAAAAGAAGTTTTGTTTTGATTACAAATATAATTTAATGTTCAAGGGTTCTTTGGTTCAGTTTAATTTTGGATGGTTTTAAAAGCGGTTGTTACTTAAATAATTCGCAAAATTATACGAGAGTGTTTGAAAATTATAAAGATGTAAAACAAAATATATAAATAATATGAAACTTTGTGAAATAGATAAATAATAATAATAAATATAAGCCGGTTAGTAAGAGCTTTAGCCTGAACGCGTTTAAAGGCAAAACATTTTTTTTTTATAAAGAAATTTATAACGAAAAAAGTTGTTTAATCTTCAAAACAATGTAAACAGAAATTAATAAATAATTGGATTAAATTTTGTTAATTAAATAAAATCAATTAAATTACTTTAACAAAGTTAAGAAAATTTTAATTAATTGCTTAAATTATAACTTATTTTAGATTGTGGGTATTTAAGAAAATGTTACATTGTGTTTCAATTTGTTGGATAAACTTAAAGGGATTTTGCTTAGAATTTGATTAAAAACTTTTGTTGAAAACTTTGTCTTTAAAAAAGAAAATCCTTTTATAATTTAAGTATTTTTAAAAAGTGTATAGAAAATTACTTTGTAATAATTATTCTTCAATAACTTGTAACAAACTTTATTATTTACAAATATTTATTTTAATATAAAAAATTAATATTTTCAAAAAGAATTAAGTGAAATTATTTTGTTAATTTAACCCATATTTTTTTTTAAATCTTGTGGTTTTAGTTTTCTTTAATTTAAAGTAATTTTTAGTTAGAATCTATTTTATTTGTTTGCCAATCATATTTAATATTATCAAAAAGAAGAAAACGTCTTAATAAATCTATTAAAACTTTTTCTTTTTTCTTGACTGAAACATATTTCTACTTTGTAGTAAAAAACAATTTGCGATACTTTTGGTCAAAATAAAGTTTTCAACTTGCAAATGTAGATTATTTCAAAGCAAAAATGCTTGACTTTAAAATGGAAATACTTACTTATTCACTGTTTAAAGTTTTCAAGGATTTTGAGAAAAAAAATATATAATTTTACTTACTATCAATTAAAAATATCATCGGTACATTAAAAAAAGTCCTATGAGTTTTTGAATAATTTTCAAGGAGGGCAAAAAAAAAAAACAATTTATTTTTTGTGTGAAAGCCATACAAAATTACGTATTAATTATCTTTATAATATCACAACTAATCTAGATATTTAAAAATATATTATAATTTTAATTGGAGTATCACTAAAGCTATAAGAATGCCCAAGTGACTAAAGAGCTATGTATATTCTTTAGAAGGCTAAATTCATATAATATTTGTATTTTTATTTTTGAAAAAATACTGCAATTTAATGATTTGTGTGAAAAATATTACGCAATGACTTTAAATTTAGTTCTACAAAATTCCTTCAAACAAATTTAAAAATTTCCAATTTAATATCTGAATAAATCTAGTCATGGACTTATAATGTATGAGCTAAAAAAAAAAAAAGAAAATAAACTCTAAATTAAATCTTATGATAACATTTGTTACATCATATTTTTGCATATTTTGTTAAATTTTTACAGAAAAATCTTTATTTTAGAGTTTTTGAATATTTTGTACTTATGAGCATAAGTTTGCATATTTTTTATTTAAAAGAAAACTTTGGGATATTATGCGTCCTGTATAAGTTTTACATAATTTGGCATTAGTGAAATTTCTTTTTACTCTCACATACATTTTTTACATCCGATTTCCAAATATTTTTTTTTTTTTTTCATTTTACAAATTGATAGAAATCTGGTAATTTCATGATACAATTTGCAAAACCACATTGATATAACTATTTCAATTTGTTGAAAAAAAAAAATAACCATTTTATTCACTTTTTTTCTTCGTAAAAATTAATTTAATTTGAATTATACATAAAGTTATTAAAAAGTTATTAAAAAGACAATTAAATCCTCTTTTAATATCATAATTAGAACGAGAAAGAAATATATAATCGGTCAAGACTTACTATATGATACCCTACACCATTGTGTACGAGCACAAAAATTCGGGAAGGGGTCGTATATTACACCTGCGACCAATTTTACTAAATATAAAATAAAATTTAAAAATACAGAATATTGCATTGATACTAAGATCTAGATGATTTTATGCACTTTAGGGCGATTCCTGGAAGTAGGCTTATATGGGAGCTATGGTAAATTATGAACCGATTCTCATAAAATTTGGCATTGTGGTTTCTACTTATATAAAACTTATATATGTTGAATATTAACTTTATACTAAAATTCGTATGGGATTTACAAACGTTAAAATGATTTTCGGTAGAGGGGTTTATATGAAAGCTATGGCCAATTGTGGACCGATCTTCATAAAATTTAGTACAAAAATTGATATTTGTATAGAACTTCTTTGCACCGAATTTTGTTAAAATATTTTTATTTTTAAGGTATTTTTGAGTGTTTAAACTCTATTCCGGGGGGACATTCGTATGGGGACCGATCACAACCAATTTCAACAGGCTTCGTCCTTGTATGATAAAAGTCCTGCCTGCCAAATTTCATTGAGTTATCTTTAAAATTGCGACCTGTACTATGTGCGCAAAGTTTACATAAACGATCAGCCGGCCAGCCATCCAGCCAAACGGACGGACGGACTTCGTTAGATCGATTTAGAAAGTGATTCTGAGTCGATTGGTATACTTTAAGGTGGATGTTGGATAACTTTTTTTAATGCGTTGCAAACATCAACACAAATGCAAAATGATTTTTTTAAAAAGTGCATGTATAATGCAAATGTATTTTTTTGAATGCATTTTAGAAAATTTTCTTACACTTAGATATTTTATTTTCTTAAATAAACGTAAAATTTGATATATTAACTAAACAATTCAATTTAAGTTTTCTTGTAATTTATTTTTTTTTTTTAAATTATATCTCTAAATAAAATACCAACAAGTTTTGCCATACGAAAACTCATTTAATTAAATATTTTTATGTTTTTAACTAAAACATAAATATCTTTTAAACTAATTTTTTGGTTTAGTTATAAAAAATCGAAAAAAATACGCATTCGAATAAAGTTATATACGATTAATTAGTAAAATTTGCCAGGTTTTAATAAAATATCTTTTTAAACAATTTTTTTGTTGAAGAACTTTTATAGAAAAATGCACTTGAAAAATTGCAAACGCATTCATGCTTCTAATGCAATTTATAACTAAAATTTTACTTTTGAATCATTTAATTTAAAGATAATATAAGTACAATTAAAATATTTCTTAAATCAATTAAATTCGTCATTTTATATAATTTATGTTGGACACTCTTTGCATAGAACTTTTGTACCTTTTACTAAAATATTAAAAAATTTTTTTTTTTTTTTGTATGAAAAAAGTGTTGGTATTTTTTTCTGAAATTTTTGAAAAATAGTAAATATTTCCCTCACAAAAAATTCTAAATTGAATTGATAAGAAATAAATCACATTTTAATATGAAATAAAATAATTACAAATCGTAGGGGGAAAACAATTGCAAAAATGTTTCTGAAAAATACACTGGCATCTAAAATGCATTTAGTAAAAAATTAAAATTATTTGAATTATTTATTATAAAGGAGGACTAATATAGCAATCTAATGCATTTTAAATTATTAAAATTCTCCAACAAATATGGAAAATATGGTCTTTTAAATTAACATACCTTTTAATTTTTTTTTTTAACTTTTTAATAACTTTTTAAAAAAAGTTGGATAAATTTTATTAGCTCTACAGAAAACATATGAAGAAAAGTTAAAGACATGTGGTCAAAAATTATACATTTTTATGTGTTTTTTTTTTGTGGAATTTATGACATACATATATAATTTATTCCATGTAAGAAAGCCTAAGATCTTTGGATTTTGTTAATATTAGGCATATGCATACCCTATTCGGTTATTTGAATAACTTTGTTTTTATTTTTTTAAATTTTGAAAAACTTGCAAATTTATATATGATTTTATTTTATTTATTTTTATTTTATTTTGTTTTATTTATTTATTTATTTTTTTTTTTGAAAGGATAAATTACGTATAGTAAAAGAATATATCCTCCTTCAACACAATAATTAGAAAATAGTATTAGCACTTAGAAATGCATTCAAAATACAAATGCAATTTTAGGATGCATTTTTGAAAAGTTTATACTCTTTAAATTTTTGTCTTCCTCTGATGTTATAAATATTATAATGTTTGCTAAAAATTGAATTATAAATTGTTCAAGAAAAAATGGTTCATTCTTTAAAAAAATGTACAAAATATTTCTACAGATTTTTTCATACAAAAACAATTTTTTTTAAATGTTGTATTTTTTATTTTTTTTTTATTTTTTTATAACTTCATAATTTATTATTTGAAAAATTGAAAAAAGACTGTTAAATTAGCTACTATAGCAGCAAAATTAAACCGCAAATTTTCAAATAGAGAAGAAAATTAAGCACAACAAAGAAAACACATACTGATGTGAAATATGTTTTCAGAAAAATTGTATGAGCACAACTACAGCACGAGGTGGTTATTTTAATATTTCACAAACCAGTTGAACACTGTTTAGGCATGTTGCTATAAATTTTAAAGCAGACGTTGCTGCAATTTTTAGTATACCACATGAAAATATTGTAGCAGTTTTTAGTAGTATGGAGCACAAAATGCTTAACAGGGAACATAAATAGTATGACGTTTTTTAGTAGTTGATATTCATATTAGTATAGTAGAAAAATTAAACCGTGGTTTCAAAAAAGTTTAATTAATTAATTTATTTTTTTTTGTATTCGATGGATTTTTTTTATTTAAAACGTATATTTTCACTTAAGAAATATTTTTTTTGTCCCAAAATTTTTTCGAGTTGTATTGAACGCTTCCTAATATTTCCAAATATATGCTGCTTTGTAAGGGTACTAAAAAAATAATTTTAAATTTCCAAGCCAAAACAAATAAGAAAAAAAAAAAAAAATACATTTTGCTCTTCGGCTCCTAATATATTTTCTTGCTTACAAGGGCTATAAATCTTTATACCGAAATTTATTTTATTTTAAATTGTATTTTTATTTGTTTCTTTTTTTTTTTTTTGTTAATTTTGAAAGTTAAAAGTTTATAATAGAAAAATGTTACTCATATGCCAACATCCAGCAAAAACTTTTTTGGTTTTCGGTAATTACAACTACTTATTAAAGTAGTTTCTTGGTAATGAGGAGTCATTATTATTTGCCTGCTATGTATTATATTAATAAGTACTCAATAGTATAAAAGCACAGTAATACTGCAATCACGTGGATGAGTTGGCTAGAGCGTTGGATTAACAACCAGATGGTTGTTGGTTCAACCCCATTCTGAAGCTGTTTTATATCAAAATGTCTAAAAAGATATTTTAAACTAAATAGAGTTTTTATCGCTTACAATGCTATGTGCGAGATGGTGTACTGAGTAAGACGTTAGTCAGTAAAAACGAATGGTTAGTCTGTGTCCAAGTTCGAGTCTCACTGACGGCAAAATTTTTTTGTTTTTTCTTATTTTTGTTTTCGTTTAGGTATATATTTTTGAGTACTCCTAGAGTCAAAAAATACCTACAAGAGTTTGTGGACGAGTCGAACAAAAATAACTAGTTATTCAGGCAAAAAATAAGTAGTTTATTTTTGTTTCCAATTATACCTGCTAGCTTACCAGGAAAGCAAAGTTTTTGCTGGGCGGTAACAAAAATACAAAAAAAAAAAAACAAAAAGAGCAGAATAAAAAATTTTAAAAATATATTTTTTACCAACTTAGAATTCTTTAACGGTATTAGATAGAAGAAAGATCAAGCTTTCTAAGTATATATATATATATATCTATATATGTATGTATATATATAAATATATATATATACATATATACACACACACACACATATATATATATATATATATATATATATATATATACTTAGAAAGCTTGATCTTGATATGGAGTTTTGCTGAACTTTTCAACTTTTCTTTCTTTCCATTTCTAGCGCATTTTTTCCTAATATTTTATATGAAACCCTATTTTGTTAAAATCAATTAAAAACTATGAACATATTAACTTATTCGTGCGAAATATTAACTCGATCAAAATATAGAATAAAAAAATATTAAAATAATTCAAGAGTTAATTTAAAATCTATTGCCTTTTAAATTCATTTTATTTACTTTAAGAAAAGAAATTACATCTTTGCTAATAAGTTATCGATTTTAACAAAATAGGGCTTAAATTGTTCATTACATAATACAAATTTAAAATAAATTTGCAAAAAGATAGGGTTTCTATTAAAATATAAAAAAAGCCGCTGAATTTCAAAAAATTTAAATAAAAATGAAAATCGCAGATATTTTTAACAATTTTGCAGCCAGGGCAGTACAATAAAAATCACAATTTAATTATTATTTATAGTTTTATTTTTTATGTTTTTTTTTTTTTTTTTTTTTTTTGGTTAAAAAATAACATTTTTTTTCATTTTGTCACACTGTGTTATTTTTATATATAATCTCACCAGTGCAAAATATGTTAATTTCTTAAAGAAAAAAAAAAATATAGTTACAAGATAGAAATTTTGCTTTATTTTAATAAAATTTATGGCGAATTGAAAGAAACAAAAAATATATTAACACAACCTTTTTAACTTCAAAATTGTTTGTTGTTATGGAAAATCAATATCTTACCACATACACCCTTTAGCATTTATAGTAATTAAAATGATGTTTAAAAAGTTCAGTGATAGAAAAAAATTTTTTTTTGAACTAGCACAGTATTCCAAGTTTTCCAATTAAATTTTTAAAGTAAACCACTTTTTTACCATTGAAATCGATAATGCATAGTCCATAGTATTTATCGAGCTTTTCCTTGGTTTGTTCGATGGTTTTTTTTTCGCAAAAAATAATGTTTAATAAGCACTCGAAATTCACTTTTTCCATTTTTAGAAAAATACACGAGGTTGTATGTTTTGAACAGCTGTAAATGACGACACTTGCTCAAAATTTGACAATAGTTTATTAAGAGGTGGTACTTGATGGGATTAGTATTGCATTTCATATAACTACAAGGGAAGTTCGAAAAGTCATGGACTGATTGATCCGCCCTCGTAATACAATTATGACATTAAAAGTTGTTTTAGACCTAAGATTTTTTTTAAGTTATATTATATCTCTATAATATATTAATTTTGTGTACGCTATTAAAGTTTATTATCATTTTCTTTTATTTTTTTCTTATACATAAATTACTGAAAATACCTGTCAAGTTCTTAAATAAGTAATAAGTTAAATAACCTCTTAAATAATAATAATACCATCAACCTCTAAAGAAGTTGTAATTTAGTAAAAAAATTCTAACTCAAACTTATGAGTCATGCAATTTGTTAATTTTTCCTGCAGTACAGACCATGATATAAATATAAGGAGTTAGTTCCACTTCGCTTACGCAAAACTTTTTTGGTCTTTTAAGTCAATTATTTGATATTTTTTTATTTTGCAAAAAAACAAAAAAGCATTGTTATAAAAATAAAAAGGAAAGGTATTTCAGGAATCTTTTGTAAAATATATATTTTATGTATTGCAAATAACTCCTTTTTTCGCATATGGGGTATTCTTGGAATTAAAAAAAACGTTGATTTCTGTTTAAATATTGGTTTAAATATTGAATATTTTAAATTATCCATTTAGTAAATAATTTTCTACTAAAAATATCTTTTTTATTAAATGGTTTAAAAATATACTATATAGAAAAATATTTGCATGTGTGAAACTTTTTCTATAAATTATATTAACTTGAATATGTTACGAGTAATTTGATATATTTCCGGGATAATAGTACTTTTATGAGCAAAATCAGAAAAAAAAAAATATTAACAAACTATTTGATATTGCCATTTAACTCTCAAATAATATGCATCTTATTCTGATCAGTTTATAATTAATAGATATATGTATAGCATCGTACAATAGAATTTTTCATACATGAACCAATCCATATATCTACAAATGAAAATAGAGACATTTTATGATATGACTTCATAGTCAGTTTTTCATTTCGTATTCCAATATCCATTTGAAAGGACTTTGAGGTTTCAAAATTAATATATTTTTTATGAATTATTTTACGGATACGGGTATCAAATGATAGAATATGATTTGGAAATTCAAGCAACATTTTTTGTTTTAATCCTTCGGGTTTTTATAATATTAAAAATATCCCTCAAATATATTATTCTTAAATAGGTTTGAAATGTTCTAACAAATTATTCTGAAATTATATAAATTTTAAAATCATCATAATTAAATTTCTGAATCTCATATTTTGTCTTTTTAGCTTCATCAGCTCAAATTTTATTAAATTTTATAAAATTTTAAAAATGTCCTGTCAGTGTTTATATAAATTTTGTTTTCGAAATATATGCTGTAATTTTAAATATTATTTTATGATAATTTTTTAGACTTAAAGATAAAGTTTATAAAAAGTGATTAAAATCGATCCATTATTTTACTTAATTCCCGGAAATATACTCAGGTGATTAGAATTGTTTTGAATAATCAAATATTTATATGAAATTCGAGTTAGATAGGATTTTTATTGGTATTAGACATACTATTCAACTTCAAAAGTTTGGTTACATAATTGACCATAATTTCCAAAGGCCACTACCCGAAAATTATTTAAATGTGTATAAATACTATAAAAATGTTAGTATTGAAATAAAATTTAGCAAGATTATTTTATATTTAAGTGTAAAAACCATGCTGTTAAATTACAAAAATATCTGCCTTTAATTGACCATATCTCCTATACAACACCAATTATAGAATAGCACTTAAGGACCGTTATTATAACTATACGATAACTACAGTTAGGGTGTTATCGGATACATCTGTTATCTGTTTTTGGTTATTATAAGTACAAATTATTCCAAAAGTGACTTATAAGCTAAAGGACGGAACATCTGACCATTAACATTTATCGCAAGGTTGATGTATTTAGAACTGCTTTCTAAAGGAAATAAATTAAAACATATATATTCCGGTGTAGCTTTTAGTAATTTTTCTATTTATATTTGTTTCGGCTTTGACTTTTGGTTATATTAAATCATTTATTTTAAAAATGTCCTTGTTTTCTTTTGTCTATATTGACGTTACTGGCCGTTACGTTCAAAATTTTCATCTTGCCACTACGTTAACTGCCGAAAGTAATCGATTATTGCTTTCGCCTTGCCATATTACCAAAATTATAAAATTTACTTTAAAAACAAGTTTTAGTAACCAAAAATAGATAAAGCTTACTTTATTGCTACTTTAGTTTATCTTACCTTTAAATATCTGTTACTAATAAACATAAATTGAATATAAATAATTTATTTTGTGATTTTATTTGCAACAATTAAAAGATATATATATATATATATATATATATATATGTAACTGGGATCGGTCCATAATTGAACATAGTCTCAATATAAGATCCATTTCCGAAAGTCATTTTAAGTGACCAAATTTCATGAATTGGTTTAAATCTGTTCATAGTTTCTATATAAGGACCTCACCCGAAAATCAGTTTAACGCGAGTACATAATAGAGTAGGGCATTACATGGTTGCGCTTGATTGATAATACCTTTTTTTCTTGTTAATTGTTCACAAAATAAAATATAATATAAAAGCTTACTGTCCTTTCGCAGATTAAAAATACAAGTAACAAATTTAAAATTAGATAAACAGAAATACAAAACTTATTGACGTTTAAGCTTTCAATTATATTTCTTAAAAATAATGTATGACCACATTAAAATAAGAATTGTTTAAGATTTAAATACAATGACTTCAAAAAGGGCTATAAAGCTTTTGTGTGCTCGAAGACTCAATAAACTGAAAATTCAATTTTTACTTTTCATCTTAGGAATAATATTCAAATCGTTATATGTATTAAAATAATAAAATTAAAACCATAAAACTATGGAATTTGAAACTGGATATTAGTATATTTAGTATATATTATTTTGGAAATTTTTTGTTTGAAATTTTTAATAATATTAAAGGATTAAATATTCAAAGGAGATTTTATACAACTTTTATTTGGGTTATTTTAACAAAAAACAATAAAATATAATGCCAAAATTCACCTCTTTCATTTGATACGCATGTAGCCGTATAACAGCAATTAGAAATATATATATAGAAAGATATAGTCGGTCGAGACCTACTATATGATACCCTACACCATTGTATACGTGCATAAAAATCGGAGAAATTACACCAGTGGCCAATTTTACTAAATGTAAAATAAAATATACAAATACAGAATAATGCGTTGATACTAATATCTAGATGATTTTGTGCACTTTAGGGCGATTCCTGGAAGTGGGTTTATATGGCAGTTATGGTCAATTGTGGACCAATCTCCATAAAATTTGGTACAAAGCTTGATATTTAGAAAAAACTTGTTTTGCATCGAATTTGATTAAAATATTTGTATTTTTAAGGCAACTAATTTCAATAGGTTTCCTCCTTGTATCATAAAAGCCCCACGTGCCAAATTTCATTGAATTATCTTTAAAATTGCGATTTTTACTTTGTGCATAAAGTTTACATGAACAGTCAGCTAGACGGACAGACGGATGGACAGACGGACATAGTTAGACCGATTTAAAAAGTTATTTGAGTCGATTTTTTCTATGCATTACAAACATCAGCATGATGGTGTAGGGTATAAAAATTACCCTCGCGCTTTCTTCAAAACTTAAAATCCTTTGAAAAAAGAAAAACGAACACGAAATAAAAAACTAACAGCCCAGTTATACTAAATCAACTCAAAAAACCAAGTGATATCGTAAGGATATCATGATGATATCATTTCGGTGATAAAGAAGCCATAGAATTATTAACTTTATAATTCTAAAATGATATAGATTGTTTTGTAAAAGTTTTAAATAATTATGATATTAGTAATATTTATCGATATTATAAAAAGGTCTAATATCGTAAACGATATTATAAAAATTTCACGAGGTAATACTAATATAACAAAATTATTTATGGTGGTAAAATAAATAAAAAAACTAATCTTAGCATATTTTTAAAGATTTTATTTAACTAAAAGTTAAAATTTTAAAGGAAACATTTTATGTGGATAACAAATTGATAAATATTAATAAAATATGTTGTAGAAATGAAATATTAATAAAATGTAATTATTAAATATATAAGTATAATAAGGAGTTATAAATAAAATTAAATTTTTATTACATTATATATATATATATATATATATATTTATTTATTTATTTTTTTTGAACCGTCACTGACGTATGTGAAAAATTGTTTTGTTTTTGTGATTACTTATTAAAATTTATTAAAAGGGCTAAATTCCCAAAAAAAAAAAAAAAAATAAGAAAAAATAAGGCCAGAAAAAAGTACAAATTTGTTTTATCTAAAAACTTACTTTTCCTCGTTCTCATTAATTTTTGATATTATTTTAAAAATATTATAGTTAATTTGTAAATAAAACATGGAACTAGTCCAAAAAGTACCTATACAAATTTCGGTTATATTCCATATGAGAAATGACTTAATATTTTGAAGTGATTTTTCGTCTCTTGTGAACTATAATTCCTTTTTGATGAATCATTTTCAAATTTATGGGTCTTTTATAATATTTTTTTTTATTGTATTTATAAATAGTTTCTATGGTAAATGATGAGTTTAAAAAAAAATAGTTTTAATAATCGAGTTAGTAAGTCCAAAAAATTAGTAAAGTTATTTCTGATTGGCAGAACGAAGCGCCTCACAGTACATGGTGGTAAATTCCGGTAAAACATGCCTAAGTTGGGAATCGGTTTTTTTTTCAAATGTTTGTTTCATTGTAAAACCAACACTTCAGATAAAATGAGTCACCACTTAATACTGGTCAACACAAAGCTGTCAATTTACCACAAAGTTAGCCATATATATCTTTAAATTTTTTTTAGTTTATTTTGATAAATTTATTAGAGAATATTATATTTTCGCAAATTTCTCAGCAATACAAATTTTTTCGATTGGATGCGTTATATAAAAATAATCTCTCCTATATCTCATCTTCTACTTTACCGATTTTTATGAAACTTATTTCATTTGAAAGTATAAAACTATATCTTGCACCTAAAATAATTAAATTATTTTGATATTTATCAATTTAACATAAATCTTCATTGTCCCCATTTAATCTTCTATCCTCTTTTGGTATCCATAAAAAATTTGGTTTGTGAACAAAACATTATATTTTTTATCCGTATATCAAATTTAAATAATTTACCGAGCAGACGTAACGGAGTTATAGATTTTTGACCGGAATTTTAGTAACAAATCTGTATCTCCTAAACTATTGGTCGGATAGAATTAAAATGTATTTCGTAGTGATTACAAGATGATTTTTCTGAAGGCTTAGGTCATTCTCTACAACTCTACATTTCAATTTGATCAGACCAGTATACATATACAAATGTATTATCAAAATTTTTGCGTTGCATAGTGGGGCCGATCGCATTTATTCTGTATTTATTTTGTGCCAATAAATACAGAAAAATTTTTAAATATATGATTCTGTTAAAATAAAGTTAGTAATAGCAAATAAGTAACTATTTTCTTCGTTACTAAAATGCTAATATTTTAGCTTGTTTAAGTAAGTTTTAAGGATAAAAAAGGCCAGAAAAAGCTAGAACGAAAATTTTAAAGCAAATGCGAAATAAAAAGGCTATATTTAGCCTTAAAAGGGCTAAACTGGCAACAATGTTATCTTGTGTCACAAAAGTTGAAATGATTCTTCTGAGGAAGAAAAAAAACTAATTAATGGCGATATTTATGAATGTGATACGAGTATAAAATAATTACTTATGGGTTGTAGCAGTTGTTAAACCTTAATACCGTCTTTAATTTTCTGAAAGACGAACAAATTTTTTTCACAAAAATTGATATGTAAGAAATAATTATATAAATTGTTGGAAAAAAATGTTTAAATTTTATTTTTTAACAAAAATATTTTTTTATTTTCGTGATTTGATTATAATTTTTCAGAAAAAAAATAAATAAAATAAATAAATAAAAAAAAATATGATATCGTTAATGATACAGTATATATATATATATATTTTTTTTTTTTTTTTTGATTTGAATGCGAATTTTTTTTTTTTTTTTTGATTTTTGTTGTACGGTGTAATAGTATATATAATGAAACTTTGAATTTTTATATCTTTTAAACTGAAAGTTGCTTAGCTAAAATTTATATATCACTAATCTTAGAAAAAAAACTTGTACTATACACATATAATTTTATATATGTTTAGTAATTTTCTCAAAAACAAGTAAACAAAAATTTCGGATTTTTTTTTAAATTTGTAGTGTAGCACGATTTGAGAGAATAAAATTAGTATTACCTTACAAATAAAAAATTACTCATTTTGTTTAAATAACTTTTTTTTTCCTAGAAAATAAACTGAAGTCAATTTCCCATGTGAATTTTATCTTAATAAATAATTTGTAATAAAAACATATTAAAAAAAAAGAAAACTGACAAAATAAATACTTATGGCATGGTCTAAGGTTTATTTGTGAATTCGCATATTAATATACATATGTATATCTGAGGTCATGCACAATTGTATGTGCATGCAACTATTTAAGCACGAAAATATTCAACTAAAATGTGGTACAAACTACAATCAACTTTAACCGCAACTACAGCAACTAAATGTGAAATGACAAACTAATTTAAATAAATAAAACGGACTAGAGGAGTGGTTAGAAGAAACTACCACAGGAAAAAGTTTATAACAAAAAAAAAAAAAAATCAATAAAAATAATTACAGTTCTATAATAGAAAAAAAGAGAGAAAAATAAATGTAACAACCACAACAAGTACTTAAATATTGAAAAGTATAATAAAATAAATTAAACACGTCATATATGAGTTGAGTAAAAGAAGCGAAAAACTAAACAAAGAAAGCCTAAAAGTATACTACAATTTATTTAATAATAAAGAAACAAAAAAATCAATCAATTTAATTTGAACAAAAGCAGAACAAAAAAAGAAATATTAACAAAATTTAAGTTAAATAATCATCATCGATATCATTGTTTTGCTGATGATGATGAACACAATTTAAAAAGTTCGTTATAGCCATCATTATTTCTTTGGCTAAAAGTTAATGAATATTAAAACCAAAAGAAAATCTATATATTTTTATTATAAAAAGTTTCCAAAAATTTTCTTGTTGTTTCTTGGATTTAAATGTGCGTTTGACTGCTATGTAAAAGTGTTTGTGTGTTTTATTTTTATCGAAGAAAAAAAGTTTACTTCTAAATGAAATTAAAAATACATTATTTCAAGGTATAAAGTGTTGTTAACGTTATTATTGGAAGTAAGAAAAGTTATTAAGAAGGAAAAGGAAAAAAAAAGATAACATAACTCGTATTTACAAAGATAACATGAGAAAATAAGAAAAAATCATACAAACAACAAACGTGTATAATATTCATGTTGAGTTTGGCCAGTAAATATTGGAAAAATCATCATTGTGCTAATTCAATTCAATTAAAATATAAGTAATTTATTTGTCTGCTATAGTTACCGTCAAGGGTATTCCTTTTTACTTATCATATTCTTGTAAGGATTTGTTCAAGGACTTTTATGAAAGCATAACAGCACTTACAAAAAGGAGCAGGAATTTTGGTAAGTAAAATTATTTTGTTTGAATTTACTTTTCTTTCTCAGTATGAATATTTGTAGGCATATAAATGTTATTAAATGGTTTTATTTTATTAGATTTATTACAATATTACTCATACGTTTAGAGGGAGTCAGGACAGGTGTTGGGATGGAATTGTATGAGAAGGTATTAAGTGGGAAATTTAATTATGACTACTGGTGAGTTATTTATTAAAGAAATTTAACAAATACAAAAATTATTGCAGTAAGAAAAATTTTCGCAAATTTCCAATAAAAATAAAATTTTTGAAAATTTTCAAAACAATCAACGAAAATATCTTCTAAAAAAATCTTGAAAATTTGCTATAAACAGCAAACGTTTATTATAAAATGAAAACAATAAAAATTTTCTATAAGAAAAGAGTTTATCTAAAATTTGTATAGGAAAAGAATTTATCGAAAATTTTCTTTAAAAAGAAAATTTATAGAAAATTTTCTTTAAGTAGAGAATTAAAAATTTTCTATAAAAGAGAAAAAATTATCAAATACTCTATTTATCGAAAATTTTTTATCAATAAATTATTGATAATTTTTTATAAAAAGTAAATTTATTGAAAATTTCAATAAAGTGGAAATTTACCGAATATTTTCTATATAAAAAATACAATCGAAAAATTTCTATAAAAACAAAAATGTATTTAAAAATTTCCATAGAACGGAAATTTATCGAAAATTTTTTATTAAACGGAAATTTGTCGAAAATTTTCTATAAAAGTAAAATTTATCAAAAATTTTTCATAAAACTAAAATTTACCAAAATTTTCTATAAAACGGAAATTTATTGAAATTTTTCTTAAAGCGAAAATTTATCGATAATTTTCTATAAAATGGAAATTTATCGAAAATTTTCCATAAAAAGAGAAATAAAAATATATATCGAAAAACTTCTATAAAAAAGAGAAAAGTATTAGAAATTTATCGAAAATTTTTTATTAAACGGAAATTTGTCGAAAATTTTCTATAAAAGTAAAATTTATCAAAAATTTTCCATAAAACTAAAATTAACCAAAATTTTCTATAAAACGGAAATTTATTGAAATTTTTCTTAAAGCGAAAATTTATCGATAATTTTCTATAAAATGGAAATTTATCGAAAACTTTCCATAAAAAGAGGAATAAAAATATATATTGAAAAACTTCTACAAAAAACAGAAAAGCATTAGAAAATTATCGAAAATTTTCTATAAAAGTAAAATTTATCAAAAATTTTCCATAAAACTAAAATTTATCAAAAACTTCCAATAAAACGGAAATTTATTAAAAACAGATATATATCGAAAATTTTCTTTAAAACAGAAATTTATCGAAAATTTGCTGTAATACGGAAATTTATCGAAAATCTTCTGTAATAAGAAAATTTCTTAAAAATTTTCTACATAACGGAACTGTATCAAACATTTTTTATAAAACGGAAATATATCGAAAATTTTCTAAAGAAAGAAAATTAATGGGAAATTTTTTAAAGAAAGAAAATTTGTTGATTTTTTTATAAAATAGAAGTTATCGAACTTTTTTTATAGAGAATTTATTTTAATTTATAGAAATTTTTTTGTAAAAAGAAAATTTATCGAAAATTTTTTACAAAAAGAAAATTTACCGAAAATATTTAGAAAAGGAGAATTTATAGAAAACTTTATGAAAAAAGAAAAATCTTCTATAAAAAAAAAATGAAAATTTTCTATAAAAAATTTAAGATTTCCTATCAAACGAAAATTTGTATATATATATATATATATATATATATATATATATAATTTCTTACTTATTTTTTTAATTAATTATTATTTTGTTTTTTGGAAATTTACTTTTTTTACTTTTTTTGTTCTTTCCCTTATTATTTTTCTGTAAACGCAGTTGGGTTTTTTTTCGTTTGAAATATGGTTGGAAATCAAAATTCTTTTGTTTTTTACTATTATGAAAACCATAATTTCTTGTCTTTGTTGATCATTTTTTGTCTTTATTAAATTCTTACAAATATGTGAGTAGGGGGCGCTTAAACATTTCGATTATATTCGTTTTCAAATAGCATATGTTTTTGGATTTTAGCAAAATATTTCATTAAAAGTTATATCTTTAATTATAAATCAGAAAAGTTAAGGACGAAATTTCCTATTTTACTTTTTCGAAAATATATGTCTTACAACAAGTTCACTTTACTATTTAAAACTCAAATTATGGAAGTGGCATGAAAAACATTTTTTTTTTATATAAACACATTTCATAAATAAATATGTTTGTATGAAATATAAATTGCACGTCATTAAAACTTTAACGTACGACATATAACCTGCTGTTAAATGCAGTTATTTTAAATAATTTATATTCTCATGTGATAAAATGAAAATTGGAATAAGCATATGCCAATAAAAAACATAAATAAATTATGTGATAATGTTACATGTATGTCATACATACATATGTTTGTGTGTACAGAACAGCATTTAACTTACAGTGTGTGACAAAAAAATAAAGGTTCCAGTTGCAAATAAAATTTACTCAGATAATACATATATACACATGTGTATATAAACATGTTAAAAATTAAAAACTACCTGCAGTTTGAAGGAATTTGAAAAAAATCCTACTTGGTCTTACTGAAAACAAATAATTATTATGTAGTTATGCCTGTAGTACCTTATAAAATATAATGTTTAAGCAGTAAAATATCGATTATTAACTTTGATTGGATCTCCACTTTTTAATACTATCGAGAAGTGATACATTGTCACAGGAAGATCTAGAGGGACATTTTTTCATGGTAATAACCAAAAAGTACTATTTAACTGTAAATATATAAAGCATTTATTTTATTTCAGGATTCTTCAAATTTAAACACATAAACATATATACATGCTTCAAAACGGACACTCATAATCATATGCTGTCTGTATGAAACCTCTTACACCCATACAAATTGTAGATATTTATGAAATATAAAGACAGAAAAAATAAATAATTACATATGCAACAAGGATAATATTTTTATTGTATTTATTTATTATTCTTCTTCTTCAGCTGCTTCTTGTGTCTTGTCAAGTCATTATTGTCACCACTACCACTACCATGGTCATTACAGTTATCATAGACAGTTAGTACAGGGTGGTGTAAACAGATGAATTCTTGAAATATATTGATTTTTTATGTAATAAATTTTCTATTTGAATAAATTTTTTCACAGAAAATTTTTAAAAAATTTTTAATTTACCGAAAATGTTCAATACATACATACACACACATATATATATAAAACTTTGATAAATTTTTAATTTGAAGAAAGTTTATATAAATTTATTATTAATCAAACATTTTCCATAAACTTTTATTTTTCGAATATTTTTGAAGAGTTCCGTTTTTTTCAGAACATTTTATTTAAATTTTTCATTAATAAAAATTTTCTTTTTATAGAAAATTTTCGCTTAATCTTTCTTTTCATAAAAAATTAAATGGAAAATTTTGGTTCAATGTTTGTTTATAAAAAGTTATCGTTAAATCTTCATTTTGTACAAAATTTTTATTAAACGAAAAGAAAAAAATCTTTTTATAGAAAATTCTCGATAAATTTACTTTTTATATAAAATTCTCGATAAATTTTTTTTATATAAAATTCTCGATAAATTTTCGTTCCAAGGAAAATTCTCGAGAAGTTTTCTTTCTATGGAAAATTCTCGATAAATTTTCTTTTTATAGAAAATGTCCATTAAAATTTATTTCTATTAAATCTATTAAAAATATTTCGCTTATTTTATTTTAATAAAAAGTTTTCATTAAAATTTACTTTGATGGTAAATTATGATTTTATTAAAAATTTTCGATAATTTTCTTTAATTTAAATTTTTCGTTAAATTTCATTTGTATAGAACATTTTGTTAAATTGTAATTTTGTAAGAAAGTTTCATTATTTTTTTTTTAAATTTTTGTAAAATTTTTATTTCATGGAAAATTTTTGCAGAAAATTTTTGTTGAATTTTAATTTTATGGAAAATTTACGTAAAATTTTTGTCGAATTTTCTTTTATCGATTTTTTTTTTGGAATTTTTGTTAAATTTCGTTAAATAAAATTTATAAAATTTTAAATTTTATTTTTATAGAAAATCTTCATTAAATTTTGTTTTTATTGAAAATTTTTATTAAAAAATTTTTCCTTTTATAGAAAATTTTGCAAAATAGAATAGAAAAATAGTTGTAGAAAATTTTCGTTTAATTTTCTTTTTTTTGGATTTTTTTTTCGTTTCTATAGAGTTTTTTTTAATAGAGGGTTTTGATAAATTTTCTCTTTATGGAAAATTTAGGTTGAAATTTTTTTTTTAATTTAATTTTTCTCAATAGAAAATTTTCGATAAATTTTCTTTTTTTCCAATATTTTCGTAAATCTGTTATAAAAAACTTGTTATTTTTTTATAGAAAATTTCATATATTTATTTTTATAAAAAAATGTTTATTCTTGTATAGAAATTTTGTTTTTAAAGTGAATTTTTTTAAGGTCCCTGTTAATAAAAAATTGTCGGTAAGTTTTGTTTTGATCTTTTGAATAAAGCCAAAAGGCATTTAGCTCTCTTTAATAAAATTAATTTATTTATAATTTTTTAAGATTCTTTTTCGATCACCCTTTATTGTCTCGCTGTCAATACAGTTTTATTTGTTTTTTTTTTTTAGCAAAATAGAGCAACAAAAGCAAAGTTAAAAAATGCTTTTTGTCTCTTCATAATTTGTCTGCATTTTATACATACGAGGGCTGCAAAAAAACCTTTTTACGTACGTATTATTAGAAACAATTTACCTTTAGGAAGTCAGATAATATAATCTCACTGCTGTCCTTTAATATAGTTTTTTAACAAATAGCATGGTTGTTCTACATATAAAGTCTTTGAAATTGATCCTCGTAGATGCATATACATATATATGCATGAATACATATGTGTATACGCTTGTGCTGGTGTATATGTGCTTTTGTTTCTGTCATTTCCCAGCAGTTTTTTTGTCCGTATTAATTGAACCTTTGTTAGACAGTAAAGTTTATTCGTGTCTGCTCACTTAGCGCACTTAAATGTGTACATTTTTTTTCATTATCCTCTTTCGTACATTTTGTAAACGATCGTTAAGCAAACTAAAACTTTACCGACCCTTTGTAAGCGTGCAGGTGGCGACTGACACTTTGTTGACCCTATGGTAAGCGGGAAAAAGTCGAAAAGAAGATAACAAAAAATGTTTACTAACTCATTGTAACCAAAACAATGATTATATGTGCACAAAAGTGCAACTTCATAGCCATGGAGGAGATTGTGTGTGCAAAAATGTGACACCGCATAGTCATGGAGGTGGCAATAAGTCATAAAGAAACTAGGTGTGCCCTAATGTAGTCCGTCAAGTAACTAGTTCGGAACAGCCACCTGAAACTGTGGGGTTGTTCTGTGTGGATTAAGTGTAGCAGTAAATATTTTATTTAATGTTAAAATGTCAAGGATTTATTTTGTCACTCTCACTAATGCACTCTTTTTTTCCTGCATTTGCTCTATACTTTATTGTTTCCTTTATTGTTGGAATAAGTTTATAATAAAATCTTAGTACCCTACATATACCGCGATCAAGTTCAAAATCAGATAAAAATTTATAACAAAAAGTCTGCCAGATTTTTGTTAAGAATATCCTTTATTTTTTGCCAAATAGTTCTAAATAAATTCTTATAGCGTAACCAAGTTTGTTAGCTTGGAAACTGTAGTTTCTTTCCCTATATTAGATTCAAGTACCACTAATACCCTCTACATCCATTTTATACTTGTCAAACCATTTCATTGTATGTATTTAGTGCAGCTATAACAAGAAAAAAGAACACATGTTGTCAACTAATTATAACATTATGATAAATTAGTCTCTTGTACTTTTGCAGTTGGTAAAAAAAAAACTACAACAAAAACTTTTATGACAACTAAATAAATACAGAGGAAAGAGTAGAAAATAGTGATTTACAAGGACACTTAAGTGCACACTCTGTTATTTGTCAAATATAAATAAATTTTTAACACAAGGTTAGATTTTAATTTAAACTAAAGAATAAAAAGTTTGTTTGTGTTGTTTTTAACAAAATTAAAATAAGTTTATTAAAAATTTATAAAATTGTGAACAAAGAATTAAACCTAAAAGCTTGTTTTGGCATTGGATTCAAGCAATATTTTAAAATGAATAAAAAAAAGTCAAGTTAGAGATAAAATATAAAAACAGTTTTATTATTTTTGATTTCATCAAAAGAGAGTCAAAATAAGTAATTTGGCCTAAGAGAAATTAAATTTCAAAAATTTTTTTTTATTAAAATTGAACAAAATTATCTCTTCCTTCCCTCCTTAGGTTACAAATTAATTTTTTTAATATTCCAAAATGTGTATCCCATATTTACTTCAATTTAAATTTTTTGTTATATTTTTCATTTTTTATAATCTTAACAAAAAGACTCTTACCTTAATTTTTAATTTACTTTTCCTATCTTTTTATATTTTATTTGATGAAAATCTATTAAAAAACAAAAAAAAAAAAAACTTTTTTATGATGCTTTTGATAATTATTATTATTTATGCCTATACAAAATATTAAAATTAAATATTTTTTCCATTATATTTTAAAGAAAGATACTTATGAGCACATTAAGCACATTAAATAAGATAAAGCCGATTCAAAGTAGAAAAGAAATGGGAGAAAATAAAATTAAAAAATTTATCATTATTTGTGAAGAAGGGAAAGGAATACTTTTATTTTATCTGTTGGCATTTTTTTACAACAAAGAAATAAAACTTGAGCAACATAAAAATGATTTTAATATATTTTTTCATATTGCGTTTTTTCATTAATGTAAAGGGTAGTGTCAAACCCAGCATACCCAGATGGTTTCAAATTAAATTTTAATCGAATTAAACTGGGATAGTAATTTGTTAAGAATCGAACAACAATATGTGTTGAAGACACAGAGTACTAGATCGATATATCTCAAAAATTTTACAAACTCAAAAATGTTGTTTTACTTAATATAATTTAATAATGTGTTTGAAATTCATTCATACAAATATCCTTCTTATAAAATACTGCATCAAATTTTAGTTGGATCGAACCATAATTTATCATGGGTTTCATACAAGAGCCTCCCCGGAAAATAAATTCAAGCATGCATAATTCTTTACAAAATATAAGGATGAAGATACATATAACTTGGCACAGATAAGGTCTATCTAAACAAATTTAATGAAGTTCGGTACATAATGGTTCATAGCTCTAATATAAGGAGCTTTTCAAGAAATATTAATCATAATTTAAATTTTTACAAAACTTAACTAACCAGTCACTAGATTTCCGAAAATCCCAAATTTACACACAGTGGGGTTGAACGACTATATATATATATATATATATATATATATATATATATATATATATATAATTTTTTTTTTGTTTTCTTTTTTTTTTGGTCGGAGCCTTTTTGCGTAAAAAAAATAAGTGTTGTTTTAAAAATTGTTAGTTTTCTCATTACGTCATATTTCCTCTCAAGGACTTCAAAGTTTGGGAGAATACAAATTAAAAAAAAAAAAAATTATAAAATATTCCAATATGTGTGTTAAACGAAAGCTAAGAAAGAGTCCCTTTAATATAAGATTTTTCATTTAAATATTGCAGTATCGTTTATATAAATAAATATAAATACCTACTATTCAATATACATATGAAGCTTGGGCACTTATATGGGCATATAAACCATAAAGAAAATTTTAGTAGACATGATAAAAACTCCATAACTTTTTACAATATTTGATAAGATTTATTAAACATCTATCTGTACGCAAAGTACCGCTAAAAAAATTCGGCTTAGAACATGAAAAATTTTGGGGCTGAAAATAGCTTAAAATAGAATAAAGAGCCATTTACTTTTGTAGAACAATAGCAGTAACGAAAGTTTATAAATGCTCTTTATATTAATCATCATTTCATTAAAATTCGAACCAAATGAAAACTGATCATGACTTTCATATAAGCCCATGTTATATAATAATATTTGATAATATTTCAGGCGAATATGTTTTTATAGGGGTAGAGAACCTAGTGCAAAGTTTTATCACAATCGGCCCATAATTGACCATAACACATATATAAAACGTACTTTTGGGAATGAGGAATGAGGTAGTATGACAATATTATTACATATAATTACATATGTTTTAAAGAAATATAATTTACACCAAAAAACCTTATAATAACCAGTCGTGAATTGACCTTAGGTTGCGTAAAAAACCCCTTCCACAAATATTAAAAATTAATGGATCATATTTTTTATTTGTTTTTCTTTCTAAATAACTTTGCTGAAATTATTAAGGAAATCACATCAAAAGATAATATTATAATATTATTTAAATTATGGATATACGCCCTTTTGCTTGTTCTTTGATGCATTAAAACTCATAAAATATATTTTTTTTTGCAATATGAGTAAATATGACATAAATTTTAAATGTCTTCTTCATATTCTGAAGTTTATGTATCAATCTAATACTGGATTGTACTCTATTTATTCAAAGCAGACAAAAAACTAAGAAAATGAAAAAATATAAATTCCTTATATATTCCTTATATATATACGTCCTTATACGCGTCCACGATTCGTATATTAAAATATTTATTTAAATAAAAATATTAAATGGTAAAATTTTAGAAAGGATATTTTTTTAATGTTTTGTGCTGAAAAATCTGATTATATTCCAAGGATTCAAAATTTTCATTTGATAGCCATATTATAACGATCTAAATTTTTTAAATATTTTATAAAAGAAAAGAGAATGGACGGAAAGGAGGATATTGTTGTTTGAAATCCCACAGTAAATTACATACTCGCAATTATTTTGAAATATTTTAATTTGATTAAAAAAAAAATAAATAAAAAAACACTTATTAGGTTAGTTTCAGTACTTTTTGGGTAAAGTGCGGTAAAACGAGAAAAACTTAATTTTTCTCTTATAAAAATACAATAACATACAAAAGTATGGAAACACTAAAATTCAATTTGTTTACCCAGAAATAAAACATCAAATTGTTTTAAAAATTCGTATGTGAATATAATTTTTTTTTTCAGCATATTCGAATATTTTTATTTTTTTTTTTTTAATGAAACTTTCGTATTAGTAACAAAACAAATAATTTGTTATTTATTTTCGTTCAAATTTTTTATTTTTATATATTTATTTTTTAATTATTTGACAATTTACATAATCTACCCAAAAAAGTATTCAGGCTATTTCTTGCAAGAAGAAGAACATTATTCTTTCAAAATGGCTCTCATTTGCCCAACTTTCGTGTACGGGAACAAAGCTAATATCAGTAAGTTTTGAAACTAAAAAAAAATGTCGGATATTTTTAAAAAATACGTATTTAATAATTAACATAATTTTTATTAGAATATCTTGCAGGAGATAAATATAAAATTTTTATTTTCATTTTTTTTATTAAATAATCAATGTAAAACTAATGAATAAAACAAAATTTAAACGCGAGACCTTTAAATATTATTTATAACTACAAACAAAATGAAAATATTTTAATGTCTACTTTAAAACAAAGTATTATTACAATATGACATTTCAAAACTCAAAAGCTTTTCACTTCACAAAAACTCTCTTCAAAAAGTTTTATCAAAATCTAAAATATAAGTTGAATGTCCTTCTTTAGAAAACTCCCATCATTGTCTCGATTAAGTTTGTTGGGCAAACATGCAATTTGTTTTTTTCAGTTTTAAAAGGCTTTACTAGTAACAATGACTAGTTGTGTCATTTTGTTACAATATTTTTTTTTTCTTATTACTTCTTTTTCATACCCACCATAAAAAAATGATGGGGGTATATTGGGTTTATCATTCCGTGTGTAACATGTTGAAATAATCATCTAAGACCCCATAAAGTATTTATTACAGGTCCTTGTGGAAATCTAAGATAATCTAATTATGTCTGTACGTTTGTCTGAATGTTGAAAGCAGAATAGGGCTCGGGGCGGACATGTTAGGGGAACAAAATTTGGCTCAAATATTTGTCTTATATAGGGTTTGTTTGGTGAGTAAAATAGGTTCATAAACAAAACGTTTATGTACCAAAAATTAGGAAAATAGGGTGTTCGTCATGACTTTATACTTTTCGGCCGATATCTTTAGTAGAAAGCATATATACGAAATTTTGCAAGAATAGTTTAAAGATCAATGTAAAATCGGAAACCAAAAATGGCCGTAAATTGCCCACTTTACCGACCACCTCCCTTATAAGGTAAAATTTTAAACAGATGGTGGGTATATAAATTCGGCCAAACTGAATATAACATTCTTACTTGTTTTTCTCTTCTTTTTGGTCCTTATAAATGATAAGTGCCAACTGGTTGCTCTACTACATAGACTATAAAGGTTATTTGTTGTCATATTTTTTAACATTCTGTTTTTACGTATCCTGTTGAAATGTGTGCTTTGTCTGCAATAGTTAAACGAGAGAGAAAAACAAAAAAACAGCAAGTCATTTTCTCTCCATCTCCTGAACATAAATAAAAAAAGCCCAAAGCTTTCAAAAATATTTTAAATGTCTACGACAAGTTTTCCTTATGGTTTTTATACATATTTTGACTTCATGGTAGTCGAGCTATTTAAAGTTAAATTATATAAAAAAAAAATAATAATAATAATATGTATGTATATATACATACATTTTAATATTTAGTAATGTAATTAGAACTGGCTATTTATATTATGTTTTATTTTTTATAATTTCATTTTTTTTTTTTTTTTCATTTTAAATTATGATAACGTGTAAGTGCTGGTCACATAAAATAAACTTTTATTTGATTTATTGCTGGAAACGGCATACTAAATATTTTGTTTAGAAATAGAAATATAAATAGAAATGAAAATAAATACATTTTTATATTTGACATTTGGTTTTCTGATTTTTGAAACTAATTTGTAAGTTAATCAAGTCAGAGACAACTGATTTATTAAGTTGACCCAAATCAAATTAACATAAAAAATGAGAAGAGATAAAAACTAACAAAAAAGTAAAAATAAAATACAAGTAAAATAAATATTAGAGTATAATTTGATATGGAAGGGTTTTTGGCAATTTGAAAACAAAACGTCTGGAGAAGGAAAACTTTCATTTTTTTAAAAAATCTAATTTTAAAACAAAAAATAAATATGTAAATAAAGAAATAAATAAATAAATAAATTAAAAGCAAATAAAACATGACAAAAAATGTATGCTATTTGCATCATAGTAATTACGTATTATAGCTTGTTATAAGACGTTCTCTATAAATGTCTTTTCATAGCATATTTTAAGGGATATATAACGCTTGTGCCAAAATTAGCTACTGGCATATGATGTAACAAAGTAGAAGAGAGAAAAAAAAATAATTGAAATGCACAATCATGAAATTCCTTTACCAAAACTTCCTCAATATTTACAAACAACATTTAAAGATAAACCCTACCGATTCTAAAAAAAACAAATGTTCATTTATCTTTTTCTAACAAACTGCAAATCATCATTATTTGTGTGTTTGGAAGTCTACATAATTAATAAAGTTTAATTAACTTACAAAAATAACAACGAAAATATACCTATAAGCTAAATATAATTTAAGATCATTTAGAAAAAAAAAACATCCCCAAAAATTTATAGCATACTTTTAGGTTATAAATATTTTATTTTCCTTAACTAACTAAATGTATACCAAACACGTTTTGTACTAATGTAAACATTACAACATATTAACATAATTTTGTGTAAAATTTTTACACCTCATAACAGTTTAAAAGATAAAGAACAAAACATCAGCAGCAACGAAAGATAATAATGTTTATAATAAAAGTAAGAAGGGAAGAAATAGAGAGAAAGTGCGTGAAAAACAAGCAGACCTTCATGTAACAAGCAATATCTATAAATATTATTAAATTATCTTATTATGGAAATAACAAAGTTCTTATAAGTGTTAAAGTTTTTGTTATATAAATTGTTGTAAATACAACATAATTGTTAATGTATGTGTGTAAGGTTTGTGAAAGTAAAGGAATAACACAATACAGACATTATGAATAACAAATACAACAAACATAACAATAATAATACACAAGATACCAATCAATTTATTATGTAAACACTCATCACACACAATATTTTATTATTTTCAATACTTAAACCATTTACTTATTTATGGAATTATCTCTAATACAATGGCTGGTGTAAGAAAGAAATTATGAGCAAAAAATATTCAAGTTTGGTTAATTTCTACATACTTACTCATTTTATCCTCTTTTATAGGGAGATTTAAAAATTGTGTGGATACAAAATTTTTATTGCGAAAATCATGTAAATATTTCTTAAAATCGTGGGAAATTTATGCAAATCTGATATTTCAAAGTTGACTATAATAAGACTATAATTTTTAGACTTTTTATAATTTTGTATAAAATTTATTATATTCTTTATGGTTTATAGCTTTTTTAATGGCCGTATAAATTATTTTGCCCGTTTCTCAATCCGACGTTTTTTCTACCAGCTTGTTGAAATCAATTTTCCTTTGGTAACTGAGAGATATGTTTTTGACACCAATAAATCGGATAAAGTCCTAAGAGTTTTGCTTTTGAAAACTTTAAATAGCTGAGATATGTTTACATATGTAAGCAAGAAATATTTTGTGAGTATATTTCGTGAAACATTTTTGTGCTATTATGCGTTATATTTAAAAAAAAAACGTATCAACTTTTTAAAACGGTACCATTTTATAAAATTGAAAAAAAAACTATGTTTAGAGAAAAAATAAACAATATTTAAACAAAGTACTAAATTTACAAAAATAGTACCAACTTGAAAACACAAAAGAAGATATAACTCGTATCTCAAAAAGGTACTAATTTAAAAACTATAAATTTAAAAAAAGGAAAAGAAATATTTATTCATATTCACTAATATTTTTGAAAAAGGGACAAATTTTGCAATAACCCAGCAAAAACTAATTGGAAACAAAATTAAACTATTTTGATTTAAACATGGGCACAAATTAACCATTCGTTTTTAATGACTAAAATCTTGCTCAGTACACCATCTCACACTTAATTTTTAATAAGTGACAAAAACTTTTTTGGTATAAAAAAAAAAAAAAAATAAAAACATTAGAATGGGATTGAACCAATAACTTTCAGATTGTTATTCCAGTGTTTTAGCCAACTAATCCTCGTGATTGCGATATTACTGTGCTATTATACTACTAAGTACTTATTTATGTAATATAGAGTAAGCTAATAATAATGACGCCTCATTACCAAGAAACTACTTTAATAAGTAGTTGCCATCACCGAGAACCAAAAAGCTTTTGCTGGGAAGGTTACCAATTTAGAAAAAATATACAACCAATTTTTTTATAAAAGAAAAGTATAATTTAAAATATATATGTAAAATAATATATATTTCAAAAGAATTTTCAATTTTGAAAAAATACCAACAAATTCTCAAAATGGTTTAATACACTACAAATTTTTCACAAAAAAAAGTAATAATAATAATAAATAAATAAAAATAATAATAATTTATTAAATAAATAATAATAATTTATTAAAATAATAATAATTAATTAAAAATTTTTTTTTTTTTTTGTGAACAAAGTTTAAACATTTGAGAAGTAACATAACAAAATTTACCAACTTTTCACAATGGTATGTTTCATTTTATAAAAAAGGAAAAAATTAAAAAAAGAAAAGTCATTATTTAATGAAAGTGCCAAGTTTCAAAAAGAGTACCAAATTTCAAAGAGTTTCATATTTAACCCTTCTTATATTTACAATCGCTTACCCGGGTATATTTTTCAATCTTGAAATATAATATATTGATGTTTACTATACTTATTAATCTTTTTAATTTATTAATCTTATTTTTCTAATTTTGATTTCTATATACTATAACATCCACCTTAAAGTAATCACTTTCTGAATTGATTAAACGATATCCATCTCTCTGGCAGGTTGCCTGAATGTCCGGCTGTCATGGTAGTTAGTCCATATATAACTTATGCACAAAGTACAAATCGTAATTTTAAAGATAATTTGATGAAATTTCGAATATATTACTATTTTGGTATAATGCATAGCCTATCGGTCTATTATTTAACCTATCCCCCACGCAAATGTTCCCCGCAATACGGGTTTAAAACTCATAATGCCTCTTTATGACACTATTTCAATAAAATTTGGTACAAATAAGTTTTATATAAGGGTGAATCAGAATACCAAATTTCATGGATCCATAATTAAGTATAGTTTCCATATAAGAATCGAAAATCACTTAAATTCGCATTAAATACCACATAGATTACAATATCAAGGTAATATTTCACACAAGTTTTATATAAGCAGAAATCATAGTAAAAAGGATTTATAAGCAATTTGGCGACTTTAATCTGCAATTGCTCCTTTTTCAACCACATCTTTTTTAATATGGAACTAAACGGCGGCTTTTGAAGACTATCTGCAGATAGATAGATAGATAGATAGGTAGATAGATAGGTAGATAGATGGACAGGGAAGATAGATGTGATACACTTAGTGTATCACGCCTCCACTCAGAGATTAATGTCGGTCCATTGTGAGGCCGTTCAATAGTAAAAGATAGAATAAAGAGAAAAAAGAGAAAAGATTAAGAAAATAAAAAAGAAACTAAAAAAGTTATTAGGGGAAAACCCCTAGTGCCCCATAACGAACGTCATATAGCCTTTTAGAAATTGACTGTCTAACCATTTCATCCTATGATGCTGTAATCGTGAATATTATAACACACAATATGTTCAATAGTCTCGGTCTCATCAACGTCCTCACACATTCTACAAAAATCGAAATTGCCAGCGTCCCATTTAGACCTCATCTTCCCTATCATGCAGCGTCCCATTATGACACCTATTATGGTTCTTAAACTTTTCCTACTCAAACTCAGAAGAGTACTTGTGTCTGCTCTGTTAAGCGTTGGCCGTAT
The DNA here is from genome assembly GCA_932274085.1 of Protocalliphora azurea. Taxonomy (NCBI): domain Eukaryota; kingdom Metazoa; phylum Arthropoda; class Insecta; order Diptera; family Calliphoridae; genus Protocalliphora; species Protocalliphora azurea. The sequence continues at coordinate 143,139,514 of OW026522.1, read as the reverse complement.
CGCCCTCGATGCCTTCACCCAAGCCAGATTGCTTCTGGCCAAGAACCATTCACTGATCTTCCTAAAGAAGAAACCCAGTGGGGGTTTTACGTTGGTTTTACTCTCCGAAACATGCATCGCTGAGCCTTGCCTTGTCAATTCATCGGCTATTTCATTGCCAGATATATTGCAATTACCTGGTACACAGCAGAGTTTCACCACGTAATATTCAAATAGCTCCCTCAGTGACCTCTTGCAGGTGGTCACTAGCCTGGATATTACTAAGTAAGACGAGAAACTAAGTTGTTTGAAATATCTCGATTCATTATATATTAATTCCAATGAAAAAATCAATTATTTTAGATTGTTTCACAATATAGTGTAAAAAAAAAGCCCCGAGGTATTTATAAATGAACTGAAACTGTTAAAAACTAATACTAATGAAAAAAGTTGAACAACTATTTAAAGCACAAATGCCGAATCTTTATGGACCGGATTGTAAAAATTAAAAAATAGATTTAATGAATGCTTAGATAATAATTTATATTTTTATTTTGGCACATAACAGTTTCTTGGAGGACCGTCTTTTTTCTAAATTATTACTAATGAAAAATAAATTGTCCCACAGACTTAAGGCCAACACTGCTTTCAATCCTAAATTTGTTAGACAGGGATTTGTAAGACCGGAGTGCGAGTGGAGACCCCGTACAAAAGTACAGAAGAAAAAAATAACTATTTTTATGAATAAATCATTTTTTTTTTGCAATAATAAAAATTATTATAAACAAATAATTTTGTTATTAATAAATTTTCCTAAAATACAATATTTTTTGTTTTTGTTTTTATCAAGTAAAAAAATTTTGAGTTTAGGTTTAGGTATTGAAGCAGTTGGCCTCTTTTTTTCAAAAAATCCCTTTTATGGCGACTTTATTTTTTGAAATCCCCTTTTTCGGATCAATTTATAGTTGGCCATAGGTCTCGTATAAGGCCATTTCTGTAAATCTCGAAAAACTTATTATTTTTTTTTCAAATTTGTGGTGAAAAATTTGATTTTTAGTGAAAAATTGAATTGAAAAATCAAAATTTTTAGTGAAAAATCAATTTCTTAGTGAATAATCGGTTTTTAGAGAAAATTTGGATTTTTGGTGAACAATCGGAGTTTTAGTAAAAATTTGGATCTTTGGTTAAAATTTTGAGTTTTTGTGAATTATTATATTTTTATTGAAAAATCGAATTTTTAGTGAATAATCTGTTTTTAATGAATTTTAATTTTTGATGAATAATAAAATTATTAATGAAAAATTTAATTTCGGAATTTTTGTGAAAAATCGAATTTCTAATAAATAATTGTCTTTTTTTTCTTTTGTGAGAATTTGAATTTTTGGTGGAGACTTGAATTTGGTGAAAAATTTTAATTTTTGGTGAAAATTTGAATTTTTGGTGAAAATTTGAATTTTTGGTGAAAATTTGAATTTTTGGTAAAAAATTTGAATTTTTGGTGAAAATTTGTGTTGGAAAATTTTGTAAAAAAAAAAAATTGTTAAAAAATGTTTACCAAAATATTGGTGAAAATTTAATTGTGGTGAAAAATTTTGTAAAAAAAATTGTTGAATGAAAAGTTAAATTTTTTACAAAAAATTATTGAATTTTTAAAAAAAGTAATTTTTAACAGAATTTATAAACACAGGTTTCACAATGTTATAATGTTATTTTAAATTTCCATATAAATTTCGAAAAATATATTAAATAGGGTGTTATTTTTAATAACATATAACACAGTAACTCAAATAACATATTTTGTGAATTGGGTAAATATATACTCGTATTTGTAAAAACAACAACAACAGAAGCAAGTGTCTAACAATTCCCTTGGCCATTACACATAAAAATGCAAATTTGTTTCCTTCACAATTTCCTGCTAAAAAAGTAACTAAATATACAACTAAATAAAAAAAAAAGATATTTGTTTTTTACTAAGTATCAAGAAGAAATGTTTTATTTATTCCCAATAGAAGCAAGTCAAAATGTTATATAAAGAGCTTGGCCGAATCTATATATCCACCATCTGCAATATTTTGTACCACCCTATTAATTTCATCTTATATGAAAAGTAGGCGGTGAAGTGGGCGCATCATGCCTTTTTTTGGTTTCCGAGTTTACATTGTTCCTATTTGTACAACTATTTGTGCAAATTTCGTTGGCGTACATGATTTTTTAGAAAACATATTGGCGAAATATTATGATTTGGAGTTACGATGGATACTCTGTTTTTCTACTATATGGCCTATAACTTTTTGTTTATGATCAAAATTTCTTTACCCTAGGTGGTAAACCCAGAGCCCTATACTTATTTCAACAGACGTACAGACGGACACATGGACAGACATTGATAGATCGTTTTATATTTTTATGGGAATTCAAAATATATATACCTTATGAGGTCTAAGATGATTATTTCGATATGTTACACACGGTATGACAAACCCAATTTACCTCCCTTTTTGTTGATGGTGGTTATAAAAATACCATTGATAATAAATCATAATATACAACGTGATTTGACTGTTAAGCATAAAAAACGGAGAGAAAAAAAATAAGGAAAAAAGTAAAATATATTAAAAAAGACCTGCCACAGACATTAACATTTGATGCCGCTTGAAAGAGAGATGAAAAATATACACACACAGCATTGTACGTGTATCTGCTGAATGAAAAGATCTATTTATTTACAAATAAGATTGGTGTATCAAAAAATTTATAAATAATTCCACAGTAACCTTCGTCTTAACATAATACACCGCAAGAAAATAGAAAAATAAAAAATAAAATGCTCTACCAACTAACTAGAAATACAATGAACAAGGCCAAAAGAGGACAAGTAGTTGTTAGTAGTTATAGTAGCATTAAAAATAGAAAATTAATGAAGGAATAACACGATATATAAATAATGAATATTTAAGTAAGACTAAAGGTCAAGGATCCCAAAAAGTAATATGAAACAAAATTCCAAAAAAAAAAATGTTACGTTTAAGTTTAGGTCTATAACTTGAACACTGTTAAATAAAATGAAATAAATGATTTATTACTATTTTACCCTTTTCATTTTTAAACATTTAAAAACTGATACTAGAGAATATTTATATTTATATTTTATTTATTTATTTGTTTGTTTGCTAGTTTTTCTTTTTTTAAGGCTTAAACCTTAAAGTATGCAAACAAATTTAAAGAAAAAAATTGCAAAAATGTGTGTGTATGAGTGTAAAACCAAGGTAAACAGTGCTTAAAATTGCTAGTATTGCTAGTAAAATAAAACCCTTAAAAGTCAAGAAGAATTTTTTTAATTAAACGGCTGAGCGCTTGTTGAAAAATTTTTTCGACTAGTTTTCCTCGCCACTTGCTATCTTTATTGAATGACCATATGTACACAAATCAAAACGTCTGTCTAAAAGTTCACTAGAAAAAAGTAAACTTAATAATTTTTTAGTAGACGTTTTTAATAGCAGCATTGCAATAGAGCTAGGAAGTGATTGACCATTTGAAGGCGAAAATATTTTTGTGTAGTAAAAGTAGAAAAAAGAAAAATAAAATAAAAAATGAAATGAATAAATTATTTAGGCTAGTGTTAAATAGTCAATCACTTTATTGATTGAGTAAACAAAAAATATGTTTTATTTAAGAACAGTTTACAGGGTTTAAACATTTTTAATCTATTGATGAGTAAATTTTAAAAATTCGTATTAACATTTGTAGCCAAAATTGCAAGATTAAAAGATATAATTCTTTGGCATTGACAATAATGTTTAACATTTGAATGCCACTCCTATCTTTTAAAATACAACAACTTTTTCTTATTACAAAAAAAAAAAAATAAAAATTTGAAATGTAGGGATACCTACACATAAAAAAAATACTGCATAAAATGGTTTAATTAATTTTTTGATGCATTTGAAATTTAAATTTATAAAAATTATTTATTAATAAAATAAACTTTCTAATTGGTTTTAATTTTATTTGACAAATGTCGACAGCTCTTTAAAAAATAAAAAAGGGAAAAATATTTTGAAACAAAATAAATATAATTTTGTAAAAAGATCGTTGATTGCAAACTGCTTAACCATTTTGTGAGCTATTTAAAGAAAAACTAGTGCCGTTTATTGATTTAAGGATGATATGAATTAGGAATTATTAGGTATGTACAAGATTTTAAGATTTTACAAGATTATCAATCATTCCGGTGTTATTGTTCTAGACTATAAAGTCTACCTCAATGATAATTATAATTCCTTTTTGAAGCGTACCGCCGAAATGATGACCGATTACTAATATACGTTTTCCTGGAAATCAAGTATAATTTTGAAGTAAATATATTTAAAATATACTTTCGCATATACAGCAACATATATCCATTATACTACATACATTACATGTATGTTAAATTCATTACATATAATACATTACATTTCGTCGATCTTCACATATTTTGCTTTACATACATTGTAATTGTAAAACAGCTTTTATTTTAACATTTGTAATAAATCAATAAATAATTTTTATAAAATTCATCTATTGTTATTAAGAGAAATATTTATGAGCAATCGTACAGATTTAATTAATATTATTAGCATCAGATCAATAAACATTAATGAAAAGTAATTATTTCATTAATTAATAGTATGATTTTGGTGATTGGAGCAAAATCAAACAAAAAATTAATTAATGTTAGCAATTTTATAATTAAAGTTAATTTTAATTTTTTTCTGTGTATTTCTTCAAATTTCATAATTTTACATATTACAATGCGGTCAATATGAACTTCACAAGGCTGCCCATATTCCAAATGAAATAAATATTATAAAATTCAGGCAAATCCAACAATATTTAGAAGTCGCTGTATTTAACGATTCTCCCAAGTCCACATAAAAATTGAAAAAAAAGTTTTTTTTTTCTTAATTTTTTTTTTCATATGCAAATATAAAAGTCATAATTATAAAAATATATATGTAAGTTTTCAGAAAAAAAAATTTAATATAAAAAAAATCCTAATTTAGTACTACATTCTTAGCCTCATATAATATTATAACGAAAAAAGTAGCAAATTTTAGAGATTGATCCAATTTTTGGTATATAAATTTATTTTGATGAATCCAACCTGGGCGACCTTGTGGAGCCCTAAAAAATAACGTTTTAAAATCTCATATATTTTTGAAACAGTCTAATATATAGTATAAATTCGATAATTCAGATCTCGATAATATGGATTATTCGGTAATCCTGACAGTGTTTTCCAACTCATTACACACTACATAATTCGGATTATTTGCAACTATGTAAACCGGATTGCATATAAAAAGTAATTTTTTATGTAAAATAAAATTGGAAATATGATTTAATAATTGATTAAAGTTGAATTCCTTCATTTTCAGTGAAGAATTGTCCAAATTTTTTAACAAAAAGGATACAAAAATGAAAAAAAAATAAAAATGGATTTTAATTACGAAATTGTTTATATTAATTAAGATTTTAATTGATTTTACTCCAATCATCAAAATGGCAATATCAATTAAGTAAAGTTAATTGATTTTTTGTAAAATTTCAATTAATTTTTTTAATCAAATCAATATTTATTATCGAATTTTGATTTTAAAATAATTAACATATTAATTGACTAAATTCAAAATTTAACCAAATCTTTACATTTGTTTAATAAAAATATTTTCCGATATAAAAATACACAAATATTAAATTATAAATATTTATTAAGAAATTATTTATATTATTTTAGAATAAGTTGTGCAAATAGAGTGTAAAAAGTTGTAATGTTTACGAAATACAGATACACGGTGAAATGGAAACAAATATTTGATTAACACAACCATATTATGATAGCTGTAATAATATAAATTATTCCAGTAACCATAAAAAAAACTATAAATTGCTTCAAAAAATTCTAAATACATACAATCTGGTTTTCGATCAGCCATTTAAAAATCATAATATATTAATAACGATCATTTTAAAAGTAAACATTTTAATTAAATATTAAAATTAAAATATTATTTTTGTGATCATTAGTATAATTACCTGAAAATTTACTACATAAGTTTATAATCTCAATATCTGAAATTTTGCTCTTTAAAATATAATATTCAAATTTGTACATTAATATTGCAAGAAATCTAAATCCTTTTTAAATCTATTGGATGATTCAGATTTAAAATTATTTATGATTTAGCGTAATACAACTTCACGAAAATATTGCAATTTGTAAAATAAGAAAATAAAAAAACAAATATTTTATGATTATTACAACTAGATTTAAAACCATATTTTCTTGTATTATTTTTGATTTAAAATAATATTTTTGTATAAGATATTGAGCGCTTTACTGGGGAAAAAAACTTGCAACCAAGTATTCCAAGTTTTTTTTTTTTAAACTTTGTTCAATAAAGTTTATTTGAACATAATAGAAAAAATAAAAATAAATAGAAAGTAATAATGTTGTTTAAACTTATAATTTGTATTATAAGAAGAATAACGAAAAACTATAATATTATTTAAATGAAGTCTGTATGACTACTATTACCAAGTTTCTTTTCCATCCTATTTTTTAAACCCACACACCACAGCTGTAAAGGTTATATATAAGTTTGTCATTCCGTTTGCAATTTCCACAATTTTTGTCGAAGAGCAAATTTGTAATTTCCACAATTTCTGTCGAAGAGCAAGAAATTTATATTTTCTGGATCATTATAAGAAATGATGTTGATAAGACGATGTTCGTCTGTCCGTCCCTCCGTCCGTCGGTTGAAATGACGTTTATGAGTCCCATGAGTTATTGGTAAATCATTTATTGGTATTTCATTTGTTTAATATCTGCTTTCCTTATAGTTGCTGTTTCATGAGTACTGAAAAACAACAACAATAGTAAAATAAGGGATATTTGGTTTTTCAAGTTTTTGAAGCTTTTTGAAGTAAGCTAAAGAATTCGTTCTTTCACAAAAATATATGAAATTTTTTTAAAAATTTTGGTGTTGCAAAAATGAACTAAGGTCCAGTATTAACCGAGATATAGGCCAAAACCCTTTATTAAATTTTTTGAAGCTCCTATATGAGCTATGGGCCTCATTCTTGCACAAATCTATCACATTTTTTTCAAATTTTGGTTTTTTAAATCAGCCAAACCGGTTCATAAATTTTCCACCATAACCTTTATTAATTTAATATTGTCTTTTATTTATTTAATTTAATATTAAATGTATAATAATATTATACGTTTATAAACTATTTGCTCTATGGAATTTGAGGACATGTAAATAGCTTCATTAATAACGTGTAAAATTGAAAGAGTAGATTTTTATTTTAAAAGTAGGCAGTGTGTGTGTGACTTTAAAAATTTTTTTTTAACAAAGTCTATAATCACCTCTAGCACTGTTACTATCTATGTGTCACGTAAGAAATTTAGACGTGATGGATACATAAACAAGCATATAGTCGGTCTTGACCCATTATGTCTTTCTCGTTTTTATTTACTTTTACATAAGAGGTAAACAAAAAACAGTGGTGTCAAAATAGCAAATGTTTTTGATCGGTTGCAATAATATTTATTAAGTAATCGCTAATTGGAAATTAGCCTTCACCCGTGTAGTAAATAAAAACGAGAAAGACATATTCGGTCAAGACCGACTATACGATACCCTACACCATTGTGTACGAGCATAAAAATTCGGGAAGGGGACTTATATTACACCTGTTGCAAATTTTACTAAATGTAAAATAAAATATACAAATAAAGAATGATGCATTGATACTACCATCTAGATGATTTTATGCATTTTAGGGCGATTCCTGGAAATGGGTTTATATGTGAGCCATGGTAAATTATGGACCGATTCTCATAAAATTTGGCAATGTTTTTTCTACTGATATAAAACTTATTGGTGTCGAATATTAACTTGATGTTAATATTCGTATGAGATTTATGCGCGTTAAAGTGATTTTCGGAAGAGGCGTTTAAATGGAAACTTGATCCATTATTTAGCGATCTTGATAAAATTTGATACAAAGATTAATACTTGTACAGAACTTCTTCGCACCGAATTTCATCAAAACATCTTATTTTCAAGTCATTTTTGAGTGTTTAAACTATATTCTGGAGGGACATTTTTATGGAGGCCAAGGGAAATAATGGGCCGATCAAATTTCACTGAATTATCTTTAAAATTGCGACCTGTACTCTGTAAACAAGCTTTACATGAACAGCCATCCAGACAGAGGAACGGACATCGTTAGATCGATTTAAAAAGTGATTCTGAGTTGACTGGCATACGCATAATACTACAACCACACATGTTGGTGTAGGGTATATTATTGCTTTTGTTTATTTACTTTTCCTAATAAGCAAAACAAAAAAAGGTGTTCACTTATTAGTAATTAATTAACTTTAATTATTACTCTTGCATTTTGCAACTAATTACTCAATAACTTGCACTTTTTGTTGAATGAGAGGAAGACCTTACATACTCCTCTTCTTAATTCTTAATTATTTAAATTAATGCATTTTATGCAGAGAGGCATAAAAAGAGACAAAATATTAAAGAATTCGATTTATATTAACTCATTCCTTTATATATTTTTGAACTATTTACTTTAAATTTCAAAATTTAATATTTCACAAATATTTGTTGTTTACTTATTCAAAATATTTAATTAAAGTTTCTTATATGGTTTATGAAACACAATAATTTAATGCAACCGTTGAAATAAAAGACTGGGTACAAACAATTTAATTAATGGGAAGATAAAGCTGGGTTGCTTATTCTTAACATAGAATAAGGGGAGGGACCTAAAATAAGGTGAAAGTAAACATTGCTCATATACTTCAAGAACGTCATAACCAGGACAACAAAAAAATATGCTCTAAAAAAATATTATTCGCGTATAAAAAAATGCTTTTAAAATCGGAAAATATGTCATTAAAAATTAAAAATATATTCTTAAAGTATTATTTTTTTCTGGCTTGAAAATAACTTTATTTTTGTTACTAATTGCTAAAAAATATTTTCTTTTTGCACTTAAAAATATTCAAGGCCAATAATATCAATTTATCACATAAAAATTATTAGGGAATCATATCTAAATAACACTAAAAAGAAAATTTCACTAACGGCAAATTATTTAAAAAATTCTATTGTGTTCAAAATATGCAAAATTATTCTCTATTTTTGCTCTTAACTGCAATTAAATTGAATTATGCTCTTGTGTATAAAATGTGCAAAAATATGTCATTCAAATTGCAAAAATATGCTTTAAAATAAGACTTTTTATAAAAATATGACAAAATATGCAACTAAGCCTAAAATATACTCTTTGATCTCATTCGATCTTATATAAGCTAATGGGACTCTGTGGATAAGTTCCATAACTCCTTTGTTATTGTGCAGATTTTCAACAGTTGTATACAGTTTAGTAAAATTTTGATGACAAAATTTTAAAACAGGGATTGATACTTGTATTGTAATTATGCGTATTTTCTGCTATATTTCGTTGATGTGTCCTATATAGTCAACACACTTTGGAAAACATGAACGAAAATTTTTGAAAAAAAAAATCAGATTTTTGCGAGGGAGATTCATACGCAGAATAGTTTCAGTTTTATACAGAATAGTGTGAAATTAGTTTTTTGCTATGCTAAACGTACAAAGGAGCATGAAAAATAAATTTATTAAAAAAATTTTATAGACTTTTTGAAAATTACGCAAAAATAGAACTATTTGTTTTTATATTTTTATGTAGCGAATTGTAATTTGTACAAATCACGGATATATATTTAGTTATAAAATCGGAACCATAAACCTAAGTCAAATATCGTTGATAGTTGAAAACGGGACACTTTTGTCAAAACAGATTTTGCTAAAGCATGTGATGTGGATAACATGAAATTGACCATAATTGACATAAATAGATGGTGTTTGTAAACTTTAATGGAAATGCAGAGGCGCATCATAAAAATTCCATAAAATTTATTTGGTCCATTTTATGGACCAAAATTTACATAGGTTAAAGAGGGATCACAATACTAAATATCATTTCTTTATAATATAGTATAATTTAATATATTTTTTATAATATATGGGGAAATATCTCCATTACTCGCAAAATGTTTAAAATTGCGATTTTTAGTATAAAGAAAATTTTTTAAATTCTACTGTGAAACCCTAAACGATGCTATAATAATACCATGAAAGATTGAAGATATTATAAATTTTATTTGAATAATTCAGTAGGTTTTAATATTGTGCGTAATTTTTACCAGAATTATACATAATCGTCTAGTTTATAAAATTTTATATATATTCAACTTTCGCGCCCCTTGCATGAAATCATTAACACAAACTGATTCTTCATGAACTCGAGTCACTTTATATTTATGCAAATGGATTTTAATGTGTCATCAAAAAAAAAAAAAAAAAAAAAATTAAGGCCTACAATCAAAAAATGTTTATAATAGCCTATATATGTTTCCTTTTTCTGTGAAATAAAATATTCTATTACAATTTTTATGAAATGATAATAGGAATAGAATTTCGTTTGTAATTTCCAGAAATATTAAGGTATGTGAGACTTTAATAGTTTTAAATATTTAAAGATTTTTATTTCTATTTTTAATTATTAGCATTTTTTAATTGTTTTATATTTCCGTGAAAATTTTTCTCCACTCAAAACTTTAGTTTTTTTTCGATATTGAAATATTTTTTTCATCGTAAAATATATATATATATATATATATATATATATATATATATATAAATATGTATGCATTTCTCACATATTCCAGCAATAAAAACAAATAAAAATTGTTTGCTTTTGGTAATAAATGTTTAAATAAATTTTCAGTTCAATGATTTTCTATATTTGATATTTGAAAATATTTACTTTATGGCGTTATTCATAAGTCCACTGCAGCAAGGTTATCATCACACAGAAATATGTTTTTATTTATTTTTACTGAAAAAAAAAAATCAATTTTGTACTTTAATGAATTATAAAAATGCGAGGAGCCGAATAAAGGCTATTGGTTTACTCAACTCTATATTTATATTTTATTACATTTAAAACACAATTTTTGATTCACTGATTCAGAATTAAGAATACTTCTTTGGAAATTAATTCCTTTTTTGGGGTGGCATAAAAACATTTTTTATAAAAAAAATATATTTTTTTCTTATTCAAAAAAAAAAAAAAAAAAAAAAAAAGAAATACCCGAAAATGATAATGATTTTGTATTGCGATTTCGTGCTTGAGTTTTTCATATAAAAAAAATATAAATAAACCATTTGGAACAATCGAATTTGTTTAATTTTTTAGCATTTTTATATTTTTTAAGCAAATGATACATACTACTATGTATATATATATATGTATGTATTTCAATATGATTTTAATGGAAGGAAAAAAACGTATTGTTTATTTCAATTTCCATTTAGCCCAGGAAGAGGAACTCGTATTTGCTTTCCGGTGAAACCATATTTGCTTTAGCCATTTCATTATGAAAAATACTTGTAAGCAAAATTTTATTTTATATCTTTCATTAAATATGCGGGTATATACTTCATGCTAAAAGTGTAAACTCAGCGAATTTATTTATTTATTTTTTTTAATGCTGCAAAAAATATTTTAGCACCTTAAAAAATATATATATATATTCTATAAAAACTTGATATTAAACAAGGTTTTATTTAGAAAACAATATAAAATAGTAAAAAATAATAAAAAAAGTTCACGTATGAGTACTCTCTCCACATATGTACATGCATTTAGCTAGGACAAGTATTAAGTTAATTATTTAAAATTCAACTATTGTTATTTATTCTAAGAACTTGTGAGTAAAGAGATAATATAAGTTATATTTATTTAAATATGAAAAAGTTGTAAAAAAAATAATAAAAAGAATATAAAATATAAACTTTAACACAAAACAAAAAAAAAATTGTTTTTAAATTCTATAGTTTACCTAGAGTTGAATAAAAACGTAGCCAAAACAAAAAAAAAAAAAAATATTTTCCACACAATATATTTTTTTATTACGGCAAAACAAAAAAGAATATGTTGCCAACACACACTTGTATGGAGACCCATATTTTTAACACGAGGAGTAACCTTTCTCTCATGGTTACTTCAGATAGCAGAGAAGAGTAGTCATAAGAAAAAAAAGTGGTTATAGTTACTAACTGACTACACCAGAGGACAAAATAATAGGTATAATCAAGGGAGTTATGAAATTTGCAGAAGATTTATGATAAAAAAAATTCAACATTTAAAAAATAATATTTTCTTAAAATGGTGACATTTCGATCACTACGAAATTCATTCTAAAGGAAACATAGATTAATATTGAAATCTAAACATACGTGATGCTTGAACTAATTTGGTATCTTTAGAAATGCAAAAGGTTATGTTAAGATGGATTTTCTAATTATCTTTGAAAAAGTTTTTCAAAGATTTAAACACCACAATATATGTATATGAGGAATTAATTTTTTTTTTTTTTTAATTTTGAGTCGATTTTTGGTTTTATTAATAAATTTTTATATATACACTGCCTGCTACTTGAATAAGGAGTCACATTTTTTTAACTTTAATTAAGTATATCTCCCAAACTAAAGTTCACAAAAAAATAATTTTTGGCGCAACCAAATTTCAAAGTGTTGGCTTTAGTTTCCTGAAGAAATAAAAAATATTCACATTTTGTTATACTAAAATTATGCATTTATTTAAAGACATGTATTTCTGTGGTAATTTTTCGTGTATCACTTGAATAAGGAATATTTTAAAACTAAGCAAACTGTAATTTATTTTTAAATTTTAGGTTATAAAAATGAAAGTTATTATCTTCTAGCATTCAATTAGTAATGAGTACAGCCACCATTTTTAGAAATAACCTCAAAAATGCGATTTGGCATCGACTTTTATAATGACTCTAAGTAATTTAGTGAAATTGAACTCCATGCTTACGTTATTGCATCCTTTAAGGATTTTATCGTCTCAAATTGTTTTCCTATTTCATAAGCTTCTCTTGCAAGCCAACCCCAGACATTTTCCATTGGATTCAGATCTGGTGAATATGGGGGTCAATCCAAAAGTTGAACAACTTGTTGATTGATTAATCCATTGTTTTACTGCTCTGACGTTATGAATCCGAGCGTTGTCGTGTTGGTACGTCCAAGGTATGGGTCCAAAGAAATCATTAAAATTTGGAAATGCTTCCTCCAGAATGTTTTTGTAAGTCGTTGCAGTCATTTTGTTGGATACAAAAACTAATTATATGGTACCATAATATGCAATGGCACCCCATACCATTATTTCGCCCTCTCGGCTGTGTCTGTGGCTCAAAAATAATTCCTCCTTATTTTGGTCATGGAAGTAATAGTTATACCCGTCGGGACCATCAATATTAAACTTTTTTCATTGGAAAATACAACTTTAAACCATTTGTTAGACCATGTCATTGTATTTTTGGCAAACTGTAGACGTTGTGCTTTGCGTTTTTAATTAAGTGGTGGTTTTTTTTTGCAGTTTTCGAGGGACAATGTATGGGCACGACTTTAAAATACGTTGCACTATTCTAAGACTGGCACTGTGTCAAATTTTTTCATGTATTGTTGATACCGTCATGGCAGAATTACATTCAATTCTAAGAATTTTTCGTCTTTCTTTTGGAGTTGTTCCAATTTTCTTCCACCCTTTCATGTTTTTTCCATATCTTTCCACGTTATTTAAATAATTGTATACAACTGTCTTTCCTCTATTAATGTTTTTGGCTATTTGGACTGGATTCTGACCCTGAGATTTTAAAATCAGAATTTTTTTTCAGAGTTATTAAGAGCCTTACCACGTCCCATTTTTAATAAAAACTATTTAAAAACTATCAAATTAAAAATTCTCTAGCCGTTTATATTGAAGGAACTTCAAATCATAGCCTTCCTGATTAATATTAAAAGAATTCCTTATTCAAGTGACACACGAAATAGTGCCACAGAAATACATGTCTTTAAATAAATGCATAATTTTAGTATAACAAAATATGTATAGTTTTTATTTCTTCAGGAAACTAAAGCCAACACTTTGAAATTTGGTTGCGCAAAAAATTATTTTTTTTCGGAATTTTAGTTTAGGAGATATACTTAATTAAAGTTAAAAAAGTGTGATTCCTTATTCAAGCGGCAGGCAGTTCATTTAATTTCAAGCAAAAAAAAATACACTAAGATCAGTAAGGTTTAAAGTTGGAGCTTTCAAAAAATTTTCAAAATAGACGTTCCGCTTTATCGAACCGAAAACAATGCGATTTTATAGAACTTCTAAGGTGTTATCAGTACGTGTCAAAATTATTACAGCATTTTCAATATTTGTCAAAAGACAATGAAAAAAAAAAAAGTTTAAGTTTATTTTTTGCAGAATTTCGTAAATAGCAAAACATTTTTATTGTTTAAAAATATATAAAAATAATGGGTGTTAATAGAAATATTTTGTTTTTAAGTGAATTTTTGTTCTTTGTTTTTAAGTGAATTTTCGCAAAATTTTAAACATGTGTCTTATTTAGTGATAAAATTTAAATCGTAACTAGACTTTAATATAAAATTTTTGGGGAGGAGTTTTGAGGCTAAGAACATCTTTTTTTTTTTCTCCATAAGCAAGTTTACAATCGTAAACTGCCTTGTTGTTTCTCTTTGACAATACCAAAGCATAATAACCTTTTGTTTATTACTTTTTTTTTTAATTCTGACAATCATAAAAAAAAGTCATCAATGTGTTTTCCAAAGAATTTTGAGCATATCTCGAGCAAATTTTTTAAATTCATACCTTCACTTAATTGTGAATAAAAGCGAAACGATTTTCATGATCTATGTCTCATTTTGTTTAAAGGTTATGTGACTTTACGTGAAAGTAATAGGACTTGACACTTTTTTTACCGTTTTGGATTTTTTATGAATTAAAAATAAAAAAAATTCAATTTTTTAGGCAAAAAATAGTTTTTTTCATACATTTATTTATAACTGCGAAACTGTTGCTTATGTAGCGAAACGTTATATGAACAGTTTAAAGGAATTGTAATTCCTAATTTTTTTTTTTAAATTTGTTTCAGCAAAATCGGACTGGTGGTTCTCGAGTTATGTCAAAAAAAAAAAGACCACCAAAGGTCACAATTTCCCCTATATGTATATATAGGTACTAACTTCAAATCGATATATCTCGATTCCTAGACGTGACCCAGCGAAACGCCGGGACACGTATAACTTCTTCTTTACCGATATAACATTTCCCGTTGGTTTCATCCCATCCCGATTTTGACTGTCGCATAGTGTATGGGATAAAGATGTAAACTAGAATCATAAAATGAAAAAATAACCCATAAAATCGGACACAATATGACAAAATGAAACCATAATAATTATTACTCATAATCATTTCTATTTTTCGCTGTGATCATGTTGCTCTTATATTATAATTTTATAAAACTGGATCATAACATTACAAAATATTTAAACACAAGACGCAAAAGCTCGGTTCGTAATATGAAAAATTAAATTATTTCATGAATATGCTGTTCATACTTATTATTTATGATCATATATGTTGCCAAATATGTTGCTCTTCGGTTATGGTTCTTGCAACCATATTTTTTCTCTGCATGAATTTGCTGTTCATATTTATTATTTATTATCATATATATTGCCAATCATAATATGTTGCTCTTCGGTTATGGTTCTTGCAACCATAGTTTTCTTTTCGTGTGTACATTTTAAGACAAAGTTTTTTTTATGTTTTATTTGATGCATATTTTCTTAAAAACAGAAATCCTTATTTATATTCTTGTTGCTATGCAGATTTTCAAAATTAAGAATTAAATCAAAATTAAATTTTCCACGATAAAATCGGTTCCGTTTATTTACTTAAATTGTTGGATTTTTTTTACTTAAAACCGTTAGGTTTATATTAATATCAAAAGCGGGTTAGCGTACTTATTTCTTAATCAACTACTGTATAAATTTGCTAAATATTAAAAAAGAAGAAGCAAAACATATGTACGTCTACAACGTATGTATGCATATATTTAACACATATACATCCATATATAGACGTAATCATAGTATAATAGTCTCTGTTTTAATGCATATTTTATGTGACCCTTGTGTATTTACAACACACATACAACAGTTAAAATATTACTAAACGTATGTTATTGTAAGAGGTAACACAGACACCATGCATAATACAAATTTACACATTATATGGATGTGTATGTGTAAATTTGTGGTATATGCATCCTTGCCTTTAGTTGTTGTTTTTTTTTTCAGTGGATTATTTCAATACAAATGTCTATATGATATTTAAAATGTTTTTGTGAGTAAAAGGTGAAAACATATAAAGGAATTATATACTTGATTACATATATACATACGTATGCACACAGAAAAAAATAGTAGGAAAAAGGTTACAAATTCGAATATTTGATGAACTGTGTAAAACCTTTATTTTATTAGTTCTATAGATTTTCTGTGAAAAAGTTTTATAAACATAATTGTACTAAAAATATAGTTCTTATAACGTCTGATTTAGCTACTGTAAAAATTTATACTTGGTTAAAATCTGTTAAGAAAATTCAGGGGAAAAAACGAATCGAATTCATATTTCAAAACGAATTAATGCAATTGCAGTTTGCAGTTAAAAAATTGTATTGTGATAATTTAACTAACAACTGAACTTTCAGTTACGGCAATCACAAAAATTCGATTATGGTAACAAAAAGGAAATCAATTCGTTATTTATAAACGAAATAAACGAATATTGATTAAAATAGATGTGAATTATATCTCACATTTATTAAAAATAATATAAAATAAAAAAACTTAAAATAATAAAAATTAAATTAAAATTAAAACAATATACAAGGAAGAAAATAGAGGGAATAAGATTTACTTTCATATGGAACAAACATTTGTTGGGTAAGTCCTTTATTACTAAGAGAAATTTGAATTAATTTGTTTACTCCCAGAGACATTTTTAAAACGGAGAAAATTTTATATTAGCTAATACCTCAGCCATCATTCGAGATCAAGTATCCTTTTAGAATAAATGAAAAATCTGAAAATGTTAAGGTACTCAAGAAGTTTTCCTTTTTATTATTATCAGCAGCAGTCAATCTTTAATTGGTATTAAACTAGTCAAACCACTCTTTAGTGAGGTCAAAAGATTTTCTGACATTTGTCAAAATAGTGACTGCTTTTTATCCCTTACAACTTGTACTGCGGTTATGTGGCTGCCAAAGACTTCATTTAAATTCTTGTGGTTCTAATGACTTTCCAGGTTTCATGTTATGAACTATTAGGGTGAGATAATTTTGTTTCTCAGTAATATCGAACGAAAATTCAAAATATTTACTTTTTATTGGCAATAACATTTACTAACTCTCATAGAATTGCTCTCATCTGTTTTTTATATGATGGAAAAATTGTGGATTAATGCTACAATCGGTTTAATAAAATATATTTTTAATTTTTCATAATATTCATGTGTATTTTAGAAGCAAAAGTATAATAAAACCATTATTTTGAGTCTAATATTTATAAGCTTTTTATATAGTTATGCTAATCAAATTATTTTTGCTAATACCGGTATTTATAGTAGTTTCAATCGAATGTTGGGATAGTAAACGTAACCGACTAAATATTTATTAGCAATAAATTCGGTTGCCGCAACGAAAGTGTTTTTTTCGCTGTGTATCAGTGTTGCCAGGAGGTGAGAGAATAAGAGGCTAAATTGGACCTTAAAAAAAGGTCAAAAAAAGGCTAAATCCATCAAAAAATAAAAGCCCAGAAAAAATTTGCTTTTGTTCTCATTATTTTGATAATTTCTAAAATTTATGAATTTATAAATAAAACATAGAACGACTGCCAACAAAATGATCCTGCAAAAGTCGCCCAAAAAAATATCCATTCAAACTTGAGATACATAAATTTCATATTAAAAATAACCCAATGATTTGAAGTAATTTTTTGTCATTTTTAAATTGTAATGCCTTTTTGATGAGACATTTCCAAAATGTAAAATTTTTAGCCTTCACAAGATTTATTTTTTAATTATATTCATAAATAGTTTCCATGGTTAATGAAGTATATTTAAAAATAATTATAATAATCGATTTAACAAGTCCATAAAATTAATTAACTTATTTTTGACTTAGAGAATGAAGCGCCGCTGGTGAAATCTTTTGCTAAATATAAATAATCTCGATTTTTTTTGCGCAAATAAATATAAAAAAAATTGTTAAATGAATGGTTCTGTAAAAATAAAATTAGTAATATCAAATAAAAATTATTTCCATTGTTGTTCAAATGCTAAGATTTTAGCCTTTTTAAGGCAAATTTAAAAATCAAAAAAGGGCTAGAAAAAGGCCAGATGCCAAAACGAAAATTTTGAGTCTAAAATCGAAACAAAAAAGGCTAGATTTATCCTTAAAAAGGCTAAACTGGCAACACTGGTGTGTATAAAAATACAGATTAAAACAGTAACAATAAATACAACATTTTGTATACGAGTATTCTTGTTTTTGTAGTGGTGGTATTATGAAAAAGAGCAATCTAAAAAAAAGTTTTTGAATATTTTTTTTTTCTTAATTTTTTAGGCGTACTAATCCTTGATTTTTACACAATAAGATTGACAAGTACTAAATTGGTATTATTAATAATATTTAATAGCATTTTGAATAAAATGATAATAAGTTTTATAAATTATAAAGATCTTTTTTAATAGCTTCAGTAAGGACACCTTTGTAGTCTAACTTATATAGTTAGTATATTTAGCCTTGTTTTTGTTAACTAAAAAGTATGTAAAGTATTGTTTGTGCTTGTGTAAAACTACAAGCACAAACAATATTTTAAAAGTTATTATTATTTTCTTTTTTTGTTCTCCATTTTTTAAACTACCTTTTTAAGCTTTTTGCTTCCGTTCAAGGAAGTTTGAGTTAAAGGTAATTTTAGTTTTACAACAAAAGCTGTTGTTTTGGTTGCTATTTGTTTTGTTTTTGTGTAATTTGTGGCATGTTGCAAGTACATATGTATAAACACATAAATCATAACAGCACTTGCCAGGGAATAACAGCATAAATATAATATTTTTATAATTAACTAAAAAAGAGAACTAAAACTAAACTTGAAAGTTGCGATTTTTAGTTATTTTGTTCTTTGAGTGTGCATGTGTGTATGTAAACAAATGGCCTTAACATAGGCTTTGATTTAACAATTTAATAACTTTGCCTTAAGGTATTCTTTAAAATGTTCTTCTAGCTGTTTGTGTTCTTTTTATCCTTTTGGTGTTTTGTTGCAATCTTTGATGTTATATATTTTAATATGTTTTCTATTGGGTCAAAAGGTTGTGAGAGTGTTGGTGTATTTTTTATTTTCTTTTAAATATGCATAAACACGTTTTATATCTTTTATTTGCTTTTGTAGTTTGATTAAATATAATGAGGTTTGGATTAAATATATTTGATTGTACCAATTATTTAAATGAGTTATGTTTGTATTAAAAAAAAATAACATAATTTTTGTCATGAAAATTAATAAGGTTGCATCATATCTCAAGAACTATTACTATAATTTGGTTAATCGAAGTACCAAAAACTACTTATTTAATTTATTTCCAAATTGTATCTGCATAATTTTTTAATCTTAATCTTTGTTATATTTGGCTTGGCCGCATCTATATACCCATCAATTGCAACTTTTTAAAATTTCACTTTATATGTGTGGCGCATTAAATTAAGCAGACTACGCCAATTTTTTTGTTTCAAAATTTAAATTGGTTTTTGGAATATTTGTATATGGGAGGTGCGCAGTAAAGTGGACGAACTTCGACCACTTATGGTTTCTGAGTTTACTTTGGTCCTCGAACTATTCGTGCAAAATTTCGTTGATATACATGCTTTTTTATAAAAGATATCGACCGAAAAGTACGAACTGAAGTTACGACTGTTTTTGTAGTATTTGTTTCATAACTTTTTTGTTTATGAACCGATTTTGCACATTTTCAATACCCAATAAACCTATATCTGCCCTACCCTGCTTTCAACAGACAGACAGAGGGACACACGGATGGACATCGTTAGATTTTCATGAGGACCCAGATCATAAAAATATTGTAAAAAAATAAAATTTCTTACAAAATTTAAAAAGTTTTGTTATTACACTATGTTAAGATTCGCGATTGAATCCTCCTAATTAATCGATCGCTTACTTTTATTTTACTTACATATATATTCCATTTGCCTGTGGGAAACTTGAATAAAATTCAATCATACTGTTTGCAATTAAAAATTAATCAAATCATTTCAGTAGAAAAAAAGTTGCAGAACAAAATTTGAACCAACCTCTAAAAAATTAAATTATTTTTTTAAATGATTTTCAATTAATTATAATTAAATAAAATTTACCAGGAATATTTGGACATTATTTATTCATATAATTCTAACTATTTTATAACACAATAATGTTATTGACTAAACTTAAGTGAATAACAATCATTTCTATTTTTATAGCATTTGTACAATTTCCTCTTATAAATTTCATTTTTCTAAAAAAAAAAGATTTTCCATTTTAATATAATTTTAATAAAGAAAATCCCAGATTATATTTCTAACTTATTTAAAATTCATGACACATTTTTTTTCTTTTACTTTACTAACTTTTCGATTTTCTAATAGGAATAAAAATATTAAGAATTCTTAATTTCAAATCTAAATTAAATTTTCCCAAATATTGTCTCTTTGCAGCAGAATATTAAAAACGATAACAAAAGGATAAATTTATGCCGAAAACAAAAAAACTGACAGTCAAACAGCAAAGAGGGAAATAAGACAGAGAAAAACAACAAAGAACAAAGCAGAAAAAAAGGTATCAACACAGAATTTAAACGTATTTATGTATATAAAGGATAATTGTGACATAATGCTTATTAAGCAAAACCACATACAAAAGTATAATCACAAACATATGACGGTAACCAAAGAATACAAAGAATGGAAGTCCTGTCAACAAAAAAAAAAAAAAAAAAATTTTTGTCAAAGAAAAAAAAAAACTAACTTTAAGATAGTGTTAGTAAAATTTTACTTATATGGGTTAGTGTTGAAACCACTTTCACGTAGTTGCATAAATGAGTGATCAAAAATGGTTAGAAATAATTTATTGCAGATTTAAATAAATTTTCATCTTCTAATGCGCTTTATAAAAAACAAATACAATTACATTTTTGTCTTTTTGTTAATGAATATGAAAATAATTTAAAATTATTTTAAACTCTATTTTATTTCCAATACCAAAAGTAGCAACTCTTTCCATTCAATTTAAATTTTAACATAAAAAAAAAGAAATGTCAAAAATATAATATATATTTTTCATATTACGGGAGTTAAAATCCAATAAATGATTGTGAAGAAATAAAGAAAATATTGTTTGATAGCGGAAAAATGTGTCGCATTTGTAATTTTCCTTAAATTTAAAAGGAACATTTTGTTTATTTTGTGTTGTTTTTCTCTCTCTCTCTCTCAAGTGTGTTCAATTCACGCAGAACTTGTATGTGAGGAGAGAAGATTGTTGTTGTTGTACGAAAGAGATCTTCTTTCCATTCTTTGTATTCTTTGATACCGGCCTTTATGACCCGCACATGACACTAGTGCGACTAATTCAAAGAAATATTGAAACACTTTACACGTATTGTAAACGTCAGCAGCTAGATTTTTTTTATCTTTTTGTGTTTTTTTTACATGTATTTGGTTTTTTCACACAAGAAGTCTTACACACGTTTAAACATGAGTAAATATCCTCCTGACCTGAGTTTCGATATTAGCGAATGTTGGCTAAAAATGAAGAATGTTCGAAACTAAATGTTCGAAAAAGTATCGACGATTACAATAAATATGAATGCTCGAATGTCCAGCGAACTTTTCTCGGTAATTTATCGGTAATAAATATTTGCGTAATATTTGAGAATTTTAAAGATAACGATATCGCAAGATTAAACTTTTCTGAATGAAATCTCGAAACAAAAATCTTCGAAAAATTATCTATTTTTTTCAATTTCTCGAGGACTTATTACTTAAATAAGAAAGCAATGTTTTTTTTTTTTTGTTGTTTGTGCATTCAAAATAATTAAACAAAGTGAATCAAGTGTCAATCTTGAGTCATAATTCATTCCGTTTGGTTGTAAAATATTGCGCATTAAAACTCATGATGCTAGTTGATTTTTTTGCAATTTTTAATAAAAAATAATATAATAAAGTTTTAGAAAAAATGGTATGTAATATTGGGACTTGATTAAAGATATATGCAAAATAGCATATTTATGTAAATATCTGATGTATTTTTTGGAATATTAATTAAAGAAATTTTAACTTAAAATACGCATATGGATTTGAGCAACATAAAAAGTTTCATTCTTGAAAGAAAAAACATTGTACAGTGCGCGATTCAAAAAATGAAATGGAAATAAATATATAATTTCGAAACGGGTGTTCAATAAACCATTTAAGAACCATTTAAGCCTACAGGGGGCTGGTCCACAGGGTCCCAAAATTGGACACCTTGGGCATAAATTTTTTTAAAAGTGATACTGATTCCTTATATCTGAACCGAATGATGTTCAGCGAGTTCTACAAAATCATCGTCGTATTTATATCTTATCTCTTTTAGTGTAAGAGATATTAGGTTTCAAAGATTAAAATTTTTAATTTTTAGCTTGCTTTAATAAAGTTTTTTCCGCTACAGTGGCTCCAAATTTCAAAACATTTTTTTGGATTTTTTTTTTATTTCATTAGCAACAAATAGTAAAACATATATATATATATATATATAAATATATATATATATACATATATATATATGAGGAGTCAAAAGTAATAAGCAATTAAATTTAAACTTTGAAAACAAGTCGATTTTTTCTGCTTTTTTTTTTGCCAAAAAGAGATAAGATACAAGGAATCAGGTTATACAAATTTTATACCCGAGGTTTATATGGTCCAAGCTCAAAACTTAAACTTGCCTACACCTCTACTATCACTACGTGAAATTTCATTGAAATCGTAACTGCCAATCGGAAATTCCATAATTACTTAATTTCACTTTTTGAATCACATACTGTGCATTGATTACTCCTCTGGGCGAAGTCGAAATTTAGACAAAATGCCTCAATGCCTTATATCTTTGAAATATAATTTATTATTTTATATATTTTTTATTATTTTATATATTGTGCTATTTGAAATAAAACATAATTTTAAAATTACATTTTTTGTTAGCCTTAAATTGGCAACAAAATGGAAATGAAACAAAACCATTCTTGAACCATTACCAATTATACTAAACACAAGTCATTAGTAATATCAATATCGAATAATATTTTTAAGTTTTGCTATTGATAACGCTAAAGGTTCACTATTAATTCGACAGACGAACCTTCGAGAACGAAAGATTTGCTGGCACAAAGTGAGCGACAGGTGAGCTCAAGGAGCTCATATTCGTATCGCCAACCACAGTCGTTTTCGAATGTTTGTTTTGAGAAATGTCTGCGAAATGTTCGAAGTTTATGGTCAGCTGGGTAAATAAAGATTCTTTGGGCCAATACATATGAATATAAATATTTAAGTTTATATGTATGAATGTATGCGTATGTGTATAAATGTTGATAGTGTCCTTAACCCACTAAAGTATAAAAATAAACAGAAGCAAAATTTATGCTGATGGACCTTTTTCTTTTTGTTCTTTTTTCGCAAATTTTAAAAGCAGCAAAAAAAAGCACCAAATGTTTAAGCATGTTTAAGCATAATATTTGTATAAAAAAATGGTGGGTTAGGTTCATATTACCCCTTTTTATTAGTGCAAATGTAAACGTGTATGCATATGTGTGTGTATGTGTGTGTGTGCGTGTGTGTTTGAATGTCATTTCTCTCCATAGACTAAGCTAAGCTAAATGACAAAGAGTTCCAACTTTTTTAAAATTCCGTTTATGTCATGGTTTAACAAAACCATACAAAAGAACTTTTATTTAATATTTTAGCTTTTTTCGTACATTTTGGTTTTTATGCCATTTTAAGCATAAAATAGTACAAATATATGTATATGTATGTATATGTAGACTCGTTAGAGTAAACAAGGCCATAAAATCTATATTTTACTTAAAATATAAACAAAAAAAGGAAAAAAGAAAAAACTGAAAGGGGAAAACAAAAGTTTAAAGGAAAACTTTTTTAAACACTAAAAGTAAATTTCAAAGTTCATTGGCTTTATACAAGAAAATATATATCTATGTATATTTATGCTTTCAACATGAATGAAAATATTTTATCGTTTGTACATAACCATTGTTGGTTGTTTGTTGCTTTTTTTACGATTTCTATATTTATAGTCTTCTATTTGTAACTTTGAAAATATATGTTGGTAATATTAAAAGGAAGCCAAAGATTAAGTGCCATAATTTGTGTTTTGTGTATGGAATCTTCAAATAACATACAGATAAAAACCTATAAATACAATCTCAATATGTACTTACAAAATAACACACATATAACCCACATATATGTTGCGAAGCTAAAACAAATATAGACAAATGAACATTACATTCTCCTACTATTTCTATGCTTACCAATTTTTTGTAGTTACTTTAACAGTTAAAACCATTCCTTGCAGACTCTACTATATTTATAGTTATACTCACACATCTAGACAGACTTATGTATGTACATTAGGGATGCCAGATTCGAATTGTGATCTAAATTGACATTCCAGAAAAGCGAAAAAAAAAGAAAAAGAAAAAAAAACTTGACTATCGACTTCCACCAAAAATGTTTTATTTTTTTTATAAGACCTATATAGAAGTACGTACATATATAAATATGTCGGCACAATAGGAACACAGATTTTAAAAATTTTGGGAAAATAAGAGTTTACATAGCATATCCGCTTAAGCCGTGAAAAAATGTTATTAAATGTAGTAACAGATTTTTGCATTTGTTATATATAAAAAAAAAAAAACAAAATATTTAAAACACATGACATATGACACAGCCTCTTTATATTGATTCAATACAAATATTTCAATATCCATAAATATTTATTTTGAACATTTATTACTAAATTATATGCTTTTTGGAAGCTTTTCAATAAATCTAGAGTAAACAGTGGTCGATGTATACACGCAGAAAAAAAACATGGTTACAATAATATCATTACAACAATATTATGTTCTCATTGTTAACTCTGTGTTCATGATAACAATGTTTTTTTTAAATCTTGTCATTTAATATTTACACTCAATAAAAATTTTAATATGTCTGGCAGCAAAAATTATATGATTTTAAATATTTTTACCAAAAACAAAAATTTAATAATATGAAAAATATCTTTAATTTTAAGACAATTAAATATTTGCAGTCTTTTTCCTTGTTCTTAAACCATATTCTGTTTTTAAACCATATTAATATTATTATTCCCATGACTATAAAATGTTTCAAATAAATATAATACTTATCATTTTCGCTAACTTAGTGTAAAAATTCATAGCTTGTTTGTTTTTAAATTTATTTCGTTTTTAATGTTTGCTTTGCAACTTCATGGTAATTTTTTTATTAATAAGTTTAATATTAAGATATGATAACATGGAATAATATGGCAAAATGAAATAATAATATGATAAGATTTGATAACTATATGATAACATGGGATAGTAATATGATAAAAGTGGAGTTATAATATGAAGAATGGTATAATAATATTATAAAATGGAATCATAATATGACAATGTGGTATAATAATATAATAAGATAGAATAATAACATAATAATATTAAATTATAATCTGATAAAATGGGATAATGATGTAGTAAGTTTGTTCAATTATATATAAAACTAGAATCATAACGTGAAAAAACAAACCATAAAATCGGACACAATATGACAAAATGAAATCATAATAATTATTACTTATAATCATTTCTATTTTTCGCTATGATCATATGTTCCAATCATAATATGTTGCTCTTAGATTACGCTCAATACAACTATATTTTTTCTTTGTGTGTAGAGAAACAGTACTACAGATAAAAGTATGACTTGCGTTAGATAGTGTATTCTGTGGAATATAAAAATATGTTTTTTTATCACGAACATAAAGCACACATATTTTTTATCAACACTTCAAATTTCATTCAACTTTTTATATAATTACAAATTGTTTTCAACTTCACAACTTTTAAAATATCTTGACAAGAAAGTTCATTCAAGGCCGTCTGGAAACCCTAATGTACATAAATACACATGTTTATCTTATATACACCCAGCTGACCACAAACTTCGATAATAATATTCTGTTCGAACACTTCGCGAACATTTCTCTGACAAAACATTCGATAACAACTATCGTTGATGATCCGAATATGAGCACCTTGAGCTCATCCGTCGCTCACTTTGTGGCAGCAAATCTTTCGATCTCGAAAGTATTAGATGTGAAATTTTAACGATGTCAATAGCGAAACGTAAAAATATGCCTTAATGATTCGTTTACGATATTAAAAAATTATGAATATTATTCGATATTGGTACAACAACGACTTGTGAAAGCAATAGCTTTCTATTTTGTTTTTTTTTCCATTTTGTTCCCAAACTAAAATTAAGAGCCGATTTAATCTTTAAAGTTATATTTTATTTCAAATAGCAATATACAAAATAATAAATTATACTTCAGAGATAATAATTCAGAAGTGGTATATAATTGAGACATTTTGTCTAAATTTCGACTTCGTCCAGAGGAGTCATCAATGTTTTTTCTTGCAAGAATATTGTTTTTTTTCTGTTGCTCAAATCCATATACGTATTTTAAGTTAAAATTTCTTTAATTAATATGCCAAAAAATACATCAGATATTTACATAAATATGCTATTTTGCATATATCTGTAATCAAGTCTCAACATTACTTACCACGTTTTTCTAAAACTTTATTACATTATTTTTTATTAAAAATTGCAGATTATTTAACTGACATCATGAGCAATAGTTTACAATGAGCAATATTTTACAACCAAATGTAATAAACTATGACTTATGAAAGACACTTGATTCTCTTTGTTTAACAATTTTTTTTTTGCACTCATAAACAAGAAACTGCATTTCTTTTTTATTTAAGTAATAAATCCTCGAGAAACTGAAAAGAATAGATAATTTCTCGAAGAATTTAGTTTCGAGATTTTATTCAGAAAAGTTGAATCTTACTATATCGTTATTTTAAAAATTCTCGAATATTACGCGAATTTTTACTACCTAAAAATTATTAAGGAAATTTCGATATTACGAACGTTAATTTTTTATATAATTATCGATATTTGCTCGAACATTCTGTTTCGAGAATTCTTGGTTTTTAACGTATATTCGCTAATAACGAAACTCAGGTCAGGGGGGTATATTTATTATTGTAACTGTATGAGATATTTTTGCCAACTGTAATTCAATCCTAATGCTGGTTAACCATTACTTATGCTGTTAAAAGACAAGGATGTCGAGAGAATTTTTTTTTTTAAAGGAAAGGATGCAAAAGAAATTTAGATGGCGGGCAAATAATATATTATAAATTTTTAATAATATAAAATTTTGTTTTATTATGCATTAATATTATACGCAAGAATTTTGTTAAATAATAAGGCTTTCACATAGGCTCTACTACCTACCATGCTCAAAAATGTTGATGCTCAAAAATTTTTGAACCTACATTTTATACCAAAATTATACACGAGGACTATACAACGGTCTACTATGGAGACTAAATCCTCATCAAAAACTTTGCTTTCCTGGTAAGCTAGCAGGTATAATAACAAATTCATGTAGTTATTTTTTGACTCTAGGGGTACTAAAAAATATGTACCTAAACGAAAACAAAAAAAAAAAAAAAAAAAATTGCCGTCAGAGAGACTCGAACTTGGACACAAACTAACCATTCGTTTTTAATGACTAACGTCTTACTCAGTACACCATCTCGCACATAGCTTTCTAAGCGACAAAAACTCTTTTTAGTTTAAAATATCTTTTAAGAAATTTTGTTATAAAAAACTAACAGTTTCAGAATGGTGTTGAACCAACAACCTTCTAGTTGTTAATCCAGAGCTCTAGCCATCTCATCCACGTGATTGCAGTATTACTGTGCTATTATACTATTGAGTACTTATTAATGTAATACAGAGTAGGCAAATAATAATGACGCCTCATTACCAAGAAATTACTTTAATAAGTAGTTGTCGTTACTGAAAACCAAAAAGTTTTTGCTGGGTCAATTTCAATTTTAATCAATTCAATTGAAAATTAAATTTTCTTGGAATTCCTTCAAGGCCTGTGCCTGAAGGTGTTGTACTTCGTTTGCTGCTACATATAATTCAAATAAAGGTCAATCTCTTTCAAATTTTTATTTTGTCAAAGACTGTTATAATCAAGTATTAAATTTAAAAGAAAAAGTATTTTTTTTATTAATTTTTTACAAAATATTTTCTGGAATATCCTCCATAAGACCGTTATTCACAACTTATACAATGTTTTGAAAATGGAAAATCAATGTGGAAATACAAAAGAACATTAATAAAAAATGTTATTGTTATAAAAAAAATATCTTTTGTTTAAAAATTTATTATTTTTTTCGAAATATAACATACAATTTTAGAGCATCTTTTTTGGTTTCCCTGATTACCGCTGCACACGGCGAGGATCAACAAGTTTAATCATTTGGACTTTTTGCTAAATCGTGTTACTTAACATGGCGATTTGGTAATATTGACTAAACACAATTAGCAGATACTTAATATTTGAATTTTAAATATTTTAAAAAGGAACCGTACACTCAAATATAAAATTTTTAATAATTGAAATTATAATTGAAATTAATTGACTGGCAAGCAAAACTCTAATTAAACGATAATTATATTATTGAAATCTCAAAATATATGCTCCAAAAAAACTAGTCCAAGTTCATAAAATGTAACTAAATTTTAGAAATTATGCTTGATTTCATTTTTCAAAACCAATTTTTTCCATTCCTTACAACAAAATATATGTTATATAATGATAGCATTTAAGTTTGACACATTTCATAAGCTTTAAAATAACATTTCCTTTTCCTAGTCTTTTGTTAATTTTTACAAATTTCTTTTAAATTCCTTAAATGCTCAATACCATTTAACAAACATAAAGATATTCTTAAACATTTTCTAAACCCTTAGGGCATAAGACATCAATTTTTTGACAGCAGATACGGATGAAGATACTTTTTATCGAAGCTAAGCATATATATATATATATTTATAAATATTCTTTCCCTAAAAAAAGAAATCCTCTATAACCTAACTACTGACTACGTTCTTTATGAAAAAAGAGGAACAGGAAATAAAAAAAAAAAACGATATATTTAACATTCAAATATTGTTTTTTTAAGGTTCTTATTTAATACACACACATCTTTATTTGTGGAACATTGATACAAACAAAACTACTTCAACACTTACAAATGGCAACATAAATTTATATTTATGTAGGAATATAAATAAGTATGACTGTATATGTGTGTCTTTGAATAGGTGGGGGTAAGGAAATATTGTGTTTTGTGTCTATAAGTATTTTATGTGTTCATATTAGCAAAAGATTCTAAACATGAACATGTTAAATTCCCATACTGGTTTAGGTTTAGCCACTATGATTCTTGCTGTAAGGAAGTTGAGATTTTATTGCTAGGTTTTAGGATATAATTCTGTGTGCGTGTTTTTTTTTCCAACATTTGGTTCAATAATGCTGGATGTTATTAGTATTAAGTATAACCAATAGACATAAATATCAGAGCTTACAATACTCGTATGATAATGATACTTAGCTGATGTCTAATAATATACTTAAATAGATAAATTCATACAGTTATTCAGTTGTATTTAAATTTATATTGTAGAATGCATATGATTATAGTGGAGAACATAACAAGCTGTTTATGAGTTTTATTTGAAATCTTAAGAACTATATTATATATCCTTGTATTCTGTAAAATAAATACAGCGTTTATTTCTAATTCAGTTCTAGTTCGGTTATATTTCTGTTCTAGTTTTAGTTTAATTTTAGTTTACTTTTAGTTCAGTTTAAATTTAGTTTTTTTTAGTTCTACTTCAGTTCCAGTTCAGTTTTAATTTATTTTTTTTTAGTTCTAGTTCAGTTCTAGTTTAGTTCTAGTTCAGTTCTAATTCAGTTCTAGTTTAATTTCAGTTTAGTTCTAGTTCATTTCTAGTTTAGTTCTAGTTCAGTTCTTTTTCAGTTCTAGTTCAGTTCTTGTATAGTTCTAGTTCAGTTCTATTTCAGTTCTAGTTCAGTTCTATTTCAGTTCTAGTTCAGTTCTAGTCCATTTCTAGTTCAATTCTTGTTCAGTTCTAGTTCAGTTCTAATTCAGTTCTAGTTCATTTCTAGTTGAATTCTAGTTCAGTTCTAGTGCAGTTCTAGTCCACTTCTAGTTCAATTCCTGTTCAGTTCTAGTTCAGTTTTAATTCAGTTCCAGTGCAGTTCTAGTTCAATTCTTGTTCAGTTCTAGTTCAGTTTTAGTTCAGTTCTAGCTCATTTCTAGTTGAATTCTAGTTCAGTTATAGTTCAATTCTTGTTCAGTTCTAGTTCAGTTCTAGTCCAGTTCTAGTTCAATTCTTGTTCAGTTCTAGTTCAGTTCTAGTTTAGTTCCAGTGCAGTTCTAGTTCAATTCTTGTTCAGTTCTATTTTAAATCTAGTTCATTTCTTATTCACCTAATTTATTTTTCACATGTCAGTTTATTACATAGAAACTTGTGAGATTACTTTTTTGCGCCACTGTGCTATATATATAACTATAGATTTTACTGCTGCTAGTTTCTCCAATCAGACATCCCTTTAAACAGTTTTATTTTATATGATATATATTTCAAAATTATTTACATATATTTACCCACACACACGCTCATATATTTCTCTGTATACCTTTACATAAACCAAAGGAAATCTATTTGTAATATTTCAATATTTGAGCAAACAATTTTTCCAGAATTCCAAACAGTATAAAAGGAAAAAGGTTTATTTATATTTTGTTTATATTGTGTTAGAGATATTTGCATACATTTTTACTTAAACATTTAGAAATTTGTATATTTAAATAAATTTATTGTTATTTATTTAATAAACTAATATAAAATATATTCGTGTAATATATGGAAAGTATTTTAACATGAAAATTTGTTATTTAATACACATTTATATTTGAATTATGGCCATTATTACGATTATTATAGTAGCTTTTTGCATATATTTAGATTTTAGCTTGGGTTTGGTGAGCAACAAATTTATATTAATTTAAAAAACATTTATGTTTATATCTGTTTCAATTTGTATAGTAAGAATTTTAAATATTTTAAATATAAGCTAATTTAAAGAAAATAAAATTAATTATCTTATGGCTAATATATGTTGCTACTATATATAGAATATATATCTATGTATGTGTGCGCCTGTGCTTATTTACCTATCACTTTCATGAACGTTCGTAACCATAACGTGGTTATCGGCTTCTATTTGTAAAGCCTCAATTTCACTCTTCCATAAAATTCTAAAAACCAATAGAAAAATTTCCTTTCCTCTCTTATAATCATAAACCACTAAATATTGCAATTTCCCATATTAAATGGTAATGGATTTTAAACAATATTTTGTCTGTGTGTGTGTTTGTGTGCACTTTCACATATAATTTACATAAATAACAAATGGCGTATGGCGTCAAAAAAAAAAAAAAAAACAAAAAACATTCAACACAACTAGTTAATATGTCAGCTGCCATGACAAAATTTTGTTTTATCTATAGATGAATTTATCAATATAGTGAACTAACATTTCACAGGAAAAAAACTGCAATAATTTTTTTTGTGTTTTGGCCTTGAAATTTACATGCATTGGTATGCATAAATAATCGTGGCATTAATGGCAAAATTTGTTATAAAAAAAAGGAAATTTTCAAAAACTGCTCAAACAAAACATGTTTTTGCATAAATTTTTTGTTACACATTTCCATTGTAAATATGGATGTTTTTGTTGTTTTTTTGGAATTATTCCAATCGTTTGCAGTATTTCCCCTGGTTTAGTTAAAAATTTTTATATAATTTTGCAGTTGTTTTTTGGCAAATGGAAAACAAAATAATTAAGAAATAATTTTCCTTAGCCTAGAGTTTAGATATTTATTTCATAAACCCAAAAAAAAAAAAAAAATAAACTCATTATTAAATTCAATTGTTAATTAAGGTGTTTATGGTTTAGTTTTCTTTTAATGTGGCAACTAGTGTTGCCAGTTTAGCTTTTTTAAAGTTAAATATAGCCTTTTTGTTTTGCTTTTAGCCTCAAAATTTTCGTTTTAGCTTCTAGCTTTACTCAGCCATTTTTGATTTTTGAATTTGCCTTAAAAAGACTAAAATCTTAGCGTAAAATCTTATTTGATATTACTAATTTTATTTTTACAGAATTATCCATTTAATCATTTATATATATATTTATTTATTTTTTTTTTATTTATTATTGTAGTTTCATTGGCTATTTAATAAGCCAATGAAACTGCAATTTCTTACAGGCATATATGTTATTCTTAAAAAAAATAAAATATTTTAATAATCATTCACCAACAAAAACTTATTATTTAACTACTCTTAATGTGGATTAGATTTAATGAGAAATCAATATATGGATAGAAACTGTTGAATTTATTGCATATACGTCTCATGAGATCAAAGTTGGCATAATTAGTTCGAAAATATTTTATTTTTAAAGGAGTATAATTTCTAGTTGGACGATTTGGGATTACAAATTCGATCTTACGAAGCAGGAACTCAGAATTAATTGAACCGTTTACTAAATTAATTACAAATGAAATATTCATATATTTTCTCCTACTTTCAAGATTAGGGAGATCAATTAACTGTAATCGAATTTCATATGATGGTAAATTAATATTAGGATTCCATGGAAGATTACGAAGACAAAATAAGAGAAATTGTTTCTGGACCGATTCAATTTCCTTTATATGAACTTCGTATTGAGAATCCCAGACCACGGAAGCATATTCCAGGATTGGTCTTACAAGAGATATGAATAATTGCTTGGAAACGTAAGGATCATTAAACTCTTTTCCCCAGCGCTTGAGGAAACCTAGAACTTCTTTTGCCTTATTAACGATTTGCGAAACGTGGGAATTAAAGGATAGTTTACAATCAAGCAACACACCCAGATCAAGAAATTCTTCGACTAGATCAAGTTGATATTCATTTATTGTGTATTTACAGAGTACTGGACTTCTTCTGTAGAACATCATGTGTTTACACTTTCTTAAATTCAGATCCATTAGATTCATTATACACCAATCATAAAGATTGTCAAGATCTGATTGGAGTAAGGAACATTGATAGGAATAGTTAAAGCTATGGAACAGCTTTACATCATCAGCATACATTATTATTCTAGAATTCTTAATGCAAGCTGGTAAATCATTTATAAATATTAGGAATAATAAGGGGCCGAGAAGACTACCTTGTGGAACATCAGATAAAACAGGAATGAATTTTGATGTACATTCTCTGAATAATACACATTGGCATCTATTTTTAAGATATGTGGAAATCCATTTAAGGAAAACAGGAGACAATCCAAGTTTATCCAATTTGAACAATAGGAGATCGTGATTTACTTTATCGAAAGCTTTACTGAAATCTGTGTATATTGCGTATATCTGTAAACCGGAATCAAATGCGGTTATAACTGAGGTTGTGAAGTCCAAAAGGTTAGTAGTAATGGAACATACTTTTTTAAATCCATGCTGAAATGGCGAAAGATAACATACAACTTGATGCGAAAGGATTTCAGTAACTATCTTTTCGAAAAGTTTTGGAATAACACTTAATTTAGCAATACCTCTATAATTGGAAATGTTGGATCTGCTACCGGATTTAAACAAAGGTATAATATAAGATTTCCTCCAAACTTCAGGAAAGTAACAACTAAATATTGATATGTTGAATAAGTAGGTTATTGGAGATATAAGAGAATGTATACATTTTATAAGAACACAGCTTGGAACACCGTCAGGTCCACATTTATCAGAATATTTTGGATTCTGTACTGCTCTCAGTAACATCGATTTATCTAATATATATATTGCACAAAAAAGCAAT
This sequence comes from Protocalliphora azurea, assembly GCA_932274085.1. Classification (NCBI taxonomy): domain Eukaryota; kingdom Metazoa; phylum Arthropoda; class Insecta; order Diptera; family Calliphoridae; genus Protocalliphora; species Protocalliphora azurea. The sequence continues at coordinate 143,105,259 of OW026522.1, read as the reverse complement.
ATTATTTATATTTAACAAAAAAATTTCGATTCTCCAAATCAAAGATAGCTTATTTAATTTTATAAACTTACTAAATCGATTATTAAAATTTTTTTAACCATAGAAACTATTTATGAATTTAAAAAAAAAAAAAATAATCTTATAAAAGTGAAAAATCACACAAAATTTTGGAAATGCCTCATTAAAAAAGGAATAGAAGTTCAAAAGTAAAAAAAAAAAAAAATACTTCAAATCATTGAATTATTTTTCATATAAATTATATGTATCCCAAATTTAAAGGGACACTTTTTGGGGGATTTTTGTTGGATCATTTTGGTGGGCAGTCGTTCTATGTTTTGTTTATTACATTAACTTTAAAAATTATCAAAATAATGAGAACAAGAAAAAATATAAAATATTTTAATTAAAGAAAATACTGGCCTTATTTTTTGTTCCATTTAGCCTTTTTTGACCTTTTTTAAAGTCTATTTAGGTATTTGTTCTTATTTGTTGGGAACACAGGTGGCAGATGTTCTTGTCGCTCGTTGGCTGTTTGTTCGCATGTATTTGTTAGTTTGCTAATGTGTTGGTGAGTTTTAGTACATAAAAGTGTTGTGAGTTTAGTTTAACTTAACAGTTTCATTTTTCAACAACTTAATTAGTAAAATGTTGGTTGGTTTTCTTTCGCTAAATAATTTTTACTTTAATATTTATTATTACATAAACCTGTATTTGTGTACTACAGTGGGTTAAAAAATATAAACCTTCCAGCAGATTTCTAGATTTTCCTCAGTTCTAGTTTAGTTTTAGTTCAGTTCTGGTTCATTTTTAGTTCAATTCTAGTTCATTTTTAGTACAATTCTAGTTCAGTTTTAGCTCAATTATAGTTCAGTTTCAGTTCAATACTATTTAAGTTCTAGTTCAGTTATAGTTCAGTTCTGATTCAGTTCTAGTTCAAAACTAGTTAACTTCTACTTCGATTGTAATTGGTTTCTGGTACAGTTTTAAATTTCTTCTGATTTTGTTCCCATTCAATTTTATTTCAATTCTACTTCGTTGTGAATTTATTTTAGTTCCATTCCAATGGTAAAACTATTTTTACGTTCTTTCTCCTTTATCTTTTCAATCCTGGCCCACAGTACAATATGTATTTTAATGACTTTAATACGTAGATATTAGTGCGAAGGCTGGCTATAAGTAAGCATTTATTTTGTGAAAAATATATGTGTGAATTTATATAAGTGTATGGGTAAACGATTTCTGGTGTTATGAAAAATTAACAACAATTTATTTCATGGCATGTTATTATAATTAAGTGTTGCACATATGTGAATGTTCTTCTCCTTTTCTTAGTGCGAATTTTGTAGAACAAAATAAAATGAAATGTAATAAATACTAAAATAAATATTTAAGTCTAAATTGGACTGGTGGACTAATAAACGAGAACAATTTTATTTATATGGAAAATTATTTCTTTAATAGCGCATTTATGACCTTGGAAAAGTGAAAAAAGTAATAATAACAATCAACTTAACTGATAGGCAGTCTGACTCCTTGACTACAGTAACAGCATGACTTTATGGATAAGTTAAATGACATTTTCACCTTAAGGAATAGGAACATTTGGAACAAAGTTATTGAACAGTTATTTTGTTAGAGAAAAATTAAATATATTAACAAAATTTGTATAAACATTTATTTTATTTTCTCTCATTTAAGTTAGCGTGTTTTGCAGAAAAACTAAAGTAAAAAAAGAAATATCAAGTTAAAAATTTCTTTTACTTCTTAAATGGTTAAAAGGACCTTGACTTTTTTTCTTGATAAAATATTAAACAAGTCTGCTTAACTTATTTATTTATTTTTTTTATTGTAACTGCCGACTGACTGTTACTGGTTTTGAATGGGGGAATATAAAAAGTCATGTCAAAGAAAAACTTAAACTTAAATTTAATGCAAATTAATTTTTGTTAAGATTTTATCAACAAACTGAATAAATACAATAATGCAAAAACTTTTGTATAATTTTGTATTTATTTATTGTATTTTGTCTTCGCTTTTCAAGTTTAAAAAACAAAAATAATGTAATTTTCTTTATAAGATTTTTTAGATATGTTCCTTTTATTTGTGTTAACAAAACAAAAGGTTAATTCTAAGTCTAAAGAATTTGTTTTTTGGTTTTATATTTTGTGTTTTTCTCTGACTTACTTTCCGTTTCCAGTTTAAAAGTTAATGATAATGTTTCTTTAGCCTTGTTAAACTCTCTCTCTCTCTGTCTTTCCTTTTTTTAATTTTTGTTAGCCAAAGAAGTCAAAGAAGTTCTTTTAGAGCACATGTATTTTATTAAGTTTAAGATTAAATTCAAATTTGTATTAAAATTTCCCATTTGTTATAGTTCTTGGTATTCCTTTGGCTGGTATTGAAATATTTGTTGTTGGTTGTTTCTGCAGTAATATTTGAAATTAGTTGAAACAAGACTCTAAGGATGTTTGTTTCAAATACATTTAAATGATTTTAAAATATTTGTATACGTGTGAGAGAACTTGAATAAGTGTATAGAATGCATGTGCAAATGTATACATTAGACTTGAGAGATTAAACGTATGTGGTTGCACATGTGTGTGTGTGTGTATTTTAGATGTTATAACAAGACTATTGGGAACAATTTATATCGTTTTATGTCTACAACAATTTTTAATTAAAATTTAGATTAAAGATAATCGTTTGGGCTGCTTGTTTTTGTATTCGCTGAAGGTTGCAAAACAGTGATTATGTGTGGAAATAGGAAAAACTTAAAACAGAATTTTTACTCTGGTGTGTTAATGATAAGTAATTTGTTATAAAATTATTACTCATGTATGGAAGTAATTTTTAGTGCAAAATATATTAAAAAATCTAAAATGTTAATGAAGAGCTTATTTTGTTTCTAACGAATGAAAGTTTTTTTTTTGAGCCTAATGGTTATGAACTTTTTTTAGAAAGGGAACGATTTTTTAAAGATTTTTGATTAGAAGTTTATATATTTACACACCAGAATTAAACATTTTGTATAACAAAGAAATTTTTGATGGTTTAAATAATAAAAAAATCGGGTTATTTAGGCGCACTTCATTTCTAGTACTAGCTTGGTTATAGTTTAGCTTAACTTAGTTCAATTCTATTTCATATCGAGTTCAGTTGTGGTTTAGTTAATTACTAGTTCAGTTCTAGTTCAATTCTTGTTCAATTTTAGTTCAGTTTTTGTTCAGTGCTAGTTCAGTTCTAGTTTAACCCTAGTTCAGTCTTGGTTCGATTCTAGTTCAATTCTTGTTCAATTTTAGTTCAGTTCTGGTTCAGTTCTGATTCAGTTCTACTTCAGTTATGGAGGCAGCAACCAACCGCTTTAACTTTACAAGTGAAGAAGGGGTAAGGAATAGGTGAAAGAATTATGTGTTCAAAATCAGATTTTTCGAAAGAAAATAATCTTTTACTAGAGAACGGCTGTCGCTAAAATGTGAAGGGTATATTATATTCATTAGTGCCGAGACCTTAATTTTAGCAATTAAATTTATTGAAATATATTTTGATATTTTCCAAACGTACACATTCATGTATATGAAATACATACATATAATACTATTTACATCAATCAAACACAATTAAAGAAGTTATATGCAAACACAAGGCTCTACATAAAAAACCACAGAAATTTATATAGATACGAACACAGATTGAAATCGAAAGACTAAGAAGAAAATAAATTATTAAAAGGATTCATTTTCAAAATAAATATAACAGATACTAGAATTTAAAAGCAACTTAAATATTACCACACAAATTTTGCAATAAAAATTTCTAAAATTAAAAAGTTATTCTATAAATAATAGATCCCAAAAAATCAATTAATAATTAATTAAATTAAATTTCGCATTCTTTTACAAAAATTTATAAATTAATTTATAAATTTACTAAATATACTGAAATTGCACCTACACAGAAAAAAGTAACCAACCACCAAATAATTTAGTAAATAAATTATTCAATTAAAAGCTTTTTAAATTTGCACCTGTCACCAAAATTATTATATCAATTACTAAAAACTGTAAAAAATAAAAAAAAACGGAAAAATTTTTTCAATTAAAAAATTTATCAAATCTATCAAGTTGATGATTGAATGAATTAAAAATTTAATTGAGAAATAAAATTTTGCTAAAATTTTATTTTTATTTTATATTTACTTGAATATGTTTATTAAATTTAGATGCAAAATGAAGCAACTGTGTTAACTGACAAATTTGCGGTCATAATTTTTTCGATCATACGAAATATGATCATAATTATTTGAATTAGTAAGATCAAATATTAAAGTTCGTAAATATTTTATTGATTTTTTTTCTTATTAAAATATTTTTTCTATTTACATTTAAATTTAACAAATTTGTGCAATACATTTTTAATAACATTTTTAATAATCCTGTAAAAAACTATACATTTATGAAAATGGAATAATAATGCTATATTTTAAGTGTTAATTAAATGTTCAAATAATTGAATCTTCCGCACCGTCTTTCATGATACACCAAAATATTTTGATTCCACTTCATCATATTATTACTTCATATTATTATATACTTATCCAATCTTATCATATTATTATTTAATTTTGTCATATTATTATTATTCCATGTTATCATATATTAATAAAAATTATTATTATTTATTGTAATATTTTATTGTTATAGGAATAGTAATATTAATATGGTTTAAAAACAGAATGTGGTTTAAGAACAAGGAAAAATACTGCAAATATTTAATGACTTTAGAAGTAGTAATATGTTTCATATTAACAAAATTTTGTTTCTGGTAAAAATATTTAAAAAAGTATAATTTTTGCAGTCAATTATATTAAAATTCTTATTGAGTGTAAACATTAAATGACAAAATTGAATCAAAATCATTGTTATCATGAACATAGAGTTATTAAAGTTCAATAAAATTAACAATGAGAAAATAATATTGTTGTAGTGATAATGTTTTTTCACTGCGTGTAGGAAACAGTCCTTCGTCTTCTTTACTCAGTCCTACACTAAAATAATGTCACGAACACTAAGGGGGTAGGGTATAAACGCTGAAGGATTTTTCTTATATCATACACCACCATAGGTGGTTGGGGTATTATACTGATGTTTGTAACGCATAAAATAATTTATACAACACCTATCTTAAAGCATACCAATCGACTCAGAATAACGATGTCCGTCCGTCCGGCTTTCTAGACGGCTGGCTGGCTGTCCATGTAAAGTACAGGTCGCAATTTTAAAGATAATTCAATGATACTTTTGTGATACAAGGACGAAATTGTTTGTGATCGGTCCGTAATTTCACCTATATATATATATATATAATGTCCGGGGGGACATTTGTATGGGAGCTAGGTGAAGTAGTGGACCGATCACAACCAATTTTAAAAGGCTTCGCCCTTGTATCATAAAAGTCTGACGTGTCAAATTTTATTGAATTATCTTAAAAAATGCGACCCGTGCTTTGTGAACAAAGTTTACATGGACAGCCAGCCAGTCAGACTGATGGACATCATTAAATCGATTTAGAAAGTGATTCTGTGTCGATTGGTATACTTTAAGATATGTGTTGGATAACTTTTTCCATACCAACCACCCAACCACCTATGGTGGTGTAGGGTATAATACCCCAACCAAATATTATGGTGAAGGGTATAAATATCAACTGGTACGCCAAAAAATCTGTTAAGTTTTTGAAATTAAAATTAAAATATATCAAATCGTTTTACGTTTAAGATAAAAGTAAAACAATAAAAAACTGCTTTTTATATTTTTATATTTCATTAATTATTTCTAACTTAAAATTTAAATAGTTCCTATCGTTTTCTTTAATAATGACTTCTGTAGTACTTTAAAATCAATGAGTTATTGTATAGCTTGGAAGTAATTATTTCTTGTAATGTCATCTATCACAGAGAAAATAAAAATTCATATTATATTACGAAATTTATAAATTTGAAAATTATTTTAATTGAAATAGGACTTATCATAAAAATTTTAAAATCAAACATTGGAATTCGTAATAGTTTTATATAAAATATACTATTAAATAATGTGATATTTGAAAATGTTTCTTAAATTCAAACAATATATTTTCTGAATCAAATAGAAATATTATAATTTTTTTATTTTATTAAAAACAATAAAAAAAATCGATTTTTAGTTGCATTTTAACATAAATTTTATTAACAAATGAAAATGTTTGTTAAAAATTCAAAATTTGTATTTTCATTCGTATATGAAAGCTTTATATTATGAAATAAGTTAACAGACTGTTTCATAAATAATTGTTTCATAAATATTTAGTTTTCGAGAAAAACTAATCGAAAATGGTTTTAGATTTTGATCTAGAAATTCATGTAGTTTTTCTATCAAAAACCGTATGAAACCAAAAACTAATAATTTTTCTTCGGTGTAAACGTAGTATTATTGTTTAAAAAATAAAAATTAGTTTTAATTTTTTAAATAAAAATCAAAAATTAAAATCAGTTTTAAAATATAAATGAAAAATAAAAATGAGATTTATGTTTTAAGATTTTTTTGTTTTTGTTATTGTTTTTAAACCATATAAACATCATGTGTTCAATTTGCTTTAAAATGTACTCGTACATGAAATAGATATTTTATTAATATGTAGCCGTTATCTTGACAAGATTTGGCATGCAATGTATTTAGATAAATAAAGTGAATATTTTAAATTAAGTATTTGCGCATAGATGACATGGAAATTAATTTGAAGCAAAAGATTTAATTGTGATTTAAAAATATCCCTGATATATTTCCTTTTACGTATATCTTTTAAACTATCATCTTGGACTTCAAAAAATAGTTTATGTTTTTTTATTGATTTTTTTACCATTTAAAACCAATAAAACTAAAACTTAAAATCAAATAAATTTTTTTTATAAAATTTTATTTGAAGAAATTCTAGCCACAAATTTTTTCTGTGTAGCATTTTCAAAAATCTGATTACAAATAAGTAATTACATACCGAGAAATAAATAAATAGTTACTAAACTACTTCTATGTAATGTACACGGTATGTTGTTGTCATTGAAAAATAAATAGATTCTTAACTACATGCCATTACCATTTATTTAAAAAAATTTTAACAATAATTTTTTCTGTCCAAATACATCTTAAATATAACAATATTTTATTTTAATATAATGCAAGCTTGTGTCAAACAATTTTTTATAAGACTTTAGATTAAAAATAAATAACCTTAAAAGCCTTATCAACACTTATATTGGAAAAAAACACTCATACTTTCGTGCGTTTTTTAAGTCTTATTTTACAGTTATAGTCTTATGAAATAATGCTAAAAAAAAACTTTTTAAAAAATAAGAATCATATGTTTTCTAAACATATTTTACAAGACAACCAAAGTGGAATGAAAGTTACTTTTTAACACTCAAACAGACACATAGAAACACAAATTGTTTAACACGTTCAGCACCACAAATACTGTTTTAGAAATTTATGTTCTCAAAGTTTCCATTTTTATATCCACCACCAAAAACTTTTGAGGGGTATATTAGCTTTTTCATTTTGTATGTAACATGTTGAAATATTCATCTAAGACCCCTTAAAGTATATATATTCTGGGTCCTCGTGAAAAAAAGACGATCCAACGATGTCCCTCTGTCTATCTGTCTGTCTGCTGAAGGCAGAATAGGACTCGGGGGGGATGAAATTTGGCTCAAATATTTGCCTTACATAAGGATTGTTTGGTTTTAAAAATGAGCAAAAGAGGTTCATAAGCAAAAAAAAAAAGTTATGGACCAAATATTAGAAATACAATCGTAACTCCAATTTATACTTTTTGGCCGATATTTTTTACAAAAAAAAAAAAAACAAAAAAAACATATACGGTAATGAAATTTTGCAGCAAAAGTGTAAAGTCGGAAGCAAAAAAAGTGGGTGTGGTCCACCCACTTTATCGCCTATCTAACATATAAGGTAAAATTTAAAAACAAAAATTCAGATGGTGGTTATATAGATTCGGCCAAGCCGAATATAACATTCTCACTTTGTATGTTTGTATTGTGATAATTACATAAAAGCTATAAAAAAATTGTCATAGTGTTGCTAGAAAAAAAAAAATTTAACAAAAAATACGTAAATGTACAATAAAAATTCACTCGCTTGTAAAACTAAAATGAAAATTTAATAATATGCTGGCAGTAAAAAATAATGAAAAAATAGCTTTTATATGGAAGCATGTGCTATAGTACGAAGGTAGACTAGAAAATATTTTTAAATAGTTTAAATTTAAACTCCAAAGGGCTTAATACGCGCAACTCTGTGATAATAAAAAATATTGTACTAGACTGAAAATTAAATTTTTCTTTGAATTTTAAAATCGTTTTTATTTATAATACTTTATAGTTTTATTTTGTTAGTTCATTTTAGATTGCCTTCGCAACGACTACAAAAAATTTCAGTTTTTCTCATATTCCAATACTAGGATATGTGTTTATTACAGCGTACACACATTTGTATATGCATATTCATCCATATACATATGTGTGTTTGAGGTTATGTTTGTCCTAGAGTTTTTATAGCAAAAAGAACGCCACAAAATTTGAAAATTTTTCTCCAACAAAAGCTTTAGAAAAACGAAACTCAACAGCTAAAGATTTAAATATTAAACATTTGAAAATTTACAGCAAGCTTGGGAATTTTTTAAAAATTCTTGTATTTTATTTTTAAAATTTTTTGTTCTTTTTGTTTGTACATACGAACAAGCTGTTTTGAGTAGCATGGCAATAAAAGCATTTAAGTTTTTTTTTTCTTTTTTTATAAGTTGAATGAGAATTTTAACATGTTTTTTTTGTGTTCGTGTTTCCTTCAAAAAGTAATTTTCAAGGCTATAAAATTGCCAAAAATAATTTTTTTTTTATTTTTTCTCAAGCAAAAGAAACTCTATTTAAACTAGTGATGAATAAATTAAAAAAAAACGTTATTAACCCTAGAATTAGCGGTAACATTATGAGCACTAGGTTGACCTCTTGGTCTGGTCAGACCACAGGTAAAATGTTGCCCCTAGTAACTATTTACAGTAATATTGTTGTCCTGATTTTGTAGATTGTGTTTTAAATAATTTATATATATTAACAAAAAATGGAAATGTTTCGCTAGTTTATAAAAAAAATTAAAAAATTAATTTTCACTTTTTCCAAAACAAAAAGATAATTTTATGTTTATTAATTAATAGTATGCCTAGAAAGAGGAAAAATATATTTACTAAATAAAATGTTTATTTAATATTAATCTACTTGGCAATTTTGCAAATATATAAATTTCTTAATTTACAATGTCCTGTATTCATAGTAATATCGCATGGTTTACATCGAAGAAGGATTTTGTCATTAGTTTTATGTATTAAATTGCACTTAATATCTAAAAATTTATCTTTTAAGACGATAAAATGTCCTTGTATACACTCAGGCAGAAAAATAATATTGTTACGTTTTTACTGTGGTTTATTTCCTTTTAAATAAACAGGTACTTTGATTGCAAATAAAAGCAGTTTAGTAGACTCACTCAATGGTGTTCTCATGGCCAATTTATATTCACAGCACTACCTTCTAGATGCTCTACTTCCTTTTACAATGTTTTCAATGGACAAACTCGAATTCTAGAGCTTTCGATGTTAATGTTAGCAGCTTCAACATTTAGTGTTGCCATACTTGCAAACAATGGTGAAAGCTTTTCATTCAATGTTGTATGTTTACAGCTACGTTAATAATTTCTACAGATATGTTAACTCCTGTCAACATAAATAGAAAGACCGAGAAGCATTGAGAAAGAATTAGAAACAGCTGTTAAAACCGTTATATTTGAATTCATGTACAATTTCGTAACAATATATTTGTGGTGTCCATAATCTAAGAGCACCATATGGTTGGAAGATATGATCACAGCGAAAAATACAGATAATTGTAAGTAATTGTTATTATGATTCCATTTTATCATATTGTGTCCAATTTTATGATTTGTTTTTCATGTTATGATTTTAGTTTTAGATATAATTGAACAATCTAATTATATCAGTATCCCATTCTATCAGATTATGATTTGATGTTATAACATTATTATTATATCTTATTATATTATTATACCATATTTTCATATTATTATCCCATGTTATCATACTGTTATCCAATCTAATCATATTATTATCTAATTTTGCCATATTATTATTCCATCTTATCATATACTAAAATAAAACGTATTAATAAAATATTATTTTTATTTTTTTTTATTGAAAATAATAGAGAAAACTATTCATTAGTCAAATAAATAAATAAAAAAATATTTACATATTATTTACATATTATTTGTTAATTATATTCACTTGTACCTACCATTTGTATGTAATTCAAAGCCCTTTAATGATAGTAAATCAAAGTAATGTAAGACTTTATATATAAACTAAATGAGAATTATATGAATTAATTGGAAAACAAATATTAAAAACAGAATATATTTAAAAACATACAAGTTATGAATTAATCCGCTAAGTTTGTGAAAAGCATAAGAATTGTATTTAATATATTTATTAATAAGGTTTGAAAACAGAATATGGTATAAGAACAAGAAAAAAGACTGCAAATATATATATATATATATATATATATATATATATATATATATATGAATAAAATTACTCAATAAAATAATTTTTACTATATATATAATATGACAAAATGAAATAATAATATGATAAGATGGGATAATAATCATAATATGAAAATGTGGTATAATAATATAATAAGATTGTTCAGTTATATGTAAAACTATTATCATAACATGAAAAAACATACCATAAAATTGGATACAATATTACAAAGTAGAATCATAATAATTGTTACTTATAATTATTCTATTTTTGGCTATGATCATAATATGTTGCTCTTAGATTATGATCACTATAACTATATTTTTTCTCTGCGTGTAGGCTTATAAATATCGTGGTTATATGGTCTTTGATAGATTAAATTCTATGCCATTGGTTATCTATTATTCAAAATTATACATCTTGTACTTTATGGTTAATTTCTTTTTAATAAAAAGAGCAAGTATTTCAGTAGAAAACATTTTGTTTAAAATGTTCATAGTACTCATTAGAAAATATAGGGTTGGTAATATTACGTTCTAGTATACTGAGTATTTTAAGTGGTTGCAACAATCTGTAGGTACCAGCTTTAGTTTACTGTAGAATGTTCAGTTTTTTCCAAGCCTTATTATAATTGTATGGAAAAGACAGTGACTATGTGGAAAGTTGTGCTTAATTGATCACTAAACATTTGATAAAATTTCCCATCGCCTTCAATATTGGAATATCAAAACCAATAAATATTCCTCCATTAATTAATATTAATAAAAACTAGAAAGAATATAAAGTTTTTAAATTTAAATTTTAGCAGAGAAAAAGTTGAATATTTTCTAAGACAATAAAAATTTCATAAATTGAATAGTAGTTTTAATATCTATTAACAGATCCAAAACCATGTTTTTATTAAAAAAATTGTATAAATATAGTTTTAAGAGAAGTACTTCAAAAGCAGTGCACCAGAAGCATAGAAGAAGAACATCCTACCAATGCAACCATGGGTTAAAAAATGAAATACCTGCAGCTCTTTTTTCCACATTAAGTACTGCCTTCCAATGACAGCACAATATTAAAATCATTACTTTTTCAGCTCTTTTTCATTTTTTTCTTTTTGCTTGGATTTAACGACTTTCCTACAAAAAAATTATTCGTTTTAAAAATTTTATTTCGCATAAAAACAATTAAAATTCTGTTTCTCTTTCTAAATAAAAGTAATCAATAACAATTAAATAAATAAAAAGAAAATTTCTCCACAAAAATTTTTGTTTCACCCAAATCTTACTTTTCACTAAAACGATTTCTTATATATAGTAACCAAATTTTTCAATCAAAATCATTTTTTCTGTAAGTAAACTTTTATTTACCCGTTTTTTTTTTATCTCACTCCCTTTTTTAGTAACAGCACCACGATTTACATATTAAATGTTTAAATTTTTTAGTTTCTACAACAATTATATTCACAAAAATATAAAAAATAAGAAAAAACATCGTAACGTTTCCTTGACATTTTTCAAATCACAAAAAACCTAAACAACACTACAATAAAAATGTAAACATGAACATGAAAATATATCAAATTATTTAAATTCATATGAGTAATATTAACATATATGAATGTGTCTAAGTATGTTTGTATGAATATGAATAATAGATGTGTCTACATTTATTCATATTCAAATATACACATACATGTATTAGTGTATAATTTGACTAAAATGTTACATAAAATATCACGTGAATGGAAAATATTAAAAGGAAACATACGCACATATACACTAACAAAAAAAGCACGAAACAGAAATACAATGGAAGGGGTTTCCTTTCAAATAAAAAATTAATAAAATTATACAGTAGAATTTGCGTGCTTTAAAAAATTAAGTAAGAATGACTTCTGTGGCCAAAAAGAAAAACTACATAATTTTGGTTATGTAGTTTTCCATTTCCTTAACTTTTAGAATTATTATATTTCATTATATATTGCATAAAATTTTTATTAAATCTGTCCATTACTTTAGGCGAAATGTAAACATTTTATAAAAACTAACTTGTGTTTTTGACCATAATTTCTATGAAGATTTTTAAGACTTCAATTTTATTTTCATAGTATTTTAGAAACATACATATTTAAACATATTCAACATACACTGGTGCATATTCCTATAAACGCACATAATTTTTTTTTAATCAACTTATCACAAATGGTGGTAAAAAATAATTAAGGTGACACAAATAAATTTTTTAAATTATCTATTTACTTCATTTAAAAAATTAATAACAAAATTAATATATTTTTTTTTTTTTAGTAATCTTAGCAGTTTAAAGTCATTTTTATTGCATTTTCCTATATACGCACTTAAACTAATGAACCAATTTGGTATTGTTAATAACGTGTTGATGAACATTTGTTTTAAATAACTTCAAAAATTCGGTCTGACATTGTTCCCACTAATTTCTGAAGAAAATCACTGTCAATTTCTTCCCAGGATTGCTTACTTTTAGTTTTAACTCCGTTATTGTCATTATGGTTTCGTTATGTGCATTGCTTGTGTAAACTTTACGGGCCATGTATTCCCATATTTTGTCCATTGGATCTAAATCCGGACTGCAAGCCAGCCAGTCTAGTAGTGGAATACTATGTTCATTAAACCACGATTTAAATTGGTTCGAGACATGGATTGTAGCGTTATCCTCTTGCAATATGTAATCCTCATTCATTTTTTTATCCATAAATGAAAGAAGAGCATCTTCCAACAGTTCATTACAAATTGCACTGTTCATTTTAGTTGCAACAAAATATCTTTTCGATTTTCCTACAGCAGAAATAGCTGCCCAAACCATAACACTGCCTCCACCGTAATTGCTTTTCGACATACTCCAATAGCTAGAATATAAATCGGGAAAGTTCAAATTTAATTTCTTTTCATCAGAAAATATTACCTTGTTCCACTCATTTATCAATTTCATGTATTTTTGCACAAATTTTAAACGGTTTTCCTTATGATGCTTAAATTCTGGTTTCTTCCATTTTATATATATTACCATCTGTTCGTAAAATGTGTGTAACATGTTTGCAAGTAACATTAAGATCAGGTTAATTTTTTAATTTGCCATTTTGTTAATTTTGGATTACCTTTTGTTAATTTCCGCACTCTGTATTTCTGACTTTTCTTAAGAAAGCCTCGAATAACTCCTTCCGAACGGTTAATTTTTTGTCCAATTATCTGTTAGAATAACCTTAATCAAGAAAAAATTGAATTTGAATTTTTTCCTGGTTGATGAAATTTCCCAATTAAAACAAAAATATTTCCAGTAAACAGAGATGTTGTCACCAGAAACTTATCTAAAGTGAAGCAAACAACTGAAACTGTTAACAATTTTTAATAACTTTTTAGACATTTGTTTCTCGACTGCGTTTATAGGAATATTCCACTGAAATTGTGACCAATATGTTCTGATTGCTAAATTAAAGAAAACAACAAAAGCAAAAAATAAATATTTCTTACATAAAATAAACCTTTATCGCGAGTTAATGTAACAACACAACATTGTTTTTGGTTAAGAGAAAAGAATATACCTCAAGGAAGATCAAAAATTTTAAATGCGTTTATAGGAATATGCACCAGTGTGTATTTGGAAAAAATCTATAACTTGACATATTATTAAAATGAAATATTAATTTTATAAAGGGAAAAACAACACCAATAATTTTTTGCTATATTTTTCGATAGTCAGTACACATATCGCACAATGATCGAAATATCCATTCTAGCGGCATTAAATTCGTAACTGGATAATAACGAGGTCAAGTGTTAGTTTTTGTATTGAATTGCTTAAATAACTAATTTGTAAACAACTTATGGTTTTGCTAAAGCTTGCTAGAATGCCACGCTTAGATTTTACGCTCACTTTTAAAAACAGTTATTATTCACGTTACTGATAAAGCGAATTACATGAAATTCGATTCATGTATAATACAAAATATGCTCTATGTTTAAAACGTTTTCTTTACTGAGAACCACGCTCCCATTACCTGCACTTTGCCACAGCGGACCTTTGGTTATTAATCTATGAACAGTGGTATGTTAACTGGTTTCGTATAATATGGTTCTGATATCAATGCAGGATACTTTTTAAGAAGTTTTGTGTATTGATTATCTACAGAGAATTATTTTGGAAGCGTAATTTCGCAACAATACGAATATGCCTTTAAAGACAATTTAGTAATGGACACTTATGTTTAATGTCTATCAAAATGACGTACTTGCAGAGAAAATCAGCTCTAATAATAGGTTTAGAAATATTTGTTATTAGAAAAATGAAGGGAAACTCGCGCCGAAGACCTAAATCTACATTAAGTAATTTCTTTCCAAATGTTGCAATATTTGTGCCGTTTGCTACGCTTAAAATTACACCAGATTTCTTGTTATTACTACTGAATTTTGAAGATAGTAAAACGAAAATTTTAGCTCCACTTTGTTGTTTTTTCAAAAATGAAAAGGCGAAGAATAATAATAATAATTGAAGAATAATCGATAGCTCCAATGTTCGTCACTGCAACAGTAGATGATTTCAGTTAGTTAAATTTTCATTATTGAAAGAGCAAGATTGTTCACATTTCCTAGCTTGATTACCAAATCTTTAGTGAAATCAACATAACCAGTTTCTACTTGGGGAATGTCCACGAAATCTTAAATTACTTTTGTTATATCTTCTATACGGTGGATGTGAAGTCCGATTTTCTAATACTTTTTTAAGAGAGCATACTTCAAGGGTTAATTTATTAATATTTTCACATAAATTAGATGTTAAGTGTTGTACCACTTATTCTGTATATTAAGTTCTGAAAGGTCTAACACTACATGGGCCTTATATGGGAGCTTTAGCTATGCTTCCATAATTATGGACTGACGCTTATAAAATTTATCACTTTGTTTTCTACTTATATAAAAGTTGTTTTTGTTAAATATAATCGTAATACTAACGTTTATATGGGATCTATACACGTTGAAGAAATTTTCAGCTGAAGGATTTTTATGAAAACTATGATCGATTATGGACCGTTCTTCATTAAATTTGGCACATATATTTATAATTAAATAAAACTTTTTTGTGTGGAATTACATTAAAATATTTGTATATTATAAGCATTTATGGGAATTAAACCTATATTTCGAGAAGATATTGGGCTATGATATAGAGGTTAAGTAAAATAAAGAACCGATCATAACTAATTTCAGTATGTTTCATGTTAGTAACAAAATAATTACTCCTGCAAATTTCATTAAGATATCTATAAAAAAGCGACCTCTACTTTGATAAAACAAGGGAGCATTTGGAAATAGATGAGTAAGAATGGGCAGATCATTTTGGACATTATGCAACAACAATAAATCAAATTAATAAACGTAAAAAGAACTAGACCAAATCCTAAAAGTTGCAGTTCATGAAACTATAAAGTATAATACTTTAAATATGATTTAACAAATTTTACTTTCTCCAATAAATTTTTATAAAACTATGTAAACATAGGCAACAGACATTTATTCTTTAATTAAAATATACATTAAATTTTCGAAAAAAACTTTAGTTTTTAAAATTAATAATCACCTTCTATAAAATGACAAAAAACACACACTGAGTAAATAGTAGGGTTGTCATTCGAATAGGAATTATTCGATTATTCGAGGTACAAGTTTGTTTTTCTTTTCAAATGAAAAAAATATTTCAATTTAGAACAGAAAATTATTCGATAAGTTTTTAGTGATTAATGGAGTAATCGAATAATTTATAAAAAAGAATTTTTTGTTAAATATTTATTTTATACACAAAAATCTTTTTAAAATTATGAGTGTAAAAAATCCATGTCGAAAATGATTAAAAATTAGACAAATTTTAATTTGTTTAATTAAAAATGTGGAAATGATAATAGCATTTCTAATAATTTAATCAAGCATTTTAAAGTTATAAGAACACTAAATACTTTGGAATTGTTCTTAAATTCGGAAAACTTTCCTGCGAATAATTAGAATATTAAGAAAAGAGTAAAACAAAGGAATATGAATACTTTATTTTTGAGATTATTTCATGCAAAAAATTATTTTAATAAATATAGAAATAACCGAAGACTCTGAAATGTATGACGATATTTCGTTCACTGAAATCCATCAATCAAACAATAAATAATATTAAAAATTTTAAAAAGTAGTGACCATAGAATGCAACTAGAAGTTTATGTGAGAGATAAAAACCTAATTCAGTTGTCAAAAACTTAATTCATACAATAATAAAACGCATGCAGTCACATATATTTTGTTTGTATGTTTTGAAAAAAATTAGTAAATTTTTTGAAAATTTAGTTTGAATTGCATCTCGCATAAACTTCTAGTTGTATTCTATGGTAGAGAGAAATTTACTTACTAAAAAAAAAAACAGGAAAACTAGATTTGCTTTTAATGCTATTCTTACTGCATTGAATCCAACAATCATTTAAAATCAATCATTTAAAAGAAATTAAATTTCATTATATAATTTGCTTCTAATTTTTTGTATATTTTTTATATCATGGTATTATTATCTTTAGGTTGGATTTATGTTAATAAAACTAAACATTTTTTAAAAAATACCAGTTTTTGCATTTTTAAACTTGTAATTAATTATTTGAATAATATAATTTATTCATTATTTGTTCGAATAATCGAAGAAAATTCAAATTTTATTTTTAATTTTATAATGAAAAGAAATTTTGAAATTTTATTCGATCGACTTCAATATCGAATAATTGACAACCCTAGTAAATAGGCGCCATATTCTTTCAATACAGTTGCTGCAGCCTATGACATTTTTGACCGTTTACAGCTTTGTGAATATTTAAAACAGAACAAAAGAAAAGTAAAAAATGTCAATTTACTTTGTAAAGTATTGGTAATCTGTACACTATAAAATATTTATCGATTTAAATCTTTAAAAATTTGAACCAAATGGCGTTGGACCAGTGATTTCGATCATTGTGTATCAGTGCGAAAAATATGCTAAATAATTTTCGTACGAATTATGTATTAGATATTATATATTATATATTATATATTATATATTATATATTATATATTATATATTATATATTATATATTATATATTATATATTATATAATTCTAAATTTTATATCTGCGACCAGTGTTGCCAGGAGATGTGAAATAAGAGGTAAATGGAACTTTAAACAAGGTAATAAAGGCAAAATGCCTCAAAAATAAGGTCAGAAATAAGTTTTTTCTTTTTTTATAAATTTCGAAACATATTTTTTCTCAATCTCATTAGTTTTTGAAATTTGTTGAAGAAATTGTTATAAATAAGATCCGGCAAAATGACTCAATGAAAAATCGTCAAAAAAAAAAAAAAAAAAATTCCCACACAAATTAGGATTATACTTCTTATGAAAAGTACCCCATGTTTTGAAATTATTTTTCGTCATTTTGCAACTATAATTTCTTTTTGATTAAGCATTTCCAAATTTTTAGTTTGTGTTTTCTTATTAATAAGATCTTTTTTAAATAATTTTCATAAATAGTTTTTATTGTTGATGAAGTATATTAAAAAATAATTTTAAATATCGATTCAGTAACTTCAGAAAATTAGTTTAATTTGGGAAATGAATCGCCGGAGGTTAAATTTTTTATTAAACAAAAATAATCTAGATTTTTTTTGTGCGAATAAAAACACAAAAATGATTCTGTAAAAATAAAATTAGTAATAATAAATAAGAAATTATTTTCTTCGTTGTTGAAGAAAATTTTAAAAATCAAAAAAAGTCTAGAAAAAAAAGCTAGAAACTAAAAAGAAAATGTTAAGGCTAAAAGCAAAATAAAAAGTCTAGTATTAGTCTTACAACTGCTAAACTGGCAACACTGCCCACGACCTTTAATGTCAATTTAAAACCTATAAAACTATCTCCTGAAAAGTAATAAAAATCACTTTAGTAGTTTTTCCTTCTTGCCACAGGCATGTGTTCTTTTTAAAACTGATGACAAAATTTAGTTTTTTTTTTTTCAATATTATTTGATTGAAGGTTAAAAATAAATTCGTTAAAAAGAATTCATATTAACTTTCATAACATACATTTGAAATTAACCCTACGCTACATACCCGAATACAAGGGTACCATTTTTACTTTAAAATGTTCACATTTCTTTAATAATAAAGATGTAGCCACTTCAGATCGTCGCTATTAAGGTATTTTTAAAGCTTAGAAATTGAAGAAACTACAATTTTATTAACCTGATCTATATATAAAATGACTTTTTTAAAGTTGACAACTATGTGAGTCAATAACCAGTGTATCCCTAAGTAATTTTTATAGGTTTAAGTTTTCTTTGCAGAATTTATAAATTGTATTGCCTTTTAAATTGTTTAAAAATGAAATTTAAAATTTTTTGCTTAAACTCGTGAATACGCCTGTTCATGTCAGGACGAAGTATCATTGTATAAAATCTGGCTCCGTTAAGATTAGAAAGAAAACCAGTTTCACAAGTAAGCAAATTTTGAATTTTTTAGATTATTTAGAAGCTTCAAAAAGAGAAATAAAATATAATATTTGAAAACTTACTAATCTTTTTCAATATCATTAATATATTGAAAATTGAAAAAAAGTGATGAGCGTCGAAATCCTATTCTGGGAAAAATTTGCATGGGGGTTAAGTTATAATAAGTAACACTTTCCAATTAATTTGAACGGAGTTCTGTATTTTTGATGAAGTATATTAAAAAATAATTTTAAATATTGATTCAGTAACTTCAGAAAATTAGTTTAATTTGGGAAATGAAGCGCCGCAGGCTAAATTTATTATTAAATATAAAGCCAAATTTCAACCAATTATATTAAAAATTGCGATTTGCAGCTTTATTAAAAGTTTAACATTGACGGACAGACATGTTTTTTATACGTGTATTTATCTGTTTGCTTTTAGCCTTATAACCAATTAAATGATCTTAATAAATAATTAACAAAAAATTATATATATTTTTTTAAACAAAATCAACGAAAAATACACTAAGGTACACAAGACCCAGGTGTATTGAATAACGTTAATTCATTTGGGTATGTACCGTAGGGTTAAACGATTTTTGTATACCTTTTTATTTTATTGTATCCTTGAAATAAAAATAAATATAAAATAGCAAAAAATAAAATATAAAATGCGAGAAATATTCTTTTACATTTGAGGTTACGAAGGAAACAGAAAACAAGAAACCAAATAAATTCTAAACAAATGTGTCCTTTTTATTTCTGGCCATTGAGTATTTCCTATTTATTTTATTCATATGTAGAATGTTTAACAAATAAACAGAACAATAACTGAACTTTTTATTTCCTCTCATAATATTGATATAAGAAAATAAATCATAAAATATAGCAATTTTGATTGATTTGAATTACTATTCAATAAAAAAAAAAAAAAAAAAATATACTAAAAACAGGGAATTTAGATACATTATGTGCTACTGTTGCCTAAGGTATTTTTGTAACACGATACGTATACGTGTTATGCTTTATTTTATTATAGCCTTCACCACAGGTGTAAATGGTATATTTAAGTTTATCATTCCGTTTGTAATTTCCACAATTTTAGTTGGAGAGCAAATAAGGTAATATTTCCTTGATCCTTATAAGAAACTATGTCGTTAGAACGATGTCCGTTCGTCCGTTTATCGGTTGAAATAGCGTTTATTAAGCCCACCGATAACTGTCATATATAATATATATAAACGATAGGAAATTCTTTCGAGTATTTTTCTATTGAAATTCATAAATGGTGGAGATATGTCAAAAACCCGGTTTTTTAAATCGGGTTTCTGAAGCCTATATTTCAGAATTGAGAGGATTTTTTTTCTGAATTTCTATGCTGAAGAAATTAAATAAATAACCGAGATAACGTGCAAAATGCAGTTTTGGCTTTTCGAAGCACTTATTTAAGCTAAGGATTTCGCTTTTATATAAATCGATCATAAATATTTTTATAAAATTTCGGTTTTTTGAATCAACCCAATTGGTTTATAAACAACCGAGTTATAGGCCAAATAATATATACACACAAACGTGTACATTAAGCATTACAATGACTATTAGTGTTGTTGTTTTTTATATAAGCAGTCAGCTTGTGTGTGTACACATATAAAAATATATAAATATATACATATGCTTATAAGCAGTGTTGCCAGGAGATGAGAAAAGGAGAGACCAAATTGAAATTTAAGAAAGGTTAAAAAAGGCAAAATGCCAATATATATATATATATATATATATATATATATATATATATTACAAATCAGGCCAAAAAAAGTATATATATTTTTTCTTTTTTAATTTAGAAACATATATTTGCTCGTACTCATTAGTTTTTAAAATTTTTCTAATGAAATTGTAATAATTTTTTTTTTAACAAAATCTACAAACTAATTAACCTTCACACTGGACACGGTGTAAAAGTGTTACTTGACTCCCCAGTTTAGGTATTTCTAAAAATAGAAACAAACAAAAGGGATAAATCAAATAACAACAACATTGTTCATTGCTACTTAATAAGTGACTAAACAATAATAATTGATAAAGAAGAATACGAAATAATTTTAAAAAACTTTATCGTAAACCATTCACCTTACTTAATAACATATAGGGAAAATAAGTTACAGATGTTTACAGAGAACACCACGTTGGGACGCTGAAGATGACGGTCGTGGCTGACTAGAAAATGCATTTCTTTCTGCTGACTTTACAATAAAACTTTTACAATATATTCTCCTACAATTATTCAATAAACATAAGCCCGAATAGAAAAATTCTAAAAAAACTATAAAAAATTTCAACAAAATCTACAAATTAATTAATTGTAATAAATTTATAACATCCAGCAAAATGACTCAATGAAAAATCGCCCAAAAAATTCTCATATGCATTAGGGTTATATTTCACACGAAAAATTACTCAACGTTTTCAAGAGATTTTTCGGAATTTTTCAACCATAATTTCTTTCTGATTTATCATTTCCAAATTTTTAGGTGAATTTTCTTATTAATAAAACCTTTTTTAAATATTTTTCATAAATAGTTTCTACTGTTGATGAAGTGTATGAAAAAGATTTTTAATTATCGATATAATAACTCTATAAAATTAATTAACGCACTTCTAATTTGGAGAATGAAGCGAAATTTTTTATTAAATATACAAAAGAGCTTAAATGGATAATTCTGTAAAAGCAAAATTGGTAATATTAAATAAGAAATTGTTTTCTTCTTTGTTGAAATACTAACATTTTAGCTTTTTTAAGGCAATTTTGGAAATCAAAAAGGCTAGAAAAAGCTAGAAGCTAGAAAGAAAATTTTGAGGCTAAAAACAAAATAAAAAATATAAGGTTAGATTTAGCCTTAAAAAGGCTAAACTGGCAACACTGCTTATAAGTTGTTATTGTGTTTTCTTTTTTTTGCGTTGCTGTGAAACAGTTGTATATATGTATATTTTAAGTATAAATATTAAAATATTAAGGCTTAATATTTCTTCTTTTTATCCAGTGGTGAAGGGTATAAATGATTCTGCACAACGGAATATAGCGCTCCAACTTGTTTTTTTTATTGAATTGATTCAACAATAAACATTACTCATACGCAATATCGTACTAATCAAAATTTATTCTTCAAACAATTCCAGTATAATAAAATGTTTAGCATGTAAGAAATATTTTAAAGCAGCTAAAAGATAGGAGTAGGCACTTTATTTTATGTTCATGGTATTCGAATTTAGTAAATAAATATTTTTGGTGCTTGTATAAGTATGTGGGTATAAATTTCTTGAAAGTTTTTATTGTATAAAATCAATAAAGTATGGTAGTCAATATATTTTATTAAGTTTATTTTTATTATTATGTAAACAGTGATTTATATGTAGCTACTATTTAAATTTTTTACAATTTTGGGACAACTTTTATGAGCTAAATATAATTTTTTTATAAAATTTCACACTATAAGAATTACATTTTCGCAGCTTTTATATAAATGATTTCTATACCTTTCATTTAATGTGTAAAAGATATATTTGAAATTTATATAAGAAGAGAAAATAGTTTTAATGATTTGCAACCACCAGTGAATCGTTCAGAGTAAAAATATTGTCACTTTTACCTAAAGATATTTTCATCTAAATCAAAAATCAGCGCCACATATTTCGCATAATACTTAGAATTTTAAAATAATAAAAACTGTTTTCCATTTAAAACTTACCACTAAATACACGGCAAAAATTAAATTTCTTATTCTACTACTAAATTCATAAAACCAATTACATTTTTTACTGAAATCGGACCTATTACTGAATTAGTAAAATCAAATATTCAAATACGTAAATATTTTATTGAAAAAATTAAAATTTTTTTCTTATTAAAATATTTTTACTATTTTTAGATTTGAATATTTGAAAATTCTTAAGAAATTCAATGTGGTTTATTAAAATCAATAAAAAAATATTAAATTTTTTTTGCAGATTTTCAAACAATTTTTATTTTTTATTTAATATTTTTTACATTTTCTATAATATATACAATAATTCGATTTGAGTGTTAGTATTGTATTTTATCATGTAAATGCATGTATGAAAATTTGGTGTAGAGAAGCGAAACTTTTATACAAGACTAACTAATTAATGGAGACTTTTTTAGATGAAATATAGTTTAACGCTAATACACAGTGTATAGCAATGTGGATAATGTGTAATTATGCTGGTGAAACATAATGGTGCCATAACTAATAGTTTATGTATTCATGTATAATAGTATATAAAATATACATATATGAATAAAAAGATATATATGAAATAAAAGAAGACATAACACTATTACCAAATTTCATTAGTGGCCAAAACCATCTAAAAGAGAAACGCAATCGTTATCAATTGAAGAATTTTCTATATGAATTCAACTTACATCAAAATAGATGGGATATAACAAATGCGGAAACAAACTCTGCTTTGGTACCTCCAAAACCGTACAACAGGACAATTTACAATTGCAAACATGTATCATTTTGTTAAGGACCACTGACGCTAAAGACCATTTCCGCAAAATACTTTTAAATGATTTGAAATACAAAAATTAAAACACACTAACTTATGTTCAAGCGGTCCAGTTACTTTCTCATAATTATATCATGAGAGGGAACTACATGTTCAGGCACACAATTGAAAGGACATAGTTTAATCGACTTGGGGATTATACAGCATTATAAAATAGTCCCCATAATTTATGCGATATATTGCTACATACATATATATTTCATATGCTTTTGGTTCATCTAGAAGATACATAAAAATAAATCATTATACATATTTAGTAATGAAAAATATACGAAAATTAAGGTAACTTACCTTTGGAATCCTGCAAATGATAGATTTTATATTTTTTTTGTGTCAACGTTTTTATAATTTTATTTACTTTTATATTTTTAATTGTCAAATAATCAAGAAATTGTTATTGTTTTTCGTATTAGTTTAGAATGAATTTACAAGCAATAAAATAATATATTAAAATCAGACAATTTTTTTTATAAAATTTTATTTAAAATTAAATAATGATTTATTTAAAATATTCTAGTCATAATTTTTTCTGTGCAACAAAATAGAATATTAAAGCCAAATATTATTTTTTATTGAGTTTGATGTAAATTCAAATAATGATTTATTTAGAAATTTTAGCCATAATTTTTTCTGTGTAAGTTATACGTTTAAAATTCTGCAAAAATCTACTTTTAAAAAAATTTTAAGTTGCGCTTTTTGTAAGGAATATGAAGAAAAATTAACATCAGTAGTAAGGTTTAAATGCCTTTATTTTTTAAACGAGTACTGATATTCATTTAATTTTTCTAGCAAAATATCACAAAAAAGGTCTATTATTACTTACTATTCTTAGCGATTTTTAACCAATAAACATTTTTTGCTATTTGCAAAATTGTGCAAACAATAAAGTTAAAAATTTTTCTTTTCAGTGTACTTCGATAAATATTAAAAATTTTCTAATAGTTTTGACACGAGCTGATAGCCCTTAGATGTTTCATAATCGCAGTGTTTTGGTTACGATAAAGTAGAACCTCTATTTTTAAGGTTTTTTGTGAAAGTTTAAAATTTAATCCTTCACAACTTTTGATAAAAATCATTAACATTATAAAAAAATTAAACAAAAATTAATAAAAAATTAAAACAAAACAAATTTGTGGAACATAGACGATTGTTTAGTTATTGTCAAAAATTTTTTCAAAGTAGTTGTCAAACAAAATCTACAAAAGTGTCGAAAGTATGAATGTAAACGGGGTAGATTTTTTTTTGAAATCTCATTAAATGAGACTTCTAAACTTGAAGTCGTAATTGGGTATAAATGCAATAAAATATAGATTTCTGAACCTTTTTACTATTTTAATTTTTTAAATTTTAAATTGATATAATATTTCCAAATTATCCAAAAATGTCTCAAATTTAAAACGATATTAAGGCATTAATATAAGCAGTTTGCTACTTGAAATCTATTTAAACGGTTATGTAAAAAAAAAATATAAGACAATGATGGGACTTATCTAAATTTTTTATTTAACGAATATAATTTTCAAAACCCTAAAAATAAATTATATACAATTTGCGGTAAATATTCTACTACTAATTAACTAAGTAGAAAATTTGGGAATTTGGGCAAAAATATGTCAAAATTCAATATTGAAAATTAACTTTCTGTAATAGAATTGATTACGAGATAAAAATAGACTAAATTATGTATCAATAGTAATGAAAGTCATTAGTTTAGGTTGCTTTTTATACACTAAACTAACAAGAAGAAAATATTCCGAATATGCTATTATAAATCAATGCAAATTTGTATAAAAGGGGTAAAAAATTACGCTTCATTCAGGGAAAGCCGATATAAATGTTTATATATTTTTTTTAACATTTTGTTAAACAAATTTCCAAAATCATAGGATATTATTAGGATATCATAGATAGCACTACAGAAAGTAAAAAATAAAGAGAAACTATGTCGATATCTGTTAAAAATTCGCCTTACCTTAGATTTGAATTTTGCGTGTTTCAACAAAAAGACTTCTTTTGGCTTTTTTTGTGTTGATATGTCAATTTTTTTTTTGTACTAATAGATAGATTTATAAAAATAACACAACTAGACAATATATTGTAGAAAATATATTCCGAAATTTTGTAACAAATTTGAACAATATGAACCAGGAAGTTCAAAGGTAAAATTTTGGGATATTTAAGATTTTTAACGAAAATATATTCTGTGAATGTTTTTCGATGAAATGATGTTAAGGGGATTTTTTTAGATTCTAAGTTCAATTTCGGAAGTTTATTTATATGGGAACTATAAAAAATAAGGGTCCGATTTGAACCATATTTTAAAGGCCAAATAACAACTTTTATTAATTTGTCTATAAAATTAAGAGAAATACACCAATTATTATAATTAAAATTAACAGACAGACGGACATCAGCATTCTCTAAAAAATGTTGTTGACAATGTTGTTTCATAAGATTTATTTGCGTCAAATATTAATTTGATGCTAATATTTGTATGGGATTTACGCAAGTTAAAGTGATTTTCGAAGGAGGGGGCTTATATGGAAGCTATGGTCAATTGTGGACCGATCTTCATAAAATTTGGTACAAAAATTGATACTTGCACAGAACTTCTTTGCACCGAATTTCATTAAAATATTATTATTTTTAAGGCATTTTTGAGTGTTTAAACTCTATTACGCATGGACATTTGTATAGGGGCTAGGTGAAATATTGGGCCTATCACAATCAATTTCAATACGCTTCATTATTATATGATAACAGATCCACGTGTCAAATTTCATTGAATTATCTTCAAAATTGCGAACTGTAGTTTGTGCACAAAGTTTACAGCCGACCGTCCAGCCAGCCATTCAGCCAGATGGATGGATATCAAAAAGAGATTTTGAGTCGATTGGTATACTTTAAGGTGGGTGTTGGATGATGTTTTTCTGTTCGTTACAAACATCAGCACAAACGCATAGTACCCTCTGGGGGTGTAGGGTATAACAAAATGTAAATATATAAATATTTATATCGGCTTTCCCTGAATTAAGCGTAATTTTTTACTCCTTTTATTAAAAATTTCATCGATTTGTAAGAGCATATTTGGAATATTTTCATCTTGGTAATGTAGGGTATAAAAAGCAAGCTAGACTAATAACTTTCATTGCTATTGATACATAATTTAGTCTATTTTTATTTCGTATTCAATACTATTACAAAATGTTAATTTTCAAAATTGAATTTTGACATATTTTTGCCCAAAATCCCAAATTTTCTACTTAACTGATTTAGTAGTAG
Source organism: Protocalliphora azurea (assembly GCA_932274085.1). Classification (NCBI taxonomy): domain Eukaryota; kingdom Metazoa; phylum Arthropoda; class Insecta; order Diptera; family Calliphoridae; genus Protocalliphora; species Protocalliphora azurea. The sequence goes on along the minus strand of OW026522.1, from coordinate 143,078,212 downwards.
ATTGTAAATTGTATATAATTTTTTTTTAGGGTTTTGAAAATTATATTCAACAAATAAAAAATTCAGATAAGTCCCATCATTGTCTTATATTTTTCTTACATAACCGTTTAAGTAGATTTCATATAGCAAACTGCTTATATTAGTGCCTTAATATCGTTTTAAATTTGAGACATTTTTGGATAATTTGGAAATTTTATATCAATTTAAAATTTTAAAAATGAAATATTTTTTGATTAGTTAGAAAATATTAAAAAATTTCGAATTTTCCAACATAGTAAAAAGGTTTAAAAATCTATATTTTATTGCATTTATTTATACCCAATTACGACTTCAAGTTTAGAGGTCTCGTTTGAATGAGATTTCGGAAAAAACAAAATCTACCCCCTTTACACTCAAACTTTCGACACTTTTGCAGATTTTTTTTGACAACTACTTGGAAAAAAATTTTGACAACAACTAAACCATTGTATATGTTCCACAAATTTGTTTTATTTTATTTTTTTATTAATATGTGTTTAATTTTTTTATTAATTCGTATTTTTTTTAATTTTTTATTAATTCGTTGTTTTATTTTAATTTAAAGAAATATTTATTTACATTCAAATGTCATTTTATTTAGTACATTGTTGTATTTCACTAATACACTGAAAGAAAAAGAGTGTTGAATAATGAAAGTTTTCAAAATCTAGATAAATTTTATAAGAATTTATTAAAATCACATTAAAAACTACACAAAAAAAAAATATATTTTTTATTACTAAATTTATAAACTCAAATATTATTCTTGTAATCGGACCTATCACGAAAGTTTAAAATCAAAATTTCAAATTCGTAAAATATCTTATTAAAAAAATTTCTTTAGAGTAATTACATTTTAAATTTAATAAATTTTGACCTTTGTTTACAGATTTAGATAAAATTTGATGCATGTATAGAGGAGGAACAGAGGCGTGTAAAATTAATTTTTCTCAATTTTATTTTGAAAACTATTGCAACTCTGTAGCTTTGAAAATGATTAATATAATTATTTAAATGGCCGTAACTTTTGTTATATAGAAGATATCAAAATATTTTGTTGCAGTGGATTTGTCAAAGCTTGTATTTTAAAATGCTATTTAAATATTTTGAAAATATTTTTATTAACATATTTTTTATAAGAATTATCTTTAGTGACGTATATCTAAAAAAGTCCATCTATAATTTTTTTTATTATTTTGGTAAGAAGTCTTATCGGTATACTTTCTACAGAGAAAATTTCAGAGAGGTCAAAATTTGTAAATTTAAAATGGAATTAATCTTTATTAAGATATTATACTATCTACCAAATATGGTATTTAAACATTTTTTAAATTCTAGTAATTTAATGAAACAATTGAACAAATTATTTGGACTGTCTGAGTTCACATAAGGCAATTTTTCTTGCTGAAATTCTGCTTTCGCATGAGAGAGAGAGAGAGCGAGAGGGAATATGAAAGGAAACAAAATTTTAAAAATTTCAGTAATTTAATTTAATAAAACAATAGAACAAATTATTTGGATTGTCTGAGTTCACACAAGGCAATTTTTCTAGCTGAAATTTTGATATCGTGTGAAATAGATCAAAAGAGAATATGAAAAGGAACAAACTTCGAAATTGGTTTTCATTTTCATACTTCAAAACAAAAACAAATCAAGGCAATTAAAGCAAAAATTACTGAAGTAAAATCTTGTGTGTGAACGTAAATGCAAGTTTAAAAGAAAAAAATAGAAAAATTTCAGAAAATAAAATTACCGTGTGTGAGCTCATACATATACACTGCCTGCCACTTGAATAAGGAATCACATTTTTTTAATTTTAATTAAGGATATCTCCTAAACTTAAGTTTAGAAAAAAATAATTTTTTGCGCAACCAAATTTCAAAGTGTTGGCTTTAGTTTCCTGAAGAAATAAAAAATATACATATTTTTTTTATACAAAAATTATGCATGTATTTAAAGGCATGTATTTCTGTGGTACTTTTTCGTGTGTCACTTGAATAAGGAATATTTTAAAATTAAGCAAACTTTAATTTATTTTTAAATTTTAGGTTATAAAAATGAAAGTTATTATCTTCTAGCATTCAATTAGTAATGAGTACTGCCACCATTTTTAGAAATAACCCCAAAAATGCGATTTGGTATCGACTTGTATAATGACTTTAAGTAATTTAGCGAAATTGAACTCCATGCCTCCGTTATTGCATCCTTTAAGGATTCTATCGTCTCATATTGCTTTCCTCCTTCATAAACTTTTCTTGCAAGCCAACAGCAGACATTTTCCATTGGATTCAGGTCAATCCAAAAGTTGAACATCTTGTTGATTAATCCATTGTTTTACTGCTCTGGCGGTATGAATCAGAGCGTTGTCTTGTTGATACGTCCAAGTTATGGGTCCAAAGAAATCATTAAATTTTGGAAATGCTTCCTCCAGAATGTTTTTGTAAGTCGTTACAGTCATTTTTTTTGGATATAAAAACCAATTCTATGGTACCATAATACGAAATGGTACCCCATACCAGTATTCCGCCCTCTCGGCTGTGTCTGCGACTCAAAAATAATTCCTCCTTATTTAAGTCATGGAAGTAATAGTTATAATAGTTAATTTCTGCTGCCAAAATATCAGGCTTATAAAAAATAATTGTTTTTCAAATTAAAAAAAATATACTTGTACAATATGTCTTTTACTTTATGTATATTTTTAAGGACCTATATTCGATTTGAATCCTTTTTTAAGGATCCCATAAAAAAGTGATTCTTTTTAGTTCATTATTTCTAAAGCATTTTTCATAAAGACTTTGATTACATCTTTCGCATAAAGCGACAAATTAAACTAAAAATAAAGAATGTTATTAAAAATGAAAAAGGTATAATTCCATCATGTGTCTTACAAATAAAGCCTTTTTTTAAGGATCTAGATATGATGTTATGCTTCCTTTTGCTTAGGATCCCAAAATGGTAAAGAAAATACCACAGAAAGTTGGAGTCTTGTTGTCACGTTTGACGTTGCCAGGGGGGTTTCTACTGAAACAAGCTTCTTCACCATTAACCTGGTATTTTTCAACTGAAGTCTGAAACTTTAGTCATAATTTTTTCTTTGTAAATTTTGATTTTTAGGGAAAATATATTTAATATCTAATAAAAATATAGAGATTTTATCTGAAATCTAATTTAAATAAAATTTCGAAGAAATGTAAATAGGGCATTATATTATTTTCATGTATTATTTTAATAATTAAAATGTTTTTATTTATTTTTTTTTTTTTTTAATATTTGGTATTATGTTCGAATTTTTCACATATGTATCACCAAATGTCTGAATAATGAAGATTTTGGAATAATTTGAATTAAATTTGAAATATTTTTTATAAAATTTTAGGTAATATTGGGTTAGTTTGTTAATATTAAAACAAATTAGTAAACAAATTATAAAAATCTATATTTTATCAATTATGTTAAATTTTTTAAATCGAATTTTGAGAAAAATTTTGCTTAGTTTGAAATAAATATGTATTAAAAATCTATGTTTTACTCGATTTAAATTATTTTCGCAATAAAATTTTGACATTTTAAATATTTTATACCAGTTTCAGAATAACCAAAGATAAGTTCGAATTTTTTGTAAGCATTTAAAATATTTTGGGAAAATTTTTACAATATTCTTTTGAAACTAAATGATAAGAATAAAATTTTCTATTTTCGATTCTAGCAAAAACTTATAGAAATCTATCCCAATAAGCATTTTTCCTGGAATTCAAGTGTAAGAAAATTTGAAATCCAGTTAAAAATTCAAGTTTTAAGTGTTGAAATACACTTGTATCACACTTTATTTCTATAGCATACTCCATTGAAAAGAAAACTTGAATTCAAGTCGAACGTTGCATTGTTAAAGCTGATAATTTCAACCCTTGAATTAAAGTACAATTGAAATCGAAAAAATAATTGAAATCAACCCTAAAAATACAGTATTATTTAACTCTTCAGTAACGGTGTTATTCAGGTATTCGACATAATAAAATTCAAGCTTTTAAAAATTTAAATAAACTAAAAAGATATTTTAAATATAATTTTTTAATAAAGGATTTTTGATTTTATAAAAATTAATTTAAAAGTTACATACATACATACATACCTACATACATACATACATACATACATACATACATACATATATACATACATACATACTTACATACATACTTACATACATACATACATACATACATAAATACATACATACATACAGACATACGTACATACATACTTACATACATACATTACATTACATTATACAAAAAATATTTAGATGTGAAAATATAAAAAGAAACAATAAAAATACAACAAAAATAAGACGAACAATTAAATTATAATATTATAAAAAAAAATAAATGATATTATTTCAAATATCTATAAACTAAATTTTAAAGTTCAAATATTAATATTATTTAATATTTCTATGCATCTATTTTTCAGTCTCAGTCTCATTGTTATCCGCTAATTGGTTAGAACTCTTGACCAAAGGCAACCCATCAATATTAAAGTTTAAATTAAGCTGCAAAGGAACGTTTTCGTGTTTTATTTTTAAAATTTTATTAATGTATTTTTTATTCCATAAAACATTAGTTCCCCACTACCCAATTTTTGGTAACTTGACTTTTTTGAGTTTGCTTTAAGATTCAAGAGTTTAATGTTAACCAATCAATATAATCTTTCAATATTTTAATTAAGGCCATTAACAAAAATATTAGAAATATTAAAAGTAATTGTCCACTTACCTAACTTATCTTTTAGACTTTCAGTTTCTTTGCTTCTAGGAGCATTAATTTGTTCACTCTATACGTCATCATTATAATCATCATTTGATTGTTGATTATTTATAATTGTTGAGGGTTGGTCGATGGCTGCTACATATTGCGTTTTAAGCAACCATTGCAACAATTTTCTGCTCACCCGATTTTGATTTCCTAACCACTTTACTTTTCTTACTTTTTTTTTAAATTTAATTAATTATTGCTATAATGCTATAATGTTACTTTCAATATTTTGTTCACAAATTATGTTTTTGTATTTTATATTGTAATATGTTTGATGCACTAATTTATTTGTTATTTTTTTAATTTTTTTTCCACAAATTTCATATAATTCTTTTTATATTTTTAAATTTGTTTGACAAAAATACAATAAACCATAATAAAATATTTGAACAATATTTAAAACATCACTTAAAAAATACTTGAGAATATAATTGGAATTTAAGTTGAATTCAAGCAAAATTTCAAATGCTTGAATTTTTGCTTGATTTTTTTTAATGCTTACCGGGATTATTTATTCTATTTAAATTAAATTTTATTTATTTATTTATTTTTTATTTCAATGTAAGTAAAATTGGCTGAATAATTTTGAATTAAATGTATTTGTCATAATCTCCAATATATCACGCTTTTTTTGTAATATTTTCAGCTTTATGATGACGAAGACAAATTTGTATTATTGATATTTTGAAAAACAAAGATTTTTATATTTTGAGAGTGTTTTTTTCAATATTTTTTTCCTTATATCTCCGAAACTATTGAATGAATTAAAAAATAATGTAGTCATAATTTGATTTACAATTTCTTTTTATTTTATTAAACCAAATCTGATAACACGGTCTCGAAATATGTTGCAACATATAGTAAAAGCTCACAAATTTTCTTTAAACGGTTTACTTCGAAAACTAGAGTGAATTGAAAAAGTATTATATAATTGAATAAAATGCACTCCTTGTCATCCGGTGTAATTTATATAATCACTGCTATATACACTGAGAGAAAAAATTCGATACAAAATCCACAATACAATTTACGGTATCAGCTTTTGGATACCATTCGTTTACAAATTTTAAATATACAAACTGAAGTGGTGTCAAATTGATGCCAATTGGTATCAATTTTCCTTAATGATTTAAACACGCAGTATTGAACATATGGGCAGATTAACTATTGACACTAATGGCCTGATTCAGTACGACAATCAACTTGTTTGAAAATAAAATTTGCATGAAAATTACTCATTTTTTCAAATGTTTTTTGAGTAGTTTTCATACAAATTTTATTATCAAACAATTTGATTGTCGTACTGAATCAGGCCATTAATGGTATCGTTTTCAACACGTATGTGGTGTATTTTTCTCTGGGACTACTTTTTTTATTTTGGTTATTAAATCCAAAGAATTATATAAAAATGTACTTCCTTTCAAGCGAACCGAAAAAAGTGGAAACTTAAAAGTTATCTACTTTTCAAATTGTAATGTTGATTAACTTAATTTTAAGTTAATTGAAAACAAACATGACCTAAGTAGCTACCGTTTTATGTTCTAGATTTTCAAACTCATTACAATTTCAAAGTGGTTACATCTCCAGCCTCTTTTTCTCCAGAAAAAAAAAAGAAAAATCTGTAATATTATAAAACTAAACTCGAAAAAGATACTAAAAAAAATTAGAAAAATATTTCTTTTCAGTAAAAAGCATTTTTTAGTGTTCTGCCAATTAAGTTTACTTTTAGCCTTGTTTCTGGACAAGAGCTATAATTCTATTTTAGTTCACTTAAATGCGTTACTACAAGAAATTATCTCATTCAAGGTTCTGTTCATTTTATTTATATAAAACCTTGTTGATTTCTTTTTTTTTTTTTTTGAGTTTTCGTATGTTTTTTGTTGTTCACAATGGTTAATATTAAACAACAACAAGAGCAGCAGAAAATTTACCAAGACTTGTATAACGAATTAAAGCCATAAAAACCGGAAAGGAAAAGACAAACCTCAGACCTTGTTAAAGGTTGCTGCTATGTTTAGTATGTACGTGTATGTATGCTTAGGAGGTCAGTTTGGAAATTAACTACAAATTATAAATTCGCTTAATAAATATATATTCATAATTATGTAATATTTTTAAAACTAAAGGCATAAAATTTATCTTATCATATTAGATCTCTTTACCCATAGAATTTTAGATTATAAAAGAACTTTAATGTTGTTCCTTATATTTTGTATAAGGAATTTTTCAAAATTTTCTCTTATTTTCTTGTGTATAATTTAGTACAAACTTGCTGCCTTAAATTGTTTTTTTTTCATATTTTTTCTGTTCTTCATTTATTTGTTCATTCAGTTTTTTGGTTATTTAGCTGCCAAGTTCATTAAGAGAATTAAGTAAACAGCAAGCATATTCTATATATAATACACACACACACACATTCTTAAGCTAACACACTATACTAAGACCAATACTCACATACTAAAATGAACTTTGACTTGAATGTAAATGTTTGTTTATGTTCATGTTTGCATGTAAGTGTACATTTATAAACGAGTGAGTGAATGTGAATAAAGTTTCTTTTCTATTCATATTACTTACTGGTGAATACTTATTGAAAATAAACTGTGTGCTACTTACATATTTGCTACAACCAAGTACTTTTACTTGCACGTATTTATTATATATATGTAAATATGTATGTATAGAAATAGTAGTAGTAGTAGTAGTAGTATTAGTACTTAAAATTCTTCACCATTTTGTTTAGAGGCTTAAAACCGTTATGTTTAATCTACAGCTAGCAATCACATAAACAGCATATTAAACAACAATAAACAACAGTTTCATGGCTTATAGGCCTTTAAACCTTTTTTTTTTTTTTTGTTTCTTCTAACGTTGTACTCCGCCTTGTATGCCTTGCTATTGTGGCATTTTAAATGAATTAAATTCATTTTAGGGGCACAAAACAAATTTTTTAAATAATTCCGGTGGCTTGTGCAATGATTCCTACAAATTTATTTCAATTTTTGTTGTTGCTGTTATTGTTGGCAATAAGTAACGGTACGTTAAATTGAATTAGTAGAAAATGGATTAACGAGTTGCTCTTGTTGATGATTGATGGTCCGACTAAAGAGGGAAATAAATTAAGAAATTAGTTTAAAGGGATGAAATATTCGTAATTAAAATATAAACGTAAATTATTAAAATGAAAATGAGTTTTAAAGATTTTTCGACGAAAATATTTATGTTTATTTAAAATGTAATGATTTAATTAAAAATATGTATGTCGAAATTTACAAAACATTTACAAGTTTTTATTTAAAAATTAATTCAAAAGGGAAAGATTAATGTTCAAAAATTTTCATTGGTTTACTAAAAATCTTATAATTAAATAACAGAGTTAAAAGATAATGTAATCTGAGTGGAGTTTTATCGCTACCACTCCTTAATGTCTATCTCCATAAATTATAAACATATTCACATGTAAAGACTGCTCACGAAAAAATCTAATTTAAATTTTTTGTAATAGAATAATTAGTTTCTCTGGAAATTAAAATTGAAAAAATTTTGTTCAAACATTTAATTAAAATTTGTTATCGAAACACGTGTCGAACATATAAAACAATTGCTAGGAATGCCGGTGAGATGAGAAATACAGTCTTTTGAGTCATAAAAAATGTAATGAAATGAATCCTGATAACCAAGAAAAAACTTGATTTATACACTATAAGATCGCAGATAAAATAATACATCTCTGGCCGGAATGTGACTCATTCAATAAATTTCTTTTTATATTTTATCGAAAAAATAAAAAACTTCCTAATAGGACACTAAAAATATGCTGCCTAAAGGGTAATAAAAATTTACAAAATCCTGGTCATGAGTTCCGTATTACAGATGTTATGGAAAATTTGTCAGATAAATATCGTCCAATCGAAATTGTAAAATATACATTTGGTCTATCAAGACATAACAAAGAAATGCACGCAAATAAATGTTCTTATAATTAGAGAACACAACAAATTCTAATTTGTCTGACCTGATGTTGCTTCTAATTATAACAGTAAAAAAACAACTCAAAAATTAAAATATATCGGAGCAAGTGGTGCTGTACCCCAATGTAAGGCAAATATTCATTATGGCATATCCATAGTACAAAAACTATTACAGTGAGCGCCCTCAAATTTAGTGGGAACCTTTATATTCTCATATCGCATTGATGAAATGAAAACAGGACGGATAGGTCCAAGGGGAGAGGTAGTCCCCATACAAAGAAAATATATAGATTTTCTCATCCTAAGAACTATTACAGTGAGTCTTAAAAAAATTTAAAAAAATTGTCATATCAGATAGGTCCAGGTGGATTATTAGCTCCCACATGAAATAAATATTAGTTATCGCATTATATAGTGTAGCGAAGCGTACCGGTAAAAGCTAATAGTAAACAACAAATTTAATACTTTGGAATTTTACAAAAGTTCATATATACCTAAGATAGATATAATCACTTCGATACAGAACCAAATATTTTAAAAATGTAAGCCAATATTAAATTAAAAAAGGGTTTGGTGGAAAATTTATGAACCGATTTAAAAAACTGAAATTCGAAAAAAAAAAAAACAAATCTTTATGATAGATTTATGCAAGAATGAGACTCAGTTAATACTGGATCTACTAAGTTAATTTTCTCAACGCAAAAATTTAAAAAAATCAGATTTTTCTGTGAAAGAACGAAGTCTCTAGTTTACATAGTTAAAAAGAAACCAAATATATTGTGGTGTTTTTCAGTACCTATGAAAACAATAACTATAAGGAAAGCCAACATTAAATAAAAAACAAAGAGATTTACCAATTTGTTTATGAACCGATATTTAGGACTTAGATATCGGTCACAAATGCGTTTTGGCCGATATGTCTGTAACAAATGGACCGAATGAATTCATTTCTTAAGCAGAAAAATTCAGAGAAAAAAAAATCCAAATTTGTTTTGCAAAAACGAAGTTCCTAGTTTGTATAGGGGCTTCAGAAAACGTTCTTTTCCAAGTTTCAATAGAAAAGTTATGGACAAAATTTCTGATCTTTTCTATACATGTCATCGGAATGCTTCACAAACGCTATTTAAATAATTTGTCTGAGTTCACACAAGGCAATCTTTCTTGCTTAAGTTCTGATCTTGTGTGATAGCGAGCGAGAGGATATATGAAAGAGTACTTCGGAATTAGTTTTCTTCTTCATTTTCTTACTTGAAAACAAAAACAAATCGAGGCAATTAAAGCAAGAATTGATGAAGTAAAATTTTCTGTGCGCACGTAAATGCAAGTTCAAATGAAAAAAAAAAAAAATAAAATTCAGAAAGAAAAATTGCTGTGTGCCAAATTAGACTTTAAAGACCTCAGTAGTCTATTCAACGTATCCATTTATCCTCTTATGACAGCACGGGAAATTTTTATCTCTTGAATTTTCTCTGTCTCCTTTTTCTTGATTTTTTTTATTTTTAATTTATTTGATTTTAAAATTTATATAATTATATACCAGCTACCCCATATAACTAATTTCCAGCGAATATTTTGGTTTTTAGTTAAAAAATAATGTATTGTAAGTTTGTGGAGATGGGTGGGCGTACTTTTACCCTTTTGACTTTATTTTACCCCCTAAATAATAAAATTTATGGCCTTTATTTCCTTTAAGACTTAAAACTATCAGCGCATAATTAATTAAGAAGACTTGAGTGGGGAGAGATTTTACCCGTGTTGCCCAATTTTACGCCTTAAATGCTGGAATTTCCGAAGAATGTATATCTTTAAGATCCTTTCACATGTTATAGTACCTTCATGCCAAATTTTAAGAAAACCGGTCGATTAGTTAGGAAAATATGGGGAGAGGGAGCTTTTACTTCTCTTGCCCAATTTCTCGTCCTAAATAAAAATTATAGGCTACACTTCCTTCCAGATGTTAGACTATTTTCCCGTCAAATTTCAAGAAAATCGGTTGATTAATTAAGAAAATATAGTGAGAGGAAACTTTTATCCCTCTTGCCCTATATCCGTCCTAAATAATTAAAATTATAGGCTATGGTGCTTTCAAAATGTTACACTATTTGTTTTCAATAAAATCGGTTTATTAGTTAAAAAGATATAGTAAGGAGGAGCATTTATCCCTTGTGGTCTATATTACGCCATCTAGCGTTATCAAATATATGTCCTATTCTCATACCTAACAAAAACAAATAAATAATTTCATAAAAATCGGTCAAGCCGTTTCGGAGGAGTTCAATTACAAACACCGTGAGAATGAACGAGAATTATATATATATATATATATATATATATATATATATATATATACTTCCTGCCACTTGAATAAGGAATCTCATTTTTTTTAACTTTAATTAAGGATATCTCCTAAACTTAAGCTCAGAAAAAACTAATTTTTTGCGCAACCAAATTTCAAAGTGTTGGCTTTACTTTCTTGAAGAAATAAAAAATATACATATTTGGTTATACTAAAAATATGTATTTATTTAAAGACATGTATTTCTGTGATAATTTTTCGTGTACCACTTGAATAAGGAATATTTTAAAACTAAGCAAACTGTAATTTATTTTTAAATTTTAGGTTATAAAAATGAAAGTTATTATCTTCTAGCATTCAATTAGTAATGAGTACTGCCACCATTTTTAGAAATAACCTCAAAAATGCGATTTGGCATCGACTTGTATAATGACTCTAAGTAATTTAGCGAAATTGAATTCCATGCTTCCGTTATTTCATCCTTTAAGGATTCTATCGTATCAAATTGCTTTCCTCCTTCATAAACTTTTCTTGCAAGCCAACCCCAGACATATTCCATTGGATTCAGGCCTGGTGAATATGGGACAATCCAAAAGTTGAACACCATCGGAGCGTTGTCGTGTTGGTATGGGTCCAAAGAAATCATTAAATTTTGGAAATGCTTCCTCCAGAATGTTTTGTTTTAGTATAACAAAATATGTATAGTTTTTATTTCTTCAGGAAACTAAAGCCCACACTTTGAAATTTGGTTGCGCAAAAAATTATTTTTTTCTGAACTTTAGTTTAGAAGATATACTTAATTAAAGTTAAAAAAATGTGATTCTTTATTCAAGTCGTAGCCAGTGTATATATATATATATATATGATTTTTTTTCTCTAAGCTACCACAAAATTTCATTTATTTCCCTATAACTTTTTAACTTTTTTCAGTTTCCCCACCATCACAATTCCTTTTACAATTTTAAACTATTTTATTCTTCTATACATCTCTTAAAGATCCTAAATAATTATGTTAATCAAATCTTTAATAGTCAGTTCTTATTTGTCAATTTACTTTCTCCTCATTATTTCCAAATTTTATAATTTATAAATTTTTTCCAAACTACTAATTTCCATTTTTATTTGCTTCCTTTTAGGTTGATTTATTGTTATTGTTATTAATATTATTATTTATTTTGCATTTTCTTCAAATAATTTTTGCTTTTCTGAAGTCATTTGTAAATGAAAACCATTTTATAGATTCTTAAATAAGATTAATATATCTAATTTCCACCAAATCAAAAAGGCCTACAAATACTCTTTAATCATCGACATCATTTTCATCCAAGTATTCAAAGCAACAACAGCATTACTCGTATCATACTCAAGGTTGGTAAAAAAAAAAAAGAACAACAATGAAAATCCAATAGCAAGAGAGGGAAAAATAAAACAATGAATTGTAAATAAAAACAAAACAATGTTTATTTAGTTAATTAAGTACATTTTGTGCTCAGTTTATTGATTCCACAAAAATGTATTTGATTCAGTCCTTTTTGTATTTAATACTCATTTACAATTGTTAACACATATATTGTGAAGTGAATGTGTTTGTTTGTATCTTTAGGGATTTAAGGATTTTTTGTTTTTTTGAATGTATTTAGCAATTATTTGTATTTTGGCATGTGACTCTCAAAGTGTTTTGGTTTTAATACACTAATTATCTGACGCTGACCATGTTGTAATCGAAAAACAAAGAGATATAAAACAACAAATTCTTAACGATTATTTGCTTTGTGTTTATTTTTTTGTTACGATAGACCATAATTAAAAATCAAGTCATTGTTTAATAAGATAAGATTTCCTACTGATATTTAACCAAATATATGTATAAAACGAATAGATGTCATTTGGTTTTATTTATTTGGATTTGAATAAAAGTTTCAGCAGACATGATAAATTCTTTTGAATATTAATGAACAGGGAAACCACAAATATGCAATTGCATGTTCTTTCTGTATGTTGAATAAAATAATTGATAAAATTATTTATTTATTGATTGAATAATTACAATAAAATTACAAATTATATTCTAATTCTAAACGAGCGGAGTAATGCTCGTTGTTGTGTAACAGACCAGAGTCTCTGGTAGGAATCGAACCCATCGAACCGAAGACTGACAGACTAGCTCACTACCTACTAGGCCATCGGGGCACCCAATTGATAAAATATTTATCCGTTTCGGAACAAAAAAAAAGCATTTTGGTATCAATTTATAAGTTTTCAGATTTCATTCTGAACTATTCATTTTTGCATACAGTAATTTTTTTAGTGCATGTTCAATCTTTTTAAAGTATATTTTGGAAAATTTCTTTTTAATATGATTTGTGATGTACAAAGAGAAATTAAAGATCCAAAAATATTTACCATTTTTTCCTTGACAGATTTATAAAAAATCGAAATTTGTTGAAGAAGAATAATCAGATTTTGTTCATATTTGGTACTCGTGTAACCTTTTGGCCACTTAGTATTTCTCATTATGATTTTTCCAATTAAAACAAAAAAACGCCGAATTTATTGACGTTTTACGGTTTTACAAAAGTAAAAAATCCGGCAAAGTACGTGATATTATATGTTAATATTTCCTTACAAAGTAGTTATATTTTAATGATTCTAGGCTCTAATAAACGCCACACGAAACATCTATAAAGGCAATAATGCAAATGTAAATTGTTTATTTAAATATGCGCTCATAATGTAATTGAAATGCATTTTTCAAAAATTTTAATTCTCTTTCAGTGTTTTTAAAAGCAATATCTTTATTATAAGACGTAATAATAATTGTTCTGGAACAACATGATATACTATTTTTAATAGTTTTTTACAAAAATGACCACCAATTTTTCATAAAAAATTTTAACTTTTTAAAAATATTTTTATTTTTTTATTTATTTATTTTTTTTTTTGCTTATTTTTCATTCATTATTTTAAGTTTTCATAATTCTTTTACTATACGCCGGATTTGATTGATTTAGAAACCATTATAAAGTTTATTACAATAAATATTTTAGACGATATGGTATAAGAAAAACGTTTATGCTAAAAACGCATTTACAACTAGAAGGCAATTTTCAGTTGCATTTTTAAGAAATTTTTGCCTTATAATTTTAAATATTTTTGCATAATATTGAAGACAAATATGTTTATTACACAGTATATTCGCAGTTATTCTAAGACAAAATGGTATTATTACTCAAATAACAAATAATGAAATGTTAAGACTAATATTAATTTTAAAATAAACTCATAAAAATTAAAAAAGCACAAAAATTTAAAAAATGGAAGAAAATATTTTGGTATGAAAAATTTTTTTTAAAACTGTTTAAAATAGCGAACCATTTTTAGTAAACATTATAATTTTATAATATTAGCGGGAGAAAAAATTGCAAAGGTAGAAGTTTTAAAAAAATGCATCTTAAATTGCATTTGCATTATAAATGCATTTTTAAGTGATAATATTATTTTTGAATTACAGCGTTAAAAGAGAATATATACGTCTTTTATATATGTATATATGGTTTAAAACATTAAAACATTCCATTTTGAATTTTCCAAAAATTAAAACCGTGAAAAAATTCACGAATTTTTCAAAATTAAAAAAATATATATAATATATATTAACAATGATTAAATATTATTTATTTTTATTTTAATTATTTCTTTAATTAATTTTAATGGATATCGCTTAAGTTCGTTAAAAATCGCTGAGGAGCTTGACTTGCAGGAACAAATCAAGAAGTTTTTAAGAACTGATTACATTATTTTTATTTAAGAAATTTTTGAAATGTGGTGCAGACGACGTATTAGCTTCTAAAGTTGCCTAAATAGCAGCAGTTAATGTTGTAGAAATAATTTACTTCCTTGAATGAAAGCTATATATTGTAACTACACGGTTTCGCTGTTTGCTAGGGCAGCTCAGTGGAGTCCAGTGACGACCATTTTCTTTTCTATGGAAAATAGAACACGTTGCGGGGTTTTTTTTCTTCAAAATTATAAAACGTGTGATTTATTTACTAATTAAACAACATACTCAATTAGGAAATATAGAGTGATTCCTTAGCCAGGGCTTGGGTCGTAGATAGAAATGAGTCTTTGGCAGATTAAATCTCCTTCCTTACATCTAGACTACTGGTTTTTTTAATATGGAAGTCCCGAAAGATGCCTACATACCGGAGGCATTGTTTAGACAGCAATAGTAACAACAAGAAGTCTACCTTCTGCTTGCATTAGTGTTTTCTCTTTAGTTGCTTATTAAAGTAACCTGTAAGATTTCACAATTGGTGAGATATAATTTCCTCACCAACTATTGATCTAATCGCGTGGCCACCTGCTAGTAGACTGTGCTTTTGTTCAGTGCTAACCCGCCTTTTATACCCTCGATCATACACACACAGAACAGTTGTACATCATGTGTAGTATTACAATGGTAGGATTGCCTTTCTTCGTAAGTTATTTAATTAACACTAGGAGTCACTGGTCATATTTATTCTGACAGTTAATTTCGAAATTTTAAATTATCAAATGAAAATAGAATACAGAAAAAAAATACAATTCTGAAACAATAATAATCATAATTATAATAATAAAAAATAATAAATAAATAAATAAATATATATACATATATATATATATATATATATATATATATATATATATATATATATATTCATATATATTCATATATAAATATATATATAAATAAATATAAATATATATATATATATATAGAAGAATAAATTCACAGTTTTTGTTGGCAAATACGAAAGCAGTAACTTTTGTAAATTTACACTCTACAATTTTGATAATTTTTGAACTAATATTAGAATTAGGTGCGTAAGTAAATGGAAGATCAACAAAATGTTTTTCTGCTTTAATAATAAATATTGGAAAATAAAGCTTTTCCACACAAGTAATAGATAAACTTTAGTTTTGCTTTATTTTATAATGGGTGATTCCAAAAAATTTCGGCCCAAAATTATTGTTTTAAAAATTTTATATTTTCAATTTTTTTTTAATTTAGTATGTTCATTAAGCAAGTTATTGTGCACTTTATCGCGTATGAATCAGCTCCATATTGTTTACGATTCATGTTTTATGGATCTTTAAAGTAAGATACCGCGGGCATTTTTGTCAAAAATAAACACAGTTGAAGGTTAATTAACTTTTATAGATTATACGATATTAAGAAAATTGCTCTTTATTATAAAATTACAAATGTTACATATCTTCCTGGCGAAAGGACTTTTATAATGAAAAAATATCTTTTATCCTTTGATATACTGATAAAGGATCTTTTAATGTTCACAACATTAACAGACAATTTATCGCTATACACAGAAAAAAAATCATATATTTGAAAATTTTTTTCATAAATATTATGAATCAAATATGACCTTTTTTCCCAAACTTTTTTCATAAAAAATAAAATTTTGTTCACAGATATTATTAAATTGTTCATAATGAAAATTTTAGGAATTTTGCAAAAATTTTGTTAAATCTTTGATTTAGTTTTATTAGATTTGATTGGAAATGGTAAATGAAAATATTTATACATACATGAAAATAATAACAAGAAACGCCTTAAAATGGCAAAATTCCAAGGAAAATCTGTAAAAAATATAATGTTTAGAAATTTGCATAATTTCGCTCGCATTCTGCAGCACATCATTTTGATAAAAAGCGCTTCTCTTCTGTTCCTATAGTGTAGCTAAAATCATTAAAAACCTAAAATTTTCCGAAGAAAATTTCAAAAATTTTTTTACAAATTGAAAATATAAATGAAAATTTAAACAATTTATTTTAAGTCTGCTCGACTTTTGATTCATTTCGAAAAATGTAAAAAAATTAAAACATTATTCTTAAATATTATGAACTAGAATCAATGAAAGTAAATTCTTATATTTATTTTTGTGTAATAATTTCAAAATTTTTTGTGTAATAATTTCAAAATTTTATTTTTTATGTAATGGTAAAAATTCAGTTAAATTTTTAATTATTTCAATTACTGTCCTGATTAATTTTAAGAAAAATTTCAATCACAAATGTTATCGACTTGATTAAAAAACTTAATTGAAATATATCCAAACATCAATTATTTATACTGAATTAATATTACAATTTTGATGTTTGGAGCAAAATCAAACAAAATTTTAATTTCAATAAATAATGATCTGTTATATTAAAATTTGAATAAGTTTATCAGTAAGCCTAAAAACCACTTAATACCTAATAGAAAATGTGTTAGTGAAGTCCTGTTTTGAAATTTTTACACTATAAAGACAAATTAATTGTAAACATCGTGTAAAAAGACAATGAAATTTAAAAGACCCTTTTTCAGTATATCCAAAGGTAAAAGAATAAAGATGTTTAGTTATTAGGACTTTGTGACAAATAAGAATTTCAGTCTTTTCCGATGATACCAAGTTCAAATCTGAAATTTAAGATTAAATTTTGCCCATTTTTGACAAAAAGGCTTGATGTATTAAACTTTAGAAACCTTTGCAATATGATCCGAGCTGGATCAAAAATTTTTTGGAATTATCCTAGCATTAAAATAAAATAAAAACAAAAAATAAAAAATTAACAAGACACTTTGTTTAAATGAACGAAATATATATATATTTTTTTTTTGTTTAAAATGGACAAAAAACTAGTTTTTTTTAGCATATTTTCCCATTTTTGGAGCATATTTTTCATTTTTTACTGCGTATTTAATGCACATAAAACACTTTTTTAGAGCACATTTGTGGTTTCCCTGCTAATAAATAAATTAGGAAAATATGTAAATGCTTTAATATTTACCAATTTTCATATGCTTAACTTTTAAATAAAACTCTGAGTAAAAAAAAAATTAAAGTCTTTAATACCTAACCTTACAAAACATTTTTTTGTTTTTTTTTTTTGTAATTGTAGAAGAATACAAAAAATATTAAATTATTATTTAAATTAAATTTCCTCTCCACTAACGAAGTTTTTTTTTTTTTTTTGTGAAATAAAATCCTTAAGATAAACTTTTATCACTACCAGCAAAATATTTTATTCACTTATTTGAGCACACTTACATATATATATTTGTTCTCACACACACATAAATTTATATATGTTAGAAGTTGAAAAAAAAGATAAATATTTCAATAAAAATCCCAACAAAATATGTAATAAAATTTCATTACCTTGAACATGTTAAAGCTTAAATTTGTACTTTATACTCATTTAACAGAGCAAACCGAAAAACAACAAATATTAAGAAACAACATTCCTTTCTTATATAAAACACGTGTGTGAAGTGAATGAATAAGTATCTGTTGGATTGTGGTTGTTGGTTTCATTTGTAGTTGTTAACAAATATTAAAATCATCATCAGTAAAAGTTTTAGTAACAAAGAGCAAAGTTAAAACATTTTTTATGATTCAAGTTGAATTTTAGCAGTAATTTTGGTTCATCATAAAGTACTTTTAAAAAATGATCCACCAGATTGCAAAAGATCCTCTCGTAGACTAAAACCTTAAAACAAAATTATTTTTTGATCCGTCAAATGTATTTAAATGAAACTTGTTATGTCTAGAGATGAACTGTTTTCGAGTTGATTTGGAGGACCACATAATTCTTTTATGACTTGAATTTAAAAAAATTATATACAGCTAATCCTTATAAATCTCTACAAAAAAAAAAAAAAAAAAAAAAAAAAAAATATATATATAATTACATTTGTGGTCATCTCATTTAGTTTCAAAGATATTTAAGTCGAAGCAAATTTATTTCTTATTTTTGGCCTCATTTTTCTAAAAAATTTTGAACTTGCCGGGCTTATTTTGGATCCAGAAATTTTTTTTAAAATATTCATTAGATTTTTTGCAAAATTCTTAATAATATTGCTGCATGAATCCAATAAAAATTATATTCTGAATTTGAAACTTTCAAAAGGGTGTAACATTCTTTCACTTCTAAAATATTTTTGTTCCGGATTATATAATTTTTTTTTTTTATGTCTTCAGAAGAAATCTTAACGCAAATGTGTGCAAATTAAACTGGGTTCGCTTTAAGCAACAGTCTCCCCACAATTTGTCAATTTTTTTCGTTTTTTTTAATTTATTTGCAAAATTCCCCAAACGCATAGCTGGAATCACCAAAAAATATGTCGGTTATATACTTCTTTATGTTAGTTAAACTCACCGCTATTTTAACGACAGATGATTTCAATGAAAAAAAAAAAAAAAAAAAAAACTTTTGAAATACATTTCCCCTAATTGTCATTTTTGGTACTTTGATACAAAAAAGTGATATATTTTTAATTCCTTGATTTTAAGACAAGTTTATCTACTATATATGTCCAAATTATAATTATATATCTTTATTCGTTTAAATTTTATTTCAATCTAAATACTAGCATTATTTCTCAAAAAAAAAGACAAGATTTCAATTTTAAGTTTTCTGTTCACGTTCTCAAGAAATATGATCGTTTTGGAACCACTGTGCTACATTAAAATACAAAAAATATAGTTCCAGTGATCATGTTTACTATATTTTTGCAAATGAACTAATCATTTAAAAAAAATATAAGTGATCACCAGGGCAACCAAAAATATGCTCTAAAAAAGTATTTTATGCGCATAAAAAATACTCTTAAAATCGGAAAATATGACCTCAAAATTAAAAAAATATGCTGTTAAAAAATATCTTCTCGCTAAATTTTAATTTATCTATAGGGTGATTAACATCCTTTTACAATCGGTGTTTTCGGTTGAAGTACGGTCGGTTTTTTCAAAATATTAATTTTGCGAATGACGAATAAACCGATTTTTTAAACATAAAAAACAGGTTTTAGAAATAACTTTTGATTTCAGAAAACATGTAGTAAATATTAATATTTATAATCTAGACCACCATGGGTCATTGGGGTATTATGTGTTTTGTGCTGATGTTTGTAATGCACAGAAAAAGATCTTCGAATCACCTTAAAATATACCGTTCGACTCAGAACGATGTCCGTCTGGTCGGCTGGCTCGCTGTCCATGTCAACTTTTATATATATATATAGTGTCAATCCGTACGTCAAATTTCATGAAGATCGATTCATAATTGACCATAGATCCCATATAAATCCCATCTCCCAAAATAATTTTACCGTGCATAAATTCCATACAAATATTAGTATCAAGTTAATATTCGACACATATAAATTTTATATATGTAAAAATCACAGTGCCAAATTTTATGACAATTGGTCCATAACTTACCATAGCTGCTATATCGTGCCCATTTTCGGGAATCACGCCTCCTTATTTTTTTTTCACATATAATGTAAAAAATGGTCGGGCTTGATCGACTATATTTTTCTTACTTCTTGAAATTTAGGAATAATTTTTTAGCTGCTTAATAATTATAATGTGTAATTTCTTATTATATTTTATAAATATAGTTTAAGGTTAAATTGAAATTAATTCTATAAGTTTAAATAAATATTAAGGAAATAGATTTCTTGAATGAAATACGCATCATAATGAACTTCGTTTTTTCTATTGTAATATCTGTAATATTTTTACATATAATTTAAATATGTTAATATTTTTTTTTTTTAATTAAATAACTCACATAATTTTTTATGGAGTTGTATTTGAAAGATGTCTGTAAATTCGATTTCAAGAAAAAAAATTTTAACTCGTTTTTGCCATATTAAGCCATAATTTATGTTTATACTATATAAAACTTAGTCTTATTTTTTATAATTATTTTCTCACCTTATTATTTACAAAATTATATTTAATAAATTTTAACTTGAATATTATATGATTTATTGAATTTTAAAAATTTTATAACTTTAGAACAAAAAAAAAAAAAAAAAAAAACGGTAACTAGTTTTTTTTCAAAATACCATCTATTTGAACTATTCGAAAAATGGTTTCTCCTAATTATCTAGTATTCATGCCTAAAATAACTTCGTTTTGGTAAAAGGTAAAAAAAAATTGCAAAAGAAAATTACAAAATTTATATAAATTTATAAGTTGAAAATTATTAGGGAATCGGATTTGAAAAATGTGTGTGACATTAAAAAGAAAATTCGATAACGTAAATTTATGTAAAAAAAATCAGCTAAATTTTTCTCTTAAGTTCAAAATATGCCAAATTAATATCTTGTGGATATTATATGCAAACTTATTCTGTTAAGCACTAAATATGTAAAAATATGCAATTTCAATTTCTAAAATATGCTCTAAAGTAAGCATCATCTATTAAAACATGACACAATACGCTATTAGGCTCAAAATATGCTGTTAGGACCAAAATATGCAAAAATATGCTGCAATAAATATATGCCAAAATTCTCTACATTATCTGAAACGAATAAATAACTAGCACTTTCTTCGTTCATTCGAAGATCAGGAAAAAAATATGATTTTGCATATTTTTAGTTGCCCTGCAGTAGAGAAAAAATATAGTACTAGTGACCATAATGTAAGAGCAACATATTATATTTGGAACATATGAGCACAGCGAAAAATAGAAATGATTATAAGCAATAAAGTGGAATCATATTACACTTTGTCATATTGTGTCCGATTTTATGGTTTGTTTTTTCATGTTATGATTTTAGTTTTACATATAATTAAGCAATCCTACTACATCATTGTCCCATCCTATCAGATTATGATTTGATGTTATTAGGTTACTATTCTATCTTATTATACCACAATGTCATATTATGATTCCATTTTATCATATAATAAAATGGGATAATAACTATGTTATCATATAGTTATCCAATCTTATCATATTATTATTTCATTTTGTCATACTATTATTATATTTTATAATATTTAGTATAATATTTATTAAAAAAAATTATTTTTATAACTTTTTTATAACTTCAAAATTATTATTATTTAAAATTATTACTATTTAAAACTAAGTGTTTTTATTCACATTTCTATTAATTTCAACTTTACATTTTGACTGTTGCTTAAGAACTAAATAAGCGATATGTGCATATGTTATATAATTTAAATTCTTGGGTATTTCAGGCAAACTTATCTCATTTTTAAATGAAATTAAATACGGATCCTTTAGTTATAGATCCTCAGAAGGATTAATCATAAAAATACGTAAACAGACGGACAAAGTAAAATTGACCCTCAAATTGATTATGAATGTTTTTGGACAAATGAGTGTACGTAACACATCTTTAATGTGATACTGATCCATTAACACTCTAATATTTCTGGTTACATTTTGGTTTTTACAAAGTTTTCTCTGCATTTCCTTATCACCCATTAATTTGCTAATATGTTTGGAGCACGCGGGAAAGAATTCTAAAGCAGCCTTTGACACAAAATGCGGTATAAATCGCCATCGCAATTTCATTGGATTTCGAATTATCTAGAAGCTGACTGAATTAACAAAATTTAATTTAATTTAAATTTAATTTCTAAAATTAAGATAATTTACCTCTAAAAGTCCTAATACATTAGTTCTAATCTTTTTCCAGCAATTTTGTAATTTAATTTTACTTCATAATTGTCAAAATATGTA
This sequence comes from Protocalliphora azurea, assembly GCA_932274085.1. Lineage (NCBI taxonomy): Eukaryota > Metazoa > Arthropoda > Insecta > Diptera > Calliphoridae > Protocalliphora > Protocalliphora azurea. The sequence continues at coordinate 143,055,554 of OW026522.1, read as the reverse complement.
CTAATCTTTTCTCTTTTGTTTTTATACACTATACCACCAGAGGTGGTTGGGGTATTATGCGTTTGTGCTGGTGTTTGTAACGCATAGGAAAAGTTATCCAACATTCACCTTAAAGTATAGTAATGGATTCAGAATCACTTATTAAATCGATGGCTGGTTGGACGACTGGCTGGACGGCTGGCTGTCCATGTAAAACCTTGTGCACAAAGTACGGGACGCAATTTTAAAGGCAATTTAATGAAATTTGACACGTGGATCTTTTATCATACAATAACGAATCATATTGAAATTGGTTGTGATCGGTCCATTATTTCACCCAGCCCCCATGCAAATGAAAATCACTTGAACGTGCATAAATCCCATACGAATGTTAGTATCAAGTTAATATTCTATATAAATAAATTTTATGTAAGTAGAAACAACAGTGGCATCTAGATATTAGTATCAACGCATTATTCTGTTTATGTATATTTTATTTTACATTTAGTAAAATTGACCACAGGTGTAACATAAGTTCCCTTTCCGAATTTTTATGTTCATACACAATATTGTAGGGTATCATATATTCGGTCTTGACCTACCATATATTTCCTTCTCGTTTATATTGATTTGAAATCACAACCAATAAAGCAGAATTTGAAAACCAAATTTTTTTTTTTTTTTTTATTTGAAGACAAATAATGTTTTATTTAAAAATAGTTTATCCATAATTTTCTTCTATACAGGCTTAAAATATTTTTCCTGTATTTGACGATATTTGATGGCTGTTTCATCAAACAAAAAACGTGAAATAAATACGCGTAATAAGAACAATGTGCGTAATGAAAACACAATGAAATATTTCGTGTCAAATATTTGCGTAATCTGAAATTAGCTTTAGAGTAAGCGATTTCATTTAGTGCGAGGTTTTTTGTACAATTTTACTACAATGTTACGTTGAATAAGCGAACGCGTTACTTTTAGATTAGTTTCTGGTACTTTTTTTTCAAACACATATAAAAAGAATTTATGTGTAAGTACATATGCGAGTACCTAGATACAATAAAAAGTTGTGCAAAGAAAGTTTGATGCCTTCAAATTAGCTTGAAAAAAAAAAACGAATAAAATAAAAATAAAAATATTATAACATGAAAATGTTGAATGTTTACTATGTGTGTAAGCGTATGTGTGTATGTATGGTTGGATAATTGTGTGTATGTGTCTTGCAGAATAAGTGAGTGACTGACTCTTAATCTTTGTTGTTGCTATAATGTTCGGAATATAGAGGATATGAATGAAAGAATAAAGCTTTTTTTCTTTATATTTTCTTTCGTCTATTACTTCGACTGACAGCTGCGTTTATTTATAAGGGTGTTCAATGTTTTACCACATCCCATCACCGCCAGCCACATCGTAACACTACACCGTGCAACACAATATAACATTACAAGTTACACGTGTTAAAAAATATATGTGGTGTTGCCTTTGTTTGGTTGTGGGAATTAAAGAATATGTTGAAACGGCTATACCACAATTGAAAATATTTTTTGAAAAAAAATATATACACACACACACACATATATATATATATATATATATATATATCTTGTTAGATGTAATTGTTATTTATATACTATATAATAAATTGTTTATTTTTTTTTCTTTATTCACTATTATTTTTATTTAGAATGGGGAGTTACTTTATTTTTAATCTAAACAAGACAAGATTTCTTTACAACATTTATAACAGGAAATGAAAATTTATTTGGGATTTTTTTGAAATTTACTGCTGAGGAATCATTTACAAATAAAACACAAGTGTGGGTTTTTGTTACTTTTAACACATACTTGATTGCATAAAACAATGGTTTTGTAAAAAATTTAAAAAATTATATATCTTCATTTGTTTCTTTTTAATTTTTAAAATGTGTTTTATATTTATTTAATGAAATATTTCAAATTGCTTTATTTAATTTTTGCAAGATCCCTACATGAGCTGTCCACAAATTCATGTAGTTACTTTTAGACTCTAGGGGTACTCAATAATATGTACCTAAACGAAAATAAAATAATTAACGCCAATGAGATTTGAACTTGGGCAAAAATTAACCATTCGTTTTTAATGACTAACGTCTTACTCAGTACACCATCTCACACTTAATTTTTAAATCATAAAATCTTTTTCTTTAGTATAATATAATTGTTTAGGCAATTTGTTAAAAAAAAACTTACAGTATCAGAATGAGGTTGAACCAAAAACCATCCTGTTGTTAATCCAGAGCTCTAGCCAACTAAACCATATGATTGCAACGTTACTGTGCTATTATACTATTGAGTACTTATTTATGTAATATAGAGTAGGCAAACAATAATGACGCCTCATTACCAAGAAAATACTTTAATAAATAGTTTTCATTACCGAAAACTAAAAAGTGTTTGCTGGGATGTACAAAACTTTAATAAATTTTCACGGAAATTTCTTGCCAATTTATATATAATATTTATAAATATTTTATGGTGTTGCCTTGAATGCATTTGTTTGAATAAAATTTCTAAATTTTTTTTTTGTATTTTTTTCAAGATTTTGATTAAGGGAAATGTTAAACTAATTAAGAATATTAATTGAAATGTTCTTTCAGGGTAAACAAGTTTGCAATCGTAAATTGCCTTGTTGTCTCTGTTTGGCAATACCAAAGCAGAGTTTGTGGACTATAATTAGACACCAGCAGAATGGAATACGTATTTTCTGTGCCGCTATACACTTCATCAGCATTCGAAAAGCAAATAAAAATGATTGAATTCATTAAATTATTTAAAAGTATAAAAATATAAAACAATAAATTTTTTTTAGGAAAATAGCACAAATGACATTAAGGTCTTAGAAATCATTTGTAAAGGAATCACTAAAAATATTTATATAGGCCAAAAAAATAAAGTTCTATATTCGACTATACTTAATCTTATCTTATAGTTTTTATACTAAATCTTATAGTTTTTATACAATAGTCCATAATTTCACACAAAAGTTTCATTGATTCATAAAAGTATAGATCAGTGAAAATTCTAAATTTCTTAGTAATTTGAATCTTTTGTTTTTATGTTTACCAAATAAACAGTATTCGTAAAAAATATTACTTATTTGTGTATTTGTTCTCATTTTACATTCATTGACTCATAAACACACAAAATAACAAGAAACACATGAAATTTTTCTTTGTTTTATAAATTGATTAAAAAAATTACATGACCATTTTTATAAAATCTTCTATTTAAAATCCTAAATAAGCTAAAAAATAATCCAAGTGCTAAATACATTTTTCCCCCGGGTAGCGTATGATTAATATGAAACTATAACAAGTATACTCAAAAATAATTTAATGCATTAACATTACCTAGCCAAAAAAAATAAAATAAAATTTAATAAATATACCCAAGTCACAACTTCGTTATTGTGTTATTTGCTAAAGTATAATATGAAGATAAATAACATTTTTTGAAAAAGTAATACACTTTGTGAATAAGTTGTTTTTAAACGAATTAAAATATTATAACTAAGAATACCAAGAATGGAAGGCCTGTCAAAAAAATCTAACTTTAAATTTGTGTTATTAGAGTATATCAATCGACTCAGAAAAACTTACTAAGTTGATTTAATGATGTCCCTCCGTCTAGCAGGCTGGCTGAACGGTTAGTTGTCTGATAATGTAAAACTTGTGCACAAAGTAAAAATGGTAATTTTAAAGATCATTTGGTGACAGATTATATTTAAATAACTATTTTGGTTATGATCAGTCCATTATTTTTTCTAACCCCCATCCAAATTTTTACCCAGAATAGGGTCTTATTATTCATAAGAGCTTTATTTAATAAAATTTTAATAAAATAAAATAAATAAATTTTAATAAAATTTGCTACAAATAAGTTTTATATAGCGTAATTCTAAACAATTTCGATCCAAAATTACAATCTTAATTTTACTTTTAAATTTAGGGTGTATATCAAACCAATCATTATGTATTTTATTGCGTATGAATCAGTCCCATATCGTTTACAGTTCATATTTTATGGACATGTAAATTGTGTCACCTCGAGCATTTTTGTCAAATGGTTAGATGATTTTTATGTACATTATCAAATCTTAACAAAGCTGGTATCAATGGAAAGGACCATAACATCATAAATGTTACACATCCTCCAGAAGCAAGGACCTTTAAAATGAAAAATTACCTTAAGCCTAAAATTTTTCTAACAAGTTAATATCTTTTTAAATATCCTGAGACTTTTCAATTTAGTAGAAAAACAAATAGGAATGTTAAAAACAAACAGCCTCACTATATAATACTCTACATGCTTGTGTAATGGAAACTAAAGAGATTATCGGTGGAGAGCCTTATATGGGACCTATGGTCAAATGTGGAACGATTGTTATGAAATTTATTACAATAAAATATTCCTATATGGAAATTATTTATGTAAAATTTTATTCCAATATTGACATTCTTTTGGTGACTTATGCACGCTTAAATATTTTTCTCGAATGCAAATTATGTAGAAACCATGGTCAGTTATAAATAGATTTTTATGAAATTTAGTAAAAAGTTAGATTTTTAGCAAAAAATTAGATTTTTAGTAAAAATATGATTTTAGTGAAAAATCTAATTTTTAGTGAAAAATCTAATTTTTAGTGAAAAATCTAATTTTTAGTGAAAAATCTAATTTTTAGCGAAAAATCTAATTTTTAGTGAAAAATCTAATTTTTAGTGAAAAATCTAATTTTTAAGAAAAAAAATTGATTTTTTTAATGAAAAATCAGATTTTTTTTTTAGCAAAAAGTCAGATTTTTAGTGAGAAATTAAATTTTTAGTAAAATAATCTTATTACACATCATATAGTCGGTCTTCGCCGAATATACATTTCTTTTTAATAGTAATTTATTTTTTATTATCAAATATTTAGGTTGTTTGTTACATCCTTAGAACTTTCTCACAAAAATCTCCCAGTCCATTTCACTTTTTGGTTAAATATTAGAAAATCTTTATATTTTCTATTGATTTAAATTGTTTTCTTCATTTTCCGTTAAAATTGGAATAAGAAGTTATATGAACCTTTGTTTTTTAGGTGCATGATGAATTTTTATTGTTTTTTTCTCTTTTAAGCAAGATTAACACAGCCCTGTAGGAAATGTCACTAGTGAATCAGTACTGATTCTCTATTGACACTGTCACCAGTACTAGTGACTTGTTATACCCCAGATAATGCTTTTTTACTATAGACATTTAACTTTTGCGTGTCATTGGAAATCTACTACTAACACTGGTACTATTGAGTAGGCGGTTCTTTTGGGACGATAGGTAGACATTGTCACCAGAGATTCACTAGTGCGTTTTAGTAATTCTAGTCTATACTCTTGGTACTTTTATGGTGTAAATATCTGTAGTGAATCTGTACTGATCCACTGTTGACACTGTTGGGACCATATGTAGACATTGTCTACATATTATTTTAGATTTGCTTCGACCCATTTGCTAAAATACTTTTTTTGGCGCTGCAATGCTCCTCCTAGCGTTTTATCGGCTACTTCATTAAAACTTGATATAACATCTGGATATGGAGACAAAAAATCATTTACAAAAATATTACAAACTTTGAGAACTCAAATATGAAACTTTTACTTTGCTGCCGCCGAACTTTTTTAACCAAACTACGATTTATTTCAAAAAATTTTTTAGTTATTATTTTTTCTGTGTATATTCACACATATTAATATATTATTAGGTTTCTTCCAAAGAAATCTTAAAATTAACAAATTTATTTTACAAAATAATATTTATATCACATTTAGCCTCCCTGATTTTAATAAGCAAAGTTCATATTGTTCATATTGATTACGAGTACCTACGTATTAGTGCATTTAGGTCACCTAAATGGTCGTACATAAGACCATCAAATCATTGGCCGATATCTCAACTGGTTTAGGATTTACAAAATTACCTACACAGAAAAAAGTTTATGCATAAATATAAGATTTTACTTTCATTGATTTTAGTTCATAATATTTAAGAATAATGTCTTAAATATAAAACACTTTCTTACGTTTTTTGAAATGACTCAAAAGTCAAGCAGATTTAAACGAATTGTTTGAATTTTCATTTATATTTTCAATTTGTAAATGTATGTTTGATATCTTCTTTACAGAATTTTTGGTTTTTAATGACTTTTAGGCACATTTTGGGGGGGGAGCAGAAGGATATACCAGATGCGTTTTTTATTACAATGATGCATATGCTATAGAATGGCAGCAAATTTAAGCTTACTTAAATTTACCTTTTAACAGATTTTTATTGGAAAATTTTCATGCATAAGTAAGTATTTATAATCTGAATCAAATCTAATAAAACTAAATTAAAATTTTAGCAGCATTTTTGCAATATTCGCAGAATTATCATTAAGTACAATTTAATAATATCTATTAACAAAATTTTATTTTTATGAAAAAAGTTTGGGAAAAAAGGTCATGTTCGATTCATAATACTTATGAAAAAAATTTCAAATATATGAATTATTTTTCTCTGTGTATGTAATACCATATATAAAATGCCACAACAAAATTATCTATATAAATAATTTTTCATATCAGTTAATATTACTAACGTTCTTATAGAAAAATAAAATTAAATATAAAATATTTAAATATAAAATATTTAATAATTTTTGTTCATAATGCGCACCAACAAATGAAAATTCCTAAACTATTTACACTGAAATTAACTGACACAGATTTACATCATGTAAAACTTTAATGATGTCTGTCCATCAGTCTGTCTTTCAGTTTAAGCTTATTATTTAATATGTAATATGAATATGAGTTTGTTTATTCTCAAGGACGAACTCTGTATAATGGTTTAAAATTATGAACACTTAAACGCTCCCAATTAGACAAAATATGTATTAATTTATTTATTTATAATTTCCTAAAAAATGTTAAAATCAACACTATTTAATATTAGAATAGTTGTTGCACATCCTAACAAAAATAATTTAAATTGAAAAATTTATTTTGGAAAAGGGGTATACAATGATGAAAGTGGATGGTATTCAAAAAAAATATTTCAGTGACTAATATATTTTTCAAACGAATATATAGGTTATGTTAGTCGGGCTAGGCCATTACCATCATACGTAATAAATTACTTGCGTCTAAATTTTTTATTTTATATTTTTTTATTAAATCAGACCAGGCAAAAAGCCAGAAGATCATAATATCAATGAAATACGACCGTTACATTTTATATGTTATAATTGTTTTGATCAAAAATTAAAAGTTTTTCTAATATTTTAAAAGTATTTTAAGATTGGTCCAGCTCACGAAAGAGAAATAATTGATCATAATTATTTTTCATCATTGGTTTATGACACATCAATCACAAAAATTGATGCACTTTATTGAGTTAGTGAATTTTTAGCAAATCATTAGTTTCTTTCTTCTTGAAAATTTTTTTATTGGAACTCGTGAATTACAGGTTAATTAACTTTTCTTTAGCTATCTTTTGATATAAGTAGCACTAATATTGTGGAGAATTTTTTATTATTTTTTGAAGATTTCTTCTGGGATCATTAAAAAATTACCGTTTAGCATCATTCCAGCAAAAACTTTTTGGTTTTCGGTAATGGCAACTAGTTACTAAAGTAGTTTCGCGGTAATGAGGCATCATTATTATTTGCCTACTCTATATTACATAAATAAATACCTCAATAGCATAATAGCACAGTAATATTGCAATCACGTGGTTGAGTTGACTAGAGCGCTGGATTAATTGCCGGTTCAACACCCCCAGCAAAAACTTTGCTGGTAAGCTAGCAGGTATAATTGGAAACAAAAATAAACGACTTATTTTTTGCCTAAATAACTAGTTATTTTTGTTCGAGTTGTTCACAAACTAATGTAGTTATTTTTTGATTATAGGGGTACTCAAAAATATGTATCTAAACGAAAACAAAAATAAAAAAAAAAAAACAAAAAAATTTTGCCGTCAGTGAGATTCGAACTTGGACACAAACTAACCATTCGTTTTTAGTGACCAACGTCTTACTCATTACACCATCTCGCACATAACTTCCTAAGCGACAAAAATTCTTTTTAGTTTAAAATGTCTTTTTAGACATTTTGTTATAAAAAACTAATAGCTTCAGAACGGGGTTGAACCAACAACCTTCTGGTTGTTAATCCACCGCTCTAGCCAACTCATCTACGTGATTGCAGTATTACTGTGCTATTATACTATTGAGTACTTATTAATGTAATACAGAGTAGGCAAATAATAATAATGCCTCATTACCAAGAAACTACTTTAATAAGTACTTGTCATTACCGAAAACCAAAAAGTTTTTGCTGGGCCTAAAGAGATATTTTATACTAAAAAATGTTTTTATCACTTAGAAAACTAAATGCGAGATGTTGTACTGAGTAAGATGTTGGTCATTAAAAGCAGATGGGTAATTTGTGCCCAAGTTCAAAACTAACTGACGGGATAATTTTTTGTTTTTTATTTTTATTTTGGTTAAGGTACATATTTTTGAGTACCCCTAAAGTCTACATGAATTTGTGGACAACTCGAACAAAAATAATTAGTTATTCAGGTAAAATTTAAGTAGCTTGTTTTTGTTTCCAATTATTCCTGCTAGCGTACCAGGAAAGCAAAGTTTTTGCTGGGATGTTACAATCATCTTAGGAGGTTGAAATTTGGCCAAGAAATCAAGATATTATTATCACAAATTGAATCTTGTATTTAACTAAAGTTAAGAACTTATAAAAAGAAAAGCACAAACATATCTTAATAAAAATTGTTCTATAAAATTACCTATATATGGTATTTTTCATAATACACATCAATTGCGTTAAAAGGAAAACAGAAAAATTAAACAGTTTCTTAGCTTTCCTGAATAATTATTGATAATTACATAGGTAGTTCATTCAGTACAGGGATGATATATCATTTGTCAACATGAACAAACAAAATTCAGTATTCAAAATTAAAAAAAAAAAAAATTAAGATTTGCGAACTTTTATATTTTGTTATTTTCCTTTTTTCTGCTATTTTTAAAGCTTAAGCTATTGCATTTGTAGTTTAACAAGAAAAATAATCTATAGATGTCACAGTATTTGCTGACTGTTGGATATGAATATAAAACGTGATCACCATATTCAAAATATATTTTATTTTTTCTTTTTTTTTTGGAAAAATATACTTTCTATACTCTTAAAAATTTCTACTTTAACTTTTAGTTGCAGTTTTAAAGGTCTTGTAAATTTGTGTGAGCTTTCAAAAATATGGAAAGTAAAGTTTTTCTTAAAGATGGTTATACTTATAAAACTATTCTTTTCTTTTTAACTAAGAAAACTCTATAGAAGAAGTTATTTTTGTAGCAAATGTGAGAGTTAGAGGAAATGTGTTAATATGGGTGAGTGTTAAAGTCATATTTTATTTGGCAAATGTAGAGTAGAATAAAATAACAAAAACAATAAGTAAATAAATTTAGTTCTCATATATAAAAGTCAGAATTAAGGGAAGGATACCGAGTTTTGAAAATTAAATTAAAAATTTAATATAGAAGAATATAAAACAAACTCTCAAGAAAAAGCATACCTCTACGATTATACGATACAACTCTTACTCTCACCAGATTTTCCAGTTTTAAATTTTTCCTAAGCTATCACATAATATATATGACTTTTATTTGCTAGCCATAGTTTGCATAAAAATTCCTTTTTTATTCATTCGTAAAACATAAAACTTGATTAGAGAAAATACACTCACCTTTAAAGAAATTTCCTTTATTACCAACACTTGCATGTCTAAACGGACAGACTTTATTTTGGCTTTAAATATTAAATTCTTGAGACTTGAAAACAATTTTTTGGCTTATTTTTCATCTTTTTGCTTTCTTTGTTCATCTACAGGAAGAAAATTAAATGGATAAAGAAATATTTCATGTTTCTTTAGAACAAAAAATGAAAAAGTTCTCGTTGTTTTCTTTTTTTCCTAGGAAATTTTAAATTATAAACGTGAATGTGCCTAACATATAAATCAAAATAAAGTGAAAAAAACCAGGCAAGTATCAGACAAGAAAAAAAAAATGAAAAAGGAAAAAAATGTCAGAAAAGTAACAGTAATTTGAAGACATTTATGTAAATTTAAGTCAAATAAATTTTATCCAAAACATAAAATGTTGGAAAAGAGAGAAAAAACAACATAAAAACATGAGAAACAAATATATTAGTTTCATTTTTAGCATTAATGAGGTCCCTGGAGGTTTACAAAACAAGAGTTTAAATAAAGCAAATTAAAGACAATAAAGAAAAAAAAAACGCAAGTAGAAAAAGATTGGACCGAATTTTATAAGCGATAAATTAAGTCTTATTAAAAAAAATCTATAACTTTTTTTTTGCTCAATTTAATAATTTCTTGTAGAAAGAATATTTTTAATATAATAAATTTTACAAAAATTAAATTTATTGAAAATTTCCTATAAACAGAAAATTAATAATAAAAAGAAAATTCATTGAAAATTTCCTTCAAAAAATTTCTAGCAAATTTTCTACAAAAAGGAAATTTATTAAAATTTGTCTATAAAAGGAAAATTTATTGAAATTTATTGAAATTATAAAAAATGTTTAATAAAATGAATTTTTATAAAATTTTCGATGAAAGGAAATTTATGGAAAATTTTCCATAGAAAGAAATTATAGAAAATCTTACATAAAAAAATTTTTAGAAATTCCTTAATAAAAAGGAAATTTATTGAAAATACTTTATAAAAAGAAAATATATACAAAATCTTCTTTAGACAAATTTATACCAAATTTTATAAAAAAAATATACAAAATTTTACATAAAAAGAAAATTTATTGAAATTTTTTTATAAAATTTTTTATAAAATTTTCTATAAAAAGAAATTTATAGAAAATTTTCCATAAAAAGAAGTTATAGCAAATTTTTAATTAAAAGGAAATTTATTGAAAACATTCCATAAAAAAATATTATACAAAATTTTCTATAAAATTTTCTTCAAAAAGGAAATTTATTAAAATTTTTCTATAGAAGGAAAATTTATTAAAAATCTTTTGTAAACAGAAAAATTATAAAAAATATTTAATAAAATGAATTTTTATAAAATTTTCGATGAAAGGAAATTTATGGAAAATTTTCCATAGAAAGAAATTATAGAAAATCTTAAGTAAAAAACATTTTTAGAAATTCCTTAATAAAAAGGAAATTTATTGAAAATAGTTTATAAACAGAAAATATATACAAAATCTTCTTTAAACAAATTTATACCAAATTTTATAAAAAAATATACAAAATTTTATATAAAAAGAAAATTTATTAAAATTTTTTTATAAAATTTTTTATACAATTTTTTTTATATTTTTTTTTTTTTTTATAAAATTTTCTATAAAAAGAAATTTATAGAAAATTTTCCATAAAAAGAAGTTATAGCAAATTTTTAATTAAAAGGAAATTTATTGAAAACATTCCATAAAAAAAAATTATACAAAATTTTCTATAAAATTTTCTACAAAAAGGAAATTTATTAAAATTTTTCTATAGGAGGAAAATTTATTAAAAATCTTTTGTAAACAGAAAAATTATAAAAAATATTTAATAAAATGAATTTTTATAAAATTTTCGATGAAAGGAAATTTATGGAAAATTTTCCATAGAAAGAAATTATAGAAAATCTTTCGTAAAAAACATTTTTAGAAATTCCTTAATAAAAAAAAAATTTATTGAAAATACTTTATAAAAAGAAAATATATACAAAATCTTCTTTAAACAAATTTATACCAAATTTTATAAAAAAATATACAAAATTTTATATAAAAAGAAAATTTATTTATTTTTATAATTTTTTTTTTATAAATTTTTTTTTTATAAAATTTTCTATAAAAAGAAATTTATAGAAAATTTTCCATAAAAAGAAGTTATAGCAAATTTTTAATTAAAAGGAAATTTATTGAGAACATTCCATAAGAAAAAATTTTCTATAAACAGAAATAAAAAAAGAAAATTCATAGAAAATTTCCTCTAAAAAAACTACAAAATTTTCTATAAACAAATTTATACAAAATTTTCTATAAAAAAATTATAAAAAATTTTTTATAAAAAGAAAATTTATTGAAATTTTACTATAAAAAGAAAATTGTTGATAATTTTTAATAAAATTATTTTTTATAAAATTTTTTATAAAAAGAAATTAAAAAAAAAAGTTATAAAAAATTTAAAAAAAAAGAAATTTATTGAAAATATTCTATAAAAAGAAAAAGTACACAACATTTTCTATTAATAAATTTATGCACAATTTTCTATATAAAGAAAATCTGTAAAAAGCAAAATTTTTGAAAATTTTTAATAAAATGAATTTTTAAAAAATTTTCCATAAAAATAAATTTATGGAAAATTTTATATAAAAATAAATTATAGCAAATTTTTAGAAAATTTTTAATAAAAAGGAAATTTATTGAAAATATTCCATAAAAAGTAAATTGATACAAAATTTTCTATAAAAACAAAATCTGTAAAACTAAAAATTGTTGAACATTTTTTAAAAATTAAATTTTTATAAAATTTTCCATAAAAAAATTTATAGGAAGTTATAGGAATTTTCTATAAAAAAATTTATAAAAAATTTTCTATAAAAAAATTTATATAAAACTTTCTATAAAAAAATTTATACAAAATTTTCTATAAAAAAATTTACACAAAACTTTCTATATAAAGAAAATCTGTAAAAAGCAAAATTGAAAATTTTTAATAAAACGGATTTTTTTTTTAATTTTCTACAAAAATAAATTTATGGAAAATTTTCCATAAAAAGAAGTTATAGCAAATTGTCAATAAAAAGGAAATTTACTGAAAGTATTTCATAAAAAAAAAATGAATACAAAATTTTCTAAAAAAAAATTTACAATATTTTCTATGAAAAAAATATACAAAATTTTTTATAAAAATAAAATCTTCTACAAAAAGAAAATCTGTTAAATATTTTTAATAAAATGAATATTTATAAAATTTTCCACAAAAAGAAATTTATTAATGAAAATTTTCCTTAAAAAGAATATATAAAATTTAAAAATTTTTTTTTTTTTTAGTATAAAAGGAAATTTATTAAAAATATTTTATAAAAAGAATATTTATACAAAATTTTCTATAAATAAATTTATGCAAAATTTTCTATAAAAAATTTTATATAAAATTTTCTATAAAAATTTATATTAATTTTCTATAAAAATTTATATGAAATCTTCTATAAAAATTTATATAAAATTTTCTATAAAAATTTATAAAAAATTTTATATAAAAATTTATATAAAATTTTCTATAAAAAAATATTTAAAAGTTTTTATAAAAACAAAATTATTGAAAATTTTCTATAAAAATAATATTTTTCTGCAAAAATAAAATTTATTAAAAATTCTCTCTAAAAAATTAGTTTCTATAGAAAATTTTCTATACAAAGAAAATTTATACATAATTAATCAGCAAATTTAATAGGCTTGTTCGTTTGAAATTCTAGCAAAACTAGTAAAAAAAAAGAGAAATTAAAAAAAATCTACAAAGTAAACTTTTACTTGAAAAAGTAAGAAAACGGAAAATAGTAAAATAAATTTTATTGTCAATAAAAAAAATACAAATTTTATTTAATTTTTGATTTCTATTAAGTGAAAACTTGAAAACAGCTCAAAAATATGTACATATGTTCCTTCAATGAAAATTTTTTCACACATTTCTTTATAAAATTTCTCTTATCCAAGGATATGTGTGGTATGGTATGATTACATTTAATGGAAAAATAACTATTAATGGTTCTTAGTTTTGTTGAATATTATCAATGATTCAGTTTTTTGATCTGCTTGTAAAGCACTCAGTGAGGATTTTAAAGAAATGATGGAGGTATTATGTGTTTAAAATCCACGCAACTGGGTACTTCACTTGAATCGAATGCACTATAATACTGTTCATTTTTATACCCCACTGGTGATGATAACCATATGGCAAAAATGTCAATATGTAGGTTAAGGTTCCAAATTTTCAAAGGATCATTCCATAATTATCTATGGCTTTCATAAAAAGTCCCTTTCTCAAAATCATTTAAAGGTACTTAAGTTAGTATCAAAATACAATTTTGTATGCATAAGTTTTATAAAATATAAATCAAAATTCCAAAATTTGCAAGACTTCATTTGAAAATTGACCACAGGTTTCAATAAAAAACGTTGAAAAAATTAAACTTATTTTCTGATTATTCTCTTTCAAAATAAAATTCAATACGAACTTGAAAAAAAAGAAAAGAAAATAAAAAAACACACATATATATATATATATATATATATTTCTTTTTTTTCTTACTACTTTTGCTTCAAGTAAAATATAGCAAAAGAGAAAAATATTTTTTATTGAAATCTTTAATACTTTTATGGGCACAGAAACGCTTTTCGAGTAAAATACTTGTAAATATAGCAGAGCTAGTAAAAATTTCATGCAAACGAACAGACCTAATAATTGAAAATTTATCAACATTTTTCTGTAATACAATGTTGAGCAAAACTTTATTTTATAAATTAATAAAAATTAAATAAAAGAAATCAGCACTTTTTCTGTATAAAATAATGAAAGTTCACACATTTTGCGAAATTCTAAATATCTGAAACATAACGAGCAATACATATATAAATTATGAACCCTAACACCTATGCCAACATACAGTTATTAAAATTAATAAAAAAAAAGAGACCTTAAGCACAAATTATTTAATAATACAATAAATATTCATAACATCTTTTCTTCAATTTCTTTACAGATTGTGCTTTAAATTACTCATGCAACGTATAGATTTAAACAACAAATTAACACCACGTAAGTCAAATTTAAAGTTTATATAATTTCCCAGATCATGTACAACGCCCAGTGATTATTATTACAAACGTGCTTGGCTTGTTAAATCAGGGAAAATTTGAAAATTTTATTAAAAAAATCTTTCAAATAGTTTTTTTTACACTTTTTAGATAATTTTACAATTCGAATTAATTTGTTTTGTGAAAAGTGCGGAAATATACAGTGTTCAAAATAAGTATTCGGCATAGCATTTCATTTCTTAAAATCTTGGTATAATTTATATACTTATTAAATTATTTAGAATAAAAAGACAAATATTCATTTGAAATATGGGTTTCTTTCTAGTTAAAGTAAATAAAACCCAACAAACAAAAAATTTCAAGTTGGACACTCATTTTGTTTAGAAGTTATGGACCAAAATATAATTTAATTACTTATAACTTTTGAACTATATATAAAAAAAAATTTAAACTTTAGTATTATATAAAAGATAAAGATATTGCCTTTTGAAATGTTATGTAGAAAGTTAATTTATTTCTTGTATAAAATTTCATATTGGACGTTTCTTTAGTTTAGAAAAATATGTAGCAAAATATTATCTAAAGACAAAATTTTGTATATAAAATTTCATTTATTTTAAATATGAACTTTGAAACAAATTTTTGTAAATATTTCAAATTTTGCATATAAAAAATTAGCTTTTTACGATATTTCACTTTATAACTTCTAAACTAAATAAATGTCCACCTTGAAATTTTGCGCGGGTGTGGAGAACGTTCAACTTTATATATATTTTTTTAATAATTTTAAAAAGACCCTTTTTTGAGATATAATGGTTTGATTTTTATGTATCCAATTTTGACCCTTTGTCTTTATTATGAAATTTGAAAATTTTGAAAATTTGAGATTGAAAGCAAACTAAAAAGGCTAGATTTAACCTTAAAAAAACTTAACTGGCAACACTGCCACCTGTTGTGAAGGATACAAAAAAAAAAAAAAAATAATTTCAAAAATAATCTCCAATTTCATTCCAATAAGAAATAATTATTACAAACTGTTAGTATCTTAAAATTAAAATTATGTTTTATAAACTAAATTGCAATAATAATAAAAGTCTTTCTGATTTAAGTTAAAACTGGTACATTTGATTGATGCCATAGTTACAACTTCAATATTATCAATTTCTATAAAAAAAAGTAAACAAATTCAAAGATAAAGAGAAATAAAAAAACTAAAAATAAAAAAGAAAAGGCAACAAATAACTAAAATCATTAATTTAAAATTGAAATAAAGCCACAAATATAAACAAAATAATAAAAAAATAAATGTATATTGTATAAGTACTTAGAAAGTAATAGGAAGTCCATTGGTAAAATAAGAATTTTATATTATATTTAAAATAAAATACAATTATCCTTTAACATTGACAAAAGGACAAATATAAAGCATTAAGGAAACAAGTGATGCTATGACAACAAAACACGCACACATGTGCACGAAAATGTATTTACAACGAAAAAAGGGAAATAAACAAACATGTGGTGGTTTTTATTGATGATAGAAATACATACCCTGCAAACATTTTCTTTTGTGAAAGTCACTAAGAAGAGTCTTCCAGAAGTTGAAATTCATGGCCAAAACTATTGTCAAAGTATCTTTAAAATTATGTTCCGCTGGGAAGAACTGTTCCTCGTTGCAGAACCTTCTATAAGTCTCGAAGAGGACACTTCACAGAAGTCTCGTCTTAGTGTCTTCTAAAAGATAATTTTGCACTTCTACTATTTCTTTATTTATAATTAAAATTAACGTTTTTTTCTAATTTTTCATAATTATTTTTATTTCACACATACAAACGAAGCAATTCACATAAAAATAAATTTTGTATTTGGGGAACTCCAAATAAAATCCTCATTAGAAACTTCTGGTGAATTCCAATACCTCTAAAATAAGAAAAAAAAATTAATAATAATTTTTATAATTAAATTATATTTAGATTACCTTCTAAACAAAGGAAACAGATTCATTGTGACTACCGAATTTTTGCAAATCGAATTTAGTCAGTTCCCCGTACTATTTCATAATTCGATTGCAATTGCCCAATATTATGTCAGGCACAACTGAACTAAAAAAAGTTAATTCGGTTTTCATGAAAGTAATATTCTGTAAATTATACATATAAATAATAGGCTGGTTCAATTAAAAAATGTTTTTCTTTTTTAATTTGTTAAAAATATTTTTTTATTTTGTAAATTAAAAAAAAAAAAAAATACATTTTAAAATAGTTGTAAGCTCTTGTCTACACTTAGACATTTTTCATGTTGGCAATTGTCAAATTCTATCTCTCTCTCTCGCTCTTCTAAATGTTACGTGTGGACCACAAAGAAATCTATTAAGCAATCAATTTCGCAACAAATGTTTAAACACATAGCTAAACAATAATGTTTAATATATGTTGTCATATTTATTGTTCTCTTTTAAAATTTTGCCCTTTTTAAGAAAAAGAAAAATGCAAAATAATTAATTTTGTTTTGAAAAACAATAAGTTAAAATTTTCGATAAAAAAAGACAATATAACATATAAATTTCTCATGTACGTTTTCTCCACTACTTAACACAAATTTGGAAATAGAATTGTTTTTCCATTATTCTGCTGACGTTATTTCTAATGTTAAGAAATAAAAATCCCTTCATGTAGACATAGAGTGATAGAGAACAGACATCAAAATAATTATGTGTGATGACAGAACTAACGAATATCAGACTTTAATAAAGTTAATTTTTTCTTTAGATCCAGATGTGAAGTTGGAGCAGATGTAAAATAATGCAAAAACACATTAATCGATAAGTGAGTAAATTCTTGTTAACGCTTACTGAAACAAAAATTTACATTCAAATATTGAAAGAACTAAGTATCCACTATTACGTTTATACTGACAATTATTGCAAATAAAATAACTTGCAAATAAAAAATTCACTGTTTATACACAAATTGCATAAAGAAATATATTTCCTTACTTGTCGTGCCGTATGGACGTAAAAGGAAATGCAAGTAGTTTCACTAATTACGATTATTTTTCGTGAGTTACTAACTTGCAAATAAAATATTAACTCACCGTCTATACCGCAACATTTTCATTTCGCAATATTTTTAATTTCGAGTAAGAGGTGTGTATAAACGTAGTATTTGTTATTTTATGGCCAGTTCTAGTGTAGATTATGTGTATATTCTTATGTGTGCAAGTATTAGAATTTATCCTTTTTGAGACCCATGGTAATACCATGAATAAAGGGAATTTATAAGAGGCACAAATGATGGATCTAAAATAAAATTAAAAAGAAATATGATTCTTACCCTTGTTGTGATTTTTGTTATAATTTTTATTAATCAAAAGTTCTCTTGGCGCTATTACATATTTTTTTTTTTTTATTAAATTTATACACAAATTTAAAAGCAAAATTTTTATTTTTCTTGTCTTTTATTTTAATAAACTTCTTGCACAATTTATATTTTATTTAAAATTTACTTAAAATTACTTTATTCCAAAAATCTAAAAATGTTTAAGTAATATTCGGTTGAAAGTACCGAATTTGGTAATTATCTCCCTTAAATGAATTTTTCTAAAACTTGGACTAAATTTATGATTGTAAAATCCAATATTAAGTACGATTCAGCTTTTTTAGATATGAAAATTTATTTTGATGAAATAATTTGATTAATGGCAATCGAATGTTCAACTTATTAATTCAATATTTATAGTTGTAATCGTTTACCAACTAATCTTCACGCCTCTACTCAGAGACCAGTTGGTTCAATGTGATTCCTTTAAAAAGGTTAAAAAAAGGAGAAAAAATAAAAAGAGGAAAGAGACAGAGAAAAAGAGAGACTTTAGTAGATAAAGCAATGGAAGAATATGAAATCTTCAATCTAGCAATCCACTTTATCACCATTATGAACACTAACAGGTTACTAAGTCCTTGGCCCGTAGTTATGCCCTCTAGTTCGTATAGTATGTGGCTTCCAAACCACTTCAGTCTACTATGCTGAAGTCCTACACAATGACAGAGTATATGCTCTATTGTCTCTAGCTCCTTCATATCATCGCATGATCTACAGAAGTCTGACATGCCAATGTCCGACTTACTAGTCATATTCCCTATTACTGACTGACCAGTAATTATACCCACAATGACTCTTAGATTCCCACGACTCATGCCCAGAAGATGTTTCGAATCTGCTAGTTTAAGACTATACCATAATGCTCTAGATACCTTGCAGTCCGTTCTATTCCTCTTTCTAAAGTCCATTTCCTTATGGCCATGAAATATAACCCAATCGAAATCATAACCGTTGCCTCCACAAAATTCGTGTCCAGCTCTGAGCCTCTGCGTGTGATCTGGAACTTAGCAGAGTCTTATCCTGTAAGCATCAAATTCCTTTTTCAATTCTCCTTCTCAATTCCTTTTTGCACTCAAGCACTAATCTGGACCAAACACAATGACTTGTCATTGCCAATAGTGCTGCCTGACTATCCATATAGATAGTTACCTCAGAGTACCTTTCAACGTTCTCCTCCAATAATTTTCTAGCTGAAAAACGCTACAACTATCAGACAATCTAAAAGACCGTCTGATATTCGTTCCCATAAATGCGAAAAGACATTTTTATAAGCAAAGTTGGGACTATTTAAATATGAAAATACTTGCAGTTTAATGGAGTTTTTCCTAAAATAAATATAAATTGTGATAAAAGTAAATTTTTATTTTTCTTATATTTATATTCTTATATTTTTCTTATAATTAATATTACAGCCTAATTGTAGCTCAGTTCAATTATTACTGAAATACATGCTTTTACCTGTTTATTTATTTTGTTGTTTTCTTTTTATTAAAAAAACTGACAATCTTCCTAACACACTCCATGAAGATCGATGTGCAATAGTAATGTATTTTGTTTTTGTTAAATTGGAATTGTTATCATATTATCCTCCAGAAGTGACTTCAAAGTTTACTTTTGGAAGATGAAAAGATGATCTTTTTGTAAATTTCGTACAGACAATTATCTAACAATTATCTAGAAGTCACTAAGAAGTGATGTATGGACGCATTAACAATGTATTTTGTTTTTGTAATTTTTAAAGAATCTTCCAACAATCATCTAGAAGTCACTAATTTAGTGACATCTGGAAGATTGGCAACAAATTTATCTTCCTAATATCTGAAGGGTAAAAAAACTTATTATTTGTATCAAAAAAAGTTTATATACTAGTCAGTTAACACACACATAATAAGAAAATCATATGTTTGAATTTATATGAATTGTATAAGTAATTGTAGGTATTTTTTTTTTACCTCCTTTATTTACATTTAAATTTAACTTTTACGTGCTTCAGCAAAACTTTCCTTGCTTTCATTTCATTTGCTTTGCTCTTCTTTTTATTTAGCTTTTTTTTCTTCTTGCTAAAGATAGAAATAAAAATGTAAATTCAAATAATATTATTTTTATTATTGCCAAAGCAACAGTTGCTAAAATGACATTTCTAATAGAACTTTGCAGCCTAAAGAATAAAGCATGTGTACTTTTAAGATTTTATCTTAATCTTTAAAATAAATTTACCAACATACGAATACAAAAAAACTGGTGTACTGTGAAAATGTATTTGATAAAACTCAATTATTTGCATTTAGTTTATCATGAAATCTTCTAATCAAATACATAAAGACAAGGCAAACAAATTTCGATGTTATTTGAAAAAGATTTTAATTAAAAATGGAGAAATTAAGTTAAAGTGGAGTAAAGGGAGGTGTTATTGTTAAAAAAAAATCAAGAAATGGTATGGAAAAATAAATTTTGGTGTGCTTTATCTTCAAACCTATGAAGAGTGCAAATATGCCGATTATTGTAAAAGAAGGGTCTTTAAAATGTATCTTTTATGACTAATGGGATTATCTCGACTTAAGATAATTTGTTAAAAGTCCACAGATATAATTTTTACTACGGTTTAATCTCCTATTATAGTAAATCATAATTTCTAAGGATTCAAATATGATTTTCAAAATTTGAAATTATCTTTCACATGCTATTAGTAATTACTGACTGAGACCCCTTAAATTGTAAGTTTGGTTGTGTGTTTTTTATAAAAAAGCCTTTAGTTCTAGAGCTGGTGTAAGAAGAACTACTTCAGGTTCTTTAATAACATCCTTAGGACCAATGCTGTGTAATAATTTTGGCACTCATGGAGTAGAAATTTTTGTGATTCTAAATTTTAAGAAAAGTTTTTGAGAACTAGTGCTTAAGAACTAATTCTGTAGACCTCAGAATTAGTTCTTAAGTTCTTTTCTAAACAAGTTACTGTTTAACAAATGTTTAAGAATAAAAACATTAAAATTTCAAAAACCTAACAAAAAAAAAAAAATAAAGTTCTGAATGTGACAATTTCGAACAAAAATCATCGATTAAAGAACTAGTTCTAGAACCATACCATAGAATGGACACCCAGCCTACTAAATAACATATCTTTTGGTGCTATAAATGATGATCTTTGTTCGCGTTGTCTAAAATTTCATTAGTTTTTATTTGGGTACCAAAACATTTGTTTTGGATGCTGACTTTTTTTACCCACAAGAAAAAAAAAACAATTGGCTCGATTGAGATTTGAACCCACGTATCACAATACTGCTTATGTTTTTTAGTTTGCAGTCTTACTAGATACACCACAATCGATGCATTTTTACGTTACAAAGTGTTTTTCATATAGTGAATTGAACTTTATTTGAGTTTTTTTTTTTTTTTTTTTTTTTTTTTTTGTTAGACGCTCTAGACAACTGAGCTATGTAAAACAACTAATAAGTAAGGTTAGGAGAGGTAAATAAGTCTACAATGTAATGTATACAGGAAGAAGGGACTCACAATGGATCGATGTCGATCTCTGGGTGTAGATGTGGTACAACTAAGGTATCACGTCAACCTTCTCTATCTATCTATCTATCTATCTAATGCATACAGGAAGCTGTAGCTTTTAAGTTAACAGTTGTAAGGTTGGGTAACACTTCTATAGAATTAGTTCTGAAGGTGACAATTTCGAAAAAAAAAATTATTGGTCTTAACGCCAAAGTAGAATGAGTATAGGCTATTTTCATGCATTCCAGAACTAGTTGTAGAATTAATACATTTTTTCCTGGATATCTTAAAAAGATGTTTTTTTAATTATCACAATTTCTAATATTAAAAACATATTATACCTCTGAAATAAAAAAGTTTGTTGTGAATAAAATTAATTTTTGCAATACAGCAATTTTCAGCAAATACAACCCGTTTATTAACAATCTAATAAAAATTGTCAGAAGAAACGTTCAACGTGTAAAGTAAATAAATACCTTTAAAATATTTGATGACCAATTTTATAGTGTTATAAATCCCTGTATAAAAAGAAACACCAAAATTCGTGCAAAGTAAAATAATCAACATAAAAACAAAACCCTTACGAGGTTAAACAATTCAACTATTTTTTTTTCCTAAAATTCTTTAAAGAAGAGAATGCGAATAAAACTGTAAACAACTGTAATAACTCTCTCCCGTTTTGGCGATTTTTTCATATTGATTTTTTTTCAGTTTGACGATTTTATTTCGTTCCGTAGTTTTTCCGATTGCGGCGATTTTTTCAGCATTTTTGCGTCTTGGCAATTTTTTTTTTCACTTTGGCAAGCTTTTCTCATTTTTTCGATTTTTTAATTAGATTCTTTTTGACTTTAGTATTCTTCTCAATTTAGCGTTTTTTTTTTATTATTTTGGCGTTTTTTCCGTTTTGGTTATTTTTAATTTGACAATTTTATTCATTTTAATTGATTTTTATTTCTTACTTTTTTTCGTTTTATAGTTTTTCCGATTGTTATATATATATATATATATATATATATATATATATATATATACATTTTTTTCATGTTGGCGGTTTTTCCCGCCTTGGCATCTTATTTCATATTGGCGGGGTTTTCTCATCTTGGTGTTTTTTTTTTTTTCATTTTAACGTTTTTTCGTTTTGACAATTTTTTTTATTTTGGTTTATTTTTCCATTTAGAATATTTTTACATTGGCAATGTTTTTCATTTTGCCGCATTTTCCTCATTTTGGCGAATTTCTTCATTTTGGCATCCTTTATTTCATTTTGCCGATTTTTTCACTTTACGCTTTTTTTCGACGTTTTTTTAAGCGATTTTTTATTTTGTTATTTTTTCGCTATATCGATTTTTTTCGCTTTCTATCTTTTGTTTCGGTTAGGCA
The DNA here is from genome assembly GCA_932274085.1 of Protocalliphora azurea. NCBI lineage: Eukaryota > Metazoa > Arthropoda > Insecta > Diptera > Calliphoridae > Protocalliphora > Protocalliphora azurea. The sequence continues at coordinate 143,032,403 of OW026522.1, read as the reverse complement.
ATTTATTTAATTTTGACTTTTTTCATTTAAGTGTTTTATTTCTCTTTCGTTTTGGCGACCTTTTAACTTTGCCAATTTTTTCCCGTTTTGGCGACTTTTTCTACGATTTCCTTTATTTTGGTGATTTTTTTCCATTTTGAAAAAAGTAAAAATTACATAATAACTTTTATTTAACCTCGAAAAAATAAAAACCACCAAATAAATGTTGGTTTGGCTACACAAAACAGAAATATATATATATATATATATATATATATATATATGTAGTTAATTTTACATAAAATAAAAAGAAACAGTATAGAAGCAAAAACAAAAACCCTTTAAAAAAGGAACACAAACTTTTTACATTTGCTCCTTTGTTTCTCATAAAGCATAAGACTTAGAAAAAATAAAATAAACAAAGCAATTCAACGTATTAAACTACTTTCTATTTTGCTTACTAAATCTCTAATTGAAAGAAATTGAATTGAAATTGAAAACTTAAAAAAAAAAAACTCTAACTCAATGTTTTTTATCATTACAACTTGTCCAATTTATTTTTGTAAAGAAATAAAAACAATGTCACTGCTTTAAATTCAGAGAGTTGTCTGAAAGGCATGAGAAAGAAAAAAGAGAAGAATCATTTGAGACTGGTCTTTGCTTGAGGCTTATACACATAAATATGAATTTTGTGTATATATATTAGTGGCAAGTTTTACTGCTTATAGCTTCTAAAATACTGAACTTATTTTAGTAATTTATAGTCTGTACATCTACAAGAAAATACCTTTCTAATAGTATATATATATATATATATATATATATATTTAATAATTCGAATATATAGTCTGAGCGTTAAAGGGATAACATAAAATGTGTTTATAGATTTGCAAATACTCAGGTTATTGTAGTAAATTTGTATTTAAATGTTATAATACCTAAAAAAAACTGTTTATTATCTCAACCGAAAACTTTTTTAAATAATGCCCCTTTTACCCTTTTTCAAAAAAAAAAAAGCGAAGCTTTTAAGTTAAAAATTTATATAAATTAGCAGCTGTATTATTTAATTATGATAATGACAAATCAGTAGATTTATTCCTAATATAAAAATAATTTTTACCAAACCTTTTTAATAACAAAAATACAAGAAGATATATTTTTTATTTATATTTTTTATCTAGCAAAATATATGTAAATAAAAAGGGTAAACAAAAAGTATATAACTAAGAATTTTTAAAAACTATTAGGAAATTTCCTTGAAATTTATTAATTTATTTTTTAAAGCTAATTTCTTTTTAACTTAAAAGGCGTGTAAAATTTAATTATACCTTACGTTTAAAGCTAAAAATATTTATTTTTCCATTAAAATTTCAATTCACTCCCTAAAGAACTGTTTTGGTGACAGACAAACAATTTGACATAATTTTCATAATGATAAGGGATGGTTCAACCGTAACTAGAAAGTGCTATTTTACAAACATTATCCAAACAAATCCCAAGAGAATATTTTTTTTTTTCATTTTTTGCTATAGTTTAATCACCCTCTTTAATGTAAATATTAGCATTAAGATATAAGGTTGCAAAACAACAATTCTAGTTTAGAAGTGACCCCAAAAAATATATATGAATAAAAGAATATAAAATGGGGAAAACTAGATTTATTTCTATATAAATGACAAATTTATGTCATTATTAGTCAAGTTTGTATATTTTTTTTTTTTGTAGTAATTTTTTTGTTGTAGTAATATTTGTTATAAAGTTTTAGTTAGGTAACAGATACATTAATATGGCTGGAATTAGAACAATTTTGTAGCATCCAGCCACCCATTATTTAATATTTTGTGGCATTTTAATGTCAACAGACACCACATAACAACAAATATAAAAATCCAAAATACAGATATAGAAAAAAATCGAAATAATATTAGAGAAAAATTTTGCTTACATACAAATACTCTTATATCTAAATACATAGATATAACAATAATAAAGTTACTTTGTATAAATGTTTCTTATGTACGAGGCCATTTTGAAAAATTATTTAAAGATTTTTAAATTTTTTATCATCTTCTGCCCAACAACCATTTTTTCGGTTTCGAGAAGAGAGCTACGAGCTACAAAATATATATTTTTTTTACTCTATTTAGTCTTTTTCAGCTCAACCTCGTATCTTCTCATTCACACAAATTTATATGTATTATCTAAAATGTATAGGTATATTTGAAAGTGAAATATGAGAATTTATTTACATTTGTTTTCTTGCACATGAGAGTAGTTACGAATATTGATCGATTTTTTATATAATTTCGCAGAATTTTACTAGTTTTTTTTTTTCTTAAAGTTCAATAAATGTTATTATGTATTCATTCAATTTTTGCCAATTATACTTTATTCTATAAAATATATATTTTTTGACTGTGACATTTCTTTTGGAAGTTATATTGTTAATACTTGGATTAAACACAAGTGAGAACATTATTTTCAACTTGGTCGAATCTATCATATACATCATCTACAACCCTAATGTCACTTTATACGTCCCTCTGGTTGGTCCGCCCTGAGCCATATCCTGCTTTAAACAGACAGACGGCAGACATAGCTAGATCGTCTTAGAATTTTTCGAGAACCCAGAATAAATAAACTTAATGGGGTCTTATATGAATATTTCAATATGTTACAAACGGAATGACAAACTCAATATATCCTTTTCATATTTCTGGGTGGTGAGTACAATTAAAGAGAAAAATGATAAAACATTTAAATACACGATTAATTTTAAATTAATTGGTATAAAATATTTGCTAGAATTAGGCGGCCTTAACAAGTTCAAAATTAGATTTAAATAACAGGAGTTTGATCGGATGCAACAACTATTTAATAATTTTTGCCATTATATAACTTATGTTGGCAAATAGTTTGCCTTTTTTTTCGGTTTTGTTTACTGTACTGGTTGTACGGCTGTAATTTTTCCGACCACTGATAATAGCAAAGCACAGTGAGATGAAAACACAAAACGATTTTTTGTAAAATGTATTTTTTCGTTCAATCCCAACAAAACAAGAAAATATTTAAAAGAAAGAAACAGAAAACGAAAGTTGCATTCAAATTTTATACTCGAAATATAAAATAAAGACTTTAAAATAATTCTTTGAGACTACAATGTTCTGTTTTACATCAATTTTAAAAAATCTCTATACAATTTATTTATAAACTCACATAAAACTCTTCTTAACAATTTAATAAATTTATTCAAAATATTTGAAAAAAATGTTTAAGACAAAAAGCTTGAAAATTACTAAAATTATATTTTTAGCAAAATTCAAAAAATTAACACACGTGTACAATCCACATCAATATGTCTAAAATGCAAATTAAAAGTAATACGATATTATTGATGACGCCAAAGATAATCGTTATCATGCATAAATTTTCTCGTTTTTAAGTTTTATGAAATTTTTTGACTTATTTTTAATATTTTCAATCTAAAAAAAAATTTTTTTCAATTGATATTAATGGACAAGAAATTGCCGTTTATGTTATAATAGTTAATATCAAAAATTAAAAAAAAATAAATCCCATTTTAATTCCGATATCAAAATAAAATAAAAAGAGGATCGATACGTTTTATAATAGTGAACATAATCGAGACCACAATTCTGTTTTAAACTACCTTCAGAATATCGAGTAAAAAACAAAATATGTATAGATTTTTCATATTTTTTTTTTAATTGTAAATTATAAATAAAAAGTTGCAGATATTAGTTATATAACTATAAAATAAAATTTTCAATAATAAAAATACACACCAAAAATGATTAAATTCAAACAAGTTATTATTTTTGAGTGCCATTTGATTCCGATATAAGCTATAATAACAGCTGGAGATTGGTATATATTTTCACCGATCTAAATTAGCGTCTTGGGTATGCCTTGACGATTTATAAAATAGTAAAGACAACGCTATCTCAGGTCATGAATACTTTTTATGTACTGTTTTTTTCGTTTTTTTCATTCTTTTTTTATTTAAACCTAGAATGTGCTTAACTAAAGCAGAATAGTACTTATTATAAATATAATTTCACATTAAATATAAAGAAATGCTAATATAAAGTACGCAAAATTTTAGATTGATTTTAAAGAGCTATAACGTTTTTGCAATTTAATATTATATAGCGCCACAATGATTTTAAAATGTAATTTGGATACCCTTTTGATCACGCGATGATTTAGCTTTATTGAAATTATGCTCTGAGTATGGCTCGCAAAAAAGGCACCTCTTAGAGCCATTTATGTATCTCAAAGCATTCATAATTACAGGAGTAATAAATCTAAATTTTTTTATTTTGCAATACTCGAAATGGCGCAAAATTTTCTAATCGAAAAATTGCAAAAAATTAAAATTTTGAAAATTTTGGTTTCTCCACTTATCCACAATATAATATAGTACTGGTCAACGACACATTGATTTGTAGTTTGTAGTTTACATTAAAAGGAATTGGAATCATATATAGGAATCAAAAGAAAGAAAAAACACTAGTTATTTTCAAACAGTTTTTTGGATTTTTTAAGTATGAGTGCTTGCTGGTATCACATAGGACCATTCCACAATTTTGAATTTTTTCTGTTTTACTTCAACAAGTGTTGTTAACGCAATTGCATCAAAAAAATATTTGAGATTAAAGATAAACATAAAAAGAGAATTCCCCATATATCGGAGCACTTAAATTTGAATATTTCATACCATACTATATGGCTTACGAAGTATTTATTGACCATAAAATACTCATATTTAATTTATTTGTTCTTTAACACAAAATTGTAATAAGGCTATAGAGCAGTGAAAGGCATAAAGAAAAGTGATATTATTTTTTATAGTTTTTTTCTCTTCTTCTTCTTCAGCTATTGAAGGTCTAAAAAAAAAAAAACTATAAAAAAGTTCAACAAAAAACTATAAAGGAATTAACTCAACACACAAGGCACGGTGTCAAAAGTATTTCTAAAAATAGAAAACAAACAGAAGGAACAAATCAAAGAACAGCAACAACAACATTGTTCATTGCTACTTAATAAGTGGCTAAACAATAACAATTATATATTGCTTGACTTTATGCATATACACAATAATAATTGAAAAAGGGAAGTAAGTTACGGATTCTATTTCACGAAAAAAGGTAAGTTAAATAGAAGATGTTTACAAATAACAGTACGGTGGGACCCTGAAGATCATAGCGGACTAGAAGATACACTCCATTATGCCGAGTGTCCAATAAAACTTTTACAATGTATTTCTTCTAAAATTATTCAATGAACTATAAAGCCGAAATACAAAAATTCTAAAAAAAGAATTATGATTTTCACCAAATTACACACACGCTTTGCTGTGTACTCTTTGATGTAAAATAGTTTGCCTCTGTAATCTCTATTAAACCGCGAATTTAATATAAAATTTATAAAAAAAAAATATAATTAATTTAATTTTTATTCATTTCTAATAGTTTTTTCCTCTAAATATGGTGCAAATTGAAATGCAAAATCATTTCAAGTCAGTCTATATATATAAAAATGGTGTAAAAAATGTATAGTAATTCATAAAATGAGAACGGCTGGGCTGATTTCTGTAAAAATTTTTTGTCAGTTGTTCGTATTTTCGAAGAGAAGGTTTTTACGGAAGAAAATCCCTCCGGAAAAATCGAAAATCGAGTTTTTGTATGAAATTTTGTCTGAAATTATTCCTTAATGGCTTTCCAAATCAAACACTAGTTCAAATCATGGAAAATTGCGGAAAATGCGAAATGCGGAAAATTGGAAAAATCGAAAATTGATTTTTTGTATGAAATTTTGTGTGCAATTATTCCTTAATGCCTTTCCAAATGAAAAAATAGAAAGTTCTCAGCCAAAATCCGATAGATGGCGTTATACGTTGACTTAGACTTTGCGCTAGAAATCTGTAGGATTAATCTTGAATTTCCCTGTTTTTGTCAGCTGTACGTTGCATGTTCGCGTGTTGGGAAACCGTCTTCGTTATTTGTTTTTGCGCCGGAAAACAAATCGAAAAACATTGTTCATCAAATCGCTCTCTACTGATTCCATTCAAATAAATCACATTGAAAATTTAAATATTTGTCTTGTATTATTACTCTAAAGTTTTTCTGAAGGCTTAAAATTGGGGCGAGGCGAAGTTCGCCGAGTCCGCTAGTTTATCATAGAATTTGTGAAAAAATTCAATAAATTAGTAAAATTTTTATATTTAATTTGATGATCAATAAATTTTAAGTCCTTTTCTTTCAAATGTTTGAAAGAAAGATACAAAATAAAATATTTTTAATCCATATGATTGATACTCCAAAATTTGTATCATTTAAATAATTTGAACAAAAGATATAAAAATATAAATATTAAAAAAAAAAAAAAATGGTAATTCGTGGTCCAAAAAGAGTTATAACCCTAATGTACATATATATATGTACATTTCTCATTTTTCACACATATCAATAAAAAGCCTGTTATTGAATAATTGATTAAATATTATATGATATAGTATGAAAAAGCTTATGTTACATAAAATGTATTGAAGATTATTATCTAAAAGGAACTTAAGCAATAAGCCTGTACTTTATAAAACTAAATTTTGTCTACTTAACTTTAGTAGCATTTAACATACTGTCTATATTAGAAATTTTTTTATCAAGACAAACGTCAAAATTAACGTGAATTCATGGAAGATGGCAAAAGTTGCACAAAAACAACAATAAGGCGAATTCATTCATGCTTTTTTATACATACAGTTTGACAGCTGTAACAATCAAAAATAATAATCAGCTGCTTAACTGAGATTACTATGTATAGATTCGCACTGATTTTGATGTTTGTTTTTTGATAAAAATTTGTCTAGTGTAGCCACTACGTAAAGTTTTAAAGATAATTTTTGCTTTATTTTTCCTTAAGATGTTTAAATTGTTGTTTGGAGTGGAATTATTATATAAATAAAGTATTAATAATGAAACAAAATATAAAATAAATATAAATTTATTAAATTTTTTAAAACATTATTAACATTTACTGTATTCTGCTGTAAGCCACTATAAACATATTTAAATTTTTTATTAAAAAGAAAACCTTAATTTTGCAAATATTTCGTTACAGATTTATTTTATTACTATTTTTCCGCTCAACCGATTTAGTTGATTTTTAATAACAAACAATCAATTTTGGTAAACATAATTTAATTCTGATTGGTAGTTTGGACATGTTTCCCACGAATGGATGGATGAACCAAAGTACATAGTTAAATTGACAGAATTGTATATGCAGTTGATGGGTATCCCTTCACGTAATTGTGCATTAAATCGAGATTTATATAATGATTTTAATGAAGTATAGCTCGTTTTATTGGTAACATATCCAGCTTTATGATAAAGAAGTAAAATTTGGCATATTTGGTTGTTTTCAATTTTTTAAGATTTTTTGAACACTTTGGAATTTTGTAAAAAATCTTATTTTTTATATGTCTCTAACATTATTGAAATATGCCAATATTAAATATGAAATCACTTAATTTACAGGAAACGGTTGACTTCCCTTTCTAGAATAGTCTCTCAAATATAATATGTAATAAAAATTGAAATATGTGTGTTTTTTTAAGGCCATGGTTTCTCTATGTTTACTTAATATTTCAAAAGATCTTTGAGAATCATCTAAACTTGTTAATATTCGGATATTGTTGTCCATAAAACGAGTAAATAAAATGTGATGGCATATTTGTGAAATAAAACACTAGTTAAAGAAGTTCGGCGATTCTTAATTTAAAGTAAGAGTTAACTGCTTAACTCAATTTAGGTCTAAATTCCATCTGTATTACCAGTTTCATCTAAGCCATCAACACTATATCAACACTTACAACTATAGCTTGCAGTGTTATTTGTAGAAAAAAAAAAAAAATAAGGTTACTCATTTAAACGCTTAAGTTTCCCATTGGAGCAATTGTCCAGATTTACTCCTTTTCCAAATATTGTGCAATATTAAGGATAAGAAAATAAGAAATCATTTTAAGCAATTGAATTTTTTTTTTTTTAAATTACAAATATATGCAATGATTTTATTATAATTAACGCAACTATAATTTTTTACATCGCACTTATTTATTTATTGTTAAATATATTTTATTGTTAAATATAAACAAAAGACAGCTGATTTATAAATGCACAATTGAACTGCACAAGTTTACTAGACTAAATAGTCGTGCAAACTTATAATTGTTGTGCAAATGATTTTCCATAAAATTTTTGACAGTTTATTTGCAAGTGTGGAAACTTGCACATTTTGCCAATGCTTTGCGCGTTTTCATGAGGACCCTTAATATGTTCAAATTCTTCCAATTTAAAAAGGTGCATTTTTTCTCTATCTCCTCCAAATCCGAATTAAAATTATAAATGACTTAAATCTTATTATTTTTTTTTAATGAGGTTTATATATTTGATATAATTTTTATGATGGCAAAACGTCTTTATACATACTTCAATTACACAATGTATTTCAGACATATATTCGGTACTATTCACTAGATAAAATTTGTTTAATATAATTTTAAGTCATAGTAGCACTTGGCGATATATTAAAATAGCAACAGTAGTTTTCAAGCAAAACTTGTTAAAAAAATAAAATTTAAAACATCTTTAAAACTAGTTAAGAAAGGAAATTTTTTTAATATTTTTATATTCCAATTATTCGACTAATCGGCATAATTTACTTAATCAAATTCTGACTCGAAATTATTGATTTTAACCTAATCGAACATTATTCGACTGCTTTCCACCCTACACTTTAAACGGCACATATATTTCTGAAAAAAGTAAATAATTTCAATAATTTTGATCCCTTCATTTGCCACTACATTTCTTTAGAAACTTTCCTTGATTTTGGGTATTTTCAGATCAGCTTTTTTTAACTTTTTCTTAAAAGATACAGAGCAATTTAATGAATGACCGGTTTTGCTTTCGCAGATAAAGGAATTTTCTCTTTAGTTTCGTATTATTTTATCTTGGATCCTACAATCTGATATTGACTTTTTCACTTTTTTCAGTGATCATTAACTTCTTATGTTTTTTGTGGCCCAAAAATTGGTATTTCGCGACAGAAATGCATTCTTGGCAATTGTTTTATGACTTTTCGTTTTAAATTTAAGTTGTGCGTTTTTGCACTTTTGGTTCAGTTCAAATTTTGGGAAAAAATAGTTGTTGAGAATAATAGCAAATATAAGCAAGTTAATGGTACTAAATTTATTTACGTACACAGTGTGCAATTCAAAATATTAGGTGGTAAAAACTATGTAAATTCGGAACGGTTGTTGCCATTTCAATGGAATTTCACGTAGTGTTAGTAGAGGTGTAGGTGAGTATATAGGCATAACGGGAGCGGGTTCACAGGTTCCCAAAGTTGGACACCTCGGGTATTAAAAATATTAACAACGATCCTGATTCGTTATATCTTAACCGGTTTAAAAGATTTTTATATGAGTAGATTTCGCCAGTCGAGATCTACCAAAAAAAAAAAATAATAAATAAATAAATAAATGTGAAGGTTATCTCTTTCTTTTCCTAAATTTAATTTTCTATCAATCTAGAAAATAAAGAGCTATGTTATGTTGCTGATTTAAATCGCATCCACTCAGCCGATAAATAAGTCAGGATGGTAGGGTTCGAATCTTGGTAAAACAAATATTTTGCCTTTATTATACGTTTGTGCTGATGTTTGTAACGCATAGAAAAAGTTATCGAACACCCGAACAAAGTATATCAATCGACTCCATCGATCTAACGATGTCCGTCCGTCTGGCTGGCTGGACGGCTGGCTGTCCATGTAAACCTTGTGAAAAAAGTACGGGTCGCAATTTTTAAGATAATTGAATGAAAATTTGGCACGTGAGACTTTTATCATACAAGGACGAAGCCTATTGAAATTGATTGTGATCGGTCAATTGTTTCATCTAGCTCCCATACAAATGTACCCCCGAAATAGAGTTTATACACTCAAAAATGCCTGCAAAATAAGAATATTTTAACGAAATTTGGTGCAAAGCAGTTCTGTACAAGTATTAATCTTTGCACCAAATTTTTATGAAGATCGGTACACAATTGACCATTGCTTCTATATAAGCACCCTCTTTCGAAAATCACTTTAACTTGCGTAAATCCCATACGAATGTTAGTATCAAGTTAACATTTAACACAAATAAGTTTTATGTAAGTAGAAACAACATTGCCAAATTTTATGACAATCGCTCCATAATTTACCATGGCTTCCATATAAACCTACTTCCAGAAATCGCCCTAAAGTGCATAAAATCATTACTCTGTATTTGTATATTTAATTTTACATTTAGTAAAATACGCCACAGGTGTAATATAAGTCCCCTTCCCGAATTTTCATGCTCATACACAATGGTGAAGGGTATATATCGACTATATCTATCTTTCTCGTTTTTAAACATTTAATGGATAGCAGCACTCACTTTTAACGTTCGCTCAATGACACTCATCAAACATAAGCCATAAGTGTCAAAAATTACTTTATTTGTATAAACCACTAAAAATATTTCAAATAACAAAACAGGTAACAAATTGTTCTATTAAGAAAAATTACTATAAAATAACTCATATTGCTTTAAAACTTTTCCAAGTATATTCTCTTTTATGTATCCAATTTACCCTTTCAATTTCTAACTAAAACTTAGTTTCTAAAAAAAGATTCTCCTTAACTACGAAATGAACAAACAAAAAAAATTACATTATTTTAAATAATAATCAGAATAATAATATAATATACTTACTCATAACTACATATATACAACAAAAATATAAAACTAAAAAAAAAAATAAAAGTAAAAGTAGTAAGTATACTACTATAGTAGTTAAAATAAAATAGAAATAGTATAGGAAAGGTAAACATGTTTAAAGAGAATATGTATTGCAAAATCATTAATTTTAATGAGCAACATCCATCCAACTAAAAAAAAAACACCTACACAAATACATACAACAATAACAACAAATTGTTGTAACTAAACTATCTATTCAATGTTTAAGTGTTAGTAAGTATAACATTGAGTGTCTAACTGCTACCAAACTGTTAAAAAGCTGCTGTTTTTTTTTAATTTTATATTACAGCCATGTTGTTTTTTTTTTATGGTATATCTCCTACAAATTGAATTTAGTTGTTTATATTTGTGTGTTTGTGTATTTTCTCAGTGAGGAATGAACGAAAGGATGAGCCAAACACAAGATTTGCATTTTAATGAAATGTTTTCTGTTTGTCAGTGTTGCCAGTTTAGCCTTTTTAAGGCTTAATCTAGCATTTTTGTTTTGCTTTTAGCTTTAAAATTTTCGTTTTAGTTTCTAGCTTTTTCTAACCTTTTTTGACAAAAATTGCCTTACAAAGGCTAAAATGTTACTAGTTCAACAACGAAAAAAATAATTAAATTTTTTCTCTTAATAATTTTATTTTTACAGAATCATCCACTTAAAAATTTTATTGTATTTATTCGCACAAAAAATCAAGATTGTTTACATTTAACCAAGAATTTTACCTGTGAAGTTTTATTCTCGAAATCAGAAATAACTTAACTAATTTTACGGACTTATTAAATGGATTTCACAAAAGAACGCTTTTTATTTTCACTCGAAAGACAATCTAATGTGGGCTATAGATCTGCTTGAGGATATCACAATTTCTAAATAATACCCCTTTAATTTTGAGATATTACGAAAAAAAAAATCGTTTTTAGGGTAGCTCCTGCACTAAAGACCTCGTAGCTCTTTAAAGTTTATATAAATTTAAGATTTCTAAATTGACTTAGAAAGTAGAAAAACGTAGCTTTTAACTGTATTAAGAGATTTTACTTACACTCCAAATAAGTAATGATAAGATGGCGGATCACTAAGTCCGTGACTTTTCGAACTTCCCTCGTATTTATATGAAATGTAACACTATTCCCATCAATTACCACCTGTTAATAGACTACTGTCAAATTTTGAGCAAGTGTCGTCATTTACTTTGCGTAAAAAATGGGATTTTTCGACGTCCTTCAAATAGGCATTTGTTTGGTCAATAATTTCATCGTTCCTCCTCTTTCCATTTCTTTAGGTTTGGAAATAGGAATACGCCGGATGAGGTACCAATTCGTTGCCCAATTCATAGAGTTTTGCCATTGAGACTGCACACGTGTGCATCCGTGCATTATCTTGATGAAATAGAGTTGTTTTCTTTTTAAATCCTCATTAAATCGGTCTAATAAGTTGGCATAATATTCGCCTTTTATTGTTTTTCCCTTTTGAAGGTAATAGATGTGGATTATCCTGCGTGCATCCCAAAAAATTCTTGCCATTACCTTATTGGCCGACAAACTTACCTTGGCCTTCTTCGGAGTAGGTTCACCCAGAGAAACCCATTGTTTAGACTGCTGCTGGGTTTTTGGAGTACAGTAATGGATCCATGTTTTATCCACAGTTACAAAACGCCGCAAAAACTCATTCGGATTGCGGTTAAACAACTCCAAACAATGCTTTGAAGTTGTCACACGTTTACGTTTATGGTCAATTGAGAGCAAACGCGGTACCCATCTTGCAGACAACTTTCTTAAACCCAGCTGATCATTTAAAATCGAAACCACACTGCCATATGAAATTCCTATGGCACCAACAATCTCACGGACTTTTACCCTTCGGTCGGCCAACACTATATCGTGCATTTTTTCGACATTGGCCGTCCAGAACATTCAGCGTCATTTTTACTTGTGCGACCACAAAGAAAGCTAGTAAACCGCTTTTTTACCATTCAAATCGATGGTGCGGAGTCCCCATAGTATTTATCGAGCTTTTCCTTGGTTTGATTGGCCATTTTTAGAAAAATACTCGAAGTTTTATGTTTTGAACAGCTGTTAAATGCAAAGTAAATGACGACACTTGCTCAAAATTTGACAGTAGTCTATTAACAGGTGGTACTTGATGGGAATAGTGTTGCATTTCATATAACTACAAGGGAAGTTCGAAAAGTCACGGAATTATTGATCCTCCCTTGTATATTAAAACATTTTTCAATTTATTTTCTTTAACTTTTTCAAAATTTTTACTTTGATGTAAATTTTTTTTGGAATTTTTTCTTTAGGACTAAACATATCTTTATACAAAAATTTTAAATGCTAAAAAAACTAAAAAATTTATTAATTATTTCATAAACATTATTAAAAAATTCTTCTTATAATTTTCATATTTTTTATTTAGTACTTACTTTTTGAGAAAAAATGGAAAGTTTTATTAAGTAATTTTAGATAAAATCGACTAAGTTCTATAGTTTTTGTCTGATTTGAAAATACTAAATATCGTTATGTTTATAAAAAAATGCCTTTAAAAATGATTGCATCGTTATATAGGTCTTTTTAGAAAAAATAATAAATCGCAGTTAATCTCTAAAAATTTTGGAAATAATTTTACTTTTTCTAAAAGTTCTTTAAAAACTTTCCTTTGATATTTGACGAAAATATTAAAAATATATACGGTTGAAAAGCCACGTTCTTTTACTTCCCAAAGAAGTTTAAATATAAAAAAGTAACAAAATAAAAACAATATTGTGGATGCATTTTTTATACGGGAATTTAAAAACTCCTCAAGAAAGCCTATAACGTACAATGTGCCATTTCTCGAATGATTGTTATTATATATAAAAGTTGTTTTAACATAATCCGTGAACTATTTACGAATACAATAAAAAATATATATATATTAAGAGCGAAAAATCATCCAAAAATTTTGGAAATGTTTAATCAAAAAGGAATTACGAAAAATCATTTCGAAACATTGGGTCATTTTTCGTTAGAAATATAAGTCAAATTTGTATGGAAATTTTTTATGAGATTTTTCATAGGGTCATTTTGCTGGCAGCCGTTTTACGTTTTATTTTTTATCTTCAAAAATATCCAAAATAAATGAGGACGAACAAAAATAAATTTTAAATTTAAAAAGATATGCTGTTTTTTTGGGGCATTCAGCCTTTTTTGGCCTTTTTTAAAGTTCAATTTAGCCTCTCTTTTCTCATCTCCTGGCAACACTGCTATTTAACATTCGCTTTTTTTGCTGTTATTCTCGTTACATTATTTGTAACGGCTGTTTTTGTTAGTTTTGTTTGTTGTTGTTTTGTTATTCAACGACACTTACATGAATTACAACATTTAAATAATGATGTTGTTACGGGGTAAAAAAAGTTTTTTTTGTGTTTGTGCCAACTTCTTTTTTTCTCGAACCAAACAGAATATTTTAGTAATTTTTGTATTGAAAAATAGTTATCATTAATAAGTGAGAATGTTATATTTGGTTTGTTCTAATCATCTGCAACTTCTTAAAATTTTACGGACCACGACCGTTTTTGGTTTCCAAGTTTACACTGGTCTTCCAACTATTTTTGCAAAATTTCGTTGACGTACATGTTTTTTTTTTGTAAAAGATATCGGCGAAAAATATAAACTAGAGCTACGACGCACAGTGTCATATTTGGCAGTTTTAGAACAACAAAAATCCAGTTTTGGAGATATTCGACTGAAATGATATATTCTGTTAGTAGAAAAGGCCGTAAACAATCACACTAAAATTGAGCAGATAGAATCACAGCTATTCCCATACTAAAAAAAACATTTTTCTCGCTTGAATTTTGGTCACATCTAACCGTATAGGCAGGATCAGCCCACACCCATCTTACTATTACTATTTGCATATCCAATTTTTAGCTATTATCTTAAAGTTTTGAATTAATTTTTAACAAATTTCACAGAAAAAAGTTTGTATATAAATATAAAAATTTAACTTCATTGATTTCAGTTCATAATATTTGAGCATAAATTTCTTAATTATTAACACTTTTTTATTTTTTCAAATGAATCAACAAAAGTCAGGAAGAGTGAAAAAATTGTTTAAATTTTCATTTACATATTTAATTTGTAAAAAAATATTTTAAATTTTTTTTTCAGAAAATGTTAAGTTTTTAATGATTTTTAGCTACGTTTTGGGAACAGAACAGAAGCGCTTTTTATCAAAATAATCAAAATTTTTAAGCATTATTTTTAAACAAATTTTCCTTGGAATTTTGTCATTTTAAGGCATTTGTTGTTAATATTTTCATGTATAATTATTTTCATTTGAAATTTGCAATCAGATCTAATAAAACTAAATCAAAGATTTAACAAAACTTTTGCAAAATTACTAAAATTTTCATTATGAACCATTTAATAATATCTATGAACAAAATTTTATTTCTTATGAGAAAAGTTCGGGAAAAAAGTCATGTTCGATTCTTAATATTTATTAAAACAATTTTCAAATATATGCATTTTTCTTTTCTGTGTTTTAATATGAAATAACGCACTTTTTTCTATAATATTTTAATAAAAAAAAATTATTTATATATATAAGGGCGGGTCGATTTGTATTGACGCAAAAAAATCGCCCAAGTGACGAGAAAAATCTTATTCTAGAAATGAAAATAAGAAACTTTGCCCAAGGAACCACAACTTTAAAATGATGTTCCTTATTTTGACCCAAAGGTCAAATTTTGAAAAATCCCACTTTGACCCATTTAAAGTGCCCCAATCGAGTCTAAATATATGACCGACCACCACCAACTAACACTAATTTTTTCAGCGAAATGAATCCACCATCCTCTATACATATTATGCGCATTCGGAAAATATTTTGCTATCAATGTTGTTGGATGATAGCAAAGAAAAGCGAGACTGTGCTATAAAGAAAATTCTACGCTATCGAACCGATGTTGAAGACCCAACGGAACTTAGAGTTTATAAAAAACCAGATATAAACTTTCATTGCATAAATTACACGGAAATGATCAATTGGAATGATATAAATAACGTATTTGAACCACCATTAAAGCGAATCAATCCGTACGATACATTGAAAGAATATCTAAATCAAGATGATCCACCGTTTAATGATCTAAACATTCCGTCACATATACAAGGAACGTAGCGACATCTTCAATTGCTAGCTGGCATTTTCAAACGAGTTATACCAGAAAATGTAGACGCTGTTATGGCGACGACATCAGAGAGCCGTGCGAAATTGCCCAGAATTAAGAACAATAAAGATTTCAAACAATAATTTTTTTTAGTTTCTATTATATTGTTAAGTTGTATTAAAAAAAAAAATAATAAACTCCAAAACAAAACAAACATAGCCATTTCGCTGATTGTTTCATTTAAAGTGACAAAAATGGTAATTTTTTGAAATATTTATATTAAGATTCCCCAGGGGATTTCCAGACGATGTGCCACTAGCATGGGTGGGTCGGCCCTCCATGGTTAGTGGGCGTCGGTCATACATTTAGACTCGATTGGAGCACTTTAAATGGGTCAAAATAAGGAACATCAGAATTCATTTTAGAGGTATGGTTCCTTGGGCAAAGTTTCTTATTTTCATCTCTAGAATAAGATTTTCCTCGTCACTTGGGCGATTTTTAAATCGACCCGCCCTAATATATATAATATATATATATATATATATATATATATATATATATTTATTTATTTATGTCAAGTTGTCCGTCTGTATCACTGTTGCTATATAATTGTAGTATAAAATCTTTAAAATAAATCGTTAAAGTCGGAAAAATTAAAATGCATATCTTTTTGGCTATTTATGCTCATAAAAAAAATTATAATATTAAGTTTTGAAACTGTTTGTTTATTAAATAAACTTTCAGCATTGTTTTATATTATACAAAATTTGAAAAATAGAAACATATAAAGATTACTGGCCCAGTTGAAATTAAAATATTTTCTTTTAAACGTTATGAAAATTTTTTCCGTGTAGCCGGACTCGGGGGCTTTCTCTTATATTTATTCGACGAATAAACTTTTTGTAGAAATAAAAAAAATTTGTGAGCTCAATTATATCAACTAAAAATTAAAATAGCATAAATCCTGTGAAGGATTTAATGAATATGGTCATTAAATCCTTCATAGGATATCATTCAAAAGGTATTTGAACTTTTAAAATGTATTAATATAATTAAAATCGCATAGGTATTAATAACGACATTCAGAAAAATATAACAAAACTATAGAGATCCATAACTCGTAAACTAAGAGCGAGCGATAAAATTTTTTACATAAATATACAAATGCCTCATTTCTACAATACTCATCAACTAGAAATATCCACACCATAACTTAGTGTTATTACTAAAATTGTTAAATTTCTCAACTAGTCTATATTTTTTAGTTTATGAAATATTACATATAAAGTTAACGAACACAAGTTTTTAAAACTTATTTATTTATTCAATGGCAATTTCTCCAATTTAATTTTCTTTCCCCGATTTTGTTTTCAATAGTATTAAATAAAATTTTAAACTCTGTATTAGTTTTGTTTTAAACAATCTTTTATAAATCTTATAACCTGATTATAAGTATTGAAAAATTGCATATTTTGATCTTGAGACGATACAAAAAATAAAAAAAAAAAAATGGGGGATGAAGGAAAAACAACTTTTATGAAATCTATGTACTTGTAAAATTAATCCCTCAAAATATAAAAAAGTCTTTTTTAGACTTTTTTTAATTGTCCATTAAAATTTTAACTTATTTAATATTAAGACGTTTTCCAATTGATTAAAATTAAATGAAATGTAAACTATAAATTTAATCAAAAAAAATTAGTCTAGTCATATTTTTATAATGTAAAAAAAATATTTTTGTGCAGCTTTAAGTATTTTTATAAATAATTTTTAGGTTTATTAAACTTTTAGCATATGACTATTTTTTAATTTATTTCCAATAACTTAATATGAAATACAAACGTTAAACTTTAAACCCATTTAACTTCTAATTTTTTTTTTTTTTCGATTTTTCTGAACTGAAGTGTTTTTATAAAATTGCTTTACAACTTATCTAAAATTTATCATGTCATTTTCATTTTTTCTTTTGTTATTATTTTGTTTCATGAGTAACAGAGTCTTTCCAAATCTCGAAAAAATAAGCGTGATTTTGAAAAAAGTACAGCTTTTCTTTAAGGACACTCTTAGGACTGCTTTCAGAAAACAGGTTGCTTGTGTGAATAGTTTTTTTTTTTTTTTTTTGATTTAACATCGTATGGTCAGAAGGGCATATCAAAATATTTAATTGTAAAAATTTTAGAGACTTTTTGAAAATTAAACAAAATTTTAGATTTTACTATTTTAATTGCTAAAAAATGTTTCAGAATTACGTAAAGCGCACTGGAAGACTTATTGAAGTTTACATTAATGAAAAATTTTTTTTTGTCTGCGAAAATTAATCAGTTTTGGCAGAAAACATTATACTTGAATATAAACGCATTTTGCTTGGACACATCCAAGCGCAAAAACTATCAAAATGTACCTCAATAGTAAGGTTTTATTTGGTTTGATTTATCCTAAATCAAGGGCACCCGAAAAAATTATATATATTATTCAAATTCTCCCACCTAAATAGACCGAAAATTCATATTTTATGTAGTCTTATAAAAATACACTAGATACTACTAGTAGCAAATTTATAATAATATTCTTTCCCTCTCTCCCCCTTCACCAATACAGTTTAATAACCTTTTTTATCTACTTATTTGTTTGGCCCACTCTTATATATATGAATTGTTTTCATCTTGACCTTTAAGTGTAAACGGAAAAAAAAAACTCAAAACAAATAAAACATAAAGCAACACACAAAAACAAAGAAAAACAACTAAAGAAAAACTGCAATAAAACTATACAATTCAATAAAAAAAATAAATAAATAAACTTTTTAGTTGCTGTAGTTGTACTTTTCATAACAAAATAAGTTCCATGAATCAGAAGAAGACGAAACAAATGAAAAACTACCAACAGAAAAAAAGTTAAAACAATCCCAACACAAAAGTTTATTCTTTAACACAATTTCTTTATATTATTTTGCTTAATTTTTCTCTTTTTTTATGCAAAAGAAACAAGCAAGGTGAACAACTAAGTTTATGAACAGGACAGAAAAAGAACAAGTTGAAGGAAAGTAAAAAAAAAAAAAATAATAATAAAATTAAAAACTAATTTAATGCTGTTTTTATTATTATAAATAGTGATTGAAGAAATAGCTATTTGTTGTAGTTGTTTTTAAAGTTGTTTTATAATAAATAATTTGCTTAAATTATAAAGTGTTAAGCTAAGTTCACACTAGGCCAAAATTTGACAATTTTTGCTAATATTTGCTTTGCATAACCTAGTGTCTACATTAGGTAAATTTTTATCAAAACAAACGTCAAAATCAGTGCGAAGATGAACAAGGTAACCTTAGTTAAACAGCTGATTATTATTTTGGTTGTTACAGTAGTCAAACCGCATATATAAAAAACAATAATGAATACGCCATACTGTTGTTTTTGTGCAACTGTTGCCACCTTCCACAAAATCGCGTTAAATTTGACGTTTGTCTTGATAAAAAATTGTCTAATGTAGACACTATGTAATGTGAACACGAAATATTTTTATGTTACAAACAAGAAAACAGCTGATTTCGGATAAGCAAAACTATTTACCCTTAACTAAACATGTCGCTAGTGTGAACATTGTGTGAACGCAAGTTGTAAAATATTTGCCACTACTTTGATCGAATTTAAGATCAAAGAGCTGCAAAAGACAATATATTCAGTGAACCGATTGAGTTAAAAAAATTTTTGGTTTTTATAAACATAAATTTTAAATTGACAAAAAAGAAGTGATCAATTTATATTTTATTTAAAATATATTTTTTAAATAAAACTTGCAAAACAATAATACTTTTTTATTATTTAACCATAACATAGTGTCTTCATTAGAGGTTTTCTTATCAAGACAAACGTCAAACTTAACGCGAATTTGTGGAAGGTGGCAACAGTTGCACAAAAACAACAATATGGCGTATTCATTATTGTTTTTTACATATGCAGTTTGACAACTGTAAGAACCAAAATAATAATCAGCTGTTTAACTAAGGTTACCTTGTGTATGTTCGCACTGATTTTGACGTTTGTTTTAATAAAAATTTGACTAATGTAGGCACTAGGTAAACCCATATAATATGAGAGATAACGCAAGCAGAAGAGTGTAACATATTGTTTATATTGTGTTAAATTTTAAATAAGGGGTACACTTATTATAATAAATCCTATACGATATCATTATTTTCAATCAGTCACAGAGTAAACAAGTAATTTTTATTTTAAAAATTCACACTTTTTTAACACAACTTTTTAAAAAAGAGCAATCTCATGGTAACAGTCTCATAATACATTTTATAATACTAATATTTGAATCTACACGTGAAATAATTCTCTCAGAGAGCGAATTTGACACTCTCTGACAGAAAAATCTTACATATTATATAACGTCTAGACGGGCTGTAATAATACTTGCTATTTTTTTTACAGCTGAACGTGGCGTGCAAAGAAAACAGTGTTGTATTATAAAGACAGGGTTGTTTTGTAAATTACAAGAAGGGGAACAGGGTTGTTCTTGTAAATTACTTATAAACAATTTTTAAATATATATATTTTTTACAGTAATGTTTGTTAGCTAAATAAATTTTATAAATATTTGTATTTAAAATTAATAGAATTTTCGCTTTATATTATATAAGAATGCTATAAATATTACCTTGACATCCGCATTTTCCGAAATTCTCTCAGAAAACTGTTCTAAATTAATTAAAACAAATAATAATTGATGTCAAATAAATTAATGGTAGTTGTGTCTTTAAACAAATAATTTTGAATAAATAATTTGTATCTAATCTGAACAGGCCAACAATATTTCTCCACTTCTCTTTCATCAAACAAAAAAAAAAAAAAAAATCATTAAATAAATAAGCGTAATGTGAAAAATAAATTAAATCAAAAGTTAAAAATATGAAAAATGAAAATTTCGTGTCAAATATTTGCGTAATCTGAACTTAGCTTTAGTTAAACACTCTTAACTTGAAGTATAAAACAATTTTAATGAAATTAATTGTTACAAAGTTAGACAGTTTCTTAGAAGAAAAATATTTAATTTAAGAAAGAAAAATAAAAATAAATTAAATTGAAGAGAAATAGTTTTTGGATAAAAAAAAAAATGTGAATAACAAGAAATTAGATTAGAAATTTAAATTATTTATTAACGATAATCTGAAGTTTCTCAGAACAACTATAGAAACTTTTATAAATCTTTACCTTTATTTAAAAATGTGTACTAAAATATAATTACAAATATTATTTAAACATTATTAAATTTTTAACGTAAAAAATGTTACTGAACCAAATTAAATAACTTAGTAAATAACCAACCTTTAATAAAAAGAACAGAATTAAAAGTAGAAAAAAAATAAAATTTCCTTAAGTAACCGCCGTCAAAGGTCATTGTGTTATAAAAAATATATATGTATGTATACCTACACTAAGTACCTAGAAATGTATATAAAAATTCAAATACAAAAGGTACAAATAAATGAAAA
Organism: Protocalliphora azurea; assembly: GCA_932274085.1. Taxonomy (NCBI): domain Eukaryota; kingdom Metazoa; phylum Arthropoda; class Insecta; order Diptera; family Calliphoridae; genus Protocalliphora; species Protocalliphora azurea. The sequence continues at coordinate 143,010,913 of OW026522.1, read as the reverse complement.
CGTATAAAAAAAAAATTATGTAAGTGTATGAATGAATATTTTACACAGTAGGGAAAAAGTGCAAACAAACAAAAAAGGAGCTTATTACACTCCAATAATAAAATAAAATAAATAAAACAATTTAGACAAATTTGTAATAAAGTGCTAAACATTAAATAAAATTTTATGTTATATAAAAGGGTTAGAGAATTTAATTCTTTTGTATTTTTTTTTTTTTTTTTCGTTGGCACTAGGGGTGCCGAAAGAAAAAATAACACTTATAACACAGTGCAACAAGAAAAAATCGCCTGAATAATTCTAACGCATAATGATAGTGTAAAGCTAAGTACAGATTACACAAATATTTGACACGAAATATTTCATTATGTTTTCCCGCAATTTTTTGAGAGAATTGATTTTTCTACTCACATTGCGAGCATTTATTTAACGTTTTTTGTTTGATGAACCAACTATAAAATATTGTAAAATAAGAGAAAGCGAAAAATATTTTAATCCTGTTCAGATTAAATGCAAATTATTTACTCAAAGTTATTTGTTTAAACACACAACTACCATAAATTTATTTGACATCAATGATTAACTGAATTTATAGGAAAATCTTTTTTGTTTTAATTCATTTAGAACAATTTTCTGAGAGAGTCAAGGTAATATTTTTAGCGTATTTATTTAATATAAATCGAAAATTCTATTTATTTTAAATACAAATATTTATAAAATTTACTAAGTAAAATTATAATTATTTTAGGTAATAAAGGAAATCATTAATCGAAATTATCAATCGATTAATTGAAAGATTTAATACACACATTAATAACGGTGGCAGAAGAGGGTAACTATTTTGTTTATATTATGTTAAATCTTAAATAAGGGGCACATGTATACTAATAAATCCTATCAGATATAATTGTCTTCAACCAGTCACAGAGTAAACATGTCGTTTTTATTTAAGAAATTCACACCTTTTTAGAACAATTTTTATAAAAATATTTTTAAAAAGGTAAAAAAATCATTAAAAGGAAACAGTTTTACAAAAAAATAATGTTTTTTTTTTTTTTTCAATTTATCTTAATCTTATAAGATAGTTGCGTAGAGAAATCTCATCACAACAGTCTCATAATATATCTTTTGATACTAATATTTGAATCTACACGTGAGATAATTCTCTCAGAGAGCGAATTTGATACTCTCTGACAGAAAAACCTTACATATTCTATTACGTAACCTAGTGTCTACATTAGGCAAATTTTTATCTAAACAAACATCAAAATCAATGCGAATATATAGAAGGTAACCTAAGTTAAACAACTGATTATTATTTTGGTTGTTACAGTTGTCAAACTGCTTATATAAAAAACAATAATGAATACACCATATTATTGTTTTTGCGCAACTGTTGCCACCTTCCACAAATTCGTGTTAAGTTTGACATTTGACTTGATAAAAAATTGGCTAATGTAGACACTAAGTAAAGATGGACTGTTATAAAGAAGAACATTTACAAAACAGTCCTGTATTCACAAAAGACGCCACTTTCAGCTGTACAAAAAATTGCAAGTATTATATGATCAAATTACGAAAAGTATTAATATATTGAAAGTTTTATTAAAAAAAAAAAAATTGTATTTTAATAGATGAAATATGAATTGATCACATTTTTCTTCATAATTTAAAGTTTGTGTACACAAGAACAAGCATTTTTCCAACTCATCCGCTGTTGTTTACCGCTGTTTCAGCTTACATTTATTTGGAAAGGCCCAAACAGACAACTTTGCGACGTATCTTAGAATGAAGAAGAGTAGCGTGAAACATTTTATACAAACAGTCAACAAAAGTAAATATATCATATGTTTTTGAACATTCATTGTGTAAACAGGCTGTTCTTTGGTTATTTTGTAAAGAAAATAAACTACAGGGTTATCAAAAAGTCAAGCAGCTATGTAAAAATCTATTTTCTGAAGATTTTTGTGACACGCTATCTAGAATTTTTGTGTCAATAGATACTTACACAAATTTGCATAAAGCAGTTGAGCCTTAATATCAAACAAAAATTCGCTCAAAATAGTGGCAAATATTTCGCAACTTGTGTTGACATAATGTTAATTAAGAGCAAATACTTTTTTTTGTCCAAAATCAGCTGTTATCTTGTTTGAATCGTAAAAATAGTTCGTGTTCACACTACACAACGCAAATATTTGCAAAAATCATCAAATATTAGCTTTATGTGAACTTAGCTTAACCCCAGGTATACAACTGAGATTAACGTTGATGTAATATGTGAGATAAAGTCGGCAGAAGAGAGTAACCGCATATGCTAATAAGTCCTATAAGATATCATTATCATAAATAAATCGTAGAGTAAACATGTTCTTTTCATTTCAGAAATTCGAACTTTTTAAAAATATTTTTTTATAAAAATATTTTTTTTTAATGTAAAACAATCATTAAAGGGAACCAATTCTACAATTAGATATCTAAAATACACGTGCACACATACAAACTTTCGTATATATGTATTTTTTTGACAGTTCATCTTAAAAAATAGTTGCATAAAGAAATCTCATCACAACAGTCTCCTAATACTTCTTATAATACTAATATTTGGGTCTACACGTGAGATAATTCTCTCACAGAGCAAATTACACACTCTGACAGAAAATCTTACATAGATGGGCTGTAAGAATTGTCTAACAAAACGCCAAAACGGGTTCTTCAAAGTCAATTCGAAATTCGGTTTCACGGCCGATAGAAAATATATATTTGGAAATAAAGAACATTTAAATTATTTTATCCACACGTTATTATATGTCCTTGTTATACTATAGAATGTCAGTATTATTATACTAGATTTTTGCTGGATGTCAAAACCTTTTTACGCCCATTTTTGTCATAATATGTAATACATTATTTAACTTTACTTTATGTTTAACCACCAAACCGATTAAAATGAAACGTGGCACATATGTTTATTATTGAAGGAAGTACTGATTTGATGCCACGCTCACTTTTTTAAAAAAAAAGGATAACTTTGCTTCTTAATAAACAAATTTCAACATACATTAAAATATTGGTGTTAGTGGTAAAAATGTATAACAGTATGTATTTTCTGATTTTTGTGCATATTTATAATTTATTGAAAGTGGGCTAAAACCTGGGTGAAGAATCCAATTTCTATTTTAGTTCAAAGTTCACTCCAAAGAGTACTTGATATATGTGCAAAAGTATATTTCAAAAAAAGAATCGTTCACAAAAAGTGAAAGTGGCATTTTTAGTAACACTATATGCTATATTACCTTTGAAAGAATGCAATGTATATATATATATAATCGGTTGAAAACATATATTGCACACAATCTTATCACAAAAAAGTGCGCGTAAAAGGGGTGGAATTCTTAACAGTGATATTCCACAAGATTTAGGAGAAACTTTGCATTACATAAAACAATAATTACCCATAAATATATTTAAAATTACTGATTTAAATGTTTTTCATTTTCACATATAATGAAAAAAGTGCTTCAAAATATCTGAAGTTTAAGAGTCCATAAAATAGAAATTCGGACTAACTTTGCAAGACACTTTGGAGATTTTATTAATCTAATCGTATATTTTCATTTCACATTGGAATTATTAAAATAATATTCAATAGTCCAAAATTTGTCGCATAGTGTAATAAGAATTTGCTTTCCCAAATGTTGGTTAAATTCTTTTGCTTTTCGTAATTTAAAAAGAATTTCCTTCTGGTTAATATTTTTGTGCTTTTAATAGACACCAAAATGTATTTAATGAAAATAGTAAAAAACTCATAAAATCAAATTGTACTTACCACAAATTGGTGACGTTTAATGAGAGGTTGTATATAGTTTTCATATATTGTTGATATCACCTAAAAAGGAAATAACAACCATATTAATATTTTTATAAACAATTTTATATTAAAGACAATAGGAATTTTTTATATTAAATACAATTAAAAATTGAAAAAAATGAACAAATAATAATTGATCATATTAAGATTAATATGAAACATCTTAAAAGTAATTTTGAAAATGTTATATAATTTCTTATGGTAAATAATATGGTGAAGCTTTATAATAATATGAGAAAATCAGAGAATAATTTTATAAAACAGGATCATAACATTATATAATATTTAAATACAAAATGCAAATAACTCGGATCACAATATGAAAAGTTAGTTTATCTTATGAGTATAATCTTCATATTTATTATTATTTATGACCATATAGCCTAATTATAATATGTGGCTCTTCAATTATAGTTCCTGCAACCATATTTTTTCTCTGCGTATATAATTTTGCAAGATTTATACACACATTAACAAGTCTCAGCCTTTAAATATCTTGTTTTAGTTCTTTCGCATTGGAAATATTGAAGAAATAAATATTTCTGAGAGGTTCCCTAAAATGGTCACACCTAAAAATAGATATGATTATAAATATTAATCGTTATGACTTCAATTTATTTATTGTGTCCGATTTTATGATTCATTTTTTCATATTATGGTTCGAGTTTATCATATTATTATTCCAACTTACTACATTATTATCCCATTCTATCATATTAATCTTGTAATTATCCCATCTTATTATTTTATTCTCCAATTTTATCATATTACTATTCCATTTCATATATTATTCCATCGCATCATATACTAAAATAAAACACGTTAATTAAAACCGTTAATAGTAATTAATCAATATCTTATATTACTTTAAACACATAAAATATAACAAAATCTTGTCTACTTATATTAGTTTTTGCATAAACTAAATGAAAATTATAACGAAAGTGGATAACAAACTTTAAAAACCAAATATATTCAAAAACAAACAAGTTATGATTTTTTCAATCATATTTGTAAAAAGCATATTTATTTGTAACATTTTGTTGTTATAGGAATAATAATATTAATACGGTTTAAAAACAAGGCAAAAGATTTCTAATATATAATAGTTGTAGTAATAATAATATGTTTTATATTAATAACATTTTGTTTCTGGTAAAAATATTCGAAAAAAAAATATTTGTAGTTAACTATATTATAATTTTGATTTAATGTAAACATTGAATGATAAAACTGAAACAAAAAACATTGTTGTCATGAACACAGTATTACTAAAATTAATGAATATTAACAATGAGAACATAAAATTTTTGCAGTGACAATGACGCAACCAGGTTTTTTCTCGGCATGTATGTGAACATTATGCACTTTGGGTTGATTTTTCGTAATAAGTTATATATGAAGCGGAAAGACTGAAAAGTTTCAAGGTGAAAGTAATTTGATAAATCTAGTATCTCATATAAAGTTTCGTAGACTTTTTTGAAAATGATGGCATTTTGTTTGTTTGAGAGGTTAACGTAATGGTAATATTTATATTGAAAAAAAATCAAGGATCTTTTAAAAGTATTTAACTAAAATTTTGATTTATTATACTGGAACAAATAGCTTTATTCGAGGTTTAGGTCTATTACGGAGAATTTCTATGGTTGCACAAAAGATCCGATTGGGTCACAGTTCGCTAAGCCCTCCATATATATTAATAATATTAATAATAACATATTATATGTTTCTTTCAATTTAAAGTAATTTTGTTTATTTTTTCTTTACAGAAAATGCATATTGTTGCAGTACCTGTGTTGGGTATAATATTCAATATTCTTTTACAATGTATTGAAGCAAATCTTACACTAGACTTCAAAGTAACAAAGGTGAGTAATTGAAAAATTCCCCCCAAGAATAATATGTATCGAAACTAATATCAACTCAGTAAACCACTAAGTATAGTATACAATTTAATTTAAGAAGACGTTTTGCTGAAAATACCCAAAATTAAAATTAAGACTAAGAACGAAACCAAATCTTTCAAAAAATCATGATATTTAATTTTATTTTTAATTTAAGAAAGTTTATTTTTCAATTTTTAAAATCATTTTTGTTTTCGTTATTATCATGATGAGTACTAACATAAGTCAAACGTTTAGAAAAATATTTTTCGTCAAACTATTTTAATAAGTTCATATCACTGTAAATATAAGATCTAGTGGTTTGGACCAGATTAGGACAAGCAATAATTATGAAAACAACTTAATATAATTGACGATTTGCTGAGTGATAAACAAACCCATTAATTCTTTTAAAGCAAAGGTTTCGAAAAAATTCATTTGTTGTAATAACGAAATATTTCGTAGAAAAAAAAAAAATATAATTGTATTATTTAATTTTCTAATTTAGCAAAGAAAAAAAAAAAAAGGAAAAAGTGCCAATATATTATAGTACGAAAATAAAAAAATAAATTTTTGAAAACTTAGTGATCTGTAAAAGAAATTAGTCATAGGTTTCCTAAGTTTTACTGTGGCAGTACCTAAATCATATAACACACAAAATCTCAAATAATATTAATTTCATGTCGTGTATTGTAAATGTTAGAAAAATTTTGTTAATTTTTTATTAACCCTTTATTTACATAACCGAACCCAATGTGGTCTTATATGGCTAATCAAATTTACTAAATAAATTACAAACTTCAATGCACTTCAATTTAGCAAATTTAAAACGAATTTCATATTTTCTTTCTCCTTTTTCCAATTTCAGATATCCGCCAATCACAAACCCGGTAAGTGTTAATAAAATAACAAAAAATTATTTTTAACAATTAAAATAAAATTGAGTTGAATTGCATTTTGTTTAAAGGTCTTCAAAATCAATTAAAATATATGAAAATTTTTATATAAAAATATTTTATTTGCCACTTAATTTAAATTAAAATTGAATTCTACATATATTTGTAATGGTTGCAAACTATAAAATTAAATTTCATCAACAAATTTTTGCCAAATTGCTGGAGTAACTAATAAAATAAAATAAACTAATATAGTAAATATGTGGTAACAATCAAACAACCAGCCAACCATTGAACTAAACCCCACTTTTTGAGCAGCCAACCATTAAACCAAAAAATCACTAAACAAATAAAATATTATTTTATTTAAATAAATAAATTTATATTATTTTTCTAAAATAAATTTTTATTAGTTTATTTTTAATAAACTAACATTTTAGTTTATTATATGAAAATGAGTGTGAAATATTTAAGTTTTTCTATATAAAATTTAATTTTCATTCCCTACAACATTTGTATTATTTTAGTTGGTTAAACAAACTTTTAATGAGTATTATTAGTTAAATAATTTCAATTTTTAAATTAAATTTATTTTCAGTTTTGTTTTTTTTTTTTTTTAATTTAAAAGCAAAATTCGTTTATACAAAAGTATATGAAAACTTTTTCTAAACCCTAAATATAAATTCTGTAGAAAAAGTTTTACATAAAATATGGACAATCCCCTTTTGAGTAGAAAAATATTTGTAAATAAAGAAATTTTCACCCACCAACGTACATATGTTATATTTATTAAAAACAAAAGTTTTACTTAGTTTTAATACTAACAGAAACAGAAATTGTAATAAATTTTATTTGGGAACTAAAAGGAAATTTTTGGAGGGTGTTAATATCATTAAAAGTACGAAATACAATATTTGTTAGTTAAACACCAAAAAAGTCAATTATATGAAATGTTTTTCATGATGAGAATATTTTTTATAGCACAAAATATTCGATAATTTTTTACTGTTTAAGATTTTTCGATAACACAGGTCAACAAAATAGCATAAAAATATTATATCGCGAATAATTTTTACAAATTCTTATACATTATACTCGTACTAAATGTATGTAGAAAGTTAAATAAGGTCACACTTTTAACCCATTGACGACCAATGAAAATATGCTTCTCTGAGGAGTTTTTAGGTTATATACTTCTCTAGGTATTAGGAGGAACAAATTAGTCATTTATATTTTATAGAGAAGGAATAATGTTAAAAAATTTTAGTACATGTCATGTCTCCAACTTGCTATACATAGCCCCTAGAAGTCTTTAAAACTGAGATAATCCCCGAAAATTTGGTAGCAATAGGCGATAAACATGTGAAGCGTTTTCACCAAGATATAGCTGTTATTGAGATACACTATCAGGGAAAATGAATGAATGAATCCTACTATACTGACAGACTATTGCTACTTCATAGTATGAGAAAAAAATTTAAATAATTCTTTTTTTAATCTCAAATAGAAGCATGTAAACATTTTTGAATAAAATTGAAAATAAAAACATTATATGTTTAATTTTACTTTCTACACTATATCTAGTCCAATAAATGAGAATTACATCAAATTATTCTCTAATTTTTTTTTTACTTTTTTGTTGACTGTTATTTGTAGACTGTTTATTTCTAGAAAATTTTCTATGAATTTTCTTTTTAGAGAATTTTTTTTTAATAGAAAAATTTCTATGAATTTTACTTTTACAGAAAATTTTCTATGTATTTTTTTTTGTAGAAAATTTTCTATGAAGTTTCTTTGTATAGAAAATTTTCTAAGAATTTTCTTTTTATAGAAAATTTCCTATGAATTTTCTTTTTATAGAAAATTTTCTATAAATTTTGTTTATATAGAAAATTTTCTATGAATTTTCTTTTTTTTTCAAACTTTTGATGCCTAAGCATTTTCTGACATGTGCATGCGATTTTAATTATTTTAACATTTTTGGGATCTATGGTCATGTGTTAGTTATTTTAAATATAAATTTCCCCTCCCCACCCATTTCTTAACCACAATTTTCTATGCTGACTTGTACTACATTTCTGTAGCACCATTTCTTGTCTATAAAACATGGATGACTAATTTGCTCTACCTATTATCTAGAAAATTATATAACCTAAAAACTCCTTAGAGAAGCACATCTTCTTTGGTCGCCAAAGGGTTAAAAGTGCGACATGCTTTTCCGGTGATTCGGATATACTTACGGACTATACCTACAATATCTGCAACATATATATTTTGTAATACACTTTTTTTAGTGTTGACCTGTGTAATTTTTCTTTTTGTCCAAAATTTCGATTATCTTTTAATACGAAATTTTACATTAAAATTATTTCTAAAGAAATTTTTCTATAAATATTCTTTTTACAGAAAAGTTTCTATAGATTTTCTTTTAACATAAAATTTCCTGTACATTTGCTTTTTATTGAAAATATTCGATAAATTTTCTTTACATAAAAATATTCTATTAAATTTCTTTTTATAAAATGTATTCTATGAATTTTTTTTATAGAATATTTTCTATAAATTTTCTTTCTATAGAAAATATTTTATGAATTTCCATTTCATAGAAAATTTTCCTTTTACAGAAAATCTTCTATGTGTTTTCTTTTTATAGAATATTTTCTATGAATTTTCTTTTTGTAGAAAATTTTCTATGAATTTTCTTTTTAGAGAAATTTTTTTATGAATTTTCTTTTAATAGAAAAATTTCTATGAATTTTCTTTTTATAGAAAATCTTCTATAAATTTTCATTTTATAGAAAGTCTTCTATGAATTTTTTCTAGAGAATTTTCTATGTATTTTCTTTTTACAGAAATTTTTTTATGAATTTTCTTTTAATAGAAAACTTTCTATGAATTTTCCTTTTACAGAAAATTTTCTATGTATTTTCTTTTTACACAAAATCTTCTATGAATTTTCTTTTTATCGAAAATTTTCTATAAATTTTCTTTTAATTGACAATTTTTTATAAATTTTCTTTTTATAGAAAATTTTCTATGAATTTTCATTTTATAGAAAATCTTTTATAAATTTTCTTTTTATTGACAATTTTCAACGAATTTTCTTTTTATACAAAATTTTCTATGAATTTTCTTTTTATTGAAAATTTTCCATAAATGTTCTTTCTATATAAAATTTTCCATGAATTTTCTTTTAGTATAAATTTTTTATGAATTTTGTTTTTTCTTTGAATGTTCTTTAATAGGAAATTTTATGAAAACTTGCTTTTTTGAAAAATTTTTTTTTTATAAAAAATTTTCCATGAAATTTCTTTTTATAGAGAATTGCCTACGAATTTTCTTTTTATAGAAAATCTTCAATGAATTTTCTTTTTGTAGAAAATCTTCCATGAATTTTCCTTTTCAATGAATTTTCTTTCTATAGAGAATTGTCTATGAATTTTTTTATAGAAAATTTTCTATGTATTTTCTTTTTGTAGAAACATTTCTTTGAATTTTCCTTTTACAGACAAGTGTTCTATGAACTTTCTTTTTGTAGAAAATCTTTGAATTTTCCTTTTACAGAAAATCTTCAATGATTTTTCTTTTTGTAGAAAATCTTCTGGGAATTCTCTTATTAAATAAAATTTTCTAGGATTTATATTTTTTCCAATTAAATTTTTGCAATCACTTTTTGTCAATATTAAAATCTGTTCTTAATCTTAAATAACCACAAGAAAGTTATAAACATTTTATGTGAAACAAAAATCCTTTTATGATGATTTTATTTCTGGGGATGGATGTTGACTGAATTATCTAAAAATATAAACCAAAAGGCCATAAAGTGAAACCTTTTGTTCCATCAGACAATAAAGTAGTAATAGTTTGTCATTTACATGACACACGCACTCAATTTGCTGAATATAAAAGTAGGTTAAAGTAGGTTAAAGGGAAACATTCTTACATAGAGTTTTCTTTGTTAACGTTTGTTTGTGAAACATAAAAATGCGGTGAAAGACAAAATACAAAAATTGGTTCTTAACCACTTGTCACAAACAATTTTGTGTAACAATTTTCTGTAACAATTCTCTGTAACAATTTTATTAATATTTCTTTGTTGTTGGTTGCAACTTTTTTTTCTTTTTTTGTTTGCCATCAGACTGATAAACTATAAACATGTATATAAATAAAAATACTGGAAAGGGTATTTTTATTTATAGTTAAAGGATATACACATACTACTACACACACATGTAATCTTGTATGTTTTCGTATATAAAGGAGTATCTGTACTCTAATATTTTTTGTATAAGAGTTATATTTCGTAGTCGTTTGTGTGTATATTTTTATGTAATCTTGTCAATCAAAACATTATACAGAAGAATAAAATACAGAATGACAAAAGTCATCATCGGTATCCTCAAAAGAAACATCAGTCATTTCATCGTCATCAGCATCATCGTCACTATCATCAAATATCCCTTTTGTAAAGTTCATATACATACGTGTATATATGTGTATATATGTTTCAAATGCCAGTGTATATTGGAATGTGTTTGTATTTCATTTCTATAAAGCTGAACGTTGTCAATTATCGCGTCTATAACACGTACACAGGCAGTTACAAAAAAGGTAGTTTTATATTTTCTACTAGCTTATCCCGGTGCGCTTTGCTTCCCAAATATTGTAGTATAATATAATAATTAGAAATCATAAATGTATTTATTTAAGTTATAATAAAGTAGCCTATTTTACTTTTGGGTATTGCAGACTGCTGCTCTAAGAATTTCAAGTAAATCGGTCCAATGGTTTAGTTTTCTATAAAGCTCTAACAAAGAAACCAACAAATAAACACAGATTCATTTATATATAGATGAAGGCAACTACCCTCTCAAGTCCTACCCGTTCTATTTTCATCGCAATTGTGAATCTTATTATAAAATTATTCCGACCAAATATTAAAAATTCCTCTACAGTAGCCCTTTATATATGCAATAATTTAGATCTACTTTGTATGGAGGCTACCACTCCCCTTAGACTTGTCCACCGTATCTTCATTTCAGTTATGTTATTTAGTCTGAAAAATATCTCAACAACATTTTAAGAATTCCACAGCTATATATCTTTAAGATTTTTTGGGGGCCATTACTCCCCCTTGACCTACCCGACCCAATTTCATCTCAACAAATTATTTTTACAAAATCTTAAGACTTTCGCTGTTATAGTACTTGAGATATGCGATAAATAATGTTTACTTTGTTATAGTACTTGAGATATGCGATAAATAATGTTTACTTTATTATTGTATGGAAGCTTACTACTACCCCAAGGCCTACCCACCATATTTTATTGTGAATTTTAATGAGAAAATTATTCCCACCAAATCTTTAAATTTCTCTGCAATAGTTCTTTAAAATTTAAATTGAAAATTTGTTTTGTAAGGGGACTATCACTCAATCTTGACCTACCAGCCTCCATTTTTATCTCAACTATAGAACTTCAAAAGAAAATTGTTCTTACACTTCCCTCAGACTTGTCCGCCCTGTCTTTGTCTCAGTTGTGAATCTTAATGGGAAAATTATTATCACCAAATCTTAAGAATTTCTCTGCAGTTGTTCTGTACATATGGAATAATTAAGATTTTCTTTGTGTATGGGGGCTACCATTCCCCCTACTCCTATCGAAAAATATTGTGGCCTTTTTTACGTTTGGATAGCACAAAATGATACTGTGGAATTTCAAGAAAATCGGTCCAGCAGTCTTATAAATCAAAAAGAACAAACAAACATATATATATATATAAATATATATATATATATATATATATATATATATATATATATATATAGATTTTCTTTTCATATAGTTCATATAGTTCTTTTCATAAAGTTAAAAAGTTCCAAAAACGAAGAGAAAGAACTACAATAAATGTAGAAAAAATGGCTTCTGACAAATTTATATTTTTCTTTTATTTTTATGTTATGCGTTCGTAAAAGTTATAGTGAATTTACAATTCGATCATAGTTAACAGTGTGTTTAAGGTGTGGATTTTTACATAAATTTTTCATTTTAAGGATTTAAGGATATTAGTAGACAAATTTAGAAGAAGAAAACATACATTTAAGATTTTTTAAATTACTTAATATTTTTCTCAGACCACAGGTGCAAATTGTAATGATACTATGAATTTGATAATCCGGAGCTTTTTAGTTCACTTAAATGGTTATGTGCAATATGTTGTTTTTATTGGTTCATAATATATAATTTTTTGTTACTTTTTATTTATATATTTATTTATACTTTTTATTTGAACATTTATTTTTACGAATAATTATTTGAGGAATTTAAAAATGGTCTTTTTCGAATAGAGAATAATTCCAATATTTTTATACCGTACATTCGAATAAAACGAATATTTTTTGTTGGCCTTGAAGTGATTGTATTATATTAATTATAAACAAATATATATGTAGAAATTTTTCCTAATTCTAAATTTAAATGAATACATTTCTGAGCCTTTTCAAAATCAAAGTTTTTAAAAACAAAAGAACAAAATCAACTTAAATCTACACTTTTGAATTTTATTCTTTTTTAAGTTAATTTCTGAGGACTTCTTACAGCTTGCAATTTTTTTAGTCATAACAGGAATTTTTAGAAAACGGATTGTTTATATCAATTGGTGTCATTTTAATATTGTTTGAATTGGAGATATAGTTCAAAGAAAATTAATGTTTTTTTCTTGTACTTGTTGGTTTTTCAAACACTTTATAGAATAAAATTAATTTAAATTTAAAATTTATTTTAAACTTTTCCATATGAATTATTTCTTTAGACCCACTGTTTTCCATTTTAATAACCCGCATAAAACAAATAATCACATTTTATTAACAATACAAATACCGGCTTAAACAAACAAAAACAATTTTGGCCAACTTTTTTTTATTATAAAGTATTAATATTTCATAAAAAGCTTTATTAAAGGTAAATATACCTAAAAGTATGCACTATCAAAGTATAACTATGTGAGCGTGAGGGTATGCTTTATAAAAATGTTTACGTTTATGTAGTAGTGTTTTTTTTTTTTTTTTTTTTTTTGTTTTTTCATTAAGGTATTTTTACATTTTTATTATGAGCTTTTCTATATATCTCATAAATTTGTTTGACTAAAAATAATATTTTCCATCAACATCATTCAATTTATTTTTTTCATTTTTGCATTTATCCTTTATACCACCATGAAAATCTATAATATCCTTCATGTAGCTGTGATTATTATGACGTCGACAAGACTGATGATGATGGTGATCATAGTGAGTTTGTGGTTTTGATGGTTGTTTGTTTGGTTGTTTTATTTTTTGTGAAAATTGTTTAATTTTGTTTGAAATTAACGCTGCGTTAAGGCAGCAAAATCATAAAAAAATTAAATACCATTTGATTAATAAATTAAATATTTTCATTTACATTTTTATTGTTAAGATTTTTATAATAGATTGAAACTCAGGTATTTTTAGGAATAATTTTTATGAATATTATTAAAAACAGTAAGAATTTATGAAATATTTAGGAAAATATTTCCAAGTTATTTACCTAAATTCTTTAAAAAATATTTAATATAAGCTCTTAGTTAAGTATTATTTTTAGTTCTTTATTTTAATATTTTTCATATCATTTTCATTTCCTTTTTCTGGTTTTGCGTTTTTATTAAAATCACTTTATGCTCGTTAACAACATTCAAGTTATTGACCACCTGCTATTACAAAATAACCTTTTGCCAATACATTAATATTAAAAGACATAAATAAATCTTCATCGTATGTTTATAAATCCTTCTTTTCATCAAAATGAAAACGTTAAAATACGAGCCAGAAGTAAAGAAACTGAAAAAAACATTAATGTTTTTCCTTTTTTTCTTTTGACCCATTCAATAAACCTTAGTGCAGAACGTTTTGTTAATGTACTGCAACGGCATCCATTACTATACTTTTATTATATAGTACACTTCCCCACAGGTGTAAAGGGTATATATAAGATTGTCATTTCGTTTGTAATTTCTACAATATGCGTCTGGTTCTCTAAAAGTAGACATATATTTATATATATTCTGGATCCTTATTGATAGAAAAACCGATATAACGATGTCCGTCTATCTGTTGAAATCAGTCCCAGATATTGTATATATATGTTTTTTATATCAATTTAGATGAACGATAATAAAAAAGAAAAAAATATGACCTTATATATGCTAGCGACTTCGTTTTTGCAAAAAAAAAAAAATCGAAATAATTTTTTGGTTTTTTTTGCAGAAGAAATAAATAAAATCGGTCCATTAGTATCGGAAATATCGGTAATAACGTATATTTAGACCTTTTGAAGCATCTATACAAGCCATGGGCTTCATTCTTATAGATCGGCCATAAATATTTTTCTAAAATTTCGCTTTTTTTAATCAAACAAATCGGTATATAAGCAATATAGTTGTTGTTTTATTGGGCACTGAAAAACACCAACAATAAGCTATATCATATTTTGTTTTTTTTTTTAAACTTTTGTATATAAACTAGACCCTTCGTTCTTTCATAGAAAATTCAGAATTTTTTTCAGATTTTTTGCGTCTGAAATTTCGGTTAAAATGCGCTTTTAGACTTTTAAAGTCTTTACATAAGCTATGGACTTTGTTGTAATGCAGATCTGTCACTAACATTTTTCTCGAATTTCAAATTTTTAAATCAATTTAATTTGTTCATAAATTTTCAAAATTCCCTTATTTTTTTTTAATTATTGCTGTCATTTGATATTTTTGTTGTTTCGTCAACTTTAAAGTACATACATTTTTCATACAATATCTCAACACGGGTGAAAGGTATATAAGATTCGGCACAGCCGAATATGACACTTTTACTTCTTTCATACTAATTTTTATTTCTTTTTTCATTATTTATTTCATTCATCTTGCTTGATTTTGAAAAACTTTTAAACTGATTGTAAAAAACATGCAAGAAATAAATTTATCAATATGAGTACAGAGCTGAACAATGTTGCAAATATATTAGATATAAATTTAGATATTACTAAAATACTTTTCTGCTCAAAATAATATCGATATAAATATCTCAAAATTAAACAAATTGGCAGTGAATATTTTTGGAGCTTCTATCTATTCAAGCAGTAAAGCCTAATAATTTCTTATTATCTCTGACAAAATTAAATAAAAATTCTTTATGCTTTATTTTCCACATATGTTTTTTTTTCACCTAAAAGTCACTTTTCTTTTCATTTCCATTAATTTCACTTTATACCACAAAATGAATTATTTATTTTCTGTTGAATTTATGTTCATTGAAAATTGTTCTACCTTTTAAGTAAATAAATAATTGATTGATGCGAAGTATAGTGTCAATATGCTAAAATTCTTTCCCAGGTAAAATCTTTATTTAACACAAATGCCGGCCATGTTATTGATTGATGGTACACACAGATTTTCCAACATAACTACACGCAGAGGAAAAATATAGTTCTAGTGACCATAATCTAAGGACAATATAATATGATTGGAACATATGATCAAAGCTAAAAATACATAAGATTATAAATAACAATTGTTATGATTCCATTTTAATATATTTTGTCTGATATTATGGTTTGTTTTTTCATGTTATGGTTTGAGCTTTTCATATTATTATAACACCTTACTGCATTGCTATCCCATTTTATCAGATTATGATTTCATTTTATTATATTATTCTGTCTTATCATATTATTATCTCATATTATTACTCCATTTCATCATATTATCCAATCATTTTATTATTTCATTTAATCATATTATTATTATTCATTTTATCATATTATTATTCCATCTTATCATATACTAAAATAAAATACATTAACTCAAAATAATTATTTTTATAAATTGTTTATTGAATCCATTATATAGAAATATTTATTAAACATATAAAATAATTAAATTAATTATATTTATTTGTACCACTATATGTTGTGCAAGATAATACAAGAAAATTTTTATTAACTAAACTGCTAAATAAATAGTAGCTAATCAATATCTTATATTGCTTTAATCACACCAAATATAATATAACATTAATTATATTAATTCATGTATAAACTAAATGAGAATTATAATGAATGTTGAAAACAAAGAAAACATATTCAAAAACAAACAAGTTATGAATTTTTCAACCATATTTGCAAAAAGAATGTTCATTTGTAACATTTTATTTTTATGGCAAAAATAATATTAATATGGTTCGAAAACAAAGTATGGTTCACGAATAAGGAAAAAGGTTAGTAATATTTAATGGTTGTAGAAATAATGATATTTTTTTTATTAATAAAATTTTTTTCTGGTAAAAATATTCAAAAGCATATATAATTTTTGTAGTTAACTATATTAAAATTTTGATACTGAAATGATAAAACTGAAACAAAAACATTGTTATCATGAATATAGTATTATTAAAATTAGTGAAAACTAACAATAAGAACACAATATCGTTGTAGTGACAATGCCCTCATCATGTTTTTTTCTCTGCATGTACATTTACATGTATATATGTATATTCAAACGTTTGCCTTCATTGGCCTGACTAAAGATTTATAAGTAAATATACCTTCTCTATTACAGAGCTTTTAGTTTATATTCCAAAAAGAAACCAAAACGAACGTGTTCATAGATTTAAAGTAAATAGACTTATGAGAATGATGATGATGTATGTAACTCAGATGTAAACTCTCATACATTTATATAAATACAACTCCTACCATGTAAATCTTTCTCATTGCATGCAATCATAAAAACAAATTCTTTTTCTGTTGGGTTTATTACATTTTATTTCACAGACAGATAAATTTATAGTTATACATACTGTCTTATATAAACTTTCATACTTTAGAATATGTATATATGTATGTACATATAGTATGATGTACCAATGCAGACTAATACATTTTACTTATTTCTGTTTGTGAGTTATTTTTCTTTTCATTTCTGTTATATCCTTACTATTGCATTTGTGTTTTAAAAACTCTCATTAAATTTCAGGGTGACTCAAGAAAGAATAATCTGTTAGGAAGATCTTCAAAATATTCTCTGTGGCACAGTGGAGCCAATCGAAAAATTTTTGACAATAAATCTGTACCTCCCAAACTACTGGTCGGCTCGAATTAAAGTTATAGGAAATTAAAGTTGTGGAGGAGGATCTAAGCTTTCATAAAAATCATCCTGTAGTTACTCTGTAATAATGTGAGATAAGCTACAGGGTGTCAAAAATTACCAGTCCGATTTCAAATATTTTTATATTTTTTTACAAAAACATACTGCAATTCACTTTTGTTAATAGAAAAATTTTTTCTTTACATATTTCGAAGGACAAGACTTTATAATAAGTTAACAAATAAATTTTAAATTGATTCAGATTTGTACCCTACATCCAGCATTAATCGAAAATTGTGAATTTTATAAAAAATTTCGTGTTTATCGGTTAATAAAAAAAAGTTGTTTTAAATTTGCTGTTTTAGACAAATATTAAACTAGCATTTACAAAGAAGTGAAATATATGATAACATAAGCTTAAAATTGGATTTACATAGGGCTCAAAATTATTTCGATGGGAATACAACAGATATAAGGACTGAGCACGAAAAAATTAGTGCATACAATTCATAAAAAAAAACCAAAGGATTAAACTTTTTGAAAATTGATTTGTTAAAGATCATTTATATTATAGGTTTAAATGTAAAGGCAAAAAAATAAAAAATAAAAAAAATTATTCGTTTTTAATAAAATTTTTAATGTATTCTGGAATACTTCGAATAAACGTTTTATTTTGCTTTCGATTACTTTTTTGTTGGAATGCGTCCATTTCTTTTTAAAATTTATTTTATTTTTTACTCAGCTTTAAGTATTTTTATATATTTTTTTTTTAATTAAAAACAAGTTAGCGGTACTAATTTTTTTCACGCATAATCAAAGTTATAAACCTTAAAGAGTGCACTAAATTTTTTGTGCGCATTCCTTATGATATATTGATTTAGTAAGAACTTTTAATCCAGGCCATGTATTGAATTTTATTTTATAGAATACTCGTAATGTAACACAGTATGGGTCAGTAGAACTTTCAATATAACCCCAAAATTGGGAGTTATGTCCAAAAAACCGATTTTTCGGAATTCGAGGATTTAAAAATTTTTATCTCGTATACCTCTTATCCAATTTAAGTTTTTTCCGTTTTTAAGAAGTATATACACATTTTTACTCATGGCAAAAATACGTAAGATATTAATTGTCTGTTTTTATAACATGAGCGCAAAAACGACTCGTCTAACTTACATTTAAAACAAAACCAAAATTTCAAAATTTGTTTTTGTTTGCGCTCGTGTTATGAAAACAGGCAGTAAGAGCAGTAACTAATTTTTTTAATTTTTATTCTTATTTCTAGAACTTTTCAGCCATTTTTGACTCAAAAATGATTAAAAAACATATTAGTTTCTTATTTTTTCCCAATACTTTATTTTTATTAGCAGTGAATTATAAAATCGTATTAGAATTGTAAAAATATATAACTTTTTTCGATTTTTTAAAACTCATAAAAATCTTTTATTTTACTTGTATTTTGTTGTTGTCATATTTATGATGCAAAATAATAACAACAAAAAAGTACATGTAAAAAACTGGATTTTATGAGTTTTAAAACTTTGAAAACTTTGCAGAGAAAAAACATGGTTATAACATTATCACTACAAAAATATTATGTTCTCATTATTAATTTTCTTGAATACTAATAAATCTGTGTTCATGATAACAATGTTTTTGTTTAATTTTTTTCATTTAATGTTTACACTCAATAAACAATAAAACGACTGGCTGCAAAAATTATATGTTTTTAAATATTTTTACCAGAAACAAGATTTTATTAATATGAAAAATATCATTACTTCTACAACCATTAAATATTTGCAGTTTTTTTCCTTGTTCTTAAACCAAATTCTGTTTTTAACCATATTAATATTATTCCTATGACAACAAAATGTTTCAAATAAATATAATACTTATCCTTTCCACAAACTTAGTGGAAAAAATTACAACTTGTTTGTTTTTAAATATATTTTGTTTTTAATGTTAGTTTTCAAACTTAATTGCAATTCCCATTTAGTATACATATGAATAAACACAAATAGAAAACGTTTGGTTAAACTCGGTGTGATTCAAGCAATATATGATATTAATTAACTACCATTAAAGGGTGTAGTTAAAAAAAAAAACATATCTTGCATTTGAAACACATATGAAGGTACAAGTGAATATAGTTAATGAACAAATAATATGTAAATTTTTTTAAATTTTTTTTTTTTTTGGCTAATGAACACTTTTCTCTATTATTTTCAATAAAAACTAAAATAATTTTTTATTAATACGGTTTATTTTAATATATCGTAAGACGGAATAATAATAATATGACAATGTGGTATAATAACATAATAAGATAGAATAGTAATGTTAAATCATAATCTGATAGAATATAAAAATGATATAGTAAGATTGTTCAATTATATATAAAACTAGAATCATAACATGAAAAACAAACCATAAAATCGCTCACAATATGACAAAATGGAATCATAATAATTATTACTTATAATCATTTCTATTTTTCTATGTGATCATATGTTCCAATCATAATATGTTGCTATTAGATTATGGTCGGTGCAACTATATTTTTTCTCTGCTTGTATGTTCTACAATTCTCATCTGCTTTTATCAAGCGGTAGCTCATTTTATTCCTAATATAGTATTGGGAAAAAATATATATTCTAATGAAGTGTGTGTCAAAAATTGCTGACAACTTTAAAACATAAGAATAAAAAAAATTAGTTTGTGTTCCTAATGTCTTACACAGTTTTGCTATGAATGTAAATGTGTATATTCTTTTGAGAAATGTAAAGGCCTTTTCTATTTAATGCCACTTAAAAAATTAAATTGCTTAACAAATGTTCTATATACAAATTTTTTAAGCTGCAAAGTCCGAAAAATAGGTTTTTTTTTGATATAAAGACAGATTTTGCGGATATATATTGAAAATTTTAAGGATAATCTACTCATCATATCTAAAAATTGCACCATGTTTTATTCCAAGTGTTTTTTTTTTCAATATAGCACCGTCATGTTTCTGTAACTTTCCGTTCTTTTTAAATATTTTTAGCACCTCCTGACCAGTGTTGCCGTTTTGACTATTTTTAACCAAACTGGTTATTTGATTTTCTAATGTGGAGATGATGACTTTTTTTCCATTTTGGTTTTAATTTTGTTAAATCAAAATTTTATTTTAATAGTTTTAAAAATGCTATTTAAAGAGAGTGTGCTAAAAATTCACCATATACTTAAAAACTAAAGTTTCCTATAACTTTTCATTCTAATTTTAACTGACGATGAATAAAGCAAATAAACATTTTTTTCTTTTAACAAAAAAGTGAAATGGATTGGGAGATTTTTGTGAAAAAGTTCTGACAATGTAACAAATAATCTAAATACTTGTAATTAGAAAATAAATTACTGTTAAAAAATAAATGTATATTCGTTGAAGACCGACTATACTATCCAACACTATGGATGCTAAGTTAATTTTATTTAAGATAAACGATTATAGGGGATTTAAGTACTTTTAACTGATTTTCGGGAGAGGACCTTATATAGAAGCCACAATAATTTTAAAGCGATCGTTTTTTATGTAGGTACATACAAATTTGTATAGAATTCTGTATAAATGCGCTTATATGTATTTAAGATATGAGAACCTGAAAGTATTACTCCAAAAGAACATTTATTTATGAACTAGATGAAATGATGAACCACTCTCGACCAGTTAAAGAGATGCTGAATTGATTGGTATACTTTGGGGGTTCCCCAATATGGTTCTGCAGGTAATAAAAATGTAGCTTGTTTAGTTATTAAAACTGTGCAAGACAACATAATTAAATGATAATACAAATTTAAAAAGAGCATTACATTATTTTACAAATAACTGCAATAAAAGTGTTCTACATTGTATTTTCAATTGGACCACAATTTTGTATACAATTTTTAATTTAATATATTAAAATTTAATATGTGTAAGTGCTTTGATACATGAACGCATGATGTTGAAACTTTTCGACAAATCTCCCAATTAAATATTTTTTACTTTAAATCTTTAGATTTTAACGCTTCTAAAAAATGGAATTTATATTATCAAATGTGATTGGCTACATCCTTATAATAAATAACTCTTGTTTGCATTCCTTTGAAATTCTAAATTTATTACAACCTGGTTTACTTTCGACATCATATCATAAGGACGTGAAAGTAATTAAATTTTTATTATTAAAATACTGCCAATAAAATTGGATCGGAGACCACATTTTGGTAAACACTGTTTTAAAGAATTAAATTTTAAATATTTATTTTTCCTAAAGACTTTTAATACGCAAAATATTTAAAAACTGAATACATATATTAGGATTATATTAATTTGTATACCCTACACCACCATAGATAGTTGGGGTATTATGCGTTTGTGCTGATGTTTGCAACACATAGAAAAAGTTATCCAATACTCACCTTAAAGTATACCAATCGACTCAGAATGATTTTTTAAATCGATATAATGATGTCCGTTCTGCTCGACGGCTATACGGGTGGCTATCTGTCTGACCAGGTAAAGCTTATGCATAAGGTAGGGGTCGCAATTTTAAAGATAATTCAATGAAATTTGGCACGTGGAATTCTTATGTTACAATGACGAAGGCTATTGAAATTGGTTGTTATCGTTCCATTATAGAGTTTAAATATTCAAAAATGCCTTAAAAGTAAGAATATTTTAATGAAATTCGATACAAGCATCAATCTTTGTACCGAATTTTAAGAAGATCGGTTCACAATTGACCATAGCTTCGATATTAACACCTCTTCCTAAAATCACTTTAAGGTTCATAAATCCCATACGAATGTCAGTATCAAGTTAATATTCGACACAAATAAGTTTTATGTAAGTGGAAATGGCTTTGACAAATTTTAGGAGAATCGGTCCATAATTTACCATAGCTCCCATATAAACCCACTTCCAGGGATCGCCCTAAAGTACAAAAATCATCTAGATGTTAGTATCAACGCTTTATACTGTATATTTTATTATATTTTATTTTACATTTATTAAAATTGTCCACAGGTATAATATAAATGTCCTTCCCAAATTTTTATACTCGTACGCATTGGTGTAGGGTATCATATAGTAGGTCTTGACCTTCTATATCTTTTTTTCTCTTTATATAATAACTATGAATTTTTAAAATTTGTTTTTTTTTCCTAATTTGGTGATTTTCTCAAAATTTTGGTTTAAAAAAATTTTTACCTTGGCAACACTGCTCCTAACTAAAAGTAACTAAACTTAATTTTTTGAACACCTCTACGTATGATAAACAATCATATATAGAGAGAGATATGTAGCTTATTAGCACGTATACGTACTGTTGTACAAAATTATATTTAGTAATTTTCTTCTAAAAAAAATATCTAAAATTTATTTTTGCTTTAAAATGTTCTTTAACTTTCTTATCGTTTATTTATATTTTTTTATTAATGTTTTCATTTAGTTTTTTTTTTTTTCTTCGAAAATGAGTTTTTATAATTTCGTGTTATTTTTAACAGTCATTTTTATTACTGTGTACTGAGCGAAGTGTTATTTTCCGTATTTTTTCTCTTTTTTTTTGTTCTGTCCAGCCCTCACGGTCTGTCTATTTTTATGGCTTAAAGTTAAATTTATTTTTTAACAAACTGACCATGACACCATAAAGCAACGAGAAAACAAAAAAAAAAAAAAAAAAACAAAACTACACTGTTAAATTGTTAGTCATGGCACTTTAGCTTATTGAACTTCATTCATTCTATATGTTTAACCTGTGTGAATATGAACGAATGAGTGTTTTTCTTTGGAAATTGCGGAAATTGCCAGAAATATACAAGTAATAATAATGATAATGGATATTTAAAATGAAAAGCACTTGCAATACAAAATAAAAACAAAAAACTATATAGATAAGTACTTAAAATGATAAATATATTGTAAATATAAAGTTTGTAGAATAAGTAAGTACTTAGTTTGTTATTTAATTAAAGTTGAAGTTAGTTTATTGCAATACGCGAGGGTAAAGTCAAAAAGTTTTTAAAATTAACTATGTAAAAGATTTAGTTGTTAAAGATTTTTAAAATTTTAAAAATTTTAAAAATTTTTACATGATATTGAAAAATATGTAGTATTAGATGATACGAAATGCTATTTGTCATTTTTAAAATGCTATAAAATGACCAGTCTTTTCACTATGGAAAAACCTATGATACTCAATTGAAGATAATTATCTATATTTTTGATCCAAATAAAAACTTATTTTGAGCTTTTATCCACTTTGGTTTAATTAGCGATTTTACCTCAAAACCTCACTTTTTAATTTGGACACACTCTTAAAGTATGTGCTACACTGAGGTTTTAAGTTAAATTCAAAATAATTGTGCAATATTTTTAAGTATCGAAGATCTACTAAACCTTGATTTATTTGAAGTTTAAAATGTCTTTCAATGGTTTAGTTATAGCAAAAACATATCTCAATATCTTTAGTATCAAAATTTCACTAATTGGAATTTGAGATCGTATAACCCATATACTATAGTAACTGATCGCCAGACATAGCCAAATAAATTAAGTACTTGACGATCTTTACCATCGCATAATTTTATTTAGTTCTGGCTATAATAATTGGTACAAATTGAAGGTGATATCTCTAATTAGCAACATTTAGAAATTGTCCGTAACATACCAGCAAATAACCAACCGAAAGTATACTTGCTTTTTATTAAGTTAAAAATACTTAAATCCCACATAAATGCTAATATGTTAATAACATTTGTCTTAAATAAAATTAATCATAGCATCCATAGTATTGGTTATTATATAGTCCGTGTTCACCGAATATACATTTCTTTTTTAATAGTAATTTATTTTGTAATTGCAAGTATTTAGGTTGTTTGTTACATTGTCATAACTTTCTCACAAAAATCTCCCAATCCATTTCACTATTTGATTAAAAAAAAAAAAAAAATGTTTATATTTTCTATTGATTTAAATTGCTTTCTTCATCGTCACTTAAAATTAGAAATTAGGAAACTTTAGTTTTTATGTATATGGTGAATTCTTAGTACACTCTCTTTAAATAGAATTTTTAGAGCAATTCAAGTCTCAAGATATATTTGGACATAATTCGCTCTTTGTAAATATTATTTTGATTTAACAAAATAATAACAAAAATTATTTAACAAAATAATAACCAAAATTGAAAAAAGTAATCATTTCCACATTGGAAGATCAAATAATTAGTTTTGGCTTGGGTGCCCCGATGGCCTAGTTGGTAGTGAGCTAGTCTGTCAATCTGGGGGTTGTGGGTTCGATTCCCACCAGAGACTCTGGTCTGTTTCACTACAGCGAGCTATGGTCTTCGTTGCTGCGCTCGGTTAGAATTAGAATATAATTTGTAATTGTATTGTAATTATTAAATAAATAAAAAATAAATAAACTAGTTTTGGTTCGAAATAATCAAAACGACAACACTGATTAGGATACATATATTAGGATTATAAAAATATTTACAAAGAGCGAATTATGTCCAAATATATCTTGAGACTTGAATTGCTCTAAAACCTTGGACCATTATGTTCAGAATATTTTCTGTATACCAGGCTTTACAATACTTTATAATTTATTGAACAATTATTTTATTATTTATTATTTTATAAATATATATAGTTTGCAATATAATTTTATTTTATTTGTAGTGATCCCGTTGTTATGTTTTAGTTCAATTTTGTGCAAAAATATTTTGCAACTCTTAACTTCCTAACAATATCGATGGAAAAAAATATAAGAAATGGTACATAAATTCTATAAAATTATATAATCAATTAGTAAAACATACTATTAGTTAGAACTAACTGCTTTTTTCCATTTAATAGTAAAATTTATTGCAAATTTAAAATAGTGGTCAATAATTAAATGAAGCTGTTGAAAAATTTACGAGCCTAACCAACAGCAAATGTAAATTAAAAAAATAATTATATATCTGCTGAAATAAGAAACCTAATTCCTTCAGAGGCCTGCGCCGAGGAATTTTATCGGCGGCGGCTTAAAATCGGCTGTCCGCCGGCTGATATCACACACATTTTTCTAATTAAAAATTTTATATTTTCATGCCCCATTGATTCACATTGTTCATAAAAATAGGAAGAGCTTTTTTCTAGCGAAAGTATATATAGAATTATTAATTTATTGAAAATATGTAAGAAAAAAAAATATAGGAGTGATCTAAGGATATTTTTGGAATTTTGCATAAAAGATTAGAATAATTGTTTGGATATTAGAACAAGAAAAGATCTGCTCTGATATAAAAAAAAATTAATTATTAAGATATACTAAATAAATAAAAAAGTACAATAAATAATGGAATTTTTATAAATTATTTTGATAATTCCCAACCACATATCGCTAGTAAATAGAAGTGAATTATTAGCTGACAAAATCTTGTGTACGATTTTTTTTTTAGATTTTTCGCAGGATGGCGATTAAGGCTCATTAGAATTTATTATCAACTATTAATATTATTTTTTCATAGTTTTTCATATTTTTGCATCAAAAATAATCAATTACAAGTCATCAGAAATACTTGGTTGACTTATAATTATTTGAAGTTCAAAATAATGCAAATATTTTTCTTTCATATTTAAATACAACATAAATTGCAAATACTGCATTAAAATAATAAAAAAGTTTCATTTTTAACATATTTTTACAAAAGGAATTTAAAAACGGCGTCTGAGTTTAACTTGGCTTAAAATCAGCCGAAAACTTTACGGCAGTGGCGGCTTCCAAATTTTTCTCGGCGGCTTGGCTTAGCCGAATTTCAGCCGTTCGGCGCAGGTCTCTGAATGCGCTACAAAAGGAGAATCCGAAAGATTTGGCAACTAATTGGAAACCCAACTGATAAACGAAATTTCAACCATTTATGTACATAGTTTAAACAGAAGCTTAAACAATTTTAAAATAAAAAATGGGTCAAAATTTCAAGTCTTCAGATGCTAATAAACAAAAATCCGAAAGATTTGGCAACTAATTGGAAACCCAACTGATAAACGAAATTTCAACCATTTATGTACATAGTTTAAACAGAAGCTTAAACAATTTTAAAATAAAAAATGGGTCAAAATTTCAAGTCTTCAGATGCTAATAAACATAAAACTGCTTTTGGAATGCTACAAAATTTCTAAAAAAATCTACAAAACGTAATATTTCGATAAAGGACTTAAAGGACTTAAATAATAATAAATAATAATTTACATCAAAGTAAAGCAAAGCTGAAGCATTTTGCTAATATGTGGAAAATATTTGTCAGACTTATTCACAAATTAACTCGCTCAATGACGTTAAAATACTGGAATTTCTAGATGTTTCATATCAAATGAGTCTCCAAATGAACTAAAATTGAAAATACAAAGCTTAGAAATAATAAAACTCCAATAAAATAAATTTCAAATTAATCAAACTGCTATCTTAAAAAGGTGTTATGTTTTTAACTCTATTACTAATTCAATATTGCGATTAAACCATTTCCCGAGTCAGTAGAAATGTGCTGAAATAATTTGATTCTGAAGCCTAACAAAAATGGAAACGACATCTTATCATATCAACCAATAAGTTTGTTATCAACCTTTTCAAAAATATTTGAAAGGCACCCAGGTATAATATTTTAGTTAAAGTCTTTACTACCAACACCATTTTACCTGGTTCTGAAATTGTATCTAAATCAGCAATATTTTTACGATAGTAGTAAAGAGAAATTTTCTAATATAAAACTCTTATATGCTAGTGTTCCTCAGGGTAGTGTTTTAGGTCCAACACTTTATTCAATATATACTTGTGATATGTCATATTCACAAAATATTATAGTTGCGACTTACGCAGAGGATACTGCGCTAACGACATCAGCGGACTGTCCCATTGATGCTTCTACAATGTTGTAATGGCAATTAAATATAATTCCACAAAGGTTGCAATGAAGTCTTCTCACATAATTTCTGCCATTGGAAGAGAATTTTGTCCCCCTATTGCATTCTAATGGAATACAAATTTCAATTGTAAATAGTGTTAAATACTTAGAATTGTATTTAGAAAGAACACATCAAAGCTAAACGAAAATTTCTAAATATCAAAACAAAAAAGATGTATTGACTTTTAAGTCTGAGATCTGAACTAAGTTTAGATAACAAGATTATATTATATAAGGCTATTCTTAAATCCATGTGGTTTTATGGAATACAACCATGGGGAATAGTTAAAAACTTTAATGTAGAAATCTTACAATGACACCAGTCCAAAACCCACCTTCAGGAATCACTTTAAAGTTAATAAATTCATGTAATTGTTAATGTCTACGAAATATTCTATATTCTTGTATTTTATTCACATTTAGTAAAAGTATCGGTGCGCAGTTGACAATAGGTCTAATATAAGATCTCCCCACCCCCTTTTGGTATATATACAAAATGGTGTAGAGTATTATATGGTTAGGCTTGACCGCCTATATCTTTCTTACTTGTTTTATTTATATTTAATTAATTTATTAATATTAGAAAGTTTGAAGTTTGATCACTTGAATAATTGATACAAATAAACAAGTAATTAGAATAGCTTATATCTTTGATAAATCGTTCAATAGACCATATTTATTTTTTTTTTTTTTTTTTTTTTTTTGTAGCGAATGCGGGTAGCAAACTTTATTGAAATCGGAGATGTCAAGTCCGAAAATGTCTTCTTTCTGTTACTTTTGTTATGGAATTACCCATTTACCACATTTCATTTATTTATTTATTTGTCTATAGAACAATGTTCCTTACAGACTATTGCTACGTTCACACGTTGATTTTTAAGACGTCTTTTTATTTTATTTCTCTTTTGAATTTGCCACCAAAAATCATTTGTGTTCACATGATGATTCCTTTATATTTTCTTTTTTTTTCCTTATACGCAGGGTTGATTTTTTCTTGTTTGTAGCAATACTACCAGTTCAAAAGAAAAAAAAACGAATAATGAGAAAAATACAAATGAGTGTGAAGAGAAATAAAAATAATCATGAAAACAGAAATCGTTATTTTTTTCTCAATCCCTCTGTCTACCCCGCTCATTACCAACCAAAAAAAAAAAAAAAAAAAGAAAAAACATGATTTAAAGTCATGATTTTAAATCAACGTGTAAGCGTAGCATATGATATTAATTAATATAATAAGAAAAACAATTGAAAGCCGATAAATCGTTTTATTTTTAGCAACAAATAATAGAAATTTTGAAGTTTGATCACTTGAATAATTGATATAATTAAACAAGTAATTGGAAGAGTTTTTATCTTTGATAAATCTTTTAATAGACCATATTTTCTCTGTGTAGCGAATGCGGGTAACGAACTTCATTGAAATCGGAGATGTCAAGTCCAAAAATGTCTGCTTTCTGTTACATTTACCATAAATTAAAAACCTTTTTAGTTCTTTATTTATTTATTTATTTATTATTTTTAAATGTCTCTAGAACAATGTTCCTTACAGACTATTGCTACGTTCACACGTTGTTTTTAAAGACGTCTTTCTATTTTATTTCTCTTTTGAAATTGCTACCAAAAATTATTTGTGTTCATATGATGATTTTTTTGTTTCATGATTTTTTTATATTTTCTTTTTTCCTTATACGCAGGGTTGATTTTTTGTTGTTTGTAGCAATACTACCAGTTCAAAAGAAAAAAACGAATAAAACGCAATAAAAAAATACAAATGAGCGTAAAGGAAATAAAAAAAAATCATGAAAACAGAAATCTTGATTTTTTTCTCTGTCCCTCTATCTATCATGATTTTAAATCAACGTGTAAACGTAGCATATGATATTAATTATATTAATTATTATTTAAAAATATATTAATAAATAGTTTATGAATCATATTTTTTTCTCATATTGTAAAAAAGAAATGTCTTTTGAATTATTAAATTCCTCTAAAAGATCTGATCTTAGATTATTAAAAAAATTGTAAGGCACAAATAGTTAGGTTCTTTAGAGCAAATTCTCAACGATGAACTTTAACATAAAATGGTTTGAAATGGAGGAGTTGTCTGCATGGGATATTGAAAGAAACTTTAGAAAGAATATCTGGACAGTCAATATTGCTATTAACTAAATCAAAAATAAATGATTTAGACTGAAATTTTCTTCTTAATTCCAGCGTTTCCAAACCAATGAGTAAACTACGTTACTCATATGAAGGTAGAGGCTGAGTAAATCTTAAATGTTTTAAAGAGAATTTAACAAAATTTTTTCTACACTTTTTCAATGGGATTAATATGAGCTTTAGCGCATGAGCTCCAAATTATTGATGCATATTCTAATTTGGATCTAACATAATTTTGTGTATAAAATCTTCAGGGTATGAGGATTTGAAAAATTAAAACTATTTGTTTTGATAAAGTCTATAATATAATATGCCTTAAGAATTAATACCTAACTGAATTTTGAACTAAAAACTATTCTCAAACCATTAATTTCATATACAGATTTTAATTTGGAAGAGCCATTATTAAATGAGTCTTGAAAAGTGGTGAAAAGTGGTGGCATGAGTATATGAAATATCTACACATTTGCTGAGATTAAATTTTAATTTATTACTTTATCATTAATTTTTCGCAACTATTTTTAACTGAAACGATATTAGTTTGTTGCCTTTTAAATTCACTAAAGCTTAAAATAGCTTCTCAGCTTCAAATGTTATTTGTTCCCCCTAAATCATTTTTTTTTTTTTTTTTTTTTTTTTTGACTTAAATTAATGACCTGAGAATTGTAATTTTCTGTCTTTTTCATCGTAAATATAAATAGTAAAAGGAGTTTTTCTACTATTTATAAAACTTATTTCCTGCATCAATACAATCAATTTCCTTGGAAAATATTTTAATTTCCTTCACTTACATTATGCTGCCTGCTTTAAGGTTTTACACATACATACACACACGTACATTTAATGTGCATTTTGTTGCCACATCCTTAGAAAACTTCAAGCTAAAACTGTTTCTCCTGTAGCTGTTGAGTTTCATTAAAAATCAATTACAACATTTCTAATTTTAACTAATGAAAAACTGTTGTAAATGAAAAATATTTAATTAAAAGTAAAAACGAAAAATAAATAAAACCAAGAAATCAATTAATCATACAGGAAAAGAGTAGTGACAAAAAAAAGTAAAATGTTTCATTTAAGAAAATTGTTTCTTTTTTTAACTAAAAAGATTCCTAAGTATCAATATATTGACATTTCCATGAAAGAACGTCTGAAAAAGGTCATTTTTTACCTTATGTCTTTCAATGTTTATAAAAATTTTTATACGCAAACTTCTTTAAGTAATTTATCAATTTCATTTTCACGAAATTGCGAAAATTCGTGATTTTATTTCGCTTCTTTACTTTCTGAAAAACAATAAATAATTCAAAAGTATGCAACTTTAAATAGCAATAACTCTGGGAAGGCTTTGCGAATTTTAATGATTTGAATGGCGTTTGAATTTAGCTTATGTCGGCTTTAATACGTATGTTTAAAAAAATAAGTTAAATTTTTTTTTAATAATGCATCTTCATGCAATTGCATTTTTTAAATGCATTTTGCTTTAAAATTTTAAACTTTTTAACATATTTGGAAAATATGTAATCTTTATATTAAAATATAAATCTCAAATAATAAAACTTTTCTAAAACATATTCCACAGTTTTCATATAAAAATAAAATTCTTTCTTATTTCTTGAATAAATGATTTAAATTTGTATAAAAGTTAACAAAATAGAAAAAGTTTACAACTTCATATCTTAAATCTCTTTAAATTATTGAAGGATTTGTATAATTTTAATAGTATATAAAAGGCTACTGTCTTCCTTTTGGATAAATCAATCAGCATTTGCAAAATATCCTTTTCGTTAAAAAATATTTGTAAAATAAAAATTCAATTGCATTTCTGGCAAGTGCAAATTCATTGAATTTTATCTTTTCTTTAAGTGCATTTAAAATTATTTTTTTTACTATAAATTGTCATATTAATTTATCTAATATATATATATATATATAGGTTTATTATTTTTAATAAATTTTTAAAAAGTAACCCAATATATTTTTTAAATAAAATATTTAATTCTGTTCACATTTTAAAAATAATACCAGAAAAAGAAAAGAATTTTTATATGAAAAAATGGGAATAGTTTTTAGAAAAAGCGAAAATGTGCATAGTAAATTGTGAATGGTATGAAAAGTTAAGAAAAAAATATGGTTGCAGTGACCATAATCTAAGAGTAACATGTTATGATTGGAACATATGATCACAGCAAAAAATAGAAATGATTATAAGTAATGATTATTATATGATTTGTCATATTGTATACGAATTTATAGTTTGTTTTTTCATCTTATGATTATAGTTGTACATATAATTGAATAATCTTATTGTATTATACCACATTGTATAAATAATCGTTTTTTGACAACGAGAATCGATTTTCGGCCATAATTGAAATCGATTTACCAGTCACTAATTGTAGATGTATGCGTCCCATAAAAATTTGGTGATTTATTTTAATGTAAAGATTTCCAATTTTCTAAATATGATAAAAAATCAAAAATGCATTTAAAAAATGCAGTTGCATTAAAATGCATTTTTCAAAAATTCTTTTTCATTTGTGAAATATTCGTATTGATGCTGATGTAATCACAATTCAGATGCCGTTTATGTCATTGAATTTCACAAAATGTTCCCAGATATATTGTTATATAAAGTTATATACTTTTGAGATTTCTTAGGTTTTTAGGAAGTGAAAAAACGTAATAAAATCGCAAATTTTCGTAATTTCGCGAAACTGAACACTGAAATGTATATAGATATTTGTGAATTATTTGCGTGCAAATTTTATGAAAATCGAAAGACTATTTAATTTAGGTTAATATACGCCTTACTTGGGAAAAGTTGTTAAATTAATTTAAACAATCGGAAATGTTTTTAAATTTTTTTAAAAGTAATAAATTTCTGATAAAAATATTAATTTTCTTAACAAAAAAAAAAAAACCAATGCTCTTATCAGAAACAAAGATTTAGTTTTAGATTTATAACCAATTTTTAACAATTTAAATCTGATGGCTAATTTTTTCTTTCAATAATACAAAAAAAAAAAAAAGAACAAAAAAAGTTACTATACTATAATAACAAAATGCAATTCAATTTCATTACTTTATATTTTACTTTAGTGCTGCGCTATATTTCAGCGATTTTTTTTCTACCTAAATATTATACATATACAAGTCATTGTATCTATTCAACTACAAAGATACATACTTATTTCTAGAATTTCATTTTTTGCTATTTTTTTTAACTTTTTTCCCTTTCTGCATTTGTTTTTTACATTTTTTTTTTTTCTATTTTTACATGATGTTGACTTCCGTTTTATTCTCTGCTATTGGTATCTGAATGCATTACTATGTGTTACTACAACAACAACTATTATAACTGCAACAATAATACAAAAAAAAAAAAAAAAAAAAAACAATACTTTAATATAGCAAACTGTAATGTTGCCAATACAACGTATGCACATGGAGAGACATTTAAATTGGATTGTAAAACACAATGTGTTTGTGAGGTAAGTTACACTAAGTAAAAAAAAAAAAACCAATAGGAAAAATCATTTGATATAAATATTGGTTGAAAGCAAATGTAGTTTCGTAATAAATGTATATAAAAAAAAATATTTAATCTAACGTTTTCACTTGCACAACTTAAACTCTGATTTCAGACAGAGCTTTTTCACCTGGGGTATGACAAGTTAAAAAATAAAATATCACCAAAAATACTTAAAAAAAAAAAAACATTTTTTGTCCTCCTTTAAACAAAAATAGGTGAACTAGATGGAATTTGAAGTGCTAAAGAAGAATCTGCTTTTAGTTTTTTTTTTCTATCAGGTCTTGATATTTATTTGTGGGCATGTCTAATATTTCCTTATTAGTAAGGCAATTGGACGAGTATAATTCACCATAACTCAAGAACCGTTGGTACGGTTTAGATAAGTAAATGCATTTTTGGTATGCAGATGCATATTGTCTTAATTTTTTCTTAACACACAGAGTTACCGATTTTCATATGAAAATTTCCATCAAAATTAAAATCCTCAATATCTCGGTAAATACTGCGTTTTTGAGAAAATAAATGAAATCTGTGATCACTTATGTTTCATACCAAAAATCGATTTCTTCAATATCTCGGTAAATACAATGTTTTTTGAGAAAATAAGCAAAATCTGCGATCACCTAAGTTTCATACCAAAAATCTATTTTCATATGAAAATAGATTTTTGGTATGGCTAAAAAAAAGAGTTACCTAGTGTCTACATTAGGCAATTTTTTATCAAAACAAAAGTCAAAATCATGCGAATATAAACAAGGTAACCTTAGTTAAACAGCTGATTATTATTTTGGTTGTTACAGTTACCAAACTGTATATATATAAAAAATAATAATGAATACGCCATATTGTTGTTTTTGTACAACTGTTGCCACCTTTCACAAATTCGCGTTAAGTTTGACGTTTGTTTTGATAAAAAATTGTCGAATGTAGGCACTATGTTAAGGAGCAAAATTCTTCAAATTTTTTTTCGCCACTTATTTTCAAATAACTCCGATAATACTGAGCGGATAAAAGAATAATGTTAAGAAGGCCAAAATACAATTTTAATCTTCATCTATTGAAGTTTTATATATCTAAATTGAACAAACCGTTCTCGAGTAATACAAAAATGACCGCCTAAAAAAGGGGTCATGTTAGTCATGACCATAAAAAAAATCAATACATGATAGAAAAGTTTTGTTCACCTATTCTTGTGGAGAGAAGAATAATGTTTTTCCTTTTTTTTACCACCAGTGTGACTCCACTTAATTGTAGGTATATAAAGGTATTTTCACTTAATTGTGAATAAAATAGGTATGTCAATATCTAAAAATGTAGTTGACTTAGTAAATGTGAAAAAATGCACTCAAAGAAAAGTTGAGAATAGTAAATAACAAAAAGCCCGATTATACATATTTTTAATGCATTTTTGAAATCCTTACATTAAATTTATTAATACTGTCATAATAAATATAATGTAAACTTTATCTTAAAACACTAATATTAAAGAAGTTGATGGTTGTTAATTACCAAGCAATTTATTTCCATAAATTTTTTCCAGTGCATTTTATACTCTTTACAGTCTCAGCAATGACTAAATGAAAGAGCGTAAAAATATGTGTAAACTCAAGCAACACAATTGTGCTATGAATTTGACATCCCTAGAATAAAAACAAGATTTGTGATACGTGGCTTTTTTATTTTTTTAATTTAAATTTTTTTAGTATAAAATTTATGATAAGGAATAAAAAACTGAAAATTATTGACGTTTTCATTTTTAACAGAAAAAATTTTTCGACTTTAATTTCTAAATAAATCCGAAACTGTTGAACAGAAAAGTAATGTAACAGCCACTTAAAGGCAATTTGGGCCCGCATCTTTTGGTATTTCATTTATCTAAAGCGGTCAAACCGTTCTCGAGTTATTGTAAAATATACTGGTGCAATCACCTTGTTAAGGCCTTATACAAAAAACTGAATACAGATGCGTGTTTCGAACGTCAAATGCCATCGTATTCTTGTTTAACGGAGGATTTTTTTGCCTACCACTATTATTAAAAAATTTCCATATAACTACACCGTTTCCAGTTGATTATAGAAAATTCTAATTATATTACAGAATATAGTTTAACATAGATGTGAAACTTAAAAAAAAAATAATTGAAAAAATATTTTAAAAAGTACACGTTTTTGTTTTCGATGAAATTTTTTAACAACACATTCTTAGACTTAGATTTTTTTGACAACGAAGTTTCACATCTATGTTAATCTATGTTTTAGAACATTAAACATATATCTTCAATAGAAAAATTCTTAAATATAATTAGAAATTTCTAAAAGCAAAATGAAAATTTCGTTAATACAATTAGAAAATGTTTAAATAAAAATGGAAATTTCTTAAATAGAATTTGAAAATTCTAAAATATAAATGGAAATTTCTAAATTACATTTAGAATATGCTGAACTACAAATAGAAAATTCTGAACTGCAAATAGAAATATCTGAAATATAATTAGAAACTTCTAAACTATAAATGGAAATTACTGAAATACAACTGGAAATGGTGTATTTCAAAAATTCTAAATATTACATGAGTAATAACAAAAAAAAAAAAAATTTTGTTTTTTGTTCCAGAAACAGTCTTCTAATGCCTTCAAAAGAAAACTTTGCGCAAATGAGTGTAAAGTAAACCCGGACCCATTTGGCATGAATCTCTTCCCGCAAGAACTTTCCAAACTTGACTAATTAAAAAAAATTCTTAATTTATTTATCAAATCACTAAATTCTCAAAAATCAGGAGAAATTTCTAAAAGCAAATTATATCTTAATACCACCAGATGATAGTAAAACATACAAATCAGCACCATTAAAATACCCTGACCATTTCTATTGAAAAGGTCAATTTTTAAAATATATTTTATACAGATTTTAGTACAAAAATTGAAATTTTGTTTTTAAATTTTATTTAGTTTATAAATTTAAGAAAACTTTTTTGTCATAATATACTGAAATTTTAATAAGACACATTAAGTCCTTTACATAAAATTTGAATTCAAATAATAATATGAACTAAAAGCAAAAAGCTAACTTTTAATTTTTTTAAGCAGATTTGCAAGTAAATTAAAATGCAATTAATTTTGTTATACTTTATAAATATCCTTGTTCTAACATATTCAAGGATATTAAATACTTATACAAATTGTTCATAAAAAAAATTTTAGCATTTTATAAGTTTTTTATTACACTGTGTGATATTAATTTTCACACATGAAAAAATCGTTATACGCATGAAACTAGAGACCATATGTAGTAAAACTTCGTACTCAGTTTTTCTCCAGGACGTCAAATTTCTTTTTTCTTTTCTTTATATCCTTTTTCAAAGGATATATAGTTTTAAGAAAATTATAAAATATTCACAAATATTGTATCAGCTCAATATGATTGTCAAATAAAAGCTTAGAGTCCCTGCAATATAATAATATTTTCTATTTAAATGTTGCAGCACAAAAACTTAAAAAAATAAGCCTTTACTATTAATTTTGAAATACATATCAGCCTGCAACGTGAAAAAGTCATTATAATTATAAAAATGGGGACAATCCATATTAATACTGGGGTACACAGTTTTTCTCCTGGATGTTGAATTTCCTCTCAAAAGGAAAGTTGCGAAATTTTTAAAATTATAAAATATTTACGAAAATTATATGGACCCAATATGGATGTCAAGTAAAAGCTACAAATCCCTGCAATGTAGTAATATTTATACACTACACCACCATAGGTAGTTAGGGTATCATACGTTTGCGTTGATGTTTGTAACGCATAGAAAAAGTTATCCAACATCCACCTTAAAGTATAGCAAGCGACTCAGAATCACTTTTTAAATCGATCTAGCGATGTCCGTCCGTCCGTCCGTCTGGCTTGCTGTCCATATAAATCTTGTGCACAAAGTACGGCTGACAATTTTAAAGATAATTCAATGAAATTTGACACGTGGGACTTTGTGATATAAGGACGAAGCCTATTGAAATTGATTGTGATCAGTTCATTATTTCATCTAGCCCACATATAAATGTCCCCCTGGAATAGAGTTTAAACACTCAAAAATACCTTAAAAATAAGAATATTTTAATGAAATTCAGTGCAAAGTAGTTCTATATAAGTATCAATCTTTGTACCAAATTTTATGAAGATCGATCCACAATTGACCATAGCTCCCATATCAACATCCGAAATTCCGAATATCACTTAACGTGCATAAATCCCATTAGAATGTTAGTATCGAAATAATATTCGATACAAATAAGTTTTATATAATTAAAAACAACATTGCCAAAATTTATGAGAATCGTTCCATAATTTACCATAACTCCCATATAAACCCACTTCCAGGAATCTCCCTAAGGTGCATAAAATCATCTAGATGTTAGTATCAACGCATTCTTCTGTGTTTATATATTTTATTTTACATTTAGTAAAATTGGCCACAAAAAAGTCTACTTCCCGAATTTTTATGCTCGTACACAATGGTGTAGGGTATTATATAGTCGGTCTTGACTGACTATATCTTTCTTACCGTTTTGAAAATTTAGCCCTTCAATAATTTATTGTTTAATTATATATTTTACATAAAGAACATTTTTCTAGCATTTTTATAAAAACATTTAATAAAACAGGGATCCTTAGCTTTCATTTGACATCCATATTTGGTTGATAAAATTTTCGTAAAAATTTTATAATTTTTTTTTTTAAGTTGTGTATTTTTCGAAACTTTAAACTCCTTTTGAGAGAAAATTTTACGTCCTGAAGAAAAACTGAGTGTGTAGATTTATTTTGTATAAGCTCCGTAATAATTTGAAGTTAAACTTAAAACAGAGTGTTTCTCTATGTCGAATGAATATCTAAGTGAAAGAAAACAAGTCGAAAGTATTCGAAGTTGAGTTTCTCTATTTCCAAACCTTTCGTTCGCATGGAGTTAATTAAGTCTTTTTACATTGTTTTTGCTGTATTTTTCTTTCAGAGTATTTTTTTTTTCATAAAAATATTAAAAATAATACTAAATCGTTTAAACGTAGATACAACCAACCAACCAAATGATATAATACAAGAAATAAAAAAAAAAGAAAAAATAATAATAATAGAAACAAAAATATTGTTGAGATTTATCGAAATCATCATTTTTCGATATGAATGCCAAACATAATTTAGGAAAATATGTAGTGTCCAGGTAGACAATTTTCTTATTTTTCATTGAAGTATTCAACCAATCGAAAGCAAAATAGCAAGTGATCGATTTTAATATTTTCGTTCGTAGTGTTCGAAATACAGAAACCCAATTTTGTATGAAAATACCAGCGTTGCCAGGAGGTGAGAAAAAAAGAGTCTAAAATGAATCTTAAACAATAAAAAATTTTTTTTTTTTTGAATAAAAAAAATGCATTTTTTTTGAATAAAAAAAATTTTTTTTATAAAAAAAATGCTAACTTTTTCCTAGCCTTATTTTTAAAGAATTTTAGCCTTTTTTTACCTCTTTTAAGATTCATTTTAGACTCTTTTTTTCTCACCTCCTGGCAGCGCTGGTATTTTCATACAAAATTGGGTTTCTGTATTTCGAACAGTACGAACGAAAATGTTAAAATCGATCACTTGTTGTTGAGTTGTCCACAAATTCATGTAGTTATTTTTAGACCCTAGGGATACTCAAAAAAAATTACCTAAATGGAAATAAAAATAAAAATAAATAAAAAAAATTGCCATCAGTGAGATTTGAAATTGGACACAAATTAACCATTCGTTTTTAATGACTAACGTCTTATTCAGTACACCATTTCGCACTTAATTTTTTAAGTGACCACAATTTTTTTGAGTATAAAATATCATTTTCTACATATTGTTGTAAAAGCTAACAGCATCAGAATGGGATTGGTAATCCAGCACTCTAGCTAACTCATCCACGTGATTGCAATATTACTGTGCTATTAAACTATTGAGCACTAATTTATGTATAACAGAGTAAGCAAATAATATTGACGCCTCATTACCGAGAAACTACTTTAATAAGTAGTTGCCATTACCGAAAACCAGAAAGTTTTTGCCGGGTAGTTTCTATGATTAATAAATTATACTAGTAAGTAATTATAATAATCGACATATGAAGTCTATAAAATTAATTAAATGATTTTTGATTTGAAGAATGAGGCGCTACAGGCGAAATTTTTTTTCAAATGTAAATAATGTAGACTTTTTGTGTAAATAAATACACAAAACTGCTTAAAGAGGATGATGCTGCAAAAATAAAATTAGTATTAACAAATAAGACATTATTTTCTTCGTTGCTAAAAAATTAACATTTTAGCTTTTTTAAGGCAATTTTAAGAGCCAAAAAAAAAGCTGGAAAAAAGGCTAGAAGCTAAATCGAAAATTTTGAGGTTAAAAGCATAATAATTTAGCCTTAAAAATTCTAAACTGGCAATATTGGAAATCA
This sequence comes from Protocalliphora azurea, assembly GCA_932274085.1. Lineage (NCBI taxonomy): Eukaryota > Metazoa > Arthropoda > Insecta > Diptera > Calliphoridae > Protocalliphora > Protocalliphora azurea. Next base: position 142,971,001 of record OW026522.1, on the reverse strand, counting down.
CTTACGCTTTTGTTCGACTTTCCTATAAAAAATTAGGAAGATGTCTTCCTAGAAGAAATTTACGCAATGTCTTCTTTTTATTATTTAGACGAAAATCATCAAAGCAATATTTTTCTAATATTCCATTTTTATCAGTTTAAAGAAAATTAGGCAATAAACAAGAAAAATTATACAAAAATTAAAAACCCGTGTATAATTTTTATCCTCAAAATATCACTCTTTTTTCAGTAAGGAGATCATCACCTTCGCAATAAACTGATGATATCCCATTGAAATCATCATATTTTTCACTCATAATTTTTTTATTTAACGAAAAAGTTTCAAAAGTGAAAAAATATTGAAGAAATGTTTTTGTTTTTTATCAAAAAAATGTATATTTTATGTGAGCGTTTTAGTTTTCGTGCTTTATGATGTTAAGATTTATGTACATGTATGCTTTGCAAGATGTAAAATATTTCTTTATTATATTATTTCAAAATTTATTTAGTGATAATTTTTATATATACACTGCCTGCAACTTGAATATGGAATCACATTTTTTAACTTTAATTAAATATATCTCCTAAACTAAAGTTCAAAAAAAAAAAAATTATCTTTTGCGCAACCAAATTTCAAAGTGTTAGCTTTAGTTTTCTGAAGAAATAAAAAAAAAAATTACATATTTTGTTATACTAAAATTATGCATTTATTTTTAGAGACACGTATTTCTGTGGTACTTTTTCGTGTGTCACTTGAATAAGGAATATTTTAAAACTAAGCAAACTGTAATTTATTTTTAAATTTTAGGTTATAAAAATGAAAGTTAGCATTCAATTAGTAATTAGTACTGCCACCCTTTTTTAGAAATAACCTCAAAAATGCAATTTGGCATCGACTAAATAATTTAGCGAAATTGAACTCCATGCTTCCGTTATTGCATCCTTTAAGGATTCTATCGTCTCAAATTGTTTTCCTCCTTCATAAACTTTTCTTGCAAGCCAACCCCAGACATTTTATATTGAATTCAAGTCTGGTGAATATGGGGGCCAATCTAAAAGTTGAACACCTTTCTGATTAATCCACTGTTTTACAGCTCTGGCGTTATGAATCAGAGCGTTGTCGTGTTGGTACATCCAAGATATGGGTCCAAAGAAATCATTAAATTTTGGAAATTCTTCCTCCAGAATGTTTTATTAAGTCGTTGTGTATGCGGCTTAAAAATAATTCCTACTTATTTAGGTCATGGAAGTAATAGTTATATCCGTCGGGACTATCAATATTAAAGTTTTTTCATCGGAAAATGCAACTTTAAACCATTTGTCGGATCATGTCAGTGTACTTTTGGCAAACTGTAGACGTTGTGATTTGCGTTTTTCATTAAGTGTTTTTTTTTTTTTGTAGTTTTCGTCGGACCATATATGGGTACGACTTTAAAATACTGTGCACTCTTCTTAGACTAGCACTGTCTCCATTTTTTTCACATATTTTTGATACTGACCTTGGCAGAATTTGATGCAATACTAAGAATTTTTCGTCTTTCTTTGGGAGTTGTTGCCATTTCTAGCCGCCCTTTCATGTTTTTTCCATATCTTTCCACGTTATTTAAATAATTGTACACAACTGTCTTTCCTCTATTAATTTTTTTTTTGGCTATATGGACCGGATTCTGAGCCTGAGATTTCAAAACCAGAATTTTTTTCTTTTTCAGAGTTATTAAGAGCCTTAGCACGTCCCACTTTGAATAAAAACTATTTAAAAATTATGAAATTAAAAATTCTCTAGCCGTTTATATTGAAAGAAATTCAAATCATAGCCTTCCTGATTAATATTAAAAGAATTCCTTATTCAAGTGACACACTAAATAGTACCATAGAAATACATGTCTTTAAATAAATGCATAATTTTAGTGTAACAAAATATGTATATTTTTTATTTCTTCAAGAAACTAAAGCCAACACTTTGAAATTTGGTTGCGCAAAAAATTGTTTTTTTTTTAACTTTAGTTTAGGAGATATACTTAATTAAAATTAAAAAAAAAAACATGTAATTCCTTATTCAAGTGGCAGGCAGTGTATTTATGATTATCTGGCGATATCTTCTTTTCTTCGCCTAGATGAGCATCTAGCAATATTGCATATTTTTCTTCCAGGCGTATTGATTTCTTATTGGTTAGATGTGTCGCCTGTCTCCCGTTGGGGAAAACTTCCGCAATACGAATATGATTATTGTTACAATAAAATTTTTCTTCTAAGCAATACAAATTCGGATCAATTTCGTATTATTTTGCTTATAAGGTTGTCGCTCGGCTCATTGTTCGCATAGAAGTGTGTTAGAGAAACCAAAATTAGTTTTCGCTCGACATAGGGGAACAGGCTATTAATTTTACTTTTATTTTAATTTCAAGTCATGTTTTTGTTATATAATGTAAGTTTCAATGTTTTCCGTTATGTTTTCTTTATTAATAAAAATCTAATTTAAAAAAATTTTTTTTTTTAATTTTTCTCATTTGTAGAATTTTTTATTGCTTAATGAATTCTGGTTATTAGATTAATACATATTAATAACTGTTCACTGACCACAATATTTTGATCTTCCCTTACCTAATAAACAAATATATACTATATGAAGTAGTTTAAACGAAAAAAAAAACTACATATATGTAGTTGTACGAATGTATTATATATAAAAAAAATGGCTTAAAGATATCCAACAGTTCTGGTTTGTGTAGTAATATTACTAGCCATTTTTGGTCACCACTTTTCATTAGACATAATACTATTTATTATAAAATTTAACTGAAAAAATTCAGTTGATCCTCTGAGTATCTGAAAGATGAATCTAAATTTTAAACTGTGCAAGTCTTAGATTACACAGAGAAAATAAAGTAGCTGATTGATTTTTCTGTTTTTACTTAAGTTTCGAAAAATTGGTAAACTGAGCAAAATAAGTAACTAGATATTAATAAAGAGTGTAGACTAAATTAAAATTATCAGTACGGTAAGTTAGATTTGTTATAAAAATTCTCAACGAATTTTACCCCTACATAAGCAATTACATGTTACTACATGTATAACGTAATACATAAACTACATAACGAAATATCTATGCAGTTACACAGCTGTAAGTATATATAAAAATATAGTTTATACTTGTAAAACAGTAACAGATTTATAAAAATTTTAAATTGATTTTTATATGTTTAAGTTACTTCTGTAACTACTTTTAACTAACAATATCAACACCAATACTTACATATGTATATACAATTGTAAATTTAAAATACATATACAAGCTAATATATATATGTATATGTAGGTACACACATTTATAGGTATAACAGGGACTCTGGTTGAAATTTCTAATTGAAAAAACATGTTTATACAATAAACAGTGTTGCCGTATTGGTCCGATTAGACTAAAATTGGTAGATTTATTTTAATCTTTGAAGATTTGGTAGTTTGTTTGGTTTGTTCCAAATATCTTGATTTTATGGCAAAATATTGTATCATTTTCAAAGATTGTTAGATTTTTTTTAATGAAGAAATAAATAAAAATGTACAAAGAAAATAATAATAAAAACATTAGGGTAACTCCAGCAAAAAAAAAATAAATAAATAAACGAAAAACTACTTCCAAAAATTGTTTTTTTTTTTTTTTTTTTTGAAAGAAGAAATGTATAAAAATGTACAAAGAAAGTAATAATAAGAACAATAATGTCACCCCAGCATAAAAAAAATAAAAATAAAAAAAAAAGAAAATAAACGAACAACCACTTCCAAAAAGTTAAAATATTTTTTTCTTTCTTCTTGCAATTTCAACTATTTAAAAGTATTTAATATCTTTTAACGAAATTAGAATATATGTTTTGAAAAAAAAGATATATACTTTTTTAAGAGAAAATCTTCAAAAGCAATGTATAAGAATCATAAAAAAGACATCTCTATGTTAAAACCTCGTATTCTGCAGCACTAAGTACTTCTTTTGAATGACAACATAATGTTAAAGTCATTCATTACATTTTCAGTTCGTTTTTGTTTTTTTTTTTTTTTTTTTTTTTTTTGCTGAGACCTAATAAAATTACTACTAGGAAATTCTGAAAAAGAACTATACAGAACACTTTTTAAATTTTTGGTACCTTATCCCAATTTTTTAGTGCATAAATATTTAAATAAAAATAGTTTATCGCAATTTTTAAAAAGTGAAATTATCTATTTTGACTTTAATTTTCGAAGTGGTCAATAATTTAATTTTATGGGATTTATTTTTTATATTTACTACCCAGAAAAAAAAACATTAAGTGCTTACAAAAAAGAACATTTTCACCACTTTAAAAGTGTAGCTAAGTGTATATTTTGAGCTTGGTTGAAATTTATTAATAATAACTTCCCAAAAAGTAAAAATAAATGTATTTGTGGCTGGCAGAAAGTTTAATAATTTCTAAGAAAATTAAAATTTTAAAAATTTGAGGCTAAAACAGAATTTTTATAAAAAAAAATATGTATATATATATATATATATATATATATATATGAACACAGTTTTAAGATAAGTACTTCAAAAGCAATGAAAAAGAAGCATAAAAGAATAACATCCCTGCAATAACAACCATGGGTTAAAAAAAGAACTTCTGCAGCTCTTTTTCAGTACTATGTACTTGCTTCCAATGATAAAATTATGACTTTTTCATCTTTTTTTCAGTGCCTTTTTTTGCTGGGTAATTTTCATATATAATTTTACGCAAAAAAAAAGTTTATTTAAACGTTGGTACATTTTGTTAGGTTTTGGTAGTTTTTAGAGAAAATTTTGGTAGGCAAAATATTTTCTTTGTGGCAACGCTGACAACAATGTCATACATATAAGGCTGTATTAGTATTTTCTTATTAGTGTAAGCAAGTGTGAGTGTAAAAAATGTGTAGATTTTTTTTATTTATGTATTTCCCTCTTTTTTATTTCTATGCTTTATATTCACATTTTATTTCATTTTCCATCCTAGATTAGAATATTTTAACAACATTTCAATTAAGATTAATGGGTTTTATTAAATAAAATCCTTTTTCTCATTTCGTTTGTGCTCATTTTTATATACATATTGGCCCCTTTTTTCTTTTTTTTCGCTTAACTGGAGCTTAACTTGAGGGCATTATAATCATAGATTTTAACAGTTTAAGAATAAATAAATTTTACTAATAGTCTAGCAATGTATTTTGGGGTCTAAAAATTTGTTTGAATAATTTACTAATGTCTGGAGATTTATTGATATTTAACACTTAAAGTTAAGAGAGAAATTAACAATTTTTTTATAACTAATTTTGATTTCTAGATATGTAAGATTGATTTTTTGTCAATTATTTTCTATTTAAATTCATTTGATTTATCCCAATAAATCAAGTAACGATACAATATTATTAATGTTATCATAATTTTAAAATTATAAGATAAAATATAGAAATTATTTTTTTCCTTAGTAAAAAATTTTAAACATTTTCAGGAACATGAAAATAAATTGAAAATTTTTGTAAAAAAAAAATATTTTATGTTATGTATTATGAATATGAAAATTATATATTTTACAGTATAATTTAGTGGAATTGCAAAAAATAAAAGAGATAAATTTAAAGAAATCAGTATCAGCTCGGATGTTAAAGGGAACTGTTTTTGAATCACTGAAGTTTCGTATTACATACAAGACTATTTGGAGCAGGTTGTACTTTAGTTTATAATTATTTCGTTTTATTTATTGATAAAATTGTAAGGATATTATATATCCAAACAATCTTGGTATGCATGTATATTAGACAGCAAATTTACCGACTTTGAAATGTTGACCGTAACTTTCCCTAGAATCGTTCATTGGGCTGTAAGATATTGCAAAGATATTGTGCGAAATATTAGTGAAATCGGATATCGCTAACATCGCACCTGAAGTTTGTATGGTGCGTTTATATGGAAAATATGTCTTTTTTGCAGTTTTTACAAAAAATTAGCTTCTAAATATTTTACTTTGTAAAAAACTATTAAAAATCATAATCTACACACAACCACCTATCAAAGAGGGCATAAAAAAATCGATTAAAAGATGCTAAAGCATGCTCAATCGAATTTCCCAGATCATTAATGTCTTTTACACAACAAATTTTTAATTTTTTAAGAAATGTTTAAATAAAGTGCTATTTTTATTTAAATTCGAACCATAATTACTAAAATATATGTTTTTGTTTCTATAGAATAATTCAAAGTGCTTCCTATGTTCCTTTAAACATTTTGTTAAACAAATTTCAAAAAGTTGGGAATAAAACTATGCAGATTTATAGACAGCACCACAGAAAGAAAATACGATTAAAAAAGAATTAGGTCAATACCTTGTATGACTAAACCGTATCTGCGATTTGAATTTTGCAGATTTCGGCAAAAAGGCCCGTTTAGCGGTTTTTTAGTTTTAACGTCAATTTTTTGGAATCGATATTCAGACTAAACAGAATTTGTAATAATTCTGTTTAGTCTGAATAGATAAAACATGTCTCGAAAAATATATTTTGAAGTTTTTAGGATAATAGGACAAGGATAATATTTAAAACTCGAAGATCATAGGACAAAATTTAGAATATTTCAGAATTCTAAAACATATATAATGAAAACGTATTTCTTTTTATCTGGGTTTAGAAAAAATTTTACAGAAATATAACCGAAAGACCTTCGTTGATGTGAGTAGTAAAAAAGGCAAATTTAAGCCTCAAGTGAACTTGGAGTCAGCATTTTTTTAAACCCACTTATTAATAAATATTTGGAAAGTAAATTTTATTAGTTAATATCATAGACAAATAAAATGACCTCATCCTAAGCCAACAAAATTCCTCACAGAGGTCAGTATATCCAAATCCAGATAAAAAAATTTTTTCCTGATGTTTTCCTTACAAAACTGGAAATATTTCAATTTTTATATTTGAGCTTCTTATTTTAAAAGTAGTCTTTGGCCAATTTTCTTAAATGCTTCAGAATATTTTTTCTGAGATATGATTTAAAATAGTGAATGACTTGAAAAGCTAATAATCGATTTTAGATTTTTCGAACAACTATTTTAATCTCGATTTTTATAGTCGATTAATTGAACCCCTTAATCGATTTATATATATTGTATGTCGATATGCTTTGAACCAAACGTTCTGAGGAAGTAATACATTGAATACAATATTCGTATGACCGTTCGAAGAAGATCAAATGTAGATTTTATATAACTAGCACTCAAAGTTCTTCCATTATAATTCACAATTAGTTCTTGAATTGTATTTTTACTAATTTTTGTAACTTTTAAAAAATTGTCCCCACATTTATTTTTTAGAAAGTTTAAAAATTTGCTATGGAATTCTTGTATTTTATTTTTACAAAAAAATACTTCACTGTGTAGGGTAAATTTTTCAATTAATCGAAGTCTAAAAGTTGATTTGATTATAAAGAATCAACTACAAAATAATCGTTTTTTTTTTTTTTTTTTTTTTGGACAAAGAGAAATAATTTTTTTCACAATCGAAATCGATTTACAAAATCCGCGAAATTCAAACCGCAGATACGGCTTAGTCTTACAAGCTGTCGATATAATATTTTTTTAGTTTATTTCCTGTTGTATTGTCTATAAATCTGCTCAGTTTTGGTTGAACTGCTTTGAAATTTATTTAGCAAAATTCTTAAATGTTTGAAATTGGAGTTTTGAAACAGTCTTAAGAAAATCAACATTATTAAACCAAACATAGGAAAAACTTTGAATTATCCTGCAGAAAACAAAAACATATTTTTCAGTAATTATGCTTCAAATTTAAATAAAAATAAAAATATTTAAACATTTCTCAAAAAATTAAAAATTTGTTTGTACACTCCTTACACAAGTTGTATAAAAGGCATTAATGATCTGGGGAATTTGCGATAACTTTAACATCTTTTAATCAAGTTTTTCTTTTTATTTATCAATTTCAGTCTATGGATACAATATTATCCTTACAGACATCAATGATAATTCAATATACATAATTAAATTAATTATTTAAATAAAATGTTTAACAAATTTTTAAATTCAAGATTTGATATATTTAAGTCTAATTCATTGGAATATTTCTTGAATAATCTCATAGCTTTTATTAAAGGTTCATTTAAAGCATATGTTGTTCTATGAATATCTATATAAAAGATATAATTATTTCTATTGTATGTAATTGAGTATAAGGGCTCCAAATAAATGAAACATATTCTAATCTAGATCTCACAAAGGATGTATATAGAACTTTTTTTGCATAGTGATCAAAATTATTAGTACTACGGCATAAAAAGCTTAACTTTGAATAAGCTTTAGAAATGATAATTTTTTATCAAATAATACCGAAAAATCTATAATTTCATCCACGGATTATAGTAAATGTTAATGTATTCTATATCGAGATATAACAGTGTTACAACATCTATGATAAGTCATAGTTTAAATTAAAAGGTAAACCATTACGGACTGACCAAGAATTCACCCTATCAAAATCCTCCTGGAGATTAAAAATGTCATTGGCGTTAGAAATTGCTTTAAAAATGTTTAAATCATCAGCATACAATAAATAATGAGACTTTCTGAAAAATAGGTCAATGTCATTAATAAATATATTAAATAACAGAGGACCCAAAATACTACCTTGTGGAATACCAGAAGTAGGAATAAATAATGTAGAACAAACACCATCAAGAGAAACTACGGATTGTCTATACGACAAGTAATAACGACACCATGATAACATTCGGGAATGAACGCCCAATTTATATAATTTTAATAATAAAAGTTCATGTGGTAATCGGTCAAATGCCTTAGCAAAATCCGTGTAAATCGCATCAATCTGCAATCGATCTTCAAAACTATTAACACAATACTTTGGTGAAAACAGCCAAATTAGTACAGGTTGATTTTCCAGTCATAAATCCGTGTTCAGATAAAGAAATATGCCTCTTTACATTGAACAAAAGCTTATGATAAACAATATGTTCAAGAATTTTTGAAATATTGTTTAATTTGGAAATTGGTCTATAATTAATGACTTTTATTGTGTGTAAATTACAATTTTTTGTTTGTTACAAGTTTGTTACAAAGCAAACTATTTGGTAGCTAAATTGTTTTAAAAACTGTAAAAAAGACATATTTTCCCATAGAAGCGCACAACAGAAACTTCAAGTCCCTCGCAGCAACGACATTCGATTGCAGTAATATTTTACACAATATCTTTTTATAACTCAATGAATAATTCTAGGGGGAGTAAGGGTGAAATTTCAAAAATCGGTAAATCTTGGTGCAGTCTAATGTATATATTTTCTGGAATATATTTCTAAATATTAGCACTGCTTAAATTCAATGGTATCATTACTAACATCATTATTTTCAAAAATTATGATATCATTTTCGAGTGATCTTTTAGAAAACAACCTATATCACTTCAGAATTATAAATGATCATTCTCAGGCTACTTTATTACCGAAATGATATCATCATGATATCATTATGATATCATTTCGTTATGATATCATTACGATATCTTTTGGTTTGTTGGGATATTCCGTTTTCTTTATATTTTTTCCTTCATTTTTCAAGCCAAAATTTTTTTTACTCTATTACTTTCGTTTTTTATAAAAGAATTGAATTTTTAATAACTCCTTCTTTGACAGGAAAAAGAGTTTTATCTGCAAGTTATTTCTTTTAATATTTATAACTTCATTGGAGGAGTTTACACATAAAATAAAGGAAAAATATTTTATAATAATAAAAAAAGATGCCAACCAGGAAATAATTGCGAAATCTTAAAGTTTTAATATACTTTCTGGCACTAAGAAATTGCTGGCTGAAGAAGAAAACAATAGATAGAATTATTTAATACACATACACACACAATGTAGGTTAAAAACTTATATAGAAAACACTCATATGACTTCTTAACAAAAAGAAAAAAAAAAGAAATATTCGAGCCACAAAAACTACAAAATACAAAGTTATTTTCTCAATTTAGACTCTATTTAAGAAACTACAGCCCATTTTATTTATTTATGATTATTTATGAAAAATCGAATTTTGTTGGAAAATATAACTGACCACAGATTAACGTTCTTTTTTCAATTGGAGCTCTAGTTAAGAAAATTACAGCCCATTTTATTTTCCTTATGATTATTTATGAAGAATCGAATTTGGATGAAAAATGTATGTGATCACAGATTAACGTTCTTTTTTCAATTGGAGCTCTAGTTGAGGAACTACAGCCCATTTTACTTTCCTTATGATTATTTATGAAGAATCGAATTTGGATGTAAAATGTAAGTGATCACAGATTAACGCTCATTTTTCAATTGGAGCTCTAGTTTTCATTTTAGTTTTCTTATGATTATTTATGAAGAATCGAATTTTTATTTAAAATATAAGTGAGCACAAATTAACGCTCTTTTTTCAATTTGAGGTCTAGTTAAGAAACTATGGAGCTCTAGTTGAGGAACTGCAGCCCATTTTACTTTTCTTATGATTATTTATTAAGAAACGAATTTGTATGAAAAATATAAGTGATCACAGATTAACGTTCTTTTTTCAATTGGAGTTCTAGTTGAAATAAAACTACAGCCCATTTTATTTTCCTTATGAGTATTTACGAATAATAGAATTTTTATTTAAACTATAAGTGATCACAGATTAACGCTCTTTTTCAATTTGTGCTCTAGTTAAGAAACTATAGCCCATTTTACTTTCCTTATGATTATTTATGAAGAAACGAATTTGTATGAAAAATATAAGTAATCACAGATTAACGTTCTTTTTTCAATTGGAGCTCTAGTTGAAATAAAACTACAGCCCAATTTATTTTCTTTATGATTATTTATGAAGAAACGAATTTGGATGAAAAATATAAGTGATCACAGATTAACTTTCCTTTTTCAATTATAGCTCTATTTAAGAAACTACAGCCCGTTTTAGTTTTCTTATAATGTTTAAGGAAAATCGAACTTTGATAAAAAAATAAAAGTGATCACAGATTAACATTACCTTTTTCAATTTGAACTCTAGTTAAAAAAACTATAGTCCATTCTAGTTTTCTTATGATTTTGTATGAAAAAACGAATTTTAGATTTTTTTTTTCTTAATACAAGTTTTTAAAATACAACTCAATTATTAAGTAAGTTTTCTTATATTTCTGATTTGAATTATTTTCCCATATGTTACCTATAAGTCAAGTCTCGAATCCTGTCTAACATTACAATTTCTTATCAACCAAAATCTCCATTACAGTGTATTCAAAAAAACTTCATTCATTATTTTACAAAATAAATAATATTTTAATAAATATGCAAAATATCTGAACAGAGGTGTGTTTCCACAAAACAAGTAACAGAAAAAATAATTTCGCTACAACATGCTTAAACAGACTTTGTTTTGTACAGAATTTATGATCCTCAATTTAAGTTTAACAAAAAAAATATATATATATATTTTTTTTTTTTTTTTTTGCATATAAACAATTTAAATAATCCTTCATTCTACTTGTATAATCCTGTTCACCAAAATGTTTTAAAACCTAAGAGAAAAAAAAGTAATAAAAAAGGATGACTACAAATAACGAAACACAATCATGGTAGGACAGTAGGTAAAAGTTCAAATATATATTATATTTTTTTTAAGAACAGCAAGAATTGAAAATAAAAAATTTTCTTGCAGTAACGTAGCTATTTCGTATTTATTTATTTGTAAAATTTGTTTTTTGAACTGAAAAAGAATTAATTTTTCAAAAACTGAAAATATAAAAAGCAGTAAAATTTAAATAAACTGAAAATAAAATACAGTAAGCTTGAAAAATGACAAAAAAAAATATATGAATGAAAATGAAAATTTATATCTATATATTTCAATGGTATAAAAGTATAGAGAAGTGTAGCTAAATAGCTAAATGGTTTTTAAATTTATCATGATTAGTAGCTGGCAAGTGATATTTAATAAAACATAATGTTTTAGAGTTTGGTTCAGATTTGTTATAAATTCTATTCTACTGTCTAGATCTGGCTGATTCTAAATAAAAAATTGCTTATAACAATTGCAAATTATATGGGTAAATTTGTATTATATATAGCTAAATCGACCTAATCGATTTTTGTTGCTGGTGTGGTGGGTTTAAGAAAGAGATTTTGAACTTTGCTATTTTCTTGCCCTCTGATGTTTTTACATTCAAGTGTTTTTCTATGAATTTATAATCTGAATAGAACAACAACTTGAGCTCAACACAAAACAACAATTCAACTAGCAATAATGCGAGAGTAACTACACTAAAAAAAAAGAATAAAATAAAATAAAAAAGAAAAAGAAAAAAATAAAGGCAAAATACAGCAAGCAACACTTGAATATAGTTATTATATCCTTACTACAGCCACCACTACAAACTATATTTATCTCCAACACTTGTTATTACGGTTATTGTGGTTGGCTTAAGAAACACAAGTTGCAAATAAAAACTGAGATAAAAAAGGGAAAAAATAACTTTCTAGTAAGTATTTGGGAAAAGTCATGACATTTTCTAGGGTTAATTTTTTTGTGTAGAATATTTGGTTATCAAATTTGTTTTTGTCTTAACAAAAACAATAATAAAAACTACATTTGTTTTCTTTTATTTAAAAAAAAAAAAAGAAATCTAAATTTAATAATTTTGTATACTTATTTTTGTCTCCAACTACGACAATTTCTTTTTTACTTTAGCCTACTTTAAATTTGTTTCCCCTTTTCTTTCCATAAAATTTCTAGAATGGCCGTCATGCCTGTTCCTCATTGTGTCCGAAAGAACAACTTCCGGCACCGGAGGATACAATTTCATGCAGAAGCCCACGTTTGGTAGAAGTGCCGGGTCATTGTTGTAAAATGTGGCTGTGTGAGAATCCAACAGCTGATGGTAAGTATAAAATGATATTTAGAAACCCAAACACAAACATGCTGCCACATATATACCCCCTTATTCACAAACCAATTTTAAATTTAAAATACATTTTAAAGACGAAATTTGTATGTATAAATTTGTGTGAAAAGTCATTTTAAATTTAAAAGTTACTTGTGAATAAAGGGGGGGTTAGTATTTGTACAATTATGAGAGTGTGTTGCCTGGTTTGTATTGCATACGTGTAGGGATAATCAAAACGTGTAAAATTCTTTCTAAATTCCATTTGTTTTGCTAAAAGAGAAAGGAACGTTTTATATCTAAATAGGGATTTTCTATACGAAAAAAAAAAATAATAAAGCAAATTATGAGATTTCTTAATCTTTATTTTTAATGCCAACATTAGCTAGATAAGTTAAATAAAATTGCTGTACAATATGACTGTTGTACAAAGGTCATTAAATGGCATAGAATTAAAATTTCTTTTGGAAAAATCATGTAAAGAGGAGCTATAATATAAATAGTACTTAGCATACAATTTATATTTATTACTACGGATGTAATTGTGTTATGTATTTTAGACAACAGTTTATTAAGGACATTAACATCTGTTTTTTTATAACAGAACTTTTTTTCAAAAAGAGTAAAACATTTATCATTCTTTCTGTTTTGAGTAAAATGTTAAAAAAAAATTAAAAAACAGTATTTTAAAATATTATTTTTGAACTAGGATTTTCATTTTTTGGCCCTAAATAGAATCCAGCAAAAACTTTATACAAAAATATGATTTTGGGGACTTAAGACAATAGTGATGACAAATTTGAAATAAAATTTTACGAATTCTAAGGGATAAATCTAATAAGGCGAAATAAACAGATAAGTTCTATGTGGTTAATGCAATATACACAGTCGGCCAAAATAAAGTGCGAAGAAATTGATGGGACATACACCCTAAGACCGTAGAAAACAACTAGAAGTTCAACTTGCTCTAAAAAAAAAAAAACGTAACTCAGCCGTCAAAAAAAAAAAACTGAACTCTTTGCATATGTTAGTAGAATTTTTTTCAGAACTAATTTATACATGTGCAGAGAGTAATTTTTGTTTTGCTGAGCAAATTAAAAGAGTTGGACTTCTAGTTGTTTTCTATGTCTAAGACTACGAAGTAAAATCATAACAATATCGCGATTCTCGCCAAAAGACAATGATTTTCATCATCCAAAGAGATAAAGAAAGATTCAATTATAACTATTTTTACTGTCTAGGGGAAGTAAAAGTAAAAAAGCAACAGTCACTTCTACATGTTGCTAATATAATAAAGCGACTTGTAATTGAAAAATAATTTTTAAAGTTACAGAATCATTCTAAAAAAAAGTTATTTAAATGAGTGAATCAAAATTTTATTAAAAAAATATAAAAACCGTAAAGTTTCGGAAAGAGTCATTGAAAAAGTTGAAATTTTAACTCGTATAAGTAACATTTTCTTAGAATTGGTACTTATTTAAAATCATTTGTCTGATCCTTATCAGGATAGTTAGGGTAGTACTAATTAAAATCACTTCTTCCTCTATATATCTAGGCTTACGGAAATGATTTTCCTTTAGCGAAAATTGCGATATCGTTACGATTTTACTTCGTAATTTTAGTGAACTGAGTAATTCCATTTTAAATTTAAAAGATTTTGACCCTTGATTACCGATTTAGATAAAATTTGGTGCACGTGTAGAGGAGGACACAGAAGCATACCAAATTAATTTTTCTCATTTTTATTTTCAGAACTGTGGCAGCTCTATAACTTTGAAAGTGATTAACATATTTATTTAAATGGACATAACATTTGTTATATAAAAGATATCAAAATAATTTTTTTTTTTTTGGAATAGATTTATCAAAGCTTATGTTTTGAGATGCCATATAAAAATTTTGAAAATATTTTTATTAACATATTTTTTTGTAAGAATTTTCTTTAGTGATGTGTATCTAAAAAAAAGTCCATCGTTAATACTTTTTTATATTTTTTTGGTAGGTAGCCTTATCGGCATACTTGCTGCAGAGAAAATTTCAGAGAGGTCAAAATTTTTAAATTTAAAATGGAATTATTCAACTGTCAAAATCTATTTTTCAAAAATATAAAGAGTGGTGATGTTATTAAATCTCGAAGTTTCGATATATCTTTATTTTTTATTATTATGTTTGTGAAGTGAAATAATCCCAAAACGATCCATATCTTAAAGATAAAATTAGATAAAGAATAGAGTTATTTAAATAATGAAAATGTTTGTAATTTCCTTTCACTATAGCAAAATTTATCAAGTTTAGTTAAAAGTTTCCGTCATTAACAACTGTTTATAATAAATCATAAAATCTTACCTCTGCAAAAAAAAAATATAACAAAATTATCCTCTAAGTAATTTCCTTACAAGTTAAATACTTTTAAACTTCAAACACTTAAATAAAAACCCTCAGCATAATAATTACGCATTAAAGTATTAAAAAAATATATATTATAAAACTCTTGCGAAACAGCTCTTAATTATTTTTGCAACAATTAATCATAAGTATTTGTTTTCTTACTTGCTACAGTATATGCCACCTGTCACAATTCATCAACCAGCCCATGGACACCTTGCAGTCGAATGTGCGGCCTTGGAATATCAACGCGTTTTACCACAACAACAGCAGGTTGTAATCAATTAAGCAATTTGCGTTTATGTGAAAATCGTAAATGCGAAACAACAATACAACAGCAGCAGCAACATCAACTACAACAACAACAAGACAATACAAATAAAAGAAGGCAAAATAAAGAAAAAGAAGCAGAAGAGGAAGAAGAAAAAGTTTTAAAGAAAGAAAAACAAAATTATTTAATGAAAACAAAACAGCTGAAACATAAATTAAAACGACAGCATCAGAAACATCATGATATCAAACATCATCAACAACATCAACAAAAACACCAACAACAGCAGCAACAGCATTATCAACAGCAAGTGCAACAGGAACAACCAGAACATGAACATAGAATAAGAGTAAGTCAGATAATGTTGATGTTGTGAGACGTTTTAAGATAATTAGTCAACATTATTTTTAAAGCAACAACAACAAAATAATAATGAATTAAAAATGTTAATTTATGTTTTTCAATGTTTATTTTATTTTTAAACATTTTTTTCTTGTTTTCTCTTTTCGTCTGGATAGAAGGGACATGAATGCCGCAGTATACAGCGTTTGGGACCGGCGCGTATACGTTTGGGACAGTGTGTGTCAAAGAAACTATATCGTCCGAAAATATGTGGACGCTGTCATGAAAATACAAAATGTTGTGTGCCTTCAGTATCAACCACTATACAGGTGAGAAGAAAAATTATTGTTATTATTATTATAGTTTTCTTTTTTTTTTTTTTTTTTGCAATAACCCAGCGAACAGTGGAAATAATTTCAAATAGCTTTAAAGTTTCTTCTAAAATTTAAGAAAGTTCAATTCTTAATTGTATTCATATACTTAAATGCCTATTAAAGCTAACATTGAGATTGATGTTTTAAAATATTTAATTTTAAAAGAAATATATATGAAATCAAACTTATTCAGCTAGCTAAATTTTTCAAATAACGAATTTACTTAAAAAAAAAGATATTCAGCTAACAATTTTAGCCGCCAGTTTTAAAAATATTATATTTTGTATACACTACATCTTAAACAACATATTTAGCTAGCTGAATTTGATAAAATATAAAATCAGCTGAGAGCAACGATAAAAATCGGTACATATAATCTTTTAAATCTCAATTCAGTTATTAATTTTGTTTTCTGAATTAAAAAAAATCATTTGCTATATAGAATTTTTGGAAAAATTTTTAGCGGACTATTGTTAAATAATTCAGCAAACATCTTTAGGCCTATATTCAAAAGACTATAATATAGAAACTATTTAGCAAGATTAATAAACTTTAGTCTAAACTTTCTTTAATTTTATCAGCAAATCTCACACACTGTTTCGATATTGACATTTGAACGGCTTGTTTTTCGACGACCGGTGTGTTTAGCGTCTCCATCTGATCCAGTCTTCCTGAATTTTTCAATTAAAATTTTACTTTGACCATATTTTATATCGAACTGCGGCCATCAAACTTTCATTATTTTTTCAATAATGAAAACACATTGCTGTATCGTAAAAGACTCCATTTGTATAACCCTAAGCTCTCAGCTGTCAAATTGCACTTTTTTCAGCATTGCCAACAATTTACTGCAAAAATGGCAGCAAATTCAAATCTTGTGTTAATTTGGGATACCCTTTATATGTACAAAACAAAAACTAATTTTAAGCTATATTAGAATAACTTGAAATTCAGCTAGCTTTTCATCTATCTGGATTAGATTAATTTGCAATTCAGCTAGCTGAATTAAAATTCGAATAATTAAATGGGATTCTAGCGTTTAATTTAATTTCATTATATTTTTTTTTTTAATTTTAATGAAATTTAAATGACGAATTACAGTTCTAGCTGCTAAAATTATATAAATTATTTGCGTTTATAAAATATTTAAATTTTTGATAGAAATGTTAAAATTCAACTTAGCTGAATTATAGTTTAAAAGTTAAGTTAATAAAAACAACAAAAAAAATTTTAACACAATTTTTTATTCAGCTAACTAAATAAAGCTTTGGATATTTTAACAAAGTGACAAAATATTGATTTTATAGAAATATTTATATTCAGCAAGCTGAATTAAAGTTATCATGAATAATGGTACTGTCAGACTAAGAAAATATTTGACAGAAACTAAAAAATATTTGTTTGCCGTAATGTAACCACATAATATTTTTATGTGGCAAACAACAAGTCAGCTGATTTTGGGCAAATAAAATTATTTAATAGCAAACAAAAAAGTTTTCAATGTGAACACAGTGCGACCACTTAGTGGAAAATATTTTATCATTTTTTGGGCAAATAATTATTTGGTTTGATTTGATACAAAATTTTGTAGGAGAAAACAATATAAATAACAACTATATTGAGTCGTGTTTTATACTATTGAATCTAAATCATTAAAATTTAAAAAGTATAAATAAATGAAAAATTTTAAATAATAAATTCCGCTAATATATAACATCATTGCTGATTATTTTAATAATTTCGTTAACTTAAGCAAGCAAAACTATCAAATATTTCCCTAGTCTGACCGTTACGACTAAGGAAATATTTGACAGAAACTAAAAATATTTCTTTGCCGTAATGTAACCATAAAATATTTTTTGTGCGGCAAACAACAAGTCAGCTGATTTTGGGCAAATAAAATAATTTAATAGCAAACAAAAAGTTTTAAATGTGAACACAGTGTGACCACTTAATGAAAAATATTTTACAATTTTTTGGGCAAATAATTATTTGATCTTACAACATTTTTGTAAAAGAAAACAATATCAAATAACAGTTGTATTGAATCTAAATCATTAAAATGTAAAAAAAATATAAATAAATTAGAAATTTTAAGCAATAAATTCCACTAATGCAATATAGCTAATCATTTTAATAATTTCATTAACTTACTTGCTTAAGCAAGCAAAAGTAAATAATATAATAAAGCAGGATATGTAATTGCATCTGATATCCTTAGTTGGTACTCCAGGCAAGTTATACGAAAAAATGGAATTGTGTCTTATACATACTGCTAAAACTCACCGTGTTTGCTGTGCGAGTTATTCGCTGCTAAAGGTGCCAAATTCAGTTTTTTACATATATCTCGCTTACTATGCATTATACGCGTTTTGATGCTATTTCAACATTTATGGAATATAAAATTTCTAACAATTTAGCTGAAGTACATTTTTATGCGCCTTCATTAGTTTTGGAGCAAAAGCGCATTATATGTTAGATTTAATGTTTTTTTTAGTATCCGCTATATTATAAGACGATATTATCAAATTGTAAGTATAATTATACTAACCATCTTCTAAAGATATTTACTTATCTTCTGTTGTTCTGATATTAAGGTGCCGCAAATGTAAAATTTTCAATGGAGGTACAGAGTAAAATTACAATCGTAAACTGAGCACATAACTGAGCAAAGATTTCGGGTATATAACTGAGCAAATCAGAAGACTGTCTAAAGAAGTTTTTGTTAAAATCGGATAATATTTTCAACTAGCGCCCATATAAGGGTATAAAGAGAACACAGAAATATTATAATTTTAGTCGATTATTTATATAAATGTGGTCCAATTTTAACAAAAAGTTGAAGAGACAATCCTTGGCTTGCTCAAGTATGTAGCCGAAGTCTTTTCAGTTTATTATTAAAATATTACCCTGTAGCTTTATTAAAAATTTAAATATTAAATATGGACCACGAAGAGATTTTTCGACAATTTGTACAATAAAAGCTAAGTATATATCTTTAGAAAATGGCTGATATAATTATCCTTATAATTTTACTATATTGTCTTGAAATATAGCGGATACTAAACAACATTAAATGTAACATAAAATGCGTAATAACCATATAAAGATAGAGTTATTAACCGTATTTTTTAAATATTTTACACAACACCCTTCCTGATTTCGTCTTTTTTTTGTCTTTTTTTACTTTTTTGCTCTTCTAATAAACTTTTTCCTTATTTTATCCTCCTTTTTTACTCTATTTTTAGTGAAAAATAAATTTATGGGAAAATGGGAAAATAAATGTGCGTAGTGTGACCAAAAAATAAACTATGTATTACTTTGGAAAATTTTTATGTACGTTTGAGCAAACAAAATCTAAACAAACATTTGCCTAATCTGACCATACCTTTATTTTAACAATTTTGCACAACATCCTTCTTCATTTTGAACCTGAACCCACTTCGGAATCTATTGTCTTTTTCTTTTCTACTTAATTTTCTTTTCTTCCTCTTATAAAAAAGCTATTAAAGCTGTTCCATGTTTATTATATTTTTAAGTGAAAATGAATTTATTGTTTTCGATAGTTTGGTGAAATAATTTTTCAAATGTGACCGTTAAATATTTGCCCAATCTGACCGTACTTAAGTCAAGAAAAAAAATATAAATAAAAATATTTGGTTTTTTTACAGAAATTTTTTGATTATATTTGATTAGCAAAAAAATATAAATTATTTTTTTAAATACCAACATTTTTTAGTAAAATTTTTAAATTCAGTTTAAGTTTTATTTTAATGATTATTAAAAAAAATATATATGAATTAGTATTTAAACATTTTTGAGAGATTTTTTTTTAAATTTAGCTGGCTAGAATGATACTTTTGTAATTAAAATGAAAAATATGAAATACAATATAAATTTTTAAATATAAAATATAAAAATTTTAATATGCTAGAATTCTGGCAAAATAAAATTACAATTGTTAGAGCTAAATTTTTAATATTTAATTTATTATTAATATTAAAAAAATATTCTTAATCAGCTAGCGGAATAGGCGCTTTTATATCTAAATTAACTTAAATAAAAATTTACTTAAATTACAAAAATCTGTTTGAATTTTTTTCATATTCAGCTGGCTGAAATACTATTATTTTTGCTGAAAAAAATTATTATACTATTTATTTTACAAAAATTTACAGTTCAAGCTCACTCAACCAGCTGAATTTCCATTCCACAGTTTCATTTTATAAAATTTGTTGTTTAATACTTTTTTTCTTCTTTCTTTAAAATGTTTGTTTAAAAATTGAAAAAAAAAATACTGCAATGAAATTTATGTGCAAAGAAAAAATTATTCTTCTTCCCTTCAAAATGTTCACTGGGTTTATTTGCTTCATCACATTTTATTTTATATATATTGAAAAATTTTAATCTGTTATCTTTAATTTTTGTATATTTTTCTCTTTTCATTTGAAATCGATCAGGTGGAATTACTTTGTCCTTTAAATGCCATGGATCCAATTAGTTTTGTACAACAACAATTAAACACCGGACACCAACAGCTACAATCACTCAAACAAGGTCAACTTTTTTATTCAAAAAAATCATCAGCAGCAGACCTGCTATCTTTGGCTTCATTATGGGATACACATTCACTAGATGCCATCGATCAGGAATATTTACAGTCACATCAAATACAAATTGCAAACAAATTTATTGCAGTCGAATGGATTTTAAAATGTGAATGTACAAAAAATGTAAGTATTCGAAATAACTGCTCTAACGATTATAAAGAAACAAATAAAATATTTGTAAGAAAACAATTTTTTAACAAATTTAATGCAACTCAAGCTAAGTTCACATTTGGCAAATATTTGATCAAAATTGCGTGACCACTAGTTTTACAAAAATATTTTTGAACGTTGTTTGATCTTGCAAAGGTTTTGTAAGAGAAAACAGCGTCAAACTAAATTTGATAAAATATCATTTATGATTAGTGATAAATAAAAAATATTTTCCCATAGAAAAAGAAAAATTAGGAAATATTTTATATAGTGGTTACATCATTTTGATCAAATATTTGACTAGTGTGAACGTACCTTTACAAAATGAGATGGATAGATAAAAGATACAAAACTCAAGTGCAGACAGGAAGGAAATAAAATAAATTTGTAGAGGAAGACATCAATTTCATTGGAAATCATTAAAAGGAAATATGTTTTTTTTGTCGTCGTGGCCTGCTAAAGAAAAATTATATTAAATTAGACATTGTTAAGCAAAATTTCAAGAAAAAGTAAAATAAATAAAGTAAAATATTTTTCAAGAAACTCTTAAAGTTGAAGAAAAATAATATTTTTAATTGCAAATATATAAATTTACTAAGAATACAAGAAATTTTTTAGAGAACTTAAAAAAAACTAATTTTTTTAAAGAAAAAAAAAAAAAAAAAAAAAGAAAGAAACAGAAGAGTTTATTTCAATACTCATTTGTTTTATATAGCTTTCGAAATGTTTTTGCTCAATATTAGGGGAAAGATTACCGATATATGTATGCCTTTATTAAGCTATATTTCCAAATTAAATTTCATCCATGAAATGTCAGATATTATTGTTCTTCGAGAGCAACCGAATAAAAAATATATTAAGAAGTTAGAATGCTATATTCAGCTGTGCCGAATCTTATAAACTCTTCCACCATATTGAGATGTGTTATATGAAAATGAAATACATTATATTTGATGTAATTACAAATATATATCTATGTAAACACTAACAACATTAAATAATTAAAAAAAAATATATATTTATTTTTTCATATTTTACAAGTTATTAATGAGGCTATTTATAAGAAATTTGACGCAAATGTTGTGATTGTACTTGCACTGTAGAATGTTATAGGTTATGTTGGATCTTGATCGGATGTCACGCCCATATTCATGCCCACATTTTTAAAATTCTCAAAAGGATGAACCGATTAGCTTAAAATTGATCGGATCGGGCAGTTATTACCCCCCCCCCCCATAAACTATTACAGTGAGAGCGAGAGCCCTCAAAATTTCGTGAGAACATTTATCCTATCATATTGCATTGATGAACTGAAAATAAGACGGATAGGTCTAGAGGGAGAGGTAGCACCATAAAAAGAAAATATAAATTTTCTCATCTAAAGGACCATTACAGTGAAAATCTTAAAAAGATCTAAAAGTAATTTCCATATCAAATTTTAAATAGGGTGAATAGGTCCATGGGGAGTAGTAGCTTCTATATATAGTAAATATTAGTTATCACATCAAATAGGGTGCATTAAAAATATTTTATAAAAGACAATATTAAATTAGAAAAATAGTATAGAGGAAAATTTATGATCCGATTTGACTGATTTAAAAACCGAAATTCGAAAAAACTATTTGTGATAGATCAAAACCAATCTTGCTGAATTTTAATAGAAAAATTCTCGACCGTTTGATATATATATATTATATATGACAATTATCGATGGGCTTCATAAACGCCATTTCAACCGACGGACGGACATCATTTCTTACAACGATCCAGAAAATATCAACTTTTTTGTTCTCCGATGAAAATTATGGAAATTACAAATGGAATGACAAACTTATATATACCCTTTACACCTGTGGTGGAGGGTATAAAAAAGTTTTTTAAGTGCTAATGTTTCTGAGGAGGATATTATAATGATGTAATTTATTTTAGTTGTTAAAAGATAATAAAAAAAAATTAATTTTTATATTTTTTTTTATTTAAACCGGAACTACATTGGCGTTACTGCAATCTTTACTGCTATATTTGAAGAATAATACATTTATTAATAACAATTTTTTATCAATTGTGGCTGTAGTTTCGTTGAGAAAATTAAGAAAAAGAAACTAACTTCAAAAACAACAACATTTTATTTTATCAATCAATCAACAGCTAAAACGGCAAGATTTTTCTCATCGAATAAGATCAACTATTATACTCAACAACATTTTGTATATAAATCAACACACTAAAACGGCAAGATAATCCTAATCAAATAAGATCAATTCTTTTATATCATCGTATCAATATCAAGTTATTCTAAAGAGTTACTAAATAAAGAATATATTTATAATTAAATTATACTTACTATTTTCTAGTTTAGAAGATTTTTAAACGAATTAAAATATTTATGGATAGGACACAATGATACCGCTAAACGAGAGGGAGTTAGCTGTTTTAGCATACATACATTTGAACGTGTTTTGTTCAATCGACTCCTAAGATAAAATGGTGAAGTAGGGAATAACATATTTTAAGCGATATATTTCATATGCTTTTGAATCATCCAGAAAATACCTAAATATGAATAATTATATTACAAAAGTTGTGCGAAAAAGAAGATTACTTACCATTGGAAGTCTCCAAATGTTGGATTATATTTTTTTGCGTCAACATTTTTATAATTTTATTTTGTTTACTTTTTTGTTTTGTCAAAATACAGGATTTTTTTAAAATTGGTTTAGAAATTATTTTCAACCAATAAAACAAAATATTAAAATCAAACAATTTTTTTTATAAAATGTTATTTAAAACCAAATAACGATTTACTTAAAAAAAAAATCTAGTCAAAATTTTTTCTGTGCACGCATGATTTATTCATGTAGAAACAATGCTATAACGTGGATTTTGTCGTCAGCTGAGTTAACTTAGTCTCCTCCAGGGTCTACTTACGGATCCACAAACCTTAAGTAATAAGACGTTTGATTTACTCTTTCTGGTGGTTTACTAATATTTTCCTTATTGAATAATTCAAAAATATTTCAAATACAAAAATTACGAGAGAATAATTTTGATAACTTCAGTTCGGATTCCATCAACTTAATAATAGTCGTCTTCAATCGTTTCTTCTTCCACTAGGCCTATTTCGGCTTATTTTGCTTCTTCGGCTTATATAAGGATCGGTTGATTCTATGGCTTATGTTAGGATCGGTTCGATTTTTCCGCTTATATTAGGATTGCTTCGATTATAATAGGTTAATAATAGTCGTCTTCAATCGTTATATTAGGATCGATTCGCTTCTATGGTTTATGTTAGGATCGGTTCGGGGCTTCGACACCCTCGGCTGTCAAACTGGATCGGTTTCCGGTTCAGGTGACAGTGTCGGGTCCGAAGATTATTGTTTCGGTAGTAGAATTAAGATCGACATCGTACGTTCGGCTTTGACACTCTTAGCTTCGGCTTTGAACTTTCGGCTTCGACACACTCGGCTGTCAAATTGGTTCGGGTTTACGGCGGGATCGGTTTCTAGTTGAGGTGGCATCTTCGGGAATCGAAGACTCTTGGCTCGATAGTGGAATTAGGATCGTGAGAACGAACAACAGCTTGCCACTTGTGAGAACGAGCAACCGAAGTCACTCGTGTAAAATTTATTTAGGGACCCAATCGAAGTTGAGCGTATTCTACTTTCGCAAAATCTAATCGGCTCTTCCAATTATATAAAATAATATCAGAAACTTATGTGGCGGATTCTTGTCTTCTTGTCTTGTTCATTTAGTTGATACTTAGTCAAGTATCAACTAAATGAGAATTATATTGCTTGTTGGCTATCACGCAACATCAACTGCACAACTAAAGCAGTTGTTATACATGTGTGTGGGTGTGTATGTAGTATTTATAGTAGGGCCGCTCAATGTAATTAGCTATTATTAATAAAGTATTAAATATATTGGTATGAAAAAGGAAAACAATTAAAGATACAAAAATAAAATAGTAAAGAAAAAGGAAAAATGGTAGTAATTTCATAAATAAGAAATATGTACGGGAAAATAGTAGTGTTGAGTGTACTATTTCCACGTTACAATGTTTAGATATAAACGAATTCAGAATGATAATACGAAATATGAACATATCATAATATCACTACTACAAGACGTTATAATGTCTGTCATAGATATAGTTCAGAATCCACCATCAAAAAATCGCTACATAATCTTAAAAAACAAACATTTAGAACATTTCCACGATCAACTAAAGTCATCAATTCTTGCTGGGGGAAATTCAACAAATTGGTCTCATGAATTGCCTTTAATTTTGTTGCGTTTACGATTAAGGAAGATATTGAGTGTTCAGCTGCAGAGATGTTTTATGGACAGTGTTTACGATTACCTGATGAATTGGTGGTGAACAGGATTTTAACAGTTCTGAATTTTTAAATAATATTAGGAAATATTCTTCGTTGTGATATATCTCGTCACAGAAATAATGCAAAAACTTACATCCCCAAACACATAAAATATTGCTAATACATTTTCGTTAGGAATGATTCAAATAAACTTGGTCTAACTTATCCATATCAAGGACCGTTTGAAGTTATAGGAAAAATTAACTATTGATAAAAAGAAAAAAAATCCCAAAAAATTGTGTAATTTGTTTTAATAAAAAATGTCTTATATATGTATATTCCTTTCGCTAATCTATTAAATTACATCAAATATATTTAAAAAGGTTATTTAAAGTATTCTGACTTTTGTGTTGCAATAAAGTAAATTATTTAACCTGTTACAGTAGCAGTAATTATTAATTTTTTTTTTTTCGATTTAAATTTGGGAATATAGAGCGATGAATGTATCACAAAAATAATGACTACTAAGTCACTCAAACATCGTATAATGGAGGATAAATTAATAGATTATAAAAATGTTAATGCGTTTTCTTCCTTTTATTTAAATTAATGTATTAACTGATTCAAAATATAATTCGTTTAAAATTAAATTAAAACAAAGAACTCGTATCTTTTTAAAAAGATATGGTAGCACAATAAATTGATAAATCGCTCAAACGTCAGTAGATTAGTATGGCGAAGAATATATGGTTTTAATCATGATATTGTATTGATTTAAAATTGCTTTCTGACATACTCAAGGATTATGATATTTTATTAAAATAGTGCTGCCAGATTTATTTAAAATTTAAATTTTTCAGTTTGAAATTTCAAAATTGAAAATAAAATATTTTGTAATTGTAAAGAAAAATAAAAAACATAAATAAATTTGTATTTCTATTATTGGGGCAATAGTTTTTGCCCACTAAAAAAATAAATCCACTTAAAGTTTTACAATTCAATTTATTTATTACTTCAGTCTTTAACAAATTTTATTACTTCTATGCAAAACAAATTAACCGATTGGCTAAAGTAGCGAAAAAGAACTTGGCTAATCGACAATCAGTACAAAACTACACTGCCTGCCACTTGAATAAGGATCACATTTTTTTAACTTTAATTAAGTATATCTCCTAAACTAAAGTTCAGAAAAAAATAATTTTTTGCGCAACCAAATTTCAAAGTGTTGGCTTTAGTTTCCTAAAGAAATAAAAAATATAAATATTTTTATTATACTAAAATAATGCACTTATTTAAAGACATGTATTTCTATGGTAATTTTTCGTGGGTCACTTGAATAAGGAATATTTTAAAACGTAAAAAATGTGATTCCTTATTCAAGTGGCAGGCAGTGTATAATAGATACATTGAATATGCATTGATCTATGCCTTTCTCTCTCTTTTTCCTATTTCTTATTTTTATTTCTCGAAATAACAGCATAGGCTCAAATCAATACATAATCGATATTTAAAGATGGCTAATTCAGCAACATAACCGTCAAATTCAAATTTATACTAACCAACAAATAGTTTGTTTTACGTTACAGGAATAAATAAAATTATAAAAGTTATACAATTTTCAAATAAGTAGATATAACATATATTTCCAAAAAAAAAGTTCTTACTTAAAAAATTGAGTTATAAAACTTTTAGGTAAATTAAACTTAAGGCCCCAAAAACATTTGCCCAAAATCCATTTAACAATAAACGTCTGAGATTGGATTTACTAAGGAAGTGCAATACCAATGAACGCAAGGCACCAATATATGCGTGCAAATAAATGATTTTTCAGAGGTAGACTGACGGACGAAAGTCGTTAAATCGACTTAGAAAATTACTCCAAGTTTAACAGTATACTTCAAGTGGTAGTAGGAATATTTTTTCTATGTGTTACATCAGCACAAATACATAGTACAGCAACCATCTGTGATGGTGTAGGGTATCACAGGTACTTTACATAATTTAGAAAAGAAAGTTATATTGTGCTAATTATGGCAAAAACAAGTAAAGTTACATTCGATAAAGCAAAATGTATTCAGACATGTTAACACAATGATGCACAGAACCATTTTGAATGTTTTCGAGATATTCAATGTATTTTATACGTATGCGTATAAGCTACTTTGAACATGTCCATATTTATTAAATTTAACATAATAAATAATAAAACTGCACACTTTAATAAAAAGTACATTCATTAAAATAACGTACTTCTATTTGAAATTCCATGTTAACCCCCCCCCCCCCCCCCTCTATTTTGTCCGCCAGAATTTAAAAATCCATAAATAATAGACGAAACTACAGCTCAAATTTCATACTTTATCATTAAATTTGGGAGATATACTCTCACAAATAGATTATGAATCAATTCTATAGTATTTAATAAAATATACCCATTAAATAGTACAATTACACATTTTTAATAAAAATTTAAAAACTATCAAAATATGGCAACGTTTATTTTTAATGTTTACAAAATTTAAACTTCAAAAACCTTTATTTTAA
The DNA here is from genome assembly GCA_932274085.1 of Protocalliphora azurea. Lineage (NCBI taxonomy): Eukaryota > Metazoa > Arthropoda > Insecta > Diptera > Calliphoridae > Protocalliphora > Protocalliphora azurea. The sequence continues at coordinate 142,943,098 of OW026522.1, read as the reverse complement.
AAAATCAAATTAATTGGAATTACCTTCTATTTGTTATATCATGGTTTTAATATAAAATGAAATTTGATATATTTTCTATTATTTATACATATTATACTCGTAACAGAAATTTGTGTGTATTTTCATTTTGGAATTTTATTATTGTTGCCTACAATAAATACATTGATTTAAAATAAAAAAGTCGCCATTATTCACGCATTTCGCATTCAATACATTTTGGTTTTATAAAAGAAACCATTGAAACATAAATATGATGGTGAAAAATCAAAAATCTTAGTCATATTCAGCTACTATCGAAGTAAGTGGTATGATATGTGGAGTTGTGAGTTTGGTGACGTTTTTTCAAAGTAAATACTAAAAAAGAAAAAATTTCGCATTGCGTATATAGATTAAGATTTATTTAAATATTATTATTCTGATTACAAAACTAATTACTGTTTCTATATTAAATTTCTAAATTTAATTAAAAACAGATTGAAAACAGCAATTTTCTTTTTTAAACTTCAAAATTTAAGTGAGAAAGTGCTAAATTATTTAAATTTTACCTTCAATGGTTTTTTCGTTTTTTTATATTAATTATTTTTTATTTCGAATTTTTTTTTAGTTTTAGTAATTTTGTTTTATTTTTCGTTCTGCCGATTTTTTTTAGTGATTTTTATATTAAGTATTTTTTATCTTGTTGATTCAGATTAAAAAATCTGAATCTTTGTGATTTTTTAAATTGGGGATTTTTTATTCTAGAGATTTCTAATTTGTTTTTTTTAGATTTTTTCATTTTAGCAATTAATTTGCTTTTTTTTGATTTTTTTCGCTTTGGCGTTTTTTCTCATTTTGGTATTTTTTTTATTTGGTCAATTTTTCATTCTAGTTTTTTGTTTTTGGAAATTTTATCTTATGTTGGCATTCGTTTTACAGATTTTTTAATCTTTATGATTTTTTAAATTGGCGATTTTTTTTATTATAGGGACTTCTAATTTGCTTTTTTTATATTTCTTCATTTTGGCAATGAATTTGCTTTTTTTGATTTTTTTTTTCGCTTTAGCGTTCTTTCTCATTCTGGTATTTTTTTGTTTGGTAAATTTTGCATTCTAGTTTTTTGTTTTTGGAAATTTTTTCTTTATGTTAGCGTTTTTTTTTAGTGATATTTTGGTAGTTTTGTTTTTGTTTGGAGATAGTTGATATCTAATTAAAAAAAAGTAATAATTATCAATAAAGTATTTTTAAAATGTTTGCGATTTTTTCAAAATTTTGTAGCCCTTCGATTTTTTTATTCTATCGATTATTTTGTTTATTGATATTTGAGATTTTTAATTTTGGTGATGTTTGCGATTTTTTTATTTCTTCTTTTTCTTTCTTTCTTTTTTGTTGTTTTTTAGATTTTTTTCATTTGGAAGTTTAATTAGTTTTGTCGAATTGTTCTTTTCAAAGATTTTTTTTAAGATTTCTTTCTTATTTTATCATTTTTACATTTGGAATTTTTTTTTTAGTTTTAGCGATATTTTTCTTTTAAATTTTTTTTTTTTTATGTTTTTGACGATTTTTTTAATTCTGTATTTTTTTTGCAGAAATTGATATAAAAAAATAGTACCAACTAAAAGATATTAATTTTTCACATATTAAAAATTAATTAAATATTTAGCTATAGATAAAACTTAATTTTAGTCAAAATGATTGTTTTGCATAAAAACAATATCATCTTGTCTAATGTTAAGCCTTAACTATATGTAAAAATTTGATAATTTAACAGCCCTAGAAAACTAATTTTTGGAAAATTTTGAAAATTTATAAAAGTACTATATATTTAGTTCCATTTATCAAAACCAAACTTTTATAAAAAGTACTTATTTTCAATAAAAATAAATACAGTTTGAAAAAAATTTAAATTTAAAAAAAAAAATAAAACACAAATTTTTAAAACAAGTATTGTTTCTGTTTTTAATATTTGTCTCTGTAAAAAATTCATTTTTTAGCAAACATTTTTTAAAGGGTTCTTTATTACAATTTTTTAATAAATAATTAACTGTTTTAATAGCAAAAATATTTATGATATATTGACAGAAATGGTTCCAACAGATATAAAGATATCTTCATTTTTATTCCTTAATTAAAATAATACTGCATAAACTATAAACGCTATAATAAACTTATATTACTCTTTTTCCCTATGAAGTAGGGTACTTATATAATAACTTTTATATATACAATAAAAATCATAAACATTGAAGTAGAAAGAAAATACAATAAACTGAAAATCGTAAAACAAAAAAAAAAAAAAAAAGTCACTTAAAATCATTATAATGTTATAACTTAATGTACAATACTATGAAAATGCAAACACATACATATAAACAAATATACATAAGTATGTATTGGAATGAAAATAATCATAAAAAATCAAATAAATGTACGTTCGCTGCTTCGAATAAATTGAATGGAAACATTTAACAAAAATACTTATAAATGAAAAAATAGTTTTACCCAAAAATAAAAAATAAAAAAAAACCAGAAAAAGTTTGGCTGGAATTTCATTACAATCAAATGCTAAAATAAGATTTTTAATGTTATTTTTCCCTCCCCACGAGTATAAATTAGGATGATTGATTATACAATTTTTGGAAAAAACCGGTTTTCGAATATAAAACTTATTTGTACTGACTTTTATTGAACTAGTAACATAAATAAGAATAAAACCCTATTCCGATACAGTGTTGCCAGTTTAGCATATTAACATTAAATGACATCATTTAAACAAAACCATTTTTATCGTGAACACAGACTTATTAAAATGCAAGAAAATTAACAATGATAACATAATATTGTTGTAGTGATAATACTGTGACCTGCGTGTGGTTAATGAAGTATATCAGAAAATAATTATAATATTCGATGTTGTAAGTCCATAAAATTAGTCAAGTCATTTATGATTTGAAGAATGAAGCGCCTCTGGCGAAATTTTTGTCGAATGTAAATAATCTAGATTTTTTTGTGAATAAATACACCAAAAATTCTTAAATGGATGATTTTGTAAAAATAAAATATTATTATTTTCTTCGTTGTTAAAATACTAACATTTTAGCCTTTTTAAAGCAATTTTAAGAATTACAATATGAAATAGAAAAAAACTAAAAGCTAAAATGAAAATTTTTAGGCTAAAAGCAAGATTTAGTGCTTTGAGTACTTTTTATTAGGTTATTTTGCAGGCAGCTGTTTTATGGTTTATTTAGAAATGTATTACAATGTCTATAAAAAGTATAAAAAACTTATGAGAACGGGAAAAAGTATTTTCTAAAATTTTAAAAAATGCTAACTTTTCTTCTGGCATTTAGTCTTTTTTGGCCTTTTTAAAGTTCATTTTAGCCTCTTTTTTCTCACTTTCTGGCAACACTGTTACGAGGTAACATTTCTAGAGGGCCTAGGTGAAATAATTGACAATTTCAATAAGGTTTGCCGTTATGCCAAAATTATCATATGTGCCAAACCTTTTCCAATTATCATTAAAATTGCGACCTGTACTTTGTGCACAAGATTTATATGAACAGACAACCAGCCAGCCAACCGTCCAGTCGGTAGGCGATATTTAATGATTTAAAAAGTCAAAATTTTTGCTTGTAGCACAATTAATTTTGATTTTAGAAAGTTTTTTGTTGAAAAGTGATATTTCGTTGTTTTGCATTTTCGATGACGAAATATTGAATTAATAGAGACCCTAAAATATTTAAATTATTTGTAAGAGTGTTACAGGTATTGCAAGAGAAAAAACTGATTCCATTAATATGCGCATTTCATTCAATATAATTATTGTTTTAATACTTGTTTAAACTTAACGTTTAACTTTAAATTACACTCAACAAATTTTTACATTAACTGCAGCTTGTTTAAAAAGTTTTCACTTAAATTAAAAATTAATGAAAATATAGTTATTTTACAAAGAAAATTATTTTTTAGCTTTTTACACACGTTGTTAAAAAAAAACAAACTACCATAATTTTTTTTTTTTTTTTTGTAGAATTAGTACTATCAGTTATTTTCTTTCTCTTACACAGAGAAAAAATTCATATATTTGAAAATTTTTTCCTAAATATTGTGAATCAAACATGACTTTTCTCCCAAAATTTTTTCATAAAACAACAATTTGTTAATAGATATTATTAAATTGTACATAATGAAAATTTTACTACTTTTGTAAAAATGTTGCTAAAATTTTAATTCAGTTTTATTAGATTTGATTCAAATGCTAATTAAAAATAGTTATGCATGAAAATATTAACAATAAATCCCTTTAAATTGTAATTTTTCAAGAAAAAGCTGTTGAAAAGTAATGTTTAGGAATTTGCATAAATTTTTTGTCATGCTAAAGCACATGTATCACTTTAATTAAAAAACGCTTCTAACCGAAGCGTTCTGCTATGTTCCCAACACATGTGGCTAAAAATCATTAAAAACTAAAAATTCTCCAAAGAAAATTTCAACATGTATTTACAAATTGAAAATATAAATGAAAATTTAAACAATTTTGACTTTCGATTCATTTCAAAAAATATAAAAAGTGTTTGGTTAGGTTAGGTTAAAAAAGGCGGCGTCTTCCCTTAATAAATAACAGAGAAAGCTGATAGATGAAGAAAGAGAAAAATGCTAGTAGAATAAAGCAAAAGATTGAAAAGAAAGATAGCTAAATATAAGAAAAATAAGAAAAGTGTGGAACGTAAGACCCATCAAATCAACCCTGACTACCTCTAAGTCACTTCATTCCCATTACGAACCCTTTAAGGTTTCCGAGTTTTTCACCCACAACCTCCTCTAGTTCGTGCAGAATATGGCTCCCAAACCATCTCAGTCTACTTCGCTGAAGCCCTACATAATCACAGAGTATGTGCATCACTGTCTCTAGCTCCTCCACATCATCACACGTGCTGCAAAAATCTGACGCGCCAGTGTCCCATTTACTGGTCATATTCCCTATTGCGAGGTGACCAGCAATCGTGCCAGCAATGATTCTTAGATTCCCACGACTCTCATGCCCAGAAAATACTTCGAATCTCCTGGTTTAAGACTAGTCCATAACGCTCTACCTATAGTCCATTGCCTTATGGCCACGAAATATGACCCAATCGGAATCCTAACAGATACCTCCACAAAAGAACTGTCTAACTCCAAACGCTTACGAGCTAGCTCATCGGCTATTTCATTGCTGAGAATATCGCAGTGACCAGGGACCCAACAAAGTCTTATTCTTTAGGCATCCATTAGCATCCTAAATTCCTTCCTACACTCCATCACTAACCTGGACCTGACACAGAAACTTGTCATTGCCATCAGTGCTGCCTGAATATTGACATAGATAGTTACCTAAGGGCCCCTCTCAACATTCTTCTCCAGTAATCCTAGGGCCTTGTAAATGCCTAAAATTTCTGCAACTATCAGATAATCTAAAAGATCGTTTAATATCTATTCCCATAAAGTAAACACCCGCCCCTGCGCCTACTTATATCTTCGAGCCATTCATGAAGACAGCACACCCTCCATGGAGCTTCTCCACTCCAATAAAAGGTCCCTATTAGGGTTTTCAGGGAGTAGCCTCGAAGTCAATTATAGTACCTACATAATTCGTTTGGGCGGCCGTGGATAAATTTTGACTATTCAACTTGACTTCATTAAGTATGCAAACATGCCCCGCTGTGGAGCTCCCTATTAATCCCAATTCCATCATTCTAAATAAGCCCCGCATAGCCATACCTCTCACGAATTCCTCAATTGGAAGAAGGTGGAGAATGATGTCCAGTGCTGCCTGAGGTTTCGCGGTTAAAAAAGTGTTAATATTCTTAAATATATTCTTAAATATTATGAACTAAAATTAATTAAAGTAAATTGCTTTGTTGTCTCTGTTTGGCAGTACCAAAGCAAAGTTTGTGGACTATAATTAGACACCAGCAGAATGGAATACTTATTTTCTGTTCATCAACATTCGTGGTGTCTTATCCACTTTGGTTTGGTTGAAACCTAAACAAAAAGTTTCCTTTATTTTTTGCTGAAAATGTTTTGTGAAAAAATGCCTGAAATGCATTTTATTTGTTTTCAAATAAAATTATAATAAAAAATATTTTTATAAAAAATTCAAAAAAGTTGTAAATATTTATAGAAAATAAGACAAAATAAAAGATTTTGTCCAGCAGTTTTATTAAAAGCCTTGATTTGCAAAGTTTTTCATAAGCAAAAAAAACTCACAACCTGACTTTTTAACATTAACTCAAAACTATTTTCATATATCTATAAGTTTAGATGCCGTCTTTTAGGTCTTGAAGGCTTTTGCGTACGATGGTATAGGTGCTTTTTATTTTATAGCTTATAGATGTAGGCAAGGGTGGAAACCGAAACGAATAATGCTATTGTTAACGGTATCGGTATTCAATTTATTTTTATTTCGGTAAGGGTATCGGTAACGGTGTTTAAAATTATCGATATACCGGTACCGAAACTAAAATACCGGTATGTACCGTTATTATTAAAAACATAACAATAATATTAAAAAGTTACATCTTTTATTTATTTTTAATTAAAATTCATTAAATAAAACTCTGAATAGCATATTTTTATATTTTATATCACTTTAAAACATGAACATTCTTTGCATTTTCGTTTTTGTGGCGATTCAAAGTTCACTTTTTCTATATACCTTCAGACCTAATAATTTAAATGTCGTAGGTATCTGTTAGCATATTGCTGGGTCGCTCATTCCAGAAGAAGCCTACTTCACAAATCATCCACTCGATCAATACTTTCGTATAGAAAGCTAAAGTTTCCGAATTAAGTCCCCGAGTTTTATGGTCTCCACCGATATCCATAATTTGAGTTTTATATTGTACTCCACCAGTAATTCAATGTAAAACTAAGGTTAAAATTGATTGCATGCTACAAATGTAAAAGCTACGAAAAACTGTAACGCGGTAGAGTTAGGCGGCAGCCACGTACTTAGATATTCCGAGAATAAGACTCAAAATTCTTGAAAATCAAATAACAAAAACCTGTATTTAAGACAAAATTTCAAGTATTGTTTTAAAAAATAAATTTAAATTTATAAATGAGCAATAAGAATGGGTAGTTTGTAGAGAATTTTTTGTTAACATTTTTGAGACCACACTTCCTACACTGCGTTACAGAAAATTAACATCCACATTTAACAGAGATATGAATGCAACTTTGATCTTATTAAAGATGGTCCTGGCTGTAACTTTCTGATCAAAACGTTTCATTCTCTCAGAGATAATATCAAAAAGAATCAAATATAAATATAGAAAAAGAAGACAGAATAACGTAATAATTTTTAAGCCTAATATAAGTAGTTAAAATGTGGGGGTAAAAGTTTTTAAAACAGATCAAAATTAAAGGTCCTTGTATCATAAAACAGTGACGTCATGGAAAACTTTTATTTCTCTCGCTGTATCAGACTAACTTTTGGGAAAGTATGGATAATTGAGAGTATTCACAAATTTACTCTCTCAAATCGTAAAAAGTTCTCAAAAGCTGGGGAACTCTCTCTCTCTCTCTCTATATATATATATATATATACAACAACAACTTTTGTGCGAAATATACAAAGTGCTTTATTTGTAATTGACTGAAGATACATTTTTATTTATTTATTTTTTTTTTAATTTTTCCTGTATTAGGCTGATCAATACGGATCATTTTAGGAAATCTATTGGAACAAAGATACAAACAACAGAAGGACTTTAAAAACAAGATTCCATAAATACTATATTAAATAACCTCTTATTAAAAAAAATAATTACATCTTTCTCTTTAAGCAATTACATAAATTAGATGAGAAATAATTTTTACAAAACACCGGTATATACTAGTATTGAGGGAAACGGCATTTTAATACCCGTATTTTTGGAAAATATTAATATCGGTAACGGTATCGGTTACGGTAACTTATTTTAAACGGTATTTAATTGGTATCTGTATTTATAACGGTATCGGTTTCCAACTTTGAATTTAAATGTAGATGTAATTTAATAGCTAATTTTCAACATTCTTTTAAGTAATGAAAATATTGCAAAATAAAATAAAAATAGTGAAATTTTAACAATTTTAAAAGAATTAAAACCTAGAAAAGCCTTCGGGTTAGACGGGATTAAAAATATAATGCTAAAGCAATTACCAGGTTCAGCTATTGTCTATATCTGTTTTATTATAAACTGCTGTTTAAAACTACAATATTTCACAAAAGCCTTGAAAATGGCTAAAATAGTGCCAATTTTAAAACCAAATAAACTGCCGAATTCACTAAAAAGCTATCGTCCAATTAGTCTACTAAGTAGCCTAAGCAAAATCTTGGAAAAAGTCCTTAAAGCAAGACTTTTTAAGTTTATTGAGCAAAATAATATTTTACCACTTACACAGTTTGGATTCAGACCATTTCACAGTACTGTTCACCAGATTAAACGTATATACAAACATATAAATACAGGGTTTGAGAATGGACTATCTACAGTTGTAGTCGCACTTGATATCGAAAAAGCTTTCGATACCGTTTGGCCTAATGGTCTATTATATAAAATGATCCAATATAATATTTCATTTTATCTTATAAGAACTATTGAATCGTTTTTAAAAAATAGATCTTTCTGTGTAAATCTAAATGATGAACATTCTGATATTAATGAAATACCGGCAGGAGTCCCCCAAGGCTCAGTTTTGGGACCATTACTTTATAACTTATATTGTTCTGATATGCCACAATTCAATGTTGTAGAATGTGCGGCCTATGCTGACCACACATGTCTATTTTCATCACATAAACTTGGCCAAAATATTGTAGATAATTTACAATTTGCGTTAGACCGGCTTGTTGATTATTTTCATACCTGGAAAATAAAAATTAACGAAAGTAAAACTCAAGCAGTTTTCTTTAGTCGTAGAAGAAATTCTTTTTTCTATCCCACTAACCAATTGAGAATCAATGGCTCTGCTGTGCAGTGGTGAAGCAGTGTAAAATATTTAGGAGTTACCTTTGATAGAAAATTAATTTCTGACTTGCATATCCAAAGGCAAATAGAAAAATTTAACTGAGCAAAAAATATGTTATATCCGCTAATAGGGCGAAAATCTTTTTAAGTCGCGAGAATAAAATAATTTTAGCTAAAGTAGATTTCCAATCCATTATTTTATACGCTTGTCCTCTTTGAGGGGCATGTGCAAAGTCCCACTTTAGTAAATTGCAAATTTTTCAAAACAAATTACTTAAGATGATGCTAAATTTACCCTAGCATTTCTCCACTAACAATTTCCATAACGAAAACTATATAAATATGATCCGCGCCAGAATACGCATGTTGACAGAACGTTTTATAATAGTATGTGGGCAATCTAATAACCCACTAATTTGTAGTCTATTTAATTAATTTTTTTTACTTGATTTAATAAGCGTTATATCATAAAATATACTCATGTATGTAAAGAATAACATATATTATATTATAGTATTTAGTTATAGTATATAGTTATGCTATATATAAAATATATATAAAATTTTCCTCTGAAAAATTATATTTGAAATTAAAATCTAAACTTAAAGATATATATATATGTAAATTTTTTAGATGAAAGGTTATTAAATAACTAAAACTCTGTAAATTGTGTGATAACCATAGTGTAAGGAAATAAAAAACATTTTATGATTTAACAAAAAAAAAAAATACATTCATATATAAATTTTATATATATACATAAGATTTATCTCTTTAGAACGTTAAATGTTTAATATATCCAACCATTGATATAACAGTCGTTATTACTGCTTCGGTTGATATTTTTTATGAGCAAAACTAAATGAAAAAACCGTAGTTTTAAGGCTTTTTTAGGTAGAAATTTTGTAAGTTAAAAAAAACTAAAAAATCATTTATTATTAGAGAACTTGTGAGTTAAAAAATCAACATTAAAAAAAAACACAGGAAAACACATTTGTTTCAAATGAAATGTAAACGACTCGTTTTTTAAATGAAATTATATTTGTATTTAGTGCTTTTTCATTTGAATTTACTTACTCATTGCTTTTAAATATTAGTACTCGTATTTATGTTTTTCGTACATATGTTTTTTGAAGTAAAATATTATTTTTTGTCAAAAAAAAAAAAAAAAAAACGTTTTATTCGGCATTCGAAAAATTAATATTTTTAAAAAAGTACTTAAATCGAAAAACCCGGTTTTAAAACCGGTTGAAAAACCGAGTCGATCACCCTTGTATATATACTTTTCTTCTTTTGCTATCATCATGTAAAAGAAAATCCTTTTTAGATTTCCTGCAGAAAAAAGAATACAAGAAAAATAAATGAAAGCTTAAATACACAATTAGAAAAAATATTTTTGATATTTGCAACAACAGCATCAATAAATTGTTTGTATTTTTCTTGTTATTTTTTCGAGAAATGCTAAAATATAAATCAAAATAACAATAGATGAATGAAAACTTAAGAAAACAATACATAGAACAAAAAAGGAAAAACAATTGTTTCTTCCAGCTTGAAATAAATTTGTTAAGATTATGCTATCGGTAAGACAACTATGAAATGGAAAGAGTAAAAGAAAATTTAGTTTTTCTTCTTCTTTTTCGTTTAAAGCAATAATGTCAACTTAACTTATATTGTTAGAGTATACAAATATTGTTTCTTCTTCGATTTATTATGTGTCCTTTGTTTCGGGGACTATTGAGAAAAAGAAAAACGAATAAAAATTGTTTACATTAATGTAATTAAATATTCATTGAAATAGCGAAAAGAAAACATATTTCTACATAATGAATTTTGTTCATTATACATATTTATTATTGAACATTATTTTAAGAAATGAATTTCCACTCATTTAAAATTTCCTAAAATTTATTTAAAATCTTTGCAGGAAATAAATTTGTTATGTGTTTCAAATAATATCTTAAGCATACTTAGCGAAAATAAAACTAAAACATTTCATTTTGTAAGTTCTTTTAAAATCCTTTCCATTATTTATATATTTATACAACAAATGATGGTGCACGAAATACAAACATTTATTTGACATTTATCACTTAACATCAAGCGTAAAATGTACAATGTCTAATTTGTCTTTTTTCATTTCCGCTCGAATGAAAGTCTGAGTGACTTTTAACAATCTAAAATGCTAATAAAGCTTAAACAATATTAACACAAATATATACAAAGCTACACAGACACGCATTTACACACACAGTCACACACACAATCTAACAATCAAGACAATAACAGAAAAACAACAATAGAAATCAACACTAACACGACAGACAAGCACCTTGTAACCAGTGTTACCAGGGGTAGCTTGGAAAAAGTAACAGATTTTTGTCAAAAAAAAAGTTACAATTTTTCCTTAAAAGTTACATTTTCGGAATTTAATAAATGGTAAATACGTGTTCCAAAGAAAATATTATAAAAATTAGCTTTAGAAAATCTGTATTTTTTGGAAGATATTTTTTTAGTCATCATCAATAGAGCTATCGTCTACTTGTTCAACCGATTACGATAAGCTGATTTTATAAGTTTGCTTAACTAAATACTCTTTCAACATATGCATTTGAAAATACATATTGTTTTTTATATCATTGCACAATGGCACTGTTTTCACATACAAATAGAAATTTAGAAAATTTGCTAAAAAAAATATATGGGTTTAGTTTAGGTTTGAACCGACAACGTTCTTTGTGCTATGCAATTGCTCTAGCTAACTGTGCTATTCTAGAACTAAATTAGCTCGTTACTTACCGGTTACTAGTTATTCCACTACTCAAAGAAATAAGAAAAATAATGAAAATACATTACCAGGTAATGAGTCTAGTAGGAAGTATTCACTGACGATTTCACTATTCTATCGATATTAGAATAGTATGTGTTCTGATGAAATTAGAGAGCTTGTTATCAAAAAGCATTTATTTTTACGCAATGCACATTCATCTCAGAGTGCACACTCATTTGTCGTTGATTGCCCAGTTGATCGCATGACATATTATAAGGAAAAAAGCTATGTGCGCTAAAGTGTCCCATTTAACAACATTTTATAGGAAGACCTGTAAAACTATACGTATTAATAAACTGAATATGGAAGAAATATTATTTTTTTTTTTTTTCAAATCGCTGTTCCCTACCAGCGAAGTCTCAAATCAAAAAACTAGTGATTTTTAGCTTATTATGAAAAAAATATAAAACAAATTTTTCCCTTAAAATTTCGTTTATAAACCATCTTGTTAGTACATTATGCGAAAAAAAGTTCGATATTATTTTTTTTTTTTTTTTTTTTTTTTTTGCAAAATGTATTTTCAAGAAATTTGTTCACGTTAATTTTTTTACCAACAAAATCTCATGGGGAAATTTTTTTTAAAATTTTTTCCATAACAAGCTGAAAATGACGAATTTTTTAAGACTATTTCGCGAAAAAAATCCAAACTGTTTTTGGCCAAAATATACCAGGCTTCAGGTTTTCAAAAGCTGGTAGTGAACTGAAGATAAATCTTAAATATTTTTCGTATTCAACTCGTCAATACGCATCACTTGAGGGATTTTCCTACATCAAAATTGCAAAAAAATTCCTCGGGATACTCTAATGTACTTCTATGAAATTTTAACACAATAAAACGAGGTCAAAGCAAAAAAATTTTAAGTATTGCGTAGAGTGTTAAAAAGTTACGACAAATGTAACAAATGTAACCAAATGGCAACACTGCTCGTAACAAACAATAAAAGGCATTTTGCTCTCTTTGTCTTTCAATTTTATAACTACAAAAAGAGTGAGGTCTAAATATGGTTGTATTTGTGTATAAATATTTATGTGTTAGTTAGTGTAAAAGTGCATAAAAGACAACCATCAAGTACAAAATTGTAATGAACGTTTTACCGCCATTTGGTGCTGTTGCTACTGCTGCACTTTGATAGGGAAGATATCATTGTTTAATTTGCATTTTTAGTTGCTTTTATTTTGCTGTTCGAATGAAGTGAAAATAGCAAAAGAAAGGAAAAAAGCTTATTATGCATATTAGACCCGACAGCCAGTTCGTTAGTTGGTTGGTTGGTTGGTGAATGTAGATATTGTAATAGATATTAGTTAAATAAATATTTTAAAAGTCAGACATTTTAGGAAAATAATATTATTGTTATTATTGTTGGTTGAGTAAAATTGCTATTAAAACTTTGTTAAGAATTTATAGACAAAAGAATTTATATTGTGTTAAGAAAAGTAATATGATTAGATAACTACATAACCACTAGAAGAGGTTAGCAATGAAAATATTAAAATTGTATGTGAATCTATACATATTTTAGAAATAAATTAGACTTATCTTATTCATTTGCATAAGGTTTCAAAGAATCGTAGAAGAATGTATTCAAGATAAAGATTAAAGGATTTCAGGTTCATAAATATTTTAAGAAAATGTCAAAAAGCATTTAGTATTTTTTAAAAAGCTTTTTTCTTGAGAGACTAATTTTAGGCAAAAATATATTTCAAAATATAAAAATTTACACCCGTATTCACAAACAACTTTTAAATTTGAAATGTCTTAAAACAAATTTTAAAATACAACTATTGTCTCTAAAAATTTCTTAGAAATTTAACTATATTTCTCAAAAAATTGTGGAATACGTATTAACAAAAAATGTATATTCATGTAAAAAATTTATTTATTGTAATTTGCTTACTTAGCATTTGCCCCCATTCTGCGATGCTGCAGTTTTTCATCGAAAATATACTTCAATATACTTCAATGGGCAGTATAATCTATATAAACTTTTTGAACAATGTTGACAAATGTTCTCAATAATGTAAATTTTTAAATTCATATCCTAATGAGAATTTCCTACAAAAATAGTTATCGCAAATTTTCTATAAAAAGAAAATTTAGAGACACTTTCCTATAAAGAGAAAATTTATCGAAAACTATATATAAGATTAATATTTTTAGAATGTTTTTTAGATTTATCGAAAATTTTCTATAAAAAGAAAATTTATCGGATATTTTCTATAAAAAGGAAATTTATTAAAAATTATTTAGGAAAGAAAGTCCCAGTAAAAACTTTTTAGTTTTTGGTAATGGCAATAACTTATTTAAACATACAGAAAAAATTCACTAATCACCAAAATAATTCATTCAATCAATTTTTTTTTTAAATTTGCACCTCTCACCAAAGCAATTATATCAATTAGTCTGAATTCACACAAGGCAATTTTTCTTGCTGAAATTCTGATTTCGTGTGTGACCGAGCGAATGAGAATATTAAAGACTAGAAACTTGCCTGTACTTCGAAATTCGTTCTGTTTTTTATTTTCGTAGTTGAAAACGAAAACAAATCAAGGCAATTAAAGTAAGAATTGCTGAAGTAAATTTTGTGTGTGAACAAAAATGCAAGTTCAAAAGACAAAAAAAAAATTCAGAAAGTAAAATTGTTGTGTGTGAATTTAGTCTTACTAATAACTGTAAAAATGAAAGTTCGAAAATTTTCAAATTGAAAAAATTATTAAATCAATCAAGTAGATGATTGAATTAATTAAAAGTTTAAATGTGAAAAAAACTAAAATTGCTTGAATATACTAAATAAATTTTGACGTAAAATGAAACAACTTTGTTAATTTAAAAGTATGTGAAAAGGTAATGAGGTGTCATTATTGTTTGCCTGCTCTATATATCATAAATAATTACTCAATAGTATAGTAGCACAATAATATTGCTATTACATGGAACAGTTGGCTAGAGCGCTGAATTAACAAGCAGAAGATTGCTAATTCTAATGATGTTGTTGTTTTTTTTTTTAATAAAATGTTTTTTATATTAAATAATTATGAGAGTAAGACGTTAGCGTTTAGAAACGGATGGTTAATATGTGTCCATGTTCAAATCTCACTGATGACGAAATTTTTTCGTTGTTTTTTCTTTCCGTTTTTTATTTCCGTTCAACATGCGCATCAACAACCCCTTTCTTTCGGGACAACGAGAACAAAAATAAATAGTTATTCAGGCAAAAATAACCAGTTTATATTACTTGCTAGTTTACCAGGAAAGCAAAGTTTTTGCTGGGTTCATCGAAAATGTTATACAAGAAGACAATATATTTAAATTCTGCGAAAACGAAATTTATTGAAAACTTTCTATAAAAAGAAATTTTATTTAAAATTTCTTCAAAATTAAAATTTGTTAAAAATGTTTCTATAAAAAAATATAAAAAATTGTTCTATAAAAAGAAAATAAAATGAAAGTTTATGGAAAATTTTCTATAAAATGAAAGTTTATAGAAAATTTTCTATAAAAGGAAAATTTATGGAAAATTTTCTATAAAAGGAAAATTTATCGAAAATTTTCTATAAAAGAAAAATTTAGCGAAAATTTTCTATAAAAGAAAAATTTAGCGAAAATTTTCTATAAAAGAAAAATTTTCTATAAAAGGAAAATTTATCGAAATTTTTCTATAAAAGGAAAATTTATCGAAAATTTTATATAAAAGGAAAATTTATCGAAAATTTTCTATAAAAGGAAAGTTTATCGAAAATTTTCACAAAAGGAAAATTTATCGAAAATTTTCTATAAAAGGATAATTTGTGGAAAATTTTGTATAAAAGGAAAATTTGTCGAAAATTTTGTATAAAAGGAAAATTAGTCGAAAATTTTGTATAAAAGGAAAATTTATCGAAAATTTTTTATAAAAGGAAAATTTATCGAAAATTTTCTATAAAAGGAAAGTTTATCGAAAATTTTCTATAAAAGGATAATTTGTGGAAAATTTTCTATAAAAGGATAATTTGTGGAAAATTTTGTATAAAAGGAAAATTTGTCGAAAATTTTGTATAAAAGGAAAATTTGTCGAAAATTTTGTATAAAAGGAAAATTTATCGAAAATTTTCTATAAAAGGAAAATTTATCGAAAATTTTCTATGAAAGGAAAATTTATCGAAAATTTTCTATAAAAGGAAAATTTATAGAAAATTTTCTAAAAAAAGGAAAATTTATAGAAAATTTTCTAAAAAAAGGAAAATTTGTCGAAAATTTTCTATAAAAGGAAAATTTATCGAAAATTTTCTATAAAAGGAATATTTATCGAAAATTTTCTATAAAAGAAAAATTTTCTATAAAAGGAAAATTTATCGAAAAATTTTGTATAAAAGGAAAATTTGTCGAAAAATTTTGTATAAAAGGAAAATTTATAGAAAATTTTCTAAAAAAGGAAAATTTATCAAAAATTTTCTATAAAAGGAAAATTTGTCTAAAATTTTGTATAAAAGGAAAATTTATCGAAAATTTTCTATAAAAGGAAAATTTATCGAAAATTTTCTATAAAAGGAAAATTTATCGAAAATTTTCTATAAAAGGAAAATTTATCGAAATTATTTTTGCAGAAAATTTATTTTATAAATTTCTATGTGCCTGTGTATAGACAAAATTAATAAAAAATTTTCTACAAAAACAGACAATTTATAGAATTTTCTATGAAAGGAAAACTTATATGGAATTTTTTATGATACAAATATTTATGAACAATTTTCTATAATTTATCGATGTTTTTCCAGAACAAAATTTATATAAAAAATTTTATAAAAAGAAAGCTTGTCAAAATATTTATAAAAAATATCGAAATTTTTGTATAAAAAGAAAATTTATAGAAATTTTCTTATAAAATGAAATTTATCGAAATTTTCCTATAAAAGGAGAATTTATTAAAAGTTTTCTATAAAACGAAAATTTTGTTGAGCTTTCTATAGAACGAAAATTTCGTTAAAATTTTTCTATAAAAAGCAAGGTTACCGTTACCGCTAAAAAAATACCCTTACCGCTAAAAAAATATACTATTCAACTTGGCTACCGTTATCCCTAAAATATCGTTACCGAAATAATTAGAAATACGATAGCACTAAAATACCTTTTCCTAAATAGCTCAAAACACCATTACCGCTAAAACACCGATATCGAAATAAAACATATTATCGTTACCGCTAAAATACCATTACCGTTGTTACAAAGTGAGAAAATTAATTATTTTGAATGAAATTAAAGTAAAAATTACTGGAATGTTATGGTTATCCCATGGTGACTTTTAAACACTTGCCTCCGCTTTATATTCCATGGTTGCGAAACGTTATCTGCGAAATTTCTGAAACTACGGTTACTCTTAAAATGTCATTACAGAAATATCTATGAATACAGTTACCGCTAAAATACCGTAAATACTAAAATAGCTGAAAATAAAGTTACCTGTAAAAACATTATTGAAATAATTTAAAATACCATTACCATTACCATTTTCGATAAATTTCTACAAAAGGAAAATTTACAGAAAATTTTCTACAAAATGAAAATTTATCGATAAATTTCTATAAGAAAAAATTAATCGAAAAATTATTGAAATTTTTATTAAAAAAAAATTTAGATTTCGGTATTTCTTTATAAAGAGTATAATATAAAGAGTTATCGAACATCTTGTATTAAGAGAATATTTTTTAATTTAAAAACTTTTCTATTAGAAGGAAATTTATCAAAAATTTTATATAAAAGAAAATTAAATAAAATTTAACAAAAAATTCTCTGTAAAAGGGAAATTTATTAAAAATGTTTTATAAATTAAAAAAAAAATCTATAAAAAGAAAACAATAAAAATTCTATTTTTATAATTCATGGAAAAATTTCTATAAGAAGAAAATTTAGCAATAAATTTCTATAAAAAGAACATTCTTAAAGTTAAGAGAAAATTTATCGAAAATTTGCATTAACGAAAATTAATTATATTTTGTTTAAAGAAAATTTTATGTTTTAATTTTGCCAGTCTATAATTTATTAATGTTAGGGATATTTAAGCGGCATCTAGAGATTTTCAAAAATTATAAAATCGCCTTTATTGGTTGGTTATTGGTTACATAAATCAATACAATAATATAAATCAATACAATTATTTAAAACATTAAGTTTATTTTTCATAGACATATATTTTTATATTTAGTTTCAAAAAGACTTAAATAAAATTACACAAAAAGCAGAATTGTAGGCGTTATATAAATTAAAAAAATTAACTAAATTAATATTACTTTAGCTATAAAATATAAAAGAAAACTTTAATCAAATCCATTATTATTATTATTAAATGCTTAAATGCTTAATACTTTTGGTTTTACTTTTAAATCTCAACATCTTTTTCTCATAATTACAATTGAGCTGGTACCAATTTATAGAAATCTACTAAACGTTGAGCTTCACGCCATCCAGACTCCACAGCACCATGTACCGTAGAATAATAATGATTATGCGTAGATTCACCAGCAAACTGCAATTTTGGTTTACCTTGAACATTGGTTAGAGGCGCTGCCAAATCCCAGGCACCTGTACGCAATTCATCAGTATACATAGAACGAAAAGTATAACTGCCACGAAAACTGGCATTAGAATACCATTGAGTTCTTTTAAAATTCACTGGTTGCGGTACAGGGAAAGTAAAGAATTTTCTAAATAACCATAAGAGACCTTCTAAGACCACTTCCTCCGGCAAAGATTCCATATGGCGAGCATGAGGACCAATAATCCAACCTTCCCAGACTCTAGGTTGATAGGAAACACGATAGAAACCAAATACGCTTTCCAACCAAAACAACTCAGAGTTTCTTAATTCCTTAAGTTCTTCTTCTAGCCAGAGGAAACATACACCAGACCAATCTTGAGGGCCAAAAGATTCTTTAAACTCTAAGAAAAATTTATCTACTGTGCCCAACTTTAGACCCTCTATGGCTCTCACTTTTTGACGTGGCAAACTAGGAGTGAAAAGAGTGGAGTGGAACTCTTTTAATACACCCAATGAAGTGGTGCATATAACATGATCAGCAGTTATAACCTGACCATTGAAGCATCTTATTTTGACTTGATTTTCTTGAAGCCAGTCAATATTTTGTACTCTATGATTGAGTAATATACGTTTCTCTAAAATGCCCCAGGGTTTTTTTGCTTGAGTTTTCATTAGAATTTCCAAAAAGGTTTTAAAACCTTTATCTTTCCAGTTTAGCAACAGTTCTCCCTCACATAGCCAGTACTCCAGGTAGCCCTTACCCGATACCTCAAATAGATGATCAGAGGCTTCCACAGAACTTTCAAATTTTTTAAAATTTTCAAAAAATTCTCTAGCCTTTGTGCGGTCTACTTCTATGGGTAGTTTATCCACTTCACTCCAATATTTCTCAGTTAAATAAGAGCCCAAAGAACCCTCATATTCCACCAAATCATCTTGTCTCTCTGGTATAGAATTAAATGTAATTGTTTTTAAATGCTCAGTCAAAGTTTCATCTAAAATCTCTTTATTAGAACGAACACACTTGTAGTCATCGTAAATGGTACCCGTACTCTCCAACACATTCAATTTTAAATTTTGTACCGTCTCAAAGATGACATTGTTCTTCTCACCATGACACCACTGAGCACCTAAATCTACTACATTATCCGCAAATGGAATAGTGTATATGCGACCACCAATACGATTTTCAGCTTCTAATATGATGACATTTTGACAACCAGCCTCTAGTAATTTTGTAGCGGCCGCTATACCTGAAGGTCCGGCACCGATTATAACAACACGAGCGTTCTGTAATGATTTGCGGCCAACTTTTGTTGTCAAAGACATAATTGTTAAAGCTTTTAGTATTCGTTTAATAATTATCTTTATCAATAAAGAATATTTGTTTAATTTATAGTTCGTGTGGTCTTTATTAATAATTCATTTAAATAATAAATAAAACAGAAATAAACTATGCGCTTGATTTCCACTTTGTGTGTTTTTGCTATTCAACACTTTGTTTGCTACTAAATTATGCATTCATTCTCGTTAGATAACTTTAGCTCATTTAGTGCTTTAATAAATGCGCATTATCTTTGAGTGTGTTTATTCACAAAGAATTATTGTATTTTATAGATTTTAAGAGAGAGTATTTTATGAAAAAATGTCTCTTAAACTCAAAGCGTATTTTAAGTAACTAAGCAGGTAAAATATCTGCAAGATACAATATTTCTGTTTGCATCTTATTAAGTATGTAAATAAATGGATTAAAAAAATATAGCCGTAATAAGAATTGTTTAAAAATAACCGTGTTATTAGGAGGTGTAATCTGCTTATTTAGGTAGCTTATCACGAAATTTAGGGTAGAATTATTACATAGAGGTTAAAGTAACTAACACAAATACTTTGCACATATGAAAAAAAAAACATAATTGTTTTTTTTTTTTTTTTTGTTGGTCAAGATTTTTTATTATGTTTAAATCGATTTCTAAAACAAATAATTGTCCAGTAGGGTACTTTGAAACAAAATATAGTTAACTGTAGTTAATATAATTCGACTATCATTTTGCGGTTAATTTATTTCAATTATTCTTCCAAATCGCCCTGTGTTTTGTATCAAATTAACAAATCTTATCAATTTGTTGCTGGCCGCCAAGTAAACTATCTTGAAACACATAGTGTCAATAGTATGAAAATATTATTTTTTAAATTACAGCTAACACTCTTATAAGTGGGTCTATCTATAAGTTGTTTTAGTTGTAATAAAAAATTGTATATTCATTAAAGAGTGAGATACTTATTTTAAAACAAGTTTTTTCAACAATTTTAATGATAGCAAATACTTAGTTTTGGTAAAAAATTTGTCGTTAATAATAAATAAAATGTGTAGGCGCATTTTCTAAAATTTTATATTTAAGAGATCAATTTGCATATGTTACAAAAGAGCATAATTTTACCCTTACGAGATAAAATTTCCATATCTATATATATATAAATAAAATACGACTGAACCGATTCTCCTGAAATTTTTACAGTGACATCACATGAGCCCCAAAAAATAAAATAGGCTACTTATTTTTTCGATAGGCGTAGGGGAAGTGGTACCCCTCACAGGATACTATTATTAAGTATCGGATATCTTAAGAGCCGCTGCACCCATTTTCTTGAATTTTTTATAGTAGGATCTTCTGAGCACCGAAATTGAAGTAAGATAGCTGCAGGGGGAGTGGTACCCCCCATAGGACGTCAATGTTTAATATCGCATATCTTAAGAACTGTTATAGTGAGTATGTTCAAACTTGGTAGGAGTTACTCTTATGATAAACTACACCTTTAAAAATTAAAATAAAGGTGGTAGACGCAGGGAGAGCAATAGGGGTATTGCTGCACATATTAAATATATTAAAGAACGTGGTTAAAGCCACTATAATGGAAAACTATAAATTTCAAAATAAAAATGAGCTGGGTGGACAGAGGAGGAGCTATATCCTTCTCCCATAGATAAAAAATATTAAATACTACATATCTTAACACAAAATTCTTTAGCCTTTATAGAACCCACTCTTATGATAAACTACACCTTTCAAAACAAAAATAAAGAGGGTAGGTGCATGGGGAGCAATACATTTTAAAAAAGCATCCTGCGAAAATCTTCTATAAAAAGAAAATTTATCGAAGTTTCTACCAAAGAAAATTTTTTATGAAATTTTTTTTAAAGAAAAAAAAACATTGAAAATTTTTTATAAAAAGAAAACATCGAAAATTTTCTATAAAAAGAATTTTCTTTAAACAAAATCTATCAAAAATTTTCTATAAAGAGAAAATTTATCGAAAATTTTCTATAAAGAGAAAATTTATCGAAAATTTTCTATATAAAGGAAATTTATCGAAAATTTTTATAAAATGAAAATTTATCGAAAATTTTCTATAAAAAGAAAATTTATTGAAAATTTTCTATAAAAAGAAAATTTATTGAAAATTTTCTATAAAAAGAAAATTTATTGAAAATTTTCTATAAAAAGAAAATTTATTGAAAATTTTCTATAAAAAGAAAATTTATCAAAAATTTTCTATAAAAAGAAAATTTATTGAAAATTTTCTATAAAAAGAAAATTTATTGAAAATTTTCTATAAAAAGAAAATTTATCAAAAATTTTCTATAAAAAGAAAATTTATCAAAAATTTTCTATAAAAAGAAAATTTATCAAAAATTTTCTATAAAAAGAAAATTTATTGAAAATTTTCTATAAAAAGAAAATTTATTGAAAATTTTCTATAAAAAGAAAATTTATTGAAAATTTTCTATAAAAAGAAAATTTATCGAAAATTTTCTATAAAAAGAAAATTTATCGAAAATTTTCTATAAAAAGAAAATTTATCGAAAATTTTCTATAAAAAGAAAATTTATCGAAAATTTTCTATAAAAAGAAAATTTATCGAAAATTTTCTATAAAAAGAAAATTTATCGAAAATTTTCTATAAAAAGAAAATTTATCGAAAATTTTCTATAAAAAGAAAATTTATCGAAAATTTTCTATAAAAAGAAAATTTATCGAAAATTTTCTATAAAAAGAAAATTTATCGAAAATTTTCTATAAAAAGAAAATTTATTGAAAATTTTCTATAAAAAGAAAATTTATTGAAAATTTTCTATAAAAAGAAAATTTGTCGATAATTTTCTATAAAAAGAATACTTTCGAAAATTTTCTATAAAAAGAATACTTATCGAAAATTTTCTATAAAAAGAAAATTTATCGAAAATTTTCTATAAAAAGAAAATTTATCGAAAATTTATCGAAAATTTTCTATAAAAAGAAAATTTATCGAAAATTTTCTATAAAAAGAAAATTTATCGAAAATTTTTTATAAAAATTTTCTATAAAAAGAAATCTTTTTCTATAGAAGGAAAACTTATCGAAAGTTTTATGTAACAGGAAAACTTATCGAAAATGTTCTATAAAAAGAAAACATCGAAATTTTTTTACAAAAGGAATTCTTATCGAATATTTTTTATAATAGCAAAACATCTAAAATTTTCTATAAAGAGAAAATTTATAAAAAGTTTCCTACAAAGAGAAAACTTATGAAAAATTTTCTATAAAAAGAAAAGTTATCGCAAATTTTCTACAAAAAGTAAATTTATCGAAAATTTTCTATGACAAAGAATTTGTATATATGTGTGTATATATATATATATATATATATATATATATATATATATATATATATTTATATATATATATTTATCGAAATTTTTGTATAAATTTCATGTTTCTAATGAAAATTTTACAAAAGTTTTATCCTAAAAAAATTCTATTAAGGGTAAATTTGATTAAAATTTTCTGTGGTTCGATAAATGTTTAAAAAATATTTCATACATATTTTGCGAAAATCTCCAAATCAATCCCCACTAAAATTTGTCACCTAATGAAATTTGAAATTCCTTTTCATGGAACAAATTTCCTCATCTGGAAACTTTGAATTATAAGGAAACTATCTTCCAAAACTATGTTGTTCTTATATGACTTTATTGATTTAAATAATACAACCTGTAAAAAAATTATATTTATTCCTGCTTGCTAAGGTGTAATTGTATATACGTTAGCTCTTTATGAGCTTTTCTTAACTCAGATTTGTTGGCTTGATATTATACAGAATCAGAAAGTATTGTAGTAACAGACGAAATAAAAGTTTAACTAAATCACCCATTCTCCAAAAGTTATGTTTCATAATACTTCGATTTAAAATTATACATATTTTTGTAGGCCTTTCCAGTTCAAATTTGGCAAAACATTTTTTTTTTTTTTGTTACTTCTTTCATCTTTCAATTGGCGTCTACTCAGCAATTCGTTTAATAAAACTAAATTTTATACAAATTTAAATAGTTTAGACATTTTTAAAACAAATTAAAATAAATTCTTCAATAATTTTCCAAAATATTTTCTATTAAAAACTTTTCCTTTTTTTTTTTTTTTTTTTTTTGATTTATATATAAGATAAAACTTCCTGTCTGCTAATGTTTTGTAGCAAAATGATAAGTTGTTAATATAAATTCCATTAATAAAATGCCAGAAGACAACAACACCAACAGCTGCAATAAGAAAAATAACCATAAATTAAAGAACCGAAAAAGAATAAAAACATTTTACTTATTTGCTCATTACAATAAGGACTTTTCAGCATTAACAATTTAAATATTTTATGATATTCAATTACAGGATAATTGTCAACGGATTGTTAACACAACTACAAAAATAAACGACAGCAGACATTACGATGGTGGTAGCAGTAGCAACAGCAACGATATTAACAGCAATGCTAACGAAGAAAGAGACAGCAGCAGCAACAGCAACAACCACAACCACAAATATCATGAGTATGATGATGATGACAATGAAAATGTTGACACTGACAACAGTAACAATTACAGCAACAAAAATAAGCAAAATATCAACTATTTTAAGCTTAATCATAAAAACAACTATAATTACAGCAAAAAGAAAAATTCGATGTACTACAAGCACTATAAACAGCAAATAGCAGTAGCAGCAGAAGAAGGAATAACAACAACACACATTGATAAAATGCCTGACGACAATAACTACAATGTTGTTGATGAGCATAATGAAAATGAGAATGTGGATGAGGATGAGCATGGTGATGATGCGGATAATGACAGCGTCATAAACATTAACAACAGCTTCAACAGTTTGAGCAATGGCAAAAGTAATAGCTACAGCTATACACACAACTATAGCTACAACCACAAAAAACAAACAAAAGATTATGCTGAAAATAACAACAGCAGCAACAACAAGAAAAAACAAAATAATAACAAAAGCAATGATGAAGCTGAAAATGAGGATGAGGATATACAACCCGAAGATCTAGGGGAAGAAGAATGGTCAACCTCATTGTCATCCTCTTTATTATCCTCACCATCATCAACAGGATCCGGTGGTGTGGCAACAGCAGCTTCAGATGAAATACAACCAGATATAATACCATATCCGCCACCACCATTTTCTGCAAATAAGCACACACACAACAACAATAATAATAGTAGCAACAAAAATAATAACAATAACAATAATGATAATCATAATAAAAATACCCAAACAAACTGGATAAAAGAGAAATTTAAACTAGAGTATAGTAAACAAAAACAACAACAAAAGCATCAGCAACAACAGCAACAAGAAGAACGAAACTATGAACATTGGTTACTACAACAATACAACAACAAACCATATCATAAAGAAAGTCTGGCAACATAGCGTCATCACCAACAACAGCAGCGTATTAAACATAAACAAAAACAATACCATGACCACCAACATCATCACCACCACCTCCAATATCATCAGCACCAGCATTAGCAACAACAACAAAAACAACTAAAATGGTCACAAAATTACCATAAACATCAGTTTGATAGTTTTTATTAAAAGAATACGATGCATAAATAAAAAATAGTGCAAGAGGAGAATTAACTTGTAGATAAAATAACAAATGGCTAAAATGTCAGATGTTTCTATTTAGTTTAGCGGTTTTATTTTTAAATTTTTTATTTTTTTGAACGATGTAATTTTTTTTACTCAATCAGAAAAAGAAACAAGATAATAATAATGCTAAAAGGGTAAGGACGGCAAATTGGAAACTTGTATACTCTTCACAAGGGTGAAAAAAATTCTATTAATTTTCATGTTTATAAATTTTCTTTTTTACCGATTTTTTTTAATTTTCTTTTTGCAGAAAATTTTTATGTTTCTGTAGAGTTTCTAAATAATTTTCTTTTATAGAAAACTGTGAAATTTCTTTTTCACCTGTAAAATTTTTCTCTAAAAAATTATAGAAAATTTTTTATGAATGAAAATTTTCTATAAAAATATATTTTTCGATTAATTTTATTTTAAAAAAAAGTTCTATAGGTTTTAATTTTATGAAAATTCTCTAAAAAATTTCTTTTTAAAATTTTTTTAAGATTTTTTAATACAACTGTATTTTTTTTTTTTTTTTTTTTTTTGTTATAGAAAATCTTATGTGAATTTTCTTATTATAAAAATTTTCTATAATTTTTCTACTTATAAAAAATTTTATATGAATTTACTTTCTATAGAAAATTTTCAATGAATTTTTTTTTAACAGAGAATTTTCTTTTATAGAAAATTTTCTATAAATTTTCTTTTATAGAAAATTTTCTATAAATTTTCTTTTATAGAAAATTTTCTATAAATTTTCTTTTATAGAAAATTTTCTATAAATTTTCTTTTATAGGAAATTTTCTATAAATTTTCTTTTATAGAAAATTTTCTATAAATTTTCTTTTATATTTCCTTTTTTGGAAGCTTTTCTATGAATTTCCTTTTTTATAGAAAATTTTCTATGAATTTTCTTTTTTAGAAAATTTTATATGAATTTTATTTTTTAGAAAATTTTATATGAATTTTATTTTTATAGAAAATTTTCTATGAATTTTTTAAATAGAAAATTTTGTATAAATTTTTTTTTATAGAAAATTTTCTATGAATTTCCTTTTTATGGAACATTTCTATGAATTTCCATTTTATAGAAGCTTTTCTATGCATTTTCTTTTTATAGAAAATTTTCTATGAATTTTTCTTTTTATAGAAAATTTTCTATGAATTTTCTTTTTATAGAAAATTTTCTATGAATTTTATTTTTATAGAAAATTTTCTATGAATTTTATTTTTATAGAAAATTTTCTATGAATTTTCTTTTTATAGAAAATTTGCTTTCATCACAAATTTTCTTTTCTTAGAAAATTTGCTTTCATCGAAAATTTTCTATAATTTTCTTTCTATAGAAATTTGCCTATGAATTTTCTATTTATAGAAAAATTTCTTTGCATAAAGATTTATATTTCATTTCTTTTAAAAATATATTTATTTTCAAATAATAATCTTAATTCTTACTAATTAAATAGTTTTTGTTATGTGTTCAGCATTATAGTTTTAAACAAGCTTTAAGGATATTTTTTCATTTTAAATACATATGTACAAAAAATTTTATAAATTTATCTCTATAAAACCACTTTTAAATAATAAATCCAACTTCCGTTGTCAGACACAAGTATTAAATAAAGCCTTAAACTTTCTCTCTCGCAAACAAACTGACAAAACTATATATGCCGTAAATTTGTATAAACTCACATGTGTATATGGGCTACATGACCATAATAACAACTTTGATCCTGTAGTGAGGGATATAGCAAAAATATACAAACATCAAAAAGGAAAATTCTTGTGGCAACTACCATGACAGAAAACAAATAAATAAAAAATTAAAAATAAAAAAAATAAAACAGTCAACATAAAATAGCAAACAACACCCCAAGCATGTAAGCGAAAAAATAAAAGAAAATTCAAAAATAATTTTATGGTTTTATTTATTATTATTTTTTTTTTCCTTTTTCTTTTAAGAACATTTATTTCATTTTTTTTTTTTAGCCATAGGAAAATTAACAAATAATTGTTATTAAGTGAAAAATTTATTTTTAGGATTTATCTGCAAAATTTTTAAGATTCCTAAATTATAAGCAGATTTAAATTTGTATCCTACTATTGTTTCTTAAATTGTATCCTGTTTAGTGTTTTTTATTTCATTTATCATATTTTTTTTAAATTTATACATTTAGTAGAGAAGTGTAAACATTTATCGTCGAAGGGAAACAATTGTATCTATCAATCCTTATATTCTGCTTTTTTAATATTTTCTTGTAAATATTATATTGTAAAAATGATTCATATTTATATTTTTAGAGATTAGAAATACAAGAGGATTTTAATGTTTAAACTAAACAAAAACAAAAAAAAAACAAATACTTACACAGACACATATCTATAAACAAAAATATATCTTATATTAATAAGTTTAGTTTTAAAAATTAAAAAAAAAACAAATGTTACTTGAATGCTTATATTTAATTTTAAGGAACTTTAAAATAAATTGAAATGAAATTAATTAAATTAAAAATTATTTTTAATTTTTATTGGTTTAGAGAAATTACTAAATTCGATTTTTTTTTTTTAGTTTACTTCAAGATAATTATGAAAGTAAGTATCAGTAAATCAATGTTTTTTAAAGTCGTTGCTGGGCACGATGCTGCAGAATCAAAATGTTTTGGCAATAAATCGGTCATTTCTAAAAGATTATTTCAAGATTTAAAGAAATACTCTATAGACCCTCAGGAGTTGCACACTTACCGTTTGTTGCTTAATTCATTTTGAACGTTTCTTAAAAGTTATACGAACATTTTGGTTCCTGTGGGAAAAACTATTGAAATCTCATTTTTTAATTTCTTGTATTGGCCTAACTATTTACAATTTAGCGCAACCAATATTAAGCTCTAAAAATGGTGGTTTATGTGCATTAAAAATACTCTAAAAATCGGAAAATATGCCCTTAAAATTATAGAATATGCTCTTAAAATGTCATTTTTTTCTGGTCAAAAAAAAAAAACTTGATTTTGATTAACTTTAACAATTCTTAATCAAAATCAAATTTTTTGATAAGGAACAAAGACGTAATTTAAAACTTGAACAGAAAAAAATACATTTTAAGAGCATATTTTTAATATTTTGAGGGCATATTTTTCGATCTTTAGAGTACTTTATATTTTTATATTTATTGCACTTAAAATATTCAAAGCTAATAAATACATTGTTTCGACAAATTACAAAATTTCTATAATTTAGTAAAAATAGTAAAAAAGAAAAAGCTCTAATGGCAAATTATGTAAAAATTCCACTCAGTTCAAAATATGCGAATTTATGATCTTTAGTGTAATAATACAATAATGCAAAATTATGCTCTCAAGTATAAAAAATGCAAAAATATGCCATTTCAATTGCTATAATATGCTTTAAGATAAAGATTTTCCTTGAAAATATTTTAGTATAAGTAATTAAGGTCATAATATGCAAAAATATGCGATTAGAACTAAAAAATAAAAAAAAATATGCTGTTACGAATGATGCCAAAATTCTTAAAATGGATAAATAAGTAACAGTTTGATTCATTTGAAGTACAGTTGTCAAATTGTTCCTTCTATTAATGTCGATGTATACACTGTGACGATTATTTTTACAAACGCTTGCAATACATTTAATTATAAAAAAACTTATAATTGCTTCTTCGAACTGTAACTTTATATTAGAGAAGTATATATTTCATTTCATATTTAGTTAAAATTCTCTTCCTTCACAGTTCAAATAACAAAATGATAATTATTCTTTGTCTTTAAAATCTATATCGGTTTCACTGTACACAAATTTGAATTGAAATCGCCATAGAACCAACTTTAAGGCGAATCAGAAACCTTTGCAAAATGGTTTTTGGCATTTTAGAACTTTTTTATTAAAAGACTTTTTTTATTAAAAGATGAATTTTCTTAATGAAATATTTGAAAAAATTTCAGTTCCTCCCTAAAATTTTACGATCCCACTGCTGACCTCTTTAGCTGACCAAATCCAAGAACAACCCGCCTTAATTATAAATTTAATTTAAGTGGCTTTATACTAACTGATTTATTATCTAAGTGGAAAAAATATAATGTAATCAAGATCTACATATACATATCTGATCTCTATATGATCAAGAAAATCTTAAAACTCTAAACATTGAACTGATTTTTCATGTTATAAAATAGTTAAGGAAATCATTTTATTCCCTTTCCCCAAATACTTGAACTACTTTTTCGCCTGCTTTAAAAAAATTCACTTAAATAGTTATACAATTTCGGTTAGAGTACAGATTACGAACAAGATCGCCTAAAAATGAGTAGATACAGCAGAGTAAGCTTTTAAAAAAACTTATCAATCAAAATTTTATTTTCTGAGAAAATAAAATAGTACTCCAATATATTCTCTACTTACCTGTCACTGCTGTAGAGCAGAAATCGGCATAAAGAGAGAATGTAAAAACTGTTTTGGTTTGTCTATTAAAAATTTCAAATAATATGATGTGATCTCGATTTGATTAAATCAAGCATACAATTGAAATCAAAATTTCTATTTTCTTACGCTCTTTGTTGTGTTTTATTTTTTTTTTTTTTTTGACGTTCGTTTTGTGTATATGAGAATGCCGAAGAATACTCGGCTCCTTAGTGCTATGGTTGGCGGTCAAAAGAGTAAATACAGTTTTAAATACATAAAACCGTTTGTGATATTTATGCAGTTAAGGTTTTTTGGCCAATATGTTGTTTTTCCGCTGAACATTTTTCTGCTGACATTTCATCAAATGTGTCATCAGTACAGACCTAAAATATCCTTCAAATTTAATGAAAAAGTATTTATTAAACTTTTGTATTTAGTTTAGTTCAATAATTATAAATTGTAAAATATTTACAGTAAATTAAAATAAAAAATTAATGGTTCAACTATAGTCTTTCCTAAATTTCAGCTTTATCTTTTAAAAAATACTTGATTAGTTACTTAAAAATTGTTCTTAAATAAAGTCTTTTATGCCTACTGGAATTAAATAAAATTTGTTTATTATATTTATAAATTTTTGTCTAATTTGCTTTATAAAATCAATAAGATTTTTTAAAATTAAAAATAAAAAAGGAAAAAAAGTAGAATATTTTTTTACTAAAAAACAAAAAGAAATAAATAAATATTTATGGAATATTTGTAGTAACAAATAAAACAGCATTTTTTAATATTTATGTATTTCCAAAACGAACATACATATATAAAATTATAATTTGGAAAAAATTTAAATTAAATTAATAAATAGCTTATAAAATAAAACAATTGGCACAAATTTAATAATAATATGGATAATTTAAAATAATTAAAGTTAGAGGACGGATTTTCATACATTTTTTAACAAACTTCTAAAATATGCTTTTATAATTTTACATTTACATATCTCTGAAATGTTTAGTACATATTATAAATTTTCAAAAACATATTTTAGAGGCTTATTTTAAAAAATAAAAACATGGAAATCCATCCTCTAACCATTAATATTTCCTCAAATGCATAGTTTCCAAACAGAAAATAAAAATTATTTATATAAAGAGGGCGGATTTTCATAAAATTATTTTTGAAGTAAACGCCTAAAATATGTTCTTAAAAATATATAATATGCACTAAAAATATTAAAAATATGCACTTATATAAGTGTAAGTTTTTAAAACATATTTTAGGGGCTTATTTATTAATTATAATAAATGTTGATTTATTTAATTTGTTATTTAATCATAGATTAAAGGAAATACTCCCCCTTAATATATGCTGATTTATTTTAATAAATTTGTTTTATTGTCAACTGTGACTAGCCTAAATGTTTATTTTAATTTTATTTACCTATGAATAAAAACTACAATTGTATATATAATTTTAGGTTTATTGACATAAGAAGAATTAAAAAAAACACCTAAATATAAATGTTATTTTGTTACATGTGTAATTACTTTTCGATTCACAAATCTAAAATCTGTTTAAGACAATTTAAATATCTAAAACCTTAAAAAAATAAATATTTACCCGAGAATATTATAAAATCGAAAACAAAAACTCTGCAAAAAATTAAAACAATAAACTAAAAACAAAATTAAATTTAGCAGCAATACAAAGTAAGCGAATAAATAAATGAACATAAATAAGAAATGTATTTTTGTGAACAAATATTATCAATGTATTTATGGAAAATTATACTCAGAACATAAACACTAAAGCCCCAAAAACAGATGTACATATATTCTAAACCACCTCCCTTACAAAAAAATAAGAAAGAAATTAGTAAATAAATTAAAATATTATGAGAAAGATAAATAAAAACAGGGTGACATATATATATATATATATATATATATATATATATATATTGTTAGAAAAGAGAATATAACTAAATTTCAGTTATATTAATTAATAATGCTTTAAAACAATTTAAATAAATTCTAAACAAATATCAAAAGGAAAATAAAAATTCGTTACATTAACGAAAAATTTCCATATTTCGTAAATATAACAAAAAAAAATTTTAAAATAATAAATTTGAGCCATAGTAGTCTCAAGTATTATTAGCTGCCAGCTAGAATAATTTAACACTTTATTTTTCTGCTAAAAACAACTGTCATTAAAGAGCCTCACGAAAAAAAGTTGTTCTTGTATGATTCCGAAAAGATTACATCTGAATGTTTAAATTTACGTCAGCTTGACCATTTTCAAGACACCTCTAAAAATACATATTTCTTTCAATATCATTATCAAAATTTTCTTTAAAAGAAAATTAACTTCTAATTGTAATAGAGCCATACTAAAGTCTTGAATAATAATTTAAATAATTGTTATATCTCTTTTTCAGTCTCGGAATATTAAGATTTTACTAATGTCTTTGTCATATATTATTTATTCAAACATATATTTATATATATATTTATATATATTTATAAATATTTATATATATATTTCGGTCATCTTGCAACATCCCAGCAAAAACTTTTTTGGTTTTCGGTAATGGCAACTACTTACTAAAGTAGTTTCTCGGTAATGAGGCGTCATAATTATTTGCCTACTCTGTATTACATAAATAAGTACTCAATAGTATAATAGCCAAATATTAATGCAATCACGTGGATGAGTTGGCTAGAGCGCTGGATTAGCAACCAGAAGGTTGTTGGTTCAACCCCATTCTGATGCTGTTAGTTTTTTTTTTTAAATAAAATGTCTAAAAAAAGTTTTTTTCACTTAGAAAATTAAGTGCGAGATAGTGTACTGATTAAGACGTTAGTCATTAAAAACGAATGTCTAATTTGTGTCCAAGTTCAAATCTCACTGACGACAAAATTTTTTGTTTTTTATTTTTATTTTCGTTGAGGTACATATTTTTGAGCTCTCCTAGAGTCCAAAAATAACTATATGAGTCTGCTAGCTTACCAGGAAAGCAAAGTTTTTGCTGGGATATGTTATGCTTTAATATACCACTGGAATAGTCTACCCTGATGCTATTGAAGATTACACTTAATTAACCCTTTAATAGCAAGAGGATCAATATTATACATTTAGTTCTCAAAAGGTTAAATTAGCAATTTTTCCAAATAGGTTACATTGAAGTATTTATTATACTTAAATATATATAAATTTATGAAAAATGTAATAAGTTCCATTAAAAGCGCGATAGTAATCGAATGAAAGAAATTTTTAAAATTTAGTCACTATTTTACACGAATTTATATTTTTTATGGTGATTCCTTTGGAGAGATTTATTTTCTTAACTAAACATTTATTTGACATAAAAATTAGCTTAAGCAATTATGGACTGGAAATCTCAAAATATTACTTGTGCAACTAGAGGCTTAAATGAATACATATATCAATAGTATTAAATGCGACTTTTCCAATGATACCGTAAAATATAAATTACCGTGGAAAATGTCAAAATATTCAAATTTTAATAAAATAATATTTAAAATAAAGCATAGAAAATTTTACTGAAAATTTTAGTTTCGTGAGAATCAATTTTAAAATTTTTTTTTACCCATTATGTATTAAACGTCATTTGTCTATCATATAGTGTAATCAGTGTTGCCAGGAGGTGATATAAAAAGAAGCTAAAATGAACTTTAAAAAATCCCAAAAAAAAGGCTAAATGCTCAATTAAAAAATAAATAAATAACTTTTTCTCTTTCTCATTAGTTTTACATATTTTTTTTTAAAGATGTAATAAATTTATAAATAAACCATAAAACGCTTAGTGATAATCTAATAAAAAATCTCCCAAAAAATTGCAATACAAATTTGGGTTATATTTCATACGAAAAATTATTCAATATTTTGAATTGTTTTTCATCATTTTTCATACGAAAAATTATTCAATATTTTGAATTTTTTTCATCATTTTAGGACTATAATTCCATTTTGATTAATCATTTCTAAATTTTTAAGAATTAGTTTTATTTTTTTTTAATTATACTCGTAAACAGTTTCTATGGTTAATAAAGGGTTCGTAATGGAAATAAAGTGGCTTAGAGGTAATAAGGTTTAATTGATCGGTCTTACGTTCCACAACTTTCTTTTATTTCTGTCATCTTTCTTTCTATCTTTCTTTCTACATTAGAAAATAATTATATATAAGTTAATTTTTATTTGGAGAATGAAGTGCCACAGGCGAAATTTTTTGTCAAATGTAAATAATCTAGATTTTTTGTGAGAATAAGTACACAAAAATTATTAAGTGGATGATTGTGCAAAAATAAAAAAAAATATTAACAAATAAGGAATTCTTTTCTTCTTTGCAAAAATACTAACATTTTGGTCTTTTTAAGGCAAAAAAAAACTATAAAAAGCTAAAAGCTAAAGCGAAAATTTTGAGGCTAAAAGCAACATAAAAAGGTTAGCTTTAGCCTTAAAAAGGCTAAACTGGCAACACTGGTTGTTATTATTTTTTTTTTTTTACAAAGAAAAAATAATATTTCAAAATTATGTACACTATTGATCGAAAACCATATTTTTGGAGGAATTTTAAAATTGGTCTAGCTCACGTGAACGAAATAATAAAACCGAAATATTTTGGAAATTAGTTTAAAACTTATTAATCTTTAATTTTAGGGAGAATATTTTTTGTCTCCATGTAAATCGAAGCACTTTAACTGTCATTTCCCTTAACATCTTAACAACCCCCTTGATCATAGATCCCTGTTTAAAAATATATGTGACGCATATATAATTATAAAAATATAACAATTATTTTGTGAAACAGAAACTTTTAAAAATAATATATAAATATTTCAATTGTAAATGCAGAGAAACTTGATATTATAAAAACCAAAAAGGAAATTTTAATGTAAACATTTAAAGTTTTATTTTACTAAAGTCTTAAATAAAATATTTGGTTTAAACTTTTACTGAACAAATATTGGCAATTTGTAAACTCAATATTGAGAAAAAATTTAGAAATAATAATAAAAATACATCCAATAGAAAAAAGATATAAAGAAACATTGGCATATCTATTATTATATATACATTAACATATATTCTATATATAAACGTATTTACTGAAATAAAAAAAAAAAACAAACAAAATATTTTGTTCTAAACAAGATATGGTAAAAAAAAAAAGTATTTTAGTATTAAAAAATATATAAATTTTATTTTAAAAACAAACTTTTTGATAAATTTATATCAAAAAATAAATAAAAAATAAGACAATTTGTAAACACCTTTTATTCTAGCAATAAATTTGAAAATAAAAATAATAATAAAATGCTCTATCACAAAATGGCTATGGTTCTAAATAGGATATTAAAACATTTACACACATATGCTAAAGTACACATACACACACACACTCACACATACACACATACACCCTCTACTAGTTTAATCCCTGCTAACATTTTCTATTGAAATTTCAACTAATAACAGTCGAATATGATATCATTTTCTTATCGAAGAATAATCACCGTTCTGGAAGAAATGTGCCGCAGTTCTAATACTTTTTAGACGACACTACTCTTAGTGCGTTCTTTGGGTGTCGAAATATTATCACTTAGAAATGTAAAAAATTACATCAAGAAAGTATCGAAATATAAACGTGTCTGTATAAAAAACATGTCTTTAATGCAGTTGGAATATTGCTAGTAAATATTTTTCATTATAATTGAGCTAAATGCATAACCTTATATTCAAATACACTATAATAACATTATAACTTTTAAATATGAAATATTTAAAGGCATAAATCTTTAACTAAAAATTAAAAGTTTTTTATATTACTCGTATATTCAACACTTAAACAACATTGATCACTTGATCACTTTAAAAGCTATACATTACTGCGAGGAATTATATCGTGCTTGTTATTTTCTCTTCGTTCTTTCTTTTCTTTCGATACTAATGTATTTTCTACCTTTCAACATCCAGGAGTGTAAAAAATATACACTTTTTAGTGTATAGATGAAAAAAATTCTCTTGCAAATGCTGGCAGGGAATACTTTCAATATTTGTACATTTATTGTATACCAGCTGACCACAAATTTCGATAATGATATCCCATTCGAACATTTCGCGAACATTTGTTTGACAAAACACTCGAGAACGACTATCGTTGGAGATCTGAATATAAGCTAGAGCTTATCCGTCGCTCTTTTGTGCCGATATCGAATGTTCATTTATTGTATTAATAGTGAACTTTTAGCGATATCAATAGTGAAACGTAAAAATATTCGTTAGTGATTCACTTACGAAATCAAAAAAATATGAACATTATACAAGTACGATATTAATATTACTAATAACTTGTGATCTGGCAATAGTTCGAAAACGATACTTTTCTATTTTGTTTCACTCCATTTAGTTCCCAATCTAAAATTAAAAGATGATTTAATTTTTAAAGTTTTTTAAATATTAAAAAAATATGCATATTTACATTTCAAAAATAGTCATTCATGTAATGTACAATAAAATTATTAAAGACATTTACATAAAAATGATAACAAATTTCCAATTCGCCCAGAGGAGTAATCAATATTTTTTCTCTCTATATTATTAATTTTCTTGTTGCTCATATCCACATTTTTTAGTGCAAATTTTTTTTAATTGATCTGCGAGAAAATATATCAGATATTTAGATACATATGCTCTTGTGCAAATCTATTTAGTAGCGACATTACTAAACTTTTTTGCTAAAATTTTAATATATTATATATCTATTAAAAACTGCTGATAATTTAACTAACATCTTAAATTTTAAAGCGGAATATTTTACAACCGATCGTTATGAACTATGACTCAAGAATATCACTACATACTCTTTATTTTAGTCTTTTCCATGCACAAACAAGCAAAATACGTTGTCTTTTTATTTACATAACAATTTCTCGAGAAATTTTGAAGATTAAACAATTTCTCAAAACATTTAGTTTCGATAATTAATTGAACAAAGTTGAATATTCGATATCAATATTTTTCAAATTCTCGAATGTTTACTTTCAAAAATTCTTCATTTTTAGCGAACGTAGGCTAATAATGAAATTCAGGTCAGGTGGGATTTGTTGTGATGATGTAAGTTTTATATAAATACATGACTTGACTTTATGTCAACTTATACTTATACTTTAACATATATAATTATACGGATATTTGTATGTATTTAATTTACACAAATAACACACACCCACAATCTCTTATAAGCTACAATTAGTAAAATGTAATTAAATTTTTTTCAAATAACTTTCAACTCTATAAAAAAAATTTAGAAAAAAAAAAAACTTTTTGCAGTTATTTAAGAAAAAAATAAAATAAAATAAAATAAAATAAAAACTCAATAATAAAATGTGTATGTAAAAACAAAATAAAATAAAACAAAATAAATATAATTTAAGATAAAGTGAAATTTAATTTAAAAAAATGAATAAATAATAGATGAAATTAAAATTATATATATTGCATACATGAATTAAATTGATATTGAATAAAAATGATATTTAAGAAAAATATACCAAAATTGTAGTTTAATTTCTGGAGTGAAGTTGCAATTATACTGAATGTTAAAATAAATTTTCTCATTATTTCATATATTAGATTAGAAGAATATTTAACAGATGTAATATTTATTAACTATACGTAATATGTTCAGCTTTATGATGAAATATTAAAAAAACTTTTTAATGACTTTCAAGCAGCAATTTTTTTCAAAAATGTTCATGAAAAATTGATTTTTTTCGCCACTAATTTTCCTATAAATTATTGAGAGGATAAAAAAATAATATTAAGATATTTTATTACAAATTTTCGCCTGAATTTACTGGAGTTTATCTAAATTGGACAAACTAATTTAAAAGTTATACTGATGTGACCATAATAAGTAAATTATATAGTAAGGGTATCCTACATGTGTATGTGTGAAGTTAGCTCCGTGAGATAGCTTCGTTTTTAACATTTTCTGTAAACTTAACAGAGACTGTAAAATTAACAGAATCAAATTATTTTTTTTTTTTTAAACTGACATTAAAATTGAAAGAAATATGTACAACTAATTGTTCTCAGAATATCACGTTTAATAAAAAAATACCAATTTAAGGAATTTTAATTTAAAATATGTATTACCATATTTTGTCAATAGTAACGTAAAAAAAATGAAAAAATCTGATAATATTAAAAATTGTGTGCTGAGCTATTTAATTCCAATGTGCTTGCAAGCCATGGTTCCAAATGTATTCCAGATCTGAGAAATTTAACTTTGAAAAATGGAAATTTTTGAACTTTGCCATGGGCAATATATAGAAAATTTTAAAAATCGGCTAAAACTAAAAACTGTGCCTGGATTAAACCAAATATGTATAAAAACCATAGTTTTAGCGATTTCAGAACTATATAGCATATATTCAGAATTTATTTCAGATCTTAGAAATTCAACTTTGAAAAAGGAGATTTTTTACACTTTGCCATGGGTAATATATAGAAAATTGGAAAAATCGGCTAAAACTGTAAATTGTGGCCGAAATAGAACCAATGTAAATGAAAGCTATTGCTTCAAGGATTTCATAACTGTACAGCTATTATTTAGAATTGATTTTAGGTCTGAGAAATTTAATTTTGAAAAATAGAAATTTTTTGCATTTTCCCAGGGGTAATATATAGAAAATTGGAAAAATCTGGCAAAATTAAAAACTGTGCATGAATTAGGTCTAATGTACATGAAAGCTATTATTTCAAGGATTTTAGAATTATATAGTTTACATTCAGAGTTTATTTTAGATCTGAAACATTTAACTTTTAAAAATGGGAAATTTTGTATTTTGTCAATGGTAGTATATGAAAAATTGAAGAAATCATGTAAAATTAAAAGCTGCACGCGGAATCGATCTAGAGCCATGATTTTAGGGATTTTAGAACTGTATAGCTTATATTCAAAATTTATTTCAGATCTCAGAAATTAAACTTTGATAAACGGCAATTTTTGCACTTTGCCAAGGGTAATATATAGAAAATTTGAAAAATCGGTCAAAACTAAAAATTTTGCGAGGATTATACTTAATGTGCATGAAAGCTATTGCTTCAAGGATTTTCAAACTTATAACCTATATTCAGAATTTATTTCCGATCTGAGAAATTCAATTTTGAAAAATAGAAATTTTTACCTTTTGCCATAGATAATATGATATATACTAATGTAATATACTGCTAAATTTTGAAAATATGACCCCAAAATTTAAAAATATAATCTTAAAATATTATTTTATTTGGTTTAATTTTAAATTATCTACTACAAACAAACAAAACATTCACTACATTTTATCAGAAACTTACAAAATTTTTATCAATTTGTAAGATATAAATTACGTATGGGGCAATAAAAAGAAAATCTTTATAATGCAAATTATGTAGAAAATTCTTTTGTGCCGGAAAAATATAAAAAATAATGCCTTTAAGTATAAAATATGCAAAAATATGTCTATTTAAATTGCTAAAGTACGCTTTAAATAAAGTGCTTTTTCATAAAAATATGACAGAACCTGCTGCTAAGCCAAAAAAAAAAAAATGCAAAAATATACTGAAAGGACCAAAATATGCGAAAACATGCTGTAAAAAATCAATGTCAATATTTTTAAAATTGTCTGTAACGGGTAAATATGTAACAGTGCAATTCATTTGATTTTACACATTTTTGGTTGCCCTGATGGTTACATATTATTTTCAATGGCTTTTCCTAATAGTTTGTAATACACAATTTTATTCGGAGAATTGCTGTAAAAAATAATAATAAAAATATTATATTATGTTGTTCTTTAATAAATTAGATTTTTAATTTCAAAAAACCATACTTTTCAAAGATTTTAGTTTCTTTTCAAAAATTTCGAATTCCTCCACCTTGTTTAAAACTGGTTTTGAAAAACACCTAAAATATAACTAATACTGGAAAATAAAAAGAGCTCGGCAACACTATTCTGCGAGGAGCTTTCATGAATATGCAATAAAATTAGTGAAATAAAAAACAACTCTTTGTTATTACACTCCAAGAGTTGCTGTTTTGATCCGTTTGGACAAAAATTTTTAGATTTTTTTTACTTTCGTTTTTCAGTAGTTTGATTACAGAATGTTTTATATATTTTTAAAGTATTGATGTCAATGAATAAAAATGTAGTTGTATTAGTGAGCGTAAGAAAAAGCACTCAAAGAAAGGTTGGGTTTAGCTTTCCTTACGCTTAAACTTATTACGATTGCCATAAAAATATATAATTAACATTCCTCCAACTTTATCTTAAAACATAAATATTAAGGAAATTGATGGTTATTAATTAAACTTATTCTCTCAGTAACGGCTACATGAAAGAGTGTAAGAATACGTATAAACTCAGTCCTATACGTATAAACTTGGCATACCTATTTTACAATGACTTAGTATAGGTTGAAAAGCATGTGAATGGATTACCCTACAATTCCCATTCTGCAAAATTAAATTTTTCAGATCTGAAATAAATCCTGTTTATAAGCTATACAGTTCTAAAATCCTTGAAATTATAGCTTTCATGCACGTTAGGTTTAATCCGCGCACAATTTTCCAGATGTGAAATAAATTCTCAATATAAGTTATATAGTTCCGAAATCCCTCAAGGTATGGCTTTCAAGCACGTTGGGTCTAAACCGCACACAATTTCTAATTTTATCAGATCTTTTCAATTTTTTTTACGTTACTATTGACAAAATATGGCAATACATATTTTAATTTAAAATTCCATAAATTGGTATTTTTATACCAAACATATATATTTTTTAATTTTAATGCCAATTTAAAAAAAAAAAAATGATTCTCTTAATTTTACAGTCTCTGTTAATTTAAAAGAAAATGTTAAGAACGAAGCTATCTCAAGGAGCTAACTAACCACACATCAACTCAGTGGTTGACACTAAATGCCGGATTGAATTCACACACTACATCTACTTAAAAATTAGTGACAATTATCTTCAACAATATTCTAGTAATCTTAAGAACCACATAAGACCTTACAATATAGTTTAGTTTTTCACTTAAACATAAGCAATAAATTTGTAACAGCTTGTATAATACAAGTTTCTCACTAATACATAAGCAAGTTAATAAAATAGAATTTTCTTTATTATTATAATGAACAGAACGTACTCTCTTAAATAATTAAGATAAATCACTATTAAAAGATTTCAATTAAATTTAAATAAGCAGACGTTAAAAACTAGAAGCTTTTAACACGTTATGAACTAGAAAATTTCAAAATAATTATTAAAATAATTTAACAAAAAAATTAAAAATGTAAGCCACCGGTTATAGGAACTTATGACCGAAAACAAAATTATTTATCTGAAATATAATGAATTATTTTTCGCAAAAAATTAAACATGCGGAAATAACGACCTTGAAAATAATATAGTTCCACATTAAAAAAAAAACAATGATTTCAATTAATTAACATTAGTTATATATTTTTAGGTACGCAGCCAAAACTTTGCTTTCCTGGTAAGCTAACAGGCATAATTTCAAACAAAAATAAACTACTTACCTTTTGCCTGAATAACTAGTTATTTTTGCTCGAGTTGTCCACAAATTCATGTAATTATTTTTAGACACTAGGGGTGCTCGAAAAGATGTACCTAAACGAAAATAAAAATGAACTTGGACACAAATTAACCATTCGTTTTTAGTGACTAATGTCTTACTCAGTATACCACCTCGCACTTAATTTTCTAGGTGACAAAAACTTTTTTAGTATTAATATATGTTTTCAGACATTTTGTTATAAAAAACTAACAACATCAGAATGGGGTTGAACCAACAACCTTCTGGTTGTTAATCCAGCGCTCTAGCCAACTCATCCACGTGATTGCAATATTACTGTACTAGTCTATTATTGACTACTTATTTATGTAATACCGATTAGGCAAATAATAATGACGCCTCATTACCAAGATACTACTTTAATAAGTAGTTGCCATTACCGAAAACCAAAAAGTTTTTGCTGAGTAGTTATACTAATTAGAATTTTACAAAATTTTCACACAATATTCCACAATATATAAGCATTATTACTAAATGTAAATATAAATATAAATATAAATATAAATATAAATATAAATATAAATATAAATATAAATATAAATATAAATATAAATATAAATATAAATATAAATATAAAACACAGGTTTCAAACTTTTTCAAAAAATTTTTAAGATAAAAAATTTTGGTAATAAATCTGTAACTCCAGTTCTGATCGAATTTAATGGTATTGGAATAGTGTTCTAGCATGATAGTGGATCTTTTCTATTCAAAAATTATTGTGATATTATTTATAAATTTATTCAGCTAAACTGCTTCTATTAATGTAAAGTATGTAAAACATATGAATATATAATATAAATTCATGATTTAATTCAAATATTTATATAAATCGTTGCTTTTTTACCAATCAGCATATTTAACTTTTCTTATCAATAATATGATGAAAAACATTACGTTAAAAAAAATCCAATAGTTATATGCTTTTATAAAAATTTCAATTTATTAAAAAATATCTATAGCAAAAATTCCTCAAGGTTTGTGTATTAACTTTCAATATCCATACATATTTACATTTTAATTTTTATAACATTTTACAGTTGATTTATTTTATTATCACAAAGAGAGAAGAAATAAAACCAACAGAAACATAAAATGAATCGTAAAATTCGATAAAAAATCAGACGTTTACAAAATTCGGTAACAAACAACAAAAATCAAATATCAATAATCATAAAAACGAAAACCAAAATGTTCTAAATAAAAAAATTTTAGCAGACCGCTAAGTAAGCATTATGTCAAAAACAAAAACAGCAGAATAGAAAAATAAAAACTGTAATGTATTTAAAGCCCAAATATAAAATATTTACGTTAAACTAAAAGAGAAATCATGAAATAAGGTTTATTTGTCGTAAAAATGTAAAAACCATTTTATGAAGTAGAAAATTATAAAAGTAGAAAGAAATAAATAACAAGAAATAAATATATTAACTTTTTTGTTTTAATTAATTGGTATTAAAGACAACAAAATTTAAGAATATTTACAAAAAATTATTTGCTTTAAATTGTTTTTAATATTTAAATATAATTCCACTAAATATTTTGTCTTCTTTTTAACTCTACAAAATGCTTAGAGACCACAGGATACATTTAAAATTATGCATCCTTACAATCTACTTACAAATATTTTACCAACAAAACATCTCATTACCTCCACCTATAACACCACAAACTGCAGTTTAAAATGCGTTTCGGTTGTACTTAACTTATGTTTCTTTAACTCTCTTGCTATTTCTCGTAGTGTCATTTTCATAATCATCTAGTACATCGTGCTACGTTCCCACCATTATCGTCAATTTAGTTACCATTACAGCATTTAATGGAATTGTTGTGGTAGCCAGAGAGTTTTTAATAAACATTACGCTCTACTGACTATTGAAGGTTTCCAAAAGCGTTCATGTCGAACATTTTTGCTTCCGGCTACAGTTTGTGAATTATCATCATTGATACATTCTCACCATTCAGACAGACATTTGTCATATTAAACTTACACTCACATACAAATACATTGGCACAAATGTACACATGAAAATAAACTTGTATAAAGTGACACATGAACATTAATAGATAGATGGTCACAAAATAAGAAAAAAAGAAACAAATAAATCGTTATAAAAGAATACCCAGTAAAATAAAAATAATGGGTTTAATTTTATTAAAAGTATCAAAATATTTAATTTCAATTTGTTTTTAGAATCTTTAACTGAAGACCTTCATTTAGTAGAATTTAAAATTTAATCGCAGGTCTTTATATCGTCCGATTCAAACCCTCATCCAGTAGAATTTATTCTTAAACTTCGGTCTTTGTCTACTCGAATTTCAGACGCTTCCAGCATTTTAAGTGAATATTAATATAGTCCAATTAAAACTGTTACAGTACGTCTTCACGTAACTAATTATATGGTCCGATATTAACCTTAAACGAAGGCCTAAATATATTAAATTTTAATTTTGGTCATAGATTTTAATATAGTCCAATTTTATTTTTAATCGTATCGTAAATCTATTTATCAAAGCGTTAATCGAACATCTAAATACAGACCAATTTTAGATCTAATCTTAGATCTTAATACAGCCAGATTTTGTCTTTAATCGTAAGTCTAAACATATTTCAATTTTAGCTTTAATCTTAGGTCTCTAAATAAAGTAAAATTTTAGATATAATAATATTTTTAAAATGCTAATATACTAACAGAGATTCATATAGTCCAATTTTAATCTTAGACGTAGAAATCATATATTGCAATTATAACGTTGATCGAAGATCCTCATAAAGTTAAAGTGTAGCCTTAATGGAATAATTTTATGCAGTCAAATTTTAATCATGAATCTTTATACGGTTGAAATTTCTTCTTTTTAGTTTTTCATAAAAATAAAATTTATTTATAATCCTTCTATAAAAGGAAAATTTATCGAAAATTTATTAAAAATTTTCCATAAAAAGAAAAATTTATAAAAAATATTCCATAAAAAGAAAATCTATGAAAAATAGTCCATAAAGAAAATTTATTTAAAATTTCCGTAAAAAATATATATAAAATGTGTAACAAA
Organism: Protocalliphora azurea; assembly: GCA_932274085.1. NCBI lineage: Eukaryota > Metazoa > Arthropoda > Insecta > Diptera > Calliphoridae > Protocalliphora > Protocalliphora azurea. The sequence goes on along the minus strand of OW026522.1, from coordinate 142,898,699 downwards.
AATTTATTAAAAATTTTCATAAAAGAAAAATTTATTAAAAATTTTTCATAAATATAAAAATTTATTAAAAATTTTTCATAAAAAAAAATTTATGGAAAATTTCCATAAATTTATAGAAAATTTTCCATAAAAAAATATTTATACAGAAAATTTATCGAAAATTTTTTATAACAAATATTTTTAAAAAGAAAATTTATTGAAAAATTTCCTTAAAAAAATATCTATAAAGAGAAAATTTATCGATAATAAAGAAATCTTATCGAAAAATTTCTATAAAAAGAAAATTTATCTAAAAGTTTCCATAAAATACAATTTCTGAAAAATATTCTATAAAAAGAAAATTTTTAGAAAATGACCATAAAAATATTGTTACGAAATTGTACTTGAATTCAAATGTAATATGTAATACTTCTCAATCTTTCTCAATGCTTCGCAATCTTTCTCAATGCTTCTCAACCTTTCTATTTATATTAACAGCAGTTAACATATTTGCAGAAATTATTAACATAGCTCTAAGCATACAGTATTGAATGAAAAGCTTATACCATTATTTCTAAGTATGGCAACACTAAATGCTGAAGCTGTTAACATTAACATCGAAAGCTCTAAAATTCGAATATATTAGTTTGCCCGTTAAGATCATTGTAGAAATAAAGCTATCGAGAAACATCTAGAAAGTAATGCAATGCACATAAATTGGCCGTGAGAACACCATTGAGTGAGTCTAATTGGGAGCATCGTCAAGTAAAGACAAATTAACTGCCTTGGCTGTATATTCTTGTACATTATTAAAATGTGCTGTATAAAGTGTGTAATTTAAGTTTGTGTATTATAACACATGTGACATGTGACTATTTAAACTGCTGTTGTACACAGTTGTTACAATTTTTAAACTACTAAACTTCTTTTATTTGCAATCAAAGTATCCGGTTTATTTAAAAGGAAATAACCACAGTTTCTAAAAGGTAAAAACGTAACAATATCTATACAAAGAAAATTTATCGCTAATATTTCTATGAAAAGAAAATTTATTAAAAATTTCCATTAAAAGAAAATTAATTAAAAATTTCCATAAAAATAAAATTTATAATTTTCATAAAAAATATATATAAAAGAAAATTTATCGAAAATTTTCTATAAAAGAAAATTTATCGAAAATTTTCTATAAAAGAAAATTTATCGAAAATTTTCTATAAAAGAAAATTTATCGAAAATTTTCTATAAAAGAAAATTTATCGAAAATTTTCTATAAAAGAAAATTTATCGAAAATTTTCTATAAAAGAAAATTTATCGAAAATTTTCTATAAAAGAAAATTTATCGAAAATTTTCTATAAAAGAAAATTTATCGAAAATTTTCTATAAAAGAAAATTTATCGAAAATTTTCTATAAAAGAAAATTTATCGAAAATTTTCTATAAAAGAAAATTTATCGAAAATTTTCTATAAAAGAAAATTTATCGAAAATTTATCGAAAATTTTCTATAAAAGAAAATTTATCGAAAATTTTCTATAAAAGAAAATTTATCGAAAATTTTCTATAAAAGAAAATTTATCGAAAATTTTCTATAAAAGAAAATTTATCGAAAATTTTCTATAAAAGAAAATTTATCGAAAATTTTCTATAAAAGAAAATTTATCGAAAATTTTCTATAAAAGAAAATTTATCGAAAATTTTCTATAAAAGAAAATTTATCGAAAATAAAAATTTTAGTAAAATTTTCCATAAAAGAAAATTTATCGAAATTTTCTATAAAAGAAATTACTGAAAATGTTCTATAAAAGAAAATTTATCAAAAATTTTCCACAAAAAGAAAATTTATGAAAAATTTTGTATAAAACGAAAATTCATTGAAAATTTTCTATTAAAAGAAAATTTAACGAACATTTTCTAGAAAAGAAAACATCGAAATTTTTCTATAAAAGAAATTATAGAAAATTTTCTACAAAACAAAGATTTATGAAAAATTTCCATAAAAAGTAAATTTAAAGAAATTTACGAAAATTTTTCTATAAAAGGAAAATTTATCGAAAATTTTGTATGAAAAAAATATCTATAAAAAGAAAATTTATTTATTTCCTTAAAAAATAATTTAAAAAAATTATTGAATTTTTCTATGAAAAAAGTAATCAAAAAATTTCTATAATATAGATTTATAAAAAATTTTACATAAAAATAAAATTTTAGAAAATTGATGGACAATTTTTTATAAAATGATAATTTATCGAAAATTTTTTATAAAAAAAAATTAACGAAAATTTGCTATAAAAATATTTATCAAAAATTCTTTAAAAAAATTTATCGAAATTTTCTATAAAGCAAAATTTTTTATGGAAAGAAAATTTATTGAAACATTTTTATAAAAAGAAAATTTAACGAATGTTTACTGTAAGAAGAAAATTTATGAAAAGAAAATTAGTAAAAAATTTTCTATAAAAAATAAATTGTCTAGTAGTTCTTTATATAGTCAAATTTCATCTTCAAGTCTAAATGGACTTTTAAGATTGACCACTCTCAGAAACGAAAGTTTGTTAAAAATGGCTTACATTGACAATCATAGTAATTCAGAATGGATGCAATTATTATTACAAAGTAATCCTAAAACAGATCAATTGAATTTAAACTGAAATTTTTTGCTGGACATTACAACAATCCGTTGTAGTTTAAATGAAAAATGGTGTAAAATGTTATTTCCTGTTTAAATGAAATACGCGCCAAAAAACAGAAGTGATAAAAAGGAAAAACACTCGTAAATGTTGTACACAACATTTCGGTTTTTTTTATTTCATTTTTCTTATTCCTCCGTTGGCTTACAGTCATGTATAATGAATGATAAAAATGTTGGTGCATTTTTTTTTTTTTTTTTTTTGGTAAAAACGACAGACACAGGGAATTAAACAGCGTTTCGTTTTTTCATTTTTGTATTTTTTGCAAGAAATGTTTACGCGTGTTTACTTGTTATTTATGTCATCAAATAATTTTCATTCTTATACACGACAGACTTGCAATTTCCCATACACAAATACGCTTAAGTATTTTTAAGCACACACACACAGAAACATATATGAACACATCCGCATCCTCATTAAATTGTAGGCTAAAACCAATATTCGTTTAACTATTATGTGTAAGCAGCAGCTTTATTTTACTTTACACATACACTCACATATGTGTCCATGTTGTCTTTCATTTATGTGTTTAAGTATTTTTGTTGTTGATATCCTTGTTGCTGTCATTTTTGTTTTATTTTTATATTCCCCTGTATTTATTTATTATTATTTTTTTATCTGTTTACGTAGATGTTTACGTAGATGTTATTTTGATTGGTTTAACAAACATTAACTGTAACATCAATTTGATGGGCTATCATTTGTGGTTATTTCGTTGTCATTGCTGTTGTTTAAATCGTTGTCGAAACTGTTGTTCTTTAGAGGATGTATTTATGTATGTGTGAACACTTATAAACATACGCAGCAAAATGCACATGACAACATCGTGAAAAAGAAAAAATATTGAACATTTTTTTGGTTTAATACTTATTTAAGTTGTACAGCATAAAGCTATTTGGCAAATTTATTATTATTATATATAAATATATATAAATTTTTTTTAATACTTAAGCAGCAACACATTGAATTCAAAATTAAGATAAAATTTAACTTTATAATAAAGATTTAATTTAAAATTGAGCACATTTTTGCGTAATAATTCACAATTTTGTACAAAATTGTAGTTCTACATTATTATACATTTGTCTTTGGTCCTACAATTAAAACTTAGTTCCCTAATATAAATGACAAAAAAAAAAATAAAAAATGATTAATCAACATAATATGTATAAAAAGAGAAATATATTTTTAGATGCTGCTAAGAAGTCTTTAATTAGGTAAACTTTTCATTTCGATCCTTAGCTTCAATCGAATTTTAGATTGAATCTTAAATCTTCATAGAATCAAGTTGTAGCCGCTATTATAAAACTTCATAAAAATAAATCTCAGGTTGCAATTATTGTAGCTACAATTTGATTCTATGAAGGCCTGAGATTAAAGCTAAAATTAACCTCTGATATAAATATTAGCTTCAAACCTGAGTCGGTATGGAATAAATTTTTAACTTAGTTTTAAAGCCTTACTTTAGCACTTTTCGTTCCGATCTTGAGTCAAATTTTAGCATCAAACTTATACAATCAAATTGCAGCTTCATTCAAAGTCCCAATGAAAACAAATCGTAGATCTTTTCGGAATTAAATTTAAACTTTACAAATAGATCAATTTCGAGCCAAATTATAGTTCCGATCTTTGGTTGATATAAAAAATAAATTTTAATTTCTTTCAAAATCATATTTTGGCGTCGGTGTTGATTTTACTTAACTATATTTTTAGCTTTATTGGTAGCAATTTTCACTATATATTCATGATTTCAATCGCACTTCTTTATGAAGGGATTAACTCATGGTTTCATTTATAGGCATTTTAATGATAAATAAAGAAAAAAAAATTTTTCTTCAAACTTATCGCTGGTCTTATGAAGATAAGTTTTAACTTCATTCGTAAATCTTTTTAAATAGAAACTTTAGCTGCATTTACTAGACTTGTTAATAGCAAATCCTGGGTTAAATTTTAGATTATTCTAAAAACCAATTTAAAGTTAAGTTCATGACTTTTATCGCACTAGTTTTAAGGTTTCAATCATAAATTGTTTCAGAACTAACAAATGCGAATTTTTGTAAGGTAAAGTTTCAACTTTAATCACTGACATCTCACAGTTTCAGTTGTAGTATTTATTAGGTACAATTTTTGCTTCAATCATTGAACATGATTAAATCGTACATCCCACAGTGGTTCGAAAATGCCTTTTTGGAATTAATTAATCTAATCTGTGAACCGTTTTAGATATCTCAATAAAATTTCATATGGCATGAGGAGAGGTATTTTTGAGTAGATTTGAAGGAGTACAGATTCCTAGAGGGTCTGGACGGTAGTGGGTGGCCTTCCAAAATTGTCCACCTCGGGCATGTCATTCAAAAGAAGTCAAAAATTCATTTTTTATATGATAGAAAAGGAATTTTGTATATAGATAGTCCTTGTAAATCTCTACGGAAAATCTCTGAATAATTCTTTTAGTTTAAAAAGGTCTCTCTCATTTTTTTTAACTTGGCGGATTTAATATTGACCATAAAATATTTTTAAAATAATCACCAAATTTTTTACAAAATTCTGCAAAAGACATATAAATATATGAATCCAATAAAAAGTTATATTAATCTGAAATTTATTCTTTTTTATTTTTTTCCAAAAAGGTGGCAATACTTATTTATTTATAAAATTTGTTGTTTTGTTCTGGGCTTTATTATTTTATTTAATGTTTTCAATAGAAATTTTAACGCAAATTCACGTAGAGTAAATGTGTATAATGTATATACATTGTTAAATTCTCAAATTGCAAAGCTGGAATGAAGATAAAATTATTTTAATTAATATGTAAGGTAAATGCCAAAAAAATATTTTCTGACGGACGCCTCTTAAGAAGTCAATTTTTGAAAAATATTTTCCCATATTGAAATTTCGGGCATTTTAGTATAAAAAAAGTGGGAGTTTTTCTATTTCTTCAATTTTAGGACAAGTTTATCTATATTATGACGAAATTTCAATAGGATATCTTTGTTTGTTTAAATTCTATTTCAATTTTATTTCAAAAGCCATTAAGAGTCCCAAAGCGATACTTACAGAGAATATTCAGAAAGGCTTTATCGCCTAGATTTTAATTTTTTTTAGATACGCTACCACGACATTTAATTCAAAAATTATCGACCATTCAAATTCAACATAGAAACATGTTTCAGGTATCATTTTAAGGGTAATTTTATTACTACTAACATGTAAAACTCGGTATTTGCATTACCACTGTTATTGTTAATATTCTTGCTAAATTTCATTAGATTTGAGTGATTTGTGGAAACATTTGGCGATATTTCTGTTTGATTATAAACGTAGCAATAAAAAATGAAATAAATATTTCGTATTTATAATATTTTGAAAGATATTTGTAATTTTCTGTACACAACTTTGTAAATTTTTTTTTAAACTATTTTACATCTTCAAATCTTTATAAAATTATCAGAGATTTTGTCTTAGTTTTGACGAGTATAATGATTGTATCATTAAATTCGGAGAGGCAAGGTCCAAATTTGTAATTAGATTCTTCTGTTACCTTTACATTACACGGCTACTCGTAACATGTCCGCATTTTTCATACAAGTATATGAAAATGTGCCCAAGGACTAAAGGTTTATTTATATTTTTATGTTCGGATGTATGCTTTATGTATAAATATTTGACATCCCAGAACTTGCAAAAGTACTCGTATTTAGAATTATGATAAATAAAAATAAATAAATTTCGGACAAATTTTTTCAGACCATGACCCTAAAAAAATAAGATTTGAAGCGCTTTTTGAAAAACAGTGTTAATATTTAAATTGAAATAAAACTTAAACAATGATATCCTATTAAAATCTTGAAATTAGAATAAATCTAGAAATTAGAATCAATTTATTTTTTTAAATATTATTTATAAAATATTTTAACATAGAATATGTGTAATATAAATTAATGTAATATGTATGTTAAATAAGGAGCATCATATTTATATATGATTGTCTTAGAATTAAATATATTTATTATAGAATTAATAATATAACTTCATGCAAAAACTGTCAATGCAGTATTATGTTCCAATGTAGGGGATAAACGATTTCTTTTTGGTAATCTTTTTAGCCTAGATGACGAAAAATACATAAAGATAATAAATAAGTTTTTGTTTGAAGAATCGTCAAAAATGGTTACTACGTACTTGCACTATATAAGTACTTCTAAAGAGAAGAAGGTTCTTAATTTTATCGGCATCTATGACGGAAACATCTACGTTGACATTGGAACAGTTAGATATGATACAATTTTTTTATTTTTTCTCAACGTTTTGTTAATAAAAAAATTTTTCTTTACATATTTCAAAAGACAGGGTTTCAAAAATAGAGAAATTAATAGAGAAATTTTAAATTGATTAAGATTTGTGCCCTATAGCATTGGTCGAAAATGAAGACTTTTAGAAAAAAAAATTATAGATTAATAAGAAAATGTCATGCGAGTTTTTTAAAATTTATTGATGTTGCACAGTGTGCGATACAAAATATGAAATGGAAATAATTATGCACTTTTGGAAGGAATTCAAATGAAATTTCACATAGTGATAGTATTGACGCAGGCGAGTTTAAGTTTTTGGCTTGAACCATATAAACTTACTAGGCGGGTCCACAGAGTCCCAAAGTTGGACACTTCGGATATAAAAATTTTTAAAACGATCCTGATTCGTTATTGCTGAATTGATTTAAACGATTTTTATAAGAAGAGATTCTGCTGAATAAAGTCTACAAAAATATTGTCACAGGTATATCTTATCTTTTGTAGTTTACAAGACATTAGTCTTCAAAAATTAAAACTTATATTTTTTAACGTATCTTGGTGAAGTTTTTTCGCTATAGCGGGTCCAAATCTCACCCGATTTTCTTGAAGTATGTTTTTTATTTTACTAACAACGAATAGTAAAAAATTTTGAAAAAGTCTTTAAGTAATCAAAAGTTATATGCATTTGAATTTGGACTTTGAAAAAAGTCGATTTTTCCCGATTTTTTGCCAAAAAAGTGGTCACATTATTTTTTCTATTATATACAAGTTTACTTAAGTAACACATACAATATTTATATTTTTCTGACAAAATATTTTAAAGGAAAATAAATTAAGAAAACTGATTCCCTCGAGGAGTTGGGTCTACCGAATTTTTTCCATAAATTTCCAATTTTCGCCTTAATTTCTGAAATCTTAAAGCTAAAATAAAAAAAAAATATTTTTTTTATAACATCTATTATGTTCTTAATTGTTCAGCAATAGAAATTTTTGCTTCCCGATATCGGTTGGGAAGATATAGAAAAAAAGTTAAAAATACCATTTTTGAAAATTCTTGAAAGTTTTTTGAAAATTATATGATTTCTGTTGATGTTGCTTTTGTAGATCTTATCCAACAGAATCCTCTTATATAAAAATCTTTAAAATTGGTTCAGATAAGTTAATAACTAACATATTTATTTTTAATAAAAGTTCATTTGCTGACACATTTCAGCTAGTTGCAATTAATAATTATTTTACTTACTTTAATAAAGTTCAATCTCCTCTGTCGCAATTCAATTGTTGACACATTTCCATTTAAATTTTAACTCACGAATTTTTTTTACAACATTTATTTAAAAGTGCTGACGACCTATTTGCACTGAATGCAATTGGAACAGCTCACGTTGCATTCCAGGTGATGATTGTTGTTCGACAATTCTTAAGTTTATAAAGTTTAATATAAAGTTTTAATAATATAGAATAGTAAGTAGTTAATAATAAGAAGTCCGAATAAGAAGACATAGTCTTCCGGCAAATAAAATAATTAGTAATAACAAAAGGATAAAGAAGACATAGTCTTCTCCTAAATAAAATAATAAATAAAATAAATAAATAAATATAAAATTTTTTTAAAAAAATAAAATAATATAGTATTTTATTTACTGGCGCCCGAGCAACCGGTACAAAAATAGTGTACTAAAAGAACCCTAAAATAAAAAATAATAATAATTAAGCCTGTAAGTGTCCGTCCGCAGGCGACCGTCCGTATAAAGTGTCATAAGTGAATCCTTAGTAGAAGTACGAAAAGGACAAAATTCGCGTGATCGGGACGGTATAGTTTAATAAGTTTACAATTTAAAATAAGAAAATAGACACAACAAATAAAAAGAACAGTGAACAAATAAAAAATATAATAAATGAAAAAATAATATTATAAAAGGAAAAACTATATTAATTAAAAGGTAATAAAGAACACTAACCAAAAGAATTTTTAACAACAAATGAAACAGAATTAAATAAAAGTAATAAAGACTTTAGAAAACACCTAAAAAACATAATATTCAACAACAGCTTTGTCCTTGCCATTGAAAGCTGCACCGTAGAAGACGATCATTCAAATATCTGGCCGACATCGATAGCTGCAACAAAATCAACAGAATAACATCAGTCAGTCAACACCTTAACCAATTCACCTTATACTGTAAGTCATTATATTTCAGAGTATTTTTAAGTTATTTCATAAGTGACAAAAACCACCCTTATATAAATAAAAAAAAAAGAGAAGAGAAAATAAAACAAAAATAATAAGAAAGGAAGAAATCTTTTATTTACTGTGAATATCAAAAGTACCAATTTTTATAAATCATAAAATAAATTTTTTTTTTATCTCACAAAAATTGTTCCCAAAATTTGCGAAAAATCATGTCTAACCCCAATAACCTAATAAGACCTCCCGTTCTTAACGCTCCAAATCCTATCCCAAATCCAGCAGTGCAACTCAACGAAGAAGTAGAAAACAGAATAGCCGCCATTTGCGCGCAACAATGCAGAAACATAGTTCAATCTCTGATGAACCCAAATAATGACCTTAACCACGGGATAAACCAAAACATTGAAGACAGATATAGAAATGACTTGAGTGAATTTGATAAAATACCCGATATAGTAAGAAGTCTTAGAGATTTCTCGGGTAACCCCATGGAATTTAACTCATGGAAAAAAAGCGTGGATAGAGTGTTGCAAATTTACGATTCATGTAGAGGCACACCTAAATACTATGGTATTTTAAGTGTCATCCGAAACAAAATAACAGGCAACGCTGACATTGCCTTAGAATCCTACAATACTCCATTAAATTGGAGTTGCATTGTAAAATGCCTATCTATGCATTACGCAGACAAACGAGATTTAGGGACGCTTGAGTATCAAATGACTTCTTTAATTCAAGGAAGAAATACCATCCAAACATTTTATCAAGAAGTTTACACGCATTTGTCCCTTATACTAAATAAAATTGGTTGCATGGAAATGGGCCAAGAGTCCTTGCGACTTTTAACGCAAACCTATAGGGACAAAGCCCTATATACTTTCGTTAGAGGCCTAAATGGAGATCTACCAAGACTCCTTGGCATTCGTGAACCTGCGGATCTCCCGCAAGCGTTACATCTCTGCTTAAAGCTAGAAAATCAAAACTACAGAACAGAATACGCGAATAAACATCAAAATCATAGACAACGTCAACCACCACCCCTTCCAATAAGCAATGCAAATACAATTCATAGACAACCCTTTTATCCAGAATTGACATTTCAAAATTTTAACCAATACAATAGACCAATGAATATGCAACAAAATGCATTCCAAAATCGTCAAACCATCCCCAACATTAACTTTCGACAAAATCCCCAACCGCGTTTTCAATCGCACCAACCTTTTCAACAAAATTTTCAACCACAAAGACCAGTTGCACCGAAACCTCAAAGGCCTCAACCTATGGAAGTTGACGAATCAATTCAAACAAGAAACGTAAATTATCAAAACAGACCACGTCCTTTTAATCAACCCCAATTTAATAACAAAAGACCTCCATCCCTAAGCTACGTTCCACCACCACATAAACAACAACGCAATTTTCATATAGAAAGTAGACAAGATCTTTCCACTGTACCGAATTACCAGGACGAACAAGCTGGAAATTATAATGAAACTGAATACGAGCAATTAATCCAAAACCAAGGAATTGACGAGTACGCCGAATCCTATGATCAAGATCAACAAGATGAAATACCCACTCAAAATTTCACAGATATCCATTTTTTAGGTTAACGAACTCTTCGCTCCCGTATTTTGAATGCAAAGCGAAGAATGGTAAAATTCTAAACACTGGATCTAACAAAAACTACATTCAACCATGCCTCGTTAGCAATCCTATCAAAAACGAAAACACCTTTTTTGCAAATTCAGTATCTGGAGACATTAAAATTACGCACCACACATTCGCAACTTTATTCAATTTACCCGACCACCATATAAAATTCTTCATCTTACCTTCTTTGAAATCGTTTCATGGCATCCTTGGTCATGATAGTTTAAAAGAACTAAATGCAACTATCCATATTAAAAAAGAATATTTGTTAATAAACAATACAAATAGAATAAAAATTCATCAACACACTTCCCAATCAGTTAATAAAATGGAATTCAGAACAAATCATATGAACGAAACTCAAAAATTTCAGTTAGATCAAACTATAAACGAGCATCCCAACCTATTCACGGATCCCAACAAGAAACTTACATTCACTTCTCGAGTTCAAGGAGAAATCCGAACACATTCAGATTCACCAATTTATTCTAAATCATACCCCTATCCCATGGCATTGAAAAGTGAGGTAGAAAAACAGATTAATGAACTCTTAAATGACGGAATTATCAGACCCTCCAGATCTCCGTATAATGCACCCGTTTGGATCGTTCCGAAAAAAATGGACGCATCCGGAGAAAAAAAATATAGAATGGTCATCGATTACAGGAAACTGAACGCATTAACTGTGGCCGATAGGTATCCCATTCCAGAAATTAATGAAGTTCTAGCAAATCTAGGTAAAAACAAGTACTTTACGGTTATTGACTTAAAGAGTGGTTTCCACCAGATTCCTTTAAAGGAATGTGACGTAGAGAAAACCGCCTTTTCAGTTAATAACGGGAAATTTGAGTTTGTACGACTCCCATTCGGATTAAAAAATGCTCCCTCAATATTCCAACGTACTCTGGACGATGTCTTGAGAGACCACATAGGGAAAATCTGCTACGTCTACATAGACGATATTGTCATCTTTTCAAAAACTGAGAAAGAACACTTCGAAAACCTCAGAAAAATATTCAAAACACTAGAATCGGCAAATTTCAAAATTCAACTAGACAAGTGTGAATTTCTCAAAACAGAAGTTGAATTTCTGGGATTTATCGTAGGAGCCGCAGGAATTAAAGCCAATCAAAATAAAATAGAAGCAATAGCCAAAATACCACCACCGAAAACCCTAAAAGACCTGAGAAGTTTTCTAGGCATGTCAGGTTATTACCGTCGCTTCATCAAGGATTATGCGAAGCTTGCCAAGCCCCTGACATCCCTTTTAAGAGGGGAGGAAGGACGCATTTCGAAAAACGCGTCCAAAAATTTAAAAATTACTTTAGATCAAAATGCTTTGGACGCATTCCAGAAATTAAAAAATTCACTCATCTCCGGCGATGTCATGTTATCTCACCCTGATTTTGAAAAAGGCTTCGATCTGACAACAGATGCCTCTGATTATGCAATAGGCGCAGTACTTTCGCAAAACAGAAAACCCATTACCTTTCTTTCAAGAACGCTCAGCAAAACTGAAGAAAATTACGCTACCAATGAAAAAGAATTGCTAGCGATAATATGGGCCCTCAATTCGTTGAGAAATTACCTGTACGGTTCTGGGAAAGTAAATATTTATACGGACCACCAACCTTTGACGTATGCCCTCAGTAGCAAGAACACAAACAGCAAGATGAAAAGATGGAAGTCCATCTTAGAAGAGTATAACTACGAACTCAAATATCAGCCAGGCAGAACAAACGTAGTTGCAGATTCACTATCTAGACCACCACAGATAAATTCGATGACAGCAACACAATATAGCGATGAAAGTTCCTCAGATAATATGATCCCCGCAATAGAATGTCCAATTAACGTCTTTAAGAACCAACTCCATATCTTAGTTAGTAACGAAGACAACTACAAATTCGAAATTCCATTCCCAACTTACCATAGGCACATTATTAAAAAACCTTTTTACACTAAAGACACCTTAATATCAATTTTTAAAAAATATCTTAACCCCAGCGTAATCAACGGTTTATTTACCACCGAAGCAATTATGCGGGTAATTCAAGAATTCTATCCCGAACACTTTAAAAACTTCAAAGTAAGATTCACTCAGTCACAAGTAAAAGATATTGTAAGTGAAACAGAGCAAGAAGAAATATTGATTAATGAACACCGAAGAGCTCATAGAAACGCCAACGAAAACAAAAATCAGGTAATACAAAAGTACTACTTCCCCAAAATGATGGAAAAATCCAAAAGGATAGTAAAAAATTGTCAAACCTGTAAAGAACAAAAATATGATCGTCGACCCAACAAACCGCAATTTCAGCCTACACCAATTCCAATAAATCCGGGAGAGATTGTTCACATTGACATCTATTCAACGGAAGTAAACCTAGTACTCACAGCAATAGATAAATTTTCCAAATACGCCTTAGGGAAAATTCTGAAATCAAAGGCAGTTGAAGACATTAAAGAACCATTGAAAGAAATAATTTTAGCATTTGGCATCCCCAAGTTTATAGTCTTAGATAATGAAAAATCACTAAATTCCGTAACGATAAACTTCCTTCTTAAAGACCAATTCGGCATACAAACCTACACTACACCTCCTTACGCTAGTACCGTCAACGGCCAAGTAGAGAGACTTCACTCTACTCTTTCCGAGATGATGAGATGTCTTAAGTCAGACAAACTTCACAATTCATTCCATGACTTACTCACCAAAACATTATACGAATACAATAAATCAATCCATTCTACCACTGGTAAAAGACCGATTGACATATTTTTTAATAAAAACTTTAATAGTGACCCAGGAAAAACAATGTTGGAAAAACAAGAAATAATAAATCGCTTGACTGAAAAACAAGAACAAGACCTGGACTACCATAACAAAAATAGACAAGCACCCAAAACTTATTTACCAGGAGAGAACATTTTCGTTAGGATCAACAAGAGATTGGGTTCAAAATTAACCCCAAAATATAAAAAAGAAATAGTCAAAGAAGACCGAAATACAACTGTATTAACAATGTCAGGCAGAATTGTTTATAAAAGTAACATTAAAAGACAATAACCTATTTTTTCCAGATTATTCTTGTCCTACGCACTGACGGAAATCCAAATCATGGATTACACGTCCTCCTACGTTGTTACCATAAATAAAGGTACAGCAAAAATTCAGCAGGGAACCTTCACTATTATTCATCCAATAGATCTGGAACAATACGCAACATCCATAGCCAACACCCACACCTTTATCCAACAACACATCCCAAATAACCATAACCTATACCCTATCCTCAATCATGAACTCACCCAAATTAACAACATCCTAGAAAATCTAACACCTCTAACAAGAAATAAAAGAGCCATAAACGCTTTGGGAACAATTTGGAAATACGTCGCAGGGTCTCCGGATCATGACGACTTTGAAATATTAACTAATAACGTTTACGAATTAAATAAAAATAACAATAAACAATTTTATGTAAATGAAGCTTTCAATAAAAGAATAAACAACTTAACCGAAATTGTTAATAGAATGTCAAATTTTGTAAGAAAGAGTGTTTACTTAGAAAATGAAATAGTTATTAATTTACAAAATAGAATAAGATTAGTCAAGGAAGAATTAATAAATATTGAAAATGGAATAGAATGGGCAAAAATTGGAATTGTAAACCCATTAATACTAAATAAAAAAGAAATCGAAGAAAAACACATTCCTTTTGTAAACCCAGAGGAGGCACTTCAATTTGCCAAAGTGTCAGTTTTGTATAACAAAAATAATTATAATAAAATATTTTACATGGTTAAAGTACCATTGACAAAAAAGGAGATGTATGAAAATGTAATTTTAAGACCAGTAAAAAAGAAAACATATGTAATCAAACTTGAATTCCTAGAAATTTTAAAAAATGAAAAAACAATTTATGCTATTAAAGAAAAATGTGAAGAATATAACGATATTATAATTTGTAAAGAAAATCAAATAATTGACATAACAAATAATACTTGTATCCCTAATATTATTAATAATAGAAACTCTTCATGTGTAACGAGCAATAATCATCACATTTCACCAATTGAAGAAATTGAGTCTGGCGTGATCTTACTAAATGGTTACAATGGATCCATTTACATAGATGAAACACATCGACCCTTATCTGGAACCTTTCTCATTAAATTTCACAACAGTACCATAAAAGCTAACAATAGAACTTTCAGTAATATAGAGGCTTCTCCTCTAAAAATGATACCCGCATTACTACAGCCAACTCCTTCCGAAATTGACCATATCAATCTCTTATCGCTCGAAGCTCTAAACGAACTTCAAATCAACAACACTGAGACAATCTCAACTATCCAAAAAGACCTAGAAATCGGAGGTTGGTCAATATCCACGATACTTTGTTTAATAATCATATTAATTGCGTGTCTAAGTTTTTTCTTTAAACGCACCGGAAAAGTAGTAATTTGGGAACCCCAAACCCCAATCACTAGTAGCGAGTTAACCCCGAGTGTACTCGGCTTACAAACTATTTGCGACCCTCAAAACCCAATAGAGCTTAAAGCTCCAGTCAAACCTCCTAGAGTGAACAATATCCCATTTTTCTGAATGATTGGGGACAATCAAATTAAGAAGGGAGGAGTTAATAACTAACATATTTATTTTTAATAAAAGTTCATTTGCTGACACATTTGCGCTAGTTGCAATTAATAATTATTTTACTTACTTTAATAAAGTTCAATCTCCTCTGTCGCAATTCAATTGTTGACACATTTCCATTTAAATTTTAACTCAGGATTTTTTTTTACAACATTTATTTAAAAGTGCTGACGACCTATTTGCACTGAATGCAATTGGAACAGCTCACGTTGCATTCCAGGTGATGATTGTTGTTCGACAATTCTTAAGTTTATAAAGTTTAATATAAAGTTTTAATAATATAGAATAGTAAGTAGTTAATAATAAGAAGTCCGAATAAGAAGACATAGTCTTCCGGCAAATAAAATAATTAGTAATAACAAAAGGATAAAGAAGACATAGTCTTCTCCTAAATAAAATAATAAATAAAATAAATAAATAAATATAAAATTTTTTTAAAAAAATAAAATAATATAGTATTTTATTTACTGATATAACGAATCAGGATCGTTTAGAAATAATTCATACCCGAGGTTTTAAATTTTGGGACTCTGTGGACTCGCCCGCAATAGATCTGTATCTTCCAAGATCAAAACCTACACTCGACTAAAGCTCTACTATCACTGTGTGAAATTCCATTTAAATCGGACCAGCCATTAGGATACTGTGCGCTGTTTAATTATAAAAATAGTATTGGATACATTTCAATTTCATCCGACCAGTAGTTTAGGAGATAACGATTTATTACCAAAAAGTTTTCGATTGCCCACCACTGTGCTGTATGTAGTTATAGGCCACAAGCTTTTAATTTTGATTTTTTTTTTTCAAAAACCGTATCCCTTTTAAAAAATAATATTTTAAAGATTCCCATAAAAATCCTTTTAATATTACAAAACATAAAGAACTGCAATAAATAACACATGTACAAATAAATATTTCTAAAAAAAAAATCACATAAAATATTTATAAAACAAATTTGCTTTTGGGTTTTTTCTCAAAAATTTATTTCACATTAAATTCAAATTTTCTTTTAAAGAAAAGTATAAGACTTTGTGTTTGTCTATAAAATTTACTTTACATGTAACATTATGAACCCAAATTCGTTTATAAAATATAAAACTTAAATAAAAAGCTTTTTATATAAAGACCTTTTTTCTCTACTAAATAAATATATCTGAGGACTTTTTACAAAACATGTTAAGTCAAAATAAAATAATATGCAAGATTTTAAATAATAAAATACACACTTTAAAGATGTATCGTTTACACTCACCAGTATCTGTTGATTTTTTAAAACGTTTTTTAGTTCTTTTGAAAAATATTTAAATTGGACTTAAGTTATTTTGTCAAAAGTCCACAGATATAATGGTTATAAAGTTTACTCCATAAAATGTATTATTTCACAATATTTTCTTTATTTCTTTAAAATAGTTATTTAAAATAAATGATTTTAACAAAAGGACATCACCAAAAAAAAAAAAAAAAAAAAGTGTGTTTAGTTAAGCAAATCTTTTATCACTATATTATTTCCTTTAGACACTTAACATGTTTTTGATGTTCCTATTGTTGTGTTTTGTTGTTAGATTATTGTGCATGTGAGATGTTTTATGACAAAAACTGACAGTTTGCATAAAAAATCAAATAAAATTCAGTTTGATTGAATGATTGATTGATGTGGCTGGCTGGATGTTTGGTTGGGTAAAAAAAAATTAAAGGACAAAATCAAAAAAAGATAAAAAAAGATAAAATCTACTTATATCTAAACGTTTTAAATAAAAAAAGGATGAAAACTCTTGTCATTTTTGTTGATTACGCCAGCGTAAATAAGTTGGTTGTGGCTGATTTGTCACAACCTCACTAAAACAATTTTTTATATTTTTTATTTTCTTGTTTTTGCCTTTTTAATATTAAATCTCAAAAATAAAATCAAAATGATTTTATTATTTGCTGCAAAACACAGAAATTTTATTAATAAATGGAAATTTTTAATAATTGTCTTCTCTTTGTGTTTTATTTTTTTTTATTTCATTAAATACTTTACTAATGACCGTGCAAAGATTGAAAAAAATAATTATGACAAGCAATGTATTTTTATTTTTTAGTAATGAAAACATTTTACTGCTATCAAAAGTATTATTTAGTAGATGAAGAAACAAAAATTAATAATTCATGAGTTCTGTCAGTGAAACAACTATACAACAATCAACCGGTAGTCAACGTATAAAATAGAACAAAATAAATTGTAGTCAAAGGTCAGGGGATTTTAAATGCAGAACAATTTTGTAGCAAAAAAAAAAGAAATTAAAGCTGATTTGAAACGAAAGTATCCGGGAAATCAATCTCTTAAAGGTGGTTTTAGAAAATCTCATCTAAATGAGAATCATATTATTACAAGTTCTTACAATTTCTCCCGAAACTGATATAGTATCGACTATAGTATTAGTCTTACTATTTTAGTCTTGTTTAAAGTATATTCCACATATAGTCTCGATTAAAGTCTAGTCTATAGTCTAGATTATACTATTATATTCGCGTCTATAGCTTAGTTTATCTTCTCGACTATAGTATAGTTTATAGTATGGACTGTAGTTCAGTTTATAGTCGAGACTATAGTTTAATAAGCTCGACTATAGTTTAATCTATATTATCGACTATAGTCATATCTATAGCCTCGACTATATTTCAGTCTCTATTCACAACTATTGTTTAGCCAATAGTCTATACATTCGACTATAATTTAGTCTTTGTACTCTAGACTATAATATAGTTTATCTTCTGGGCTATAGTATAGTTTAGTCTCGATTATAGTTTAGTCTATGGTCCTAAGCATAGTTTAACATGTTCATATCCATCAAAAAAAAAAAAAAAAAACAATTGAAAAAAATTACAAGTACTAGAAAAAAGCACACGTACTAGAATTGTTTTTTGTTTTCAATAAAATTTTTTAATTACACATTCTTAGACTTAGGTTTGTTTGACCACCGACTTAACATCCTAATGTGTTTGACAGCGAAGTTTCATATCTATATTAATCTATAGTGTCGATTAATATAATTCTATAGTCTCGACTTTAGTATATATATTACAGTTTATAGTTTAATATATAGCCTCGACTATAGTATACTTAGTAGTCTCGACAATAATTTAGTCTATAATCTCGACTATAGTATAGTCAATAGTCTTGACAATACTTTTGTCTATAGTCTCTACTATAGTTTAGTCTATAGTCTCAACTATAGTCTAGTCTATAGCATCGACAAAAGTTTAATCTACAATATCGATTAAAGTTTAGTATATAGTCGCTAGTATAGTGCAGCCTATAGTTTTAATTATAATTTAGTATATAGCCTCGACTATAGCTCAACCTATAGTCTCAATTATAGTTTAGTCTATAGGCTCAACTTTTCTACACTTTAGTGAAAACCAAGACTTAATGAAGTGTGTCGACGTATTCCACTATGTTGGTGTCCAATTGAAGTCTACAAATTTTGCTTCAGTGCCATCAAATACAGGCAACAAGGGCTATTACTTAGAGCAGCGTTTTTAAATTTATTTTCTATTTAATGAAAAAATCTACAAATTATTTTTTAAATTCCATATCACATCTTAGTTTACTTTCTCTTACTACAACAAAAAATAGTTGTAAAAACCAGACCGGAAACCGGATGTTAAATACTACAAAACATTTGTAAGCTTACAAAAAGGAAAAAAATAACATAAAACCTAACTGAAAAATAACAAAAATATCAACAAAATAAAAAAGTGCAAAAGCTTAAAAAAACTTTCTACAATATGTCACTTAAATATGAATAACAACTAAATCCTCCTCCTACCAAACAACCGCATTTTAAAAAAATAGAGTCAAAAATCAAAAACCCTACAACCCATTGCAAGACCCAGAGATAGAGAATGAATGACATTCCACTCAAAATGTAATTATTAAACAGCCTCAAAAACACATATCGTATGAAGTATGAGTACATGAGTATTAGGGTATTAGGGCGACCCCGTTTGTATGGAAAGAAAATAAGCTAGCGATGTTGCTATCACAAATAAAAATTTATTTCAATTTAAAATACCGTTGTTCATAATTTTCGTCCTGGCATTAAACTTTCGTGAGCTGGATCAAAATGAAAAAAGATGATTTTTTCGGTCTTTTTTTTATATTTGGTTTTTTCATTATGATTTAGCTAACGAAAGGATAAGACGAACGTTTTCAGAAATGGCATCTCAGGATGAAGTACGTTTCCATTTGAGCTGGAAACATCGACACTTTTCATTTTGGTGCCATCCTAATGTGTATATGCCAAATGTTTGTTAGTAGGAAAATACATACATATATACATACATACATACATACATACACACACACATATACATACATACATACATACATACACACACACATACATACGTGTCTTAATATATTAGATTGTGTGTCTGTGGGTTTTTGTGTCTTAAATGTTAAATAGTGTTGTGGTTTTTATGTAAAAATTGTTGAGGTATTCTTTTTTTTATTTTCTATGACCACAGTCTTGCAATCACACTAACACACACTTTAGCCTCAAACACAACTAACACACACATATACCAAGTTTGTAATAAAGAATATATTGGCTTTTGTGGTTGTATAGTATGTGAACAATATGATGTGTATATTTTATTTGGAGGAGTAAGCTTCTGTAATGAATACTGTTCTTTAGCTACGAGGGATCTAAGGAGAAATTTAAACGTGGACATAATTACGACTGCTATCAAGAAAGCAATCGTTGAAATTATTATTGTCAACTTAACATTACAGACGAGAATCGTTATCACCTTTTTATCAGTGCACTAATTAGAAAATCAATATGTAATTTGTAATCGTAAATCAGCTTTTTGTTTTGATGTTGGACACCTCTCTCTCAGGAGAAAAGCTACAGAATCTCTCTTCTAAAAAAAATCTTAAGGAATATATAAAGCTTTTGTATTTTTCCAAATAATATATTTACGTACAAGATTTGAAAGAAGAAAACGGTCCAATTAGAGAATACTATTAAGTCTAGATAATTTGAAATTTGATTTTAACCAATATTTTCTATAATTTTAAAGCTGGGATTAAGAAACATAAAATACATCATGATTGCTGATTAAGTATGTTGTAGCACACAAAAAACGTATTCCATTCTGCTGATATCTAGTTATAGTCCACAAAAACTGCTTTGATGATGCCAAAAAGTAAGAAAAAAGTCTATTAACAATTGGAACTTGTTTATGATTCTTCGATAGGAATGTTGTGTTGTTGTTATTGTTGTAACTCTTTTTGAGTTTTTTTTTAAATGAAATATCATTTATAAAATTATGTTACCACTTTTCTAAAATTTACTATATCGTTTTTGTTTTTTATTTTTGCCACACTCACAACACAGTGTGCTGTTGTTTAGAATACCTTAAACAGCAAAAACTTAATCCAAATTTTTAAAAATATTTGAATGGAGCTAAATTCAGACTAGACTAATATTTGACACAAAATATTTAGTCGTATTTTTCAACAATTTTTGCAACTAAATACAGAGTTGATTTTTTGTTCACATTGCTCGCTTTTATTTGAAGTTTTTTGTTTGATGAAACAACTGTTAAATATCGTGAAATACGTGAAAGGAAAAACATATTTTAAGATTGTTAAGATGTTTACTCAAAATTATTTCATCAAACACAAAACTAGCATTCATTTGATATCAATTATGAAAGGAAATTATAGCAAAATCTTATTTTTTTTTTATTTTATTTTATTTTTATTGATTTAGAACAATTTTAAGAAAGAATTTGGAACATATGGATGTCGAGGCAATTTTGGTAGCATTTTCATTAAATATAAAGTGTAAATGCTGTTTATTTTAGGCAAATATTTATAAAATATTCATTAAAGTAAAATATTTGGATAATAAATGAAAATTATTAATTGTTATGAATTTATCAGTTGCAAAATTTATAATGCATTTTAATGAATATATTTTTAGATTTTTTTATAAGTAATTTATGTTTATACAAAATAACAACCCTGTTTCCTTTTCACAAAACAGACCTGTCTTTACAAAACAACACTGCTTTCTATGCACGCCATTTTTAACTGTATAAAAAAGTATACCTAGTGTCTACATTAGGCAAATTTATATCAACACAAACGTCAAAATCAGTGCGAGTATATACAAGGTAATCTTAGTTAAACAGCTGATTATTATTTTGGTTGTTACAGCTATTAAATTGCATATATAAAAAACAATAATGAACACGCCATATTGTTGTGTTTTGCAACTGTTGCCACCTCACACAAATTCGCGTTAAGTTTGACGTTTGTCATTATAAAAAAATCTCTAATGTAGACATTATGATAACAAGAAGGATTACTACCCGTCTACACCTAACATCAATATCACTTTAATAGAAAATGTAAACAGCTTATGTTTAATGTTTAAACATGGTTGCTGTTAAAAATGCTTTAACATGATGTTTAAATACCAATTCATGTCTCATGTAGGTGGTATTTTATGTTAATATACTATTATAATAAAGATTATTAACATATTGAGTTTTATTAAAAAAAAACTATATTTTAATAGATAAAATATAAATTGTTCATTTATTTTTTGTCGATTTAAAATGAACATAAAAATAACAACCTTTTCTACTCAAGCAGTCCGCCACAACAGCTGCTGTTCGCCCCTTTTTGATTTTACATTTATTTTGTAAGATCAAACAAAAATTCTCCCTAAATAATGGCAAATATTTTGCATCTTGTGTTCGCACACAGTTCATACTTACCAAGTTTTTGACTTAAAGCAAATATTATTGTTTGAATAAACTCAACTGTTTTCTTGTTTTGTTCATAAAAATATTTGGTGTTCACATTTGTCAAATCAAATGTTTGAAAAATTCGTCAAATATTAGCCTAATGTGAATTTAGCTTAAGTTCTAAATGATGTACCATATTTTCTATAAATAAATTAGTATCATATAAAATAAATGAAGTCAATATAATTCACAGAATTAAAACTACGCCACTTTAAATTTTTATATATTCTCTTTTTAAAAAAAAAAAAAAAAAAGAAGACACAGATTTATATGCAGTACATTTCGATTCTGTTGTACAGTACAGTACGTAACAGTAGTGATTTAAAAGTGTTTAACAGTTTCCTTTTTATTTTAT
Source organism: Protocalliphora azurea (assembly GCA_932274085.1). NCBI lineage: Eukaryota > Metazoa > Arthropoda > Insecta > Diptera > Calliphoridae > Protocalliphora > Protocalliphora azurea. The sequence goes on along the minus strand of OW026522.1, from coordinate 142,876,063 downwards.
TCTCATTCAAACTTTGTGACATATACATACTTAGATGGACAAGATGTAAGTATCACAAAAACATATTTGTAAAATTTACTCTCTACAATTAGTCTAAGACCTACTAATACTGATCTGGCACCTATTTATATATTTGTTTTTGAAGTATTCGATATTTAAATACAGACAATTAGCTCAAGTAATCTAAAGTGTGGTGAGTTTAAAAATTTTGGACCAGATATTAGATTTCCTCTTAATATGAAGGAATATTTTAATTCCTCTTAGGACAATAAAAGTATCAAAACAAAAAGACAAAAAATAAATTGTCACAATGTATAGTAAACAATGTTTAGTAAACAAACGTGACCGAAAGTGACTATTAAAATTACTAGTACATGAATAATTATTAGAACTGTAACAATGTCTTATGTGTATAATAAAAGTGTATATTGTATGTGTGTGTCTTTATGAATATATAGGATATAAATTTTTCCTTTAAATTAGGGATGTCAATGAATAAGTTGTTTTAGTGAGAGTGAAAAAAATGCACTTAAAGAAAAGTTGAGTTTAGTAAATGAAAAACGTTAGTTATACGTGGTGCTTTATTATATAAATTATATTCTTTAATGCATTTTTGTTTTCTTTATACCTAAATTTATTAATTATTAAACTTATTTTATTAAACTTTATTTTAAAATATTAATAGTAAAGAAATTTATTGCCACACAATTTTTTCCATAAATTTTTTCCAGTATATTTTGTACTCTTTGCACTCTCAGCAACGACTAAATAAAAGAGCGTAAGAATACGTATGAACTTAGCCAGCATAATTGTGCTATAAAATTGATCTCCCTACTTTAAATACATACATATATAAATATATAAATATGTATGTATGTATGTATGTATGTGTAACTGATATTATAATCGTACATTTATAATATACAAGTATATACACATATTTGTACGTATATTCTTGTTTTTGGTTAGTTTTGTTGTCCTTAATTTTTTTTTTTTTTTCTTAACTTTTCTTTTTTCTTTTTATCTAGCCTTTTTTTTAATATTTTCTGTCATAGTAGCTGTCAAAAGCAATAAAATTAAGTTTTGCCCTGTTGTTTTTCTTTTACTTTATTATTTTATTTAATATTTTTTAAGGTTTTATAGTAACTTTTGGTGGCTTTAAGTTAATTTGACAAATTGTCCATGACTGACGGACAAATAGAGATAGCTAGGCAATAACAACAACATAAAAAGCAATTTAATTTATCCACTAACACATGGACTTATCAAAAACATGTACCCAAATACATACATATGTATACGTAAGTTTAAATATATTTATGATGTCAAAAGCATGAGGTTATTTTGTGTTTTATATACAATTTTAGAAACTATTGACATTTGATTGATTTTTCTATAAGTCTAAGTCTGCTAATTTGCATAGAAATGTTATTTGTATTAGTCTTTGGTTTGTTATAAAGAAATACTCACATAAACACATTTATACATAACCAGCTGACCACAAAGTTCGATAATAATATCCCGTTCGAATATTTCGCAAACATTTCTCTGCCAAAACATTCAAGAACGACTATCGTTGGCAATACGAATATGAGCTCCTTGAGCTCACCCATCGCTCACTTTATGGCAGCAAATCTTTCGAACTCGAAGGTTTATCTATTGTATTAGAATTGAACCTATAGCGATATAAATAGCGAAACGTAAAAATATTCGTTAGTGTTTCTTTTACGATATCAAAAAATTATGAATAGTATACAATATTGATATAATAATGACTCGTGACTACGAGTATTACCATTGACAATAGCTCGAAAACGATAGCTTTCTATTTTCTTTCATATCCATTTTGTTCCCAATATAAAATTAAGAGCTGATTTAGTTTTTAAAGTTTTATTTTATTTCAAACTTAACACAATATATCAAATATTAAAAAAATATAATAATAAATTACATTTCAAAAATAATAATTCAAATAACTAACAATAGAATTAATGTAGTCATTTACATAAGAGTGGTAATATTTGAAGCATTTTTTCCAAATTCCAACTTCTTCCAGAGAAGTCATCAATGTTTTTTTCCTCTCAATATTATTAATTTGTATGTTGCTCAAGTCCCTAAATCTATTTAGGCAACTATCATCATTACTTACCATTTTTTCTAAAATTTAATTATATTATTTTTTACTAAAAAGTGCACACAATTTAACTAACAGCATGAAGTTTAATGCGCAATAATTTAGAACCAAACACAATGAATTATGACTCAAGAATGACACTTTATTCCCTTTGTTTAAGTATTTTGCAATAAATCCTCAAGAAATTGAAAAGAAGAGATAATTTCTCAAAGAATTTGGTTTTGAGATTTTATTCAGAAAAGTTGAATATTCCGATATTTTCGAATATTACGCGAAAAATTATCGAGAAAAGTTGAATGTTACGAACATTCATTTCTAATATAATTTTCGATAGTTCCTCGGATATTCTGTTTCGCAAATTCTTCGTTTTTAGCAAACATTCGCTAATAACGAAACTCAGGTCAGGCGGGTATAACAAACACACTTATTGACATTTTCTGGTGTGTATATGTTTCTGTCAGTGTTGCCAGGAGGTGGGGAAAAAAACTAAATTCAATTTTAAAAAACGTCAGAAAAGGTTAAGTGAACCAAAAAATAAGGCTAGAAAGAGCTAATATATATTTTTTTATTTAAAAACTTATTTATTTTTTGTTCCCATTAGTTTTTGTTTTTTTTTAACGATATTCACAGAAAAAAATCCATAGGTCACTGGTTCAGATCCGGTTGGAAGGACAACATAACAATTAGGTACTTTATTAATAAATCTCTTTATATTTTGGCTGCGAGGTAGGGGATTAATTAAATTAATTGAGCCAATCTATAATTGATATATTGATTTTAATTACCCTCAAGTAATTATAATCATTGGGTAAAATAAAGAAACGAAAGAAAGAGGGTTATTAAACTTTCTTTAACTTAGAGATTGTGAGATAATAATTCTTACTTCTTAACCGTACACTTATTGGAACTTTGGAAGTAAGAAGTACTTCCTTAAAAATTACATCTATTTATCTTTGATGGGAAATGATTGCCGCGATAACTATTGAATTAAAAAAATACACTTCTTTAAATTCTAGTTAATTTGACGAAATTGTTTGTATTTGAATTATAAAACAATAGCTCTGTTTCAGTACATGTCAGATTTACAGATTTTAATTAAAAATTGTCTGAAAATCAATAAAATACAAATAAATTATAGATACGCAAACGTTTTCCTGTAAATTTGATGAAGATTAAACGGTAAGTATTCAATTTAAAGACAATTTACAATTAAAGTTTTATTCTTTTTTACTTTCTTTTAGGTTATGTTTCACAATTCAATAAATTTGAGTTAGAGCAAAGGATGATTACAAAGACAAGTATAACAAGCACGACTTAATGTAACTGAAAATAGAATAGCAAGTGTTAACTTTTATTAGAATTAAAATTTAACAAACTACGGTTTTTAATAGAAACGAAGTTTAGATAAAAGGCTATTTTTAGCGAGTAAATTATGTTATTTACAGGGATGGAAACCTTACTTGTATTAAGTATTTAATATAATAATTATAAATATTAAAAAATTTTTAATTATTATGAACAATTTGTGTGTTCAAACATAGTTTGAACTGAAGTTATTAAGTAATTAAAATTTTTTGTTAGCATACTATTAATAATGTTAACAATTTGTTTAATCAAGATGATTATAAATTGTCATATTTACAATTTCTGCCAGTTGTTTTTTTTTTCACATTGAAAAAATAAAGATAAATGTCAGAAAATTAAAAATTTTTATAAAATGTTGAAAAAATAGGAATTGAACAAGAGCTAAGAAAATAGAGTATTAGTAGCAGGGAATTCAATATGATGATCATAAACTAGTAAGTATATATAATATTGTTTTATATTTTATGCTATGTTCACATATAGAGGTTTTTTGAAAAACGAAAAAACAAATTGATTTGTTTTTTCTTATATTTCAAAGCCAAAATACACGTCCATATGAATTATTTAGCAGACAAAAAACATACTGAATTTCCATACAAAGAAGAAGTATTTTTTTAGTATTTTTAGTACATAGAAGTTTATTGGAAAAAGAATTTGTAAAAATTGTCAAACAGTTTAATAACAAAAAACTTAAAAATTATGAATGAAATTTATATTTGTTCATAAATTTTATATATTTAAAAATTGTATTTTTTTGAATTAAAAAGTGTTTTTGTGTGAAATTTTTATTCAAATCAAAAATTTGTGAAAATATTTTTTTCAAACGAAAAACAGGGCAAAAGGAAAAACACAGTAATATGATATGTGAACAGTGATGTTTAAACTCATTGCGTTTTTCAAAAGACAAGTCAAAAACTAATGTATGTGAACATAATATTATATAACGTTTTATATTTTATATTTTTCAATAGTTTGCCTTATGAACCATATAATCAAGAACCTATTCTGACTAATTTTATCAAATGTTCCTTGTAATTACATTTTTTGCAACCGCTACTTAATAAAGTCTAAGGTAATAATAAGAAATCTATAATAGCCAATTTCTATATTAACATAATCATTACTTAATTTTATAATTAGATATAGAAACTTTTCCAAAAGAGGTGGTTGCGTCTAAAGAAACTCACACTGAAGTGATCGTTTGAGAGAAAAATCGTAGGTCATATCTAGGGTTTGAGAAACGGGTGGGCATTCCCCAGCAACGATCGCCTAGCATTCCTGGGAAAATTTTTCATTTATTTTACGACATAGTCTTGAAAAAGCTAGTTCATAAAAAATTTAATAAATTCTAATCTTTTTATTTTTACACAAAACATAAATAACACAACAATAAAATATAAAACAAAATCCGCAACCTATTTAATTCAATTATTATCAGAAATTGGTCCAATTAAGATGGAGTTTCAAATGAAAATTTCTGAATAAAAAAAAAATAATAATAATAATAACAATGGGTTGTAGGCAATTACAGAGAAGTTGTCGCAGCAAAAAAGAAGAACATCCTAAAAAGTCAATAATATTATGAACTTATGATCCAGAAGTAGTACAAATTTGGATCATTTTCTATGAATTTAACATAGGCTTGTCATTGGAAGATGTTCTCTTTTTTGATACCTGTGCACTGAGTAGGGAGACATGTTCACGATGTTGTGTAAAATTGATTATTTGTATAATTTTTTATCATTTCAAGGAAATTATTTTAAATTTTTATATAAGCCAAATATTTTTTTATTAAAAAAAATATGCATAACAATGTTTTTCATTTGATTAAAACAGCTATTATTAAGTAGCAAGTATTTGTAAATTCTCAACGTTTTATCAAAATAATTTTTTTGAATCGCTTTTTAATAACATCTTTGGATGATGTTTATATAACTTCTTAAGCACAACAAACCGTACACTTATTGAAACTTTGGAAGTAATGAAAAAGTACTGCCTTAAAAATTACTTCTATTTATCTTTGCTGGGAAATGATTGTCGTGATAACTGTTGAATTAAGAAAATGCACTTCTTTAAATTCTAATTAAAAGAATTTAAAGAAATATTTTGTATTTGAAACATAAGTCAATATATCCATTCCAGTACTTGTCAGATTTACTGGCTTTAAGTAAAAATTGTCCGAACGTTTTCATGTAAATTCTGACTATAAGCTGTAAATCTCTCTAGTACTTAAATCAAAATTAAAATTTTCTATATGACTTACTC